>JAUTDP010000010.1:1830765-2441020 GCA_033439795.1 Sordaria brevicollis
GCCAATCCCATGGGCCAACGACAAAGGTCCCTTCCTTGTCAAGTCAAGTCAAAAAGCCATGCTCCCCCCGGTCCCCCTTCCCCCCCGTCCCACCCCCCTACCACCCATGGCCGGGGATTCATCGAAACGGCCCCTCTATTGTTTGCACGGCCCCAGCGCAGTTCAGGTTCGTGCTAGCTTTCCCTGGCCCTCTCTGAAAAACGTGCTCTCCCGTCCTGCCCTGGCGCTCGCCCGCTGTCCGCCTGGCCGCCCACGTCTCTCGTCTCACGGGCTGCACCTTCCTTCAACCTTTGGCTTCCACTTCCACTCCCGTCCGTCCTCTTTCGTTCCATGGCTTTTTTGGCCTCTTCCACCTTGAATGAACTCAGGTCACTGCCTACCCTACACTACATCTCTCCTTCCCGTCCCCCAAATTATTCCATTCGAGGTTGCCATCCCGTTCAGCCCTTGGCCACCGAGACAACCAGGGCACTTTAACATCGATCCTCGTCCAGACCTCTTCCCGCTTCTCCGCCTTCCACCTTCCGCCTTCCGCCTCCACGCCTTCACGCCTTTCGACCTGTTTCCTACTGCGAACCTCAACGGAAGCGACCTTTCAATTTGTTGCATGGCGCCAATGACTCGACCGCTTTCGATCTTACGCCTGCAATAATTCCCACCACTTTCGCTTAGCGTTCGTTCGTCGAGTGTCTGCGCTCTGTGTCCCCTCCCGCGACTCCCCGCAAGAGAAAGAGAGACAGACAGACGGACAGACAGACACGGAGAGGAAGGAAGAGACAAGGAAAAGAGACAAGAGACGGAGCGTCGCAACCACTCATTGGCCACTCAATCTCGACCCCCCTCCTTTCGAGTCCGCCATCCGCCAGCGCGCACGTTTCGACTGCACTTTGCAAGGCCTCGGACTCGATCCCGCCCCAGGCCTCGGCTGTCATTTTCTCTCATTTCACCTTTTCGCGAGACCCTCACCTAGAGGTACAATTCCACTTGCCCAAGGTACCTGTTGAGGTACATCCTGAGCAGCAGTATCGACTCCTCCCTTCAGACATAATCACAGTACTCAAGTTGTATATCCTACCAACCAATCTCTATTCGGGGACCTCAGCCCAAGGACCCTGTGCTGTTTTCTTTGCCAGAACGAGAGTGGCTTTATTGACCAGGACCCCTTTCGACGTATCCGCCGCCCGAGGCAGAAGAAGAAACGAATTTCCTGCAAGATGGCTCAGCGATCAGGTTCACATAAGGTGCCTCTCGGTCTCGCAAGTATGCTCAATTCACCCGAAGACAATCGAGACTCGGCTTACTATTCCGCAACCGATGCCTCTAGCAAGCGTCAGTCCCCGTCCGCCTGGGCCGCCCCAAGGCACGCCCATGACACGAGAACCATAAGCTAACCTCTCCCTAGACACGTCGGCAGCATCTGTCTTGACCCCCAATGGCTCCTCCGGCTTTCAGCCTTCCCCGATCGACAAGACGTCCCCATCACCTACAAATACATCGAACCTACAACCACCTCAGTCACAACTCCCGTCCCTGAACAACAACATGAGCGTTGCCTCCATGGTCTCCCCCACAATGCCGGGCAGCGGGAATCATATGCGATTTGAGAGGCCTCAATCATACGAATCAGGACCCAATGGCGCCCCAATGACACTCAATGGTGACTTGGAAGCTATGTCTAGAAGAGGAAGCTATGACAGCAGGCATTCTCTTAACCAGGGGTTCAACGACATGAGGCTCAACAACTCCCCATATGCAAGCCAGAACCAATCGACTACATCCATTCACCAAACTCTACAGCAGCAGCGCAACCCGCGTTCGGATATGAACGGTCCTGCCAACCACCGCATCTCTAACGGTTACCAGCCAAGCGCTGACCGAAATCCAGATGGACAGGGCAGGATGAGGGTGGCGCCCGCCATTACTGGACCAGCAACGAGTCAGATTGCTCGGGCCGCCGAGCCTACCAAGGGCCAAGCGTGGGCTTTCCCCGAGGAGGAGATACAGCGCGTTAACTCCTCCAATCAGTCTCATATTGACTCGAGGAGGAGCAGCTTTGCCGAGTCGCTGGCGAGCAGCCGCTATACCGTGGACAACACCGGGCTACCATCCGGGCAAAGACGTCTTGATGACAACTACCCTCATAGGCTCTCCAGTGTCTCTGCGGATTTCGCGAACCCGACTTTGCAGCACCATCATCATCACAGCCTCCAACATAGAGCAATCAGCGACCTGCAAAATGATGAGGGTGCCTCACATGCGGGAGCTCAGCCATATAGCAGGACACCCGAGTTGCGTGTTAGCCACAAGCTGGCCGAGCGCAAGCGGCGTACCGAGATGAAGGAGCTATTTGAACAACTGAGAGACTTGATGCCCCAGGAACGTGGCTCGAAGGCTTCCAAGTGGGAGATCCTCACAAAAGGTACGTGCTATCATTCTTTTTATCTGATCTCGTCTTCTATGAAACAAGTCAATTGACTCGGTCACAGCCATTTCGGAACATCAGCGCATGAGTGCCCATATCCAAGCGTTGCTGCAATCAGCTCAGAATAAAGACCGCGAGATTGAAAATCTCAAGTACCAACTCAATATGTTGCGGTCACAATCCGGCCCCGTGAACGAATCCTACGGTTTTGGAGATCGGAGGTCTCAGCAGGAACTACCACCATTAAGGACTACTCTTCAAGGCGCCGCAGGTGGTCCGCCACCAGGACTTGACCCCATGTCCGGAGTGCAATACGATGCACCTCGAGTGAACGGTTTCCGGCCTCCCGAGCCGCCGACCAGGTTCTAGGACCCCCCTTTACCGAGGATCTCGATAAGCCGGGCGTCGTTGCACCCCTACATGCACATGCACGCCTGCGCCTACTCCGTCCGTCACCTGAAGAAAAGAAGGCTTCATAGCCAGGTGCTAGTAGAAATGGGATTTGCATTCTTATCCCTTTTCAACCTTCACCTGATACTGTGCTTGCAGCACTGGTCTCATTAGTGAGCCTTCCTTATAGGTGACATGGACACATGTTTCTTGCGGAAAATCATGAGATGCCGCGTGTCTTGATTACTGTTCCTCAAGGAGGGCGAGCATGGGAGCCTATGCCGGCAGGGCCAGTCAGAATGGGAGGTGCACCCATGGCGTTTATCACCCTTGCAGCCTGCACCCCCAATTTCTACGACCGCTTTTTGCCGGATGTACAGCTCGCCTGCAGCCCACTTGTTGTACTTCCTCTTTCAGGAACTGGAACATATATAAAAAGCAGTCACAGTCCAGATTATCGTTGTATCGTTGAAAACCTGGAGCACATCTTTCTTCAGCAATTTGTTTTCACGCTACAACTCCGACTTTCAATCCGCCAAATCTACGATCGAAAGCAACTTTCGTTCTACTGATTGGTCCAAGGGAGCAATCGAACGAACAAATCGGACCAAGGATAAACGGTGGCTTGCTCGGTTTTGCGGTCTTTTGTTTTGACTGAAAATTCCCGTTTTCTCAGCGAAGGCCAAGTTGAGGGTATACCCATGGCTTTATGTTTCTTATGCGTATGTTTTCCCCGAGGGGGACACCATACCTCTCTGTAAAGGAAACCGATACAAACTTCGTACTCGTTTTTTTGTTTTCCTCTGGTTGGTTTTGTTCTGTGCATCCAGGAAAGGATGTTTTGGCGTTTTTGTCAAATTGAAGGGAGGTGGCTGGCATTTTCGACGGATGGATGGATGTATGGATGGGTCTGGTTATGTGTAGGAATAGGAACCGCGGGACCATTGCAACAACTTTCTTTCCCCCTCGGGAACTGCTCTGGAGGGTTGGCATGGCTCGCTCGTTCGTTTATATGGATCATACTTCGAACAGGGGGGCCTGACGAGAAAGAAATGGAAAGATAAGAAAGACAGCACGCGCTCAAGGTATCCCGATATACTTATACACCAGCCCGGCGTTCGAGATAAACGCAGCGAAACGTCGGACTGGAAAGGGGCAGAGCGCGCGCGCGTGTGTGTGAGAGAGAGTAGAGGGTGACTCACATGAGAGGAAGAAGAGAGAAGTTATTCTTCGTCTCAGGTCAGCGAATAACAAAGTGTATAGCGAGCGATAACAAGAAAGGGGCGTTGTACTGTAGGGTGCCCTGAGAGACAACCGTCAGCGACTAAATCAAATAAGAGAAGATTATATAACACAAAAGACGAGCAGCACTGGTGACCTTATTTCCTTCGTAAACGCAAAAGACACCTTAATTTACATGATGAAAATGCCACCTAAACCCTTGATCAACTACATAATTTTTCCTATAGGACGGGAATATCTACATCTAGCCAAGCCCAAAACGTACGTTTGGTCTCTTAGTATAAGATTCATGACAGTAAAGCACTTTGTAAGTCACCTCACTCGCAACTCCTGGTTTTGCTCCTTTGACTTGACTTGACTGCTTTCACACCCCTATGGTACAGTAGCATGCCCAGCGTCCTGTACAAGATCTGCTGAGCCTCAGGGGAATGAGCGAGGTCAAGATTGAGCCCACCAAAAATGAGCACGTGGCGGACATGGATATATAGCTTGCCTTGCTCAGATCAGGAACAATCGCAGGCAAATCAGGAACATGAGCACATGGCTTTTCCGACACCGGATATTTCACGAGATGACGGTAGAGTGGGAGTGCGGGAACCGGCTGGGGAATTTTCGAAAAGGCAGGCTGAGAGTGAAAAGTCGATCATGAAAAAAAAATGGATTGTCGGGTCGGAGCTTCCTCCGGTGATGCTCGGTGATGCTATGGGATGGATCTTTGGGGGGAGGGGAGGAGGCTTGGCTGATCGTCTGCCGAGGATGATGATGTAGAAGCATGATGGGTAAGGGAAGACAGCTTGTTAGACATGACTGAATGCGGTGATCATCGTGGTATCTCTTTAACACAAAAAGGATTTTGTCATCCAAAGAGCTATGGAGGTAGAGGTAGGATATTATCGTCGCGACGTGTTTATGTACATCGTCATCATATTCTAACTGCTTGCAAAGTGGTGAGTGGTAATGCAAACCGCCAAGAAAAGCCAACATAAACCCAATTTTTGGTCAGAATACATTTCGAACCATAAAGATCATGAACCAAAAGTCTTTTCCACATTTTGAATACGAAATGCAAAATGAAATGGCAGTGACCGACTGCATATTCTCCTACAATATACGATTGACGTTTCAAGAAGCTGTCATCCCAAACGCTACTTTTAAGCACTGCAAAGTCCGCATTTTCAAACCTTTTTTTTTTCCTGTCAATTCTGCTTTTGACTGCTTCGAAGTTCGGAGATTTCATCCCACGAGATGCAGGGAACCAGGGTCCTACTGTAGATACCTCATAAGTGCATTGGGAATTCTGGCCAACGAAAGTCCAGGAAAAATGGTCGAGTTGTCAAAGTGTCAGTGTTCAGGGCATTGCCAAGCTCTACTAAAGACACAGTATGGAAGTAATGATAAGACGCACTGTAGATCGCTTGCGATGATGATGCAGGGGCCGTGAGTTCCGATTGACGATGATGTTCATGCCGTCGAGTCCGGGGTACGTACACACTTCACGTTTGTGAGCAAGATGCGACCGCATCGCTACCGGAGACCTCAGTGATGAGCGGAATTAGAAAATCGCCAACCCAAAGATCATAAGCGGTCAGAATCCGGGGTCTTGTTTGTTGTCTCAAGTTCTTGACAACTCCGACTGTCGCGACCCTAAAATGATCGCCGCTTTCGAGCTGACCGGCGACTGGAGAGCGATAAAGGGTGCGACAACGATCATGATGCGACAGGTTGACTCCTGTCATGCGCGGACAAATTCGGGGTTCTGCTTCTGTTCAGGAGCTACCGAACACGCTCTTAGTTTGAGGCAGGACATGCTGCCCGTTCGTTACTGGAGCGACGAATGGCACTGCCATGATCCATCGCATCAGTCCCAGGTCGGCGTTGGTCGCTGCGGCGCTAGTGAGTAGTGGGACCGTCGGACGTGAAGGTCGACCCTGTCGCTTGTTCGCGCCCTTCTTCATACCTTTCTTTCTGCGATTCTTTGAGTGACGATACTTGCTTCACTCGACAGGCGGGAACAGTGAAAGAAAGGTTATATTGAAGAAATTCGAAATGTGATCGTAAGGGAGGCAAGCATGAAAGGAAACGCGGTGGGCAGTAGACGTTTCGAGAGTTGAATCATGGGATGGAATATGTAGAGGTAAGCGGCGGCTCAGTGGCAGCGGCTGTGGCTGCTTCAAACCTGTACAATGCGAGTGAAACCTGAGGATGTGGCTTAGAGGGGTGGCAGGGAGATACCTCTAAGGCATGGACGTCCTGCGCAAGTGGCGGGACAGCTCCTTGCAGTGCAGCGTGTCTGAGGGGCCGAGTGTTGTTGCAGCAAGCGAGGCAGAAGGAGGTTCCCCAGACTCAGATCCGGATGTGCCGCAATCCGGGGACCTGATGAGCCCTTCAAAGGGCGGGAAAGGACAAAGGTGTTTGAAAGATGATGATGACGAGTAAAAGCCGGACCGTTCGAGGCACAATGTACCGGGTCGGCCACCTGGCAAACATCGAGGTCCCCCCCCTTCCCCCGGCCGGATCAATAGATGAGGCGGTGCAGAGTTGCCTGGGGCAGGAATTACCAGTGACTGCCTGCTGAGTGCTGACTGTTTTTTTTGCACTAGTACGTACTTAAGTTCCAAGATTCTTAACGCTCTTTCCGAATTCCCCATTGTTGTTGTCGCAACTCCGGGTTTCCTTTTTGTTAGGAGCGGGACGTTGGTGACTTGGAGTGAAAGGAGTGTGGTGGGTGGTATAAGCCGAATGGACGGCAAGGGTCCAGCCTTGGCATTGCGAAGCAAGGGTTTGTTTGCAGTCGTCGTCATCATCACCGACCTCTCTTCTCATCCTTTGTATTCAGTTCCCTTTTTTTTTTTTTTTTTCTCGGCTTCCTGCTTCGAACCACATTTTCTCTCTTCTTCATTCACCTTCCTCAACCCGTCACCTTTTTTGGTCCCATTAGTTTTCGTCGCTTTTTGCTCGTTCACTTTGTAAAAGCTGCTTTTTTGGTCTCAATACTTCCTATAACCCCACACAGAGCCGACGAAGAGAGAGATTCTCTTTGTCCATCTGTTTACTCTCTTTCAGACGATCGTTCCAGCATCGAGTTTTCTGGATTGACACGCTACGATAACTTGCTTTGCGACTGCACGCCAGAGTTGCAGTAGTGTTGATTTGCAATTTCGGAGCTAAGAGTTTACCACCTGTTGGCGTGAGCTGAGCTTCCTCCCATTCAACCCTTTTCGCCTTCTCATTGGTATTTATCAAAACATCATTCTTCTCCTGGGTCTGGCTAGATTTCGACATTAAGACCTAACCGCCGACTCACTTTCTTGGATACCACGTCATCGTTTTGCAGTCTTTGTTCTTGCGGCACCCATTTTCAAGACGAAGCATCGGCGCCTGAACCGCAACGAGAGTGAGACATACCGGCGTCTTTATCGGCCGGACCAATCTAACCGGCCTTTCCGCTCGGACCTCCCTACGTTTGCCAGGGACTGCCGGATTTGCAAAAGTCCGAACTCACAGAAAGACTGCAACCATGAAGGGATGCACATCACCGGCCCTTGTCTTTGGACTGGTGCTTCCTCAACTTGGGCTGGCACAGAAGATATTAGACGGCGTTGTTCAATGGAACATACAGAAGAGGCACGCATCAACTATTCCAAACCGACTTCCAAGACGGGCTGGCTCGACGTACGACGCAATCCTCCGAAATGAGCGATTACAAGGAGGATACTACACGGATTGCGAGATGGGGACGCCTGGGCAAAAGGTGACGTTGCAGTTGGATACAGGAAGCAGCGACATTTGGGTACCGGACTCGGCAACGTCGGTCTGCGAAGACAATGGGTGTCAGTTCGGAAGTTGTATGTGACCTGCCGCTCCTCTCTGTTTGCAATCACTCCTTTTTCCTCTCTGTACCGAAGATAACATGAATTCTAACAAATGCGTTAGTCGACCCGGGCAGCTCCTCAACGTTCAAGTTGGTGGGAAAGGATCAGTTCAGCATAAATTATGTGGACAAGTCTGGGGCTAATGGCGACTATTTTACTGACGTCTTCAAAATCGGGGGAGTAGCGGTCAAAAACTTGACGATGGGCTTGGGAGTGGACACCGATATTCCGCAAGGAGTAGCGGGTATTGGGTATCCCAACAATGAGGCAACTGCTAACGGATATGGCAAATATCCTAACCTGGCAGTCAGTATGGCCGATGAAGGGTTGATCAAGTCCATGGCGTACAGTCTTTGGTTGAATGACCTTGGTATGTCCGTTACCTTCTCTTGTTGACATGAACATAACGCTAACATTTTGGCATCATAAAGACGCGAGTCAAGGCAGTATTCTTTTCGGAGGCATCGACACAAAGAAGTACAAGGGAGATCTGACACGAATCAAAATCTACCCTGCAGTCAACGGCGAATACTTCGCCTTCATAGTCGCCTTAACGTCGCTGCATGCAGTCAGTAGCAGCGGGAACGACACGCTTACCTCCAAATCGTTTCCGATTCCCGTTGTCCTCGATTCGGGTACAACCCTATCGTATTTGCCCCAGGACATCGTACAGCAGGTATGGTACGAAGTGGGTGCCGACTACGACGATCGGTTCGGTATGGCCGTTCTCCCATGCTCGAAGCAGAAAACCGACGGATACTTCTCCTTTGGGTTCGCCGGGCCTAACGGGCCACGCATCAATGTGCGGATGGACGAGTTGGTTCTGGATTTGACTACCGGAAGCCCTCCGAAGTTCACGAGCGGACGATACAAGGGCCAGGAAATGTGCGAGTTCGGTATACAGACTCTTGGTTCCTCGGACGGGCCTTTTCTCCTTGGCGATACCTTCCTGCGCTCTGCATACGTGGTCTACGATCTGGTCAACAATGAAATCGCGTTGGCGGAGACGCAATTCAACTCGACTGGAAGCAACGTTGTGGCATTTGCCAGTATGGGCGCGCCGATTCCGTCAGCAACACAGGCGCCAAACCAAGCGGCTGTTACTATGAAGCCCGAAGTAACTACGCCTGCCTACTCTGCTAGTGATGGGTTTGGTGATGACGGAGACGAAAATGCATCTTCAGGCATGCCGAGCGCTTTTGGCCTCGCTCAAATGTCTGTGATGGGTGTGGCGATGTTGTTTACCATGATTGGGTCTGGCGTTTTTGTCGTACTTTAGGCTCTGCCACTGCATTTGGCATGAAACACCACCACGGGGGGTATAGCTTTTATTGGAGACCGAGACTGTATTTCGATTCTGGATGGATCCTGGAGTTTGATCTTTTACTTGGGAGTTCATCTTGTTTTCTGTTCTATTTCCCCTTGTCGATACCTACATAATTTCTTGGACCAGGCCTCGTTGCTGTGTTGTATAAGACAGCGAGGATTGTCATTAAAGTACCTAAAATTACTGGGGAGTTCCGGAGCAAGAAGCTCTGGATTAGGCCACTACGATGTATAGTTGGCAAAGAAGAACCATTTCTAACGAGTTCATGAGTGTTGAGTGTTCAAGAAGACTTAATCCTCAAGCCTAGTAGTGAGGTTGTCGCGATGTCTTGGCATGCCCAGACTGATGCGCCGACCAGGCACCTTGACGGTTCCTGGGGGAGTGGATCGAGTACCCGCCAGTGCCGCTCGTTCAATGGATGCACGCCCCCAAGCTTTAGCGCCATGGTACGTCCCTGGCCAGAAAGCGACCCCACCTAAAAATTTCGTGGGCTGGCAATGTTTGGTGTTCGTCCCGACTCCCGCCGTGTCAGTTGATGCCGCACCCGCAACGGAATCTTGCCTGGAGCTTCATTTTCTTTGGAAACTTTAGGTAGTTTTCCAAATCCACCACTCCTTCCTCCCCCACCAGTCATTCCTTTCTCTCCTCTCCCTTTCTCCCTTCGCTGCGTGTGAGTGAAGATGGTGAGGTTGATTCTCCACGCCGGCCGCGCTGCCGCCGCGCGCCAGGGCCTTGTTCGCTCCGTCCGTCTTGGAGCATGCATCGCGCCCCGCGCCGCCGTCGAGATGCCGTCCTCCCGGTGGACTGGCTCTCAGCTCGAGAGTCGCCGTCTGTTCAGCAGGTCCTCGTACCTCAGGAACATGACTGCGGCCGAGATTGCGTAAGATATCTCTCCAGCCGTGAGGAAAGCGAAGCTGTCATGGGTGTCATCAGACGCGGACAGCATGCTATGTTAGCAGAGAGCAGTAGACCCGGCTGACAATACGTGCTGTGCATCTATATAGTCTCAAGCAGGCCAAGGAGCTCGCTGCTGCCAACATGACCCCCGAGGCCGCTGCCGCCCGTATGTCCCCAGAAGAGGCCAAGAGACTGGCCCGTGTCCGTAACATTGGTATCGCCGTATGTGAACCCCGAACGCGCCCCGACGACGAGATGAACGTGTAAAAGAGACCGAGGACGAGATTGGATGGAAACGAGGACAGAAAGCTAAACAGCTAGCTATACACAGGCCCACATCGACTCCGGCAAGACCACCGTGACCGAGCGCATTCTTTTCTATACCGGCAGAGTCAAGGCCATCCACGAAGTTCGTGGTCGCGATGGTGTCGGCGCCAAGATGGACTCCATGGAACTTGAGAGAGAGAGAGGTATCACCATTCAGTCTGCCGCCACCTTCGCCGACTGGAAGAAGAAGGAGAAGGGCGTCGAGGAGACCTACCACATCAACTTGATCGATACCCCCGGCCATATTGACTTCACCATCGAGGTCGAGCGTGCCATGAGAGTCCTCGACGGTGCCGTCATGGTTCTCTGCGCCGTCTCTGGTGTCCAGTCCCAGACCATCACCGTCGACAGACAGATGAAGCGCTACAACGTCCCCCGTATCTCCTTCGTCAACAAGATGGATCGTATGGGTGCCAACCCCTGGAAGGCCGTCGAGCAGATCAACACCAAGCTCAAGATCCCCGCCGCCGCTATCCAGGTTCCTATCGGCTCTGAGAAGGAGCTCGAGGGTGTCGTCGACCTGATCGAGATGAAGTGCATCCGTAACGACGGCCAGCGTGGTGTCAACCTCAAGATCTCCAAGGAGATTCCTGCCGAGATCAAGGACCTTTGCGAGCAGAAGAGACAGGAGCTTATCGAGAAGCTTGCCGATGTCGACGACGAGATTGCCGAGATGTTCCTTGAGGAGCAGACCCCCAGCCCCGAGCAGATCAAGGCCGCCATTCGCCGCGCCACCATTGCCTGCAAGTTCACTCCCGTCCTCATGGGTTCCGCCATTGCCGACAAGGGTGTCCAGCCCATGCTTGACGCCGTTTGCGACTACCTCCCGAACCCCAACGATACCGACAACATCGCCCTTGACCGCTCCAAGGGCGAGCAGCCCGTCAAGCTCGTTCCCTACAACTCCCTTCCCTTCGTCGGTCTTGCCTTCAAGCTCGAAGAGAACCCTTATGGCCAGCTCACCTACATGCGTGTCTACCAGGGTTCCCTCAAGAAGGGCGCCTACCTCTTCAACTCCCGTGGCAACAAGAAGGTTCGCATTCCCCGTATCGTCCGTATGCACTCCAATGAAATGGAGGACGTCAACGAGATCGGTGCCGGTGAGATTTGCGCCGTCTTCGGCGTTGACTGCGCTTCCGGCGATACCTTCACCGACGGTGGCCTCCCTTACTCTCTGAGCTCCATGTACGTTCCCGACGCCGTCATGTCGCTCTCTATCAAGCCCAAGCGCTCCAGCGATGCCGACGCCTTCTCCAAGGCCATGAACCGCTTCATGCGTGAAGATCCTACCTTCCGTCTCCACGTCGACGAGGAGTCCGAGGAGACCATCATCAGCGGTATGGGTGAATTGCATCTCGAAATCTACGTCGAGCGTCTCCGTCGTGAGTACAAGGTCGATTGCGAGACCGGCCAGCCCCGCGTCTCTTACCGCGAGACCATCACCCAGAAGGCCGAGTTCGACTACCTTCTCAAGCGCCAGTCCGGCGGTCCCGGTGATTACGCCCGCGTCATGGGCTGGATCGAGCCCAACCCCAACGGCGGCGAGGACAACCACTTCGAGTCGCGCGTCGTCGGCGGCACCATTCCCGACAAGTACATCGGCGCCTGCGCCAAGGGTTTCCAGGAGGCCTGCATCAAGGGTCCCCTCCTCGGCCACAAGGTCATCGGCTCGTCCATGGTCATCACCGACGGTGCCACCCACGTTACCGATTCGTCCGATTACGCCTTCAACCTGGCCGCCCAGATGGCCTTCGGCAAGGCCTTCGCCGCCGCCGGTGGCCAAGTCCTCGAGCCCCTGATGAAGACCACCATCTCTGCCCCTGCCGAGTTCCAGGGTAACATCCTCATGCTGATGAACAAGCGCGGTACTATCGTTGATACCGAGGTCGGCGCTGATGAGTTCACCATGGTTGCGGACTGCTCCCTTAACGCCATGTTCGGCTTCTCTACCCACTTGCGTGCTGCTACCCAGGGTAAGGGCGAGTTCAGCATGGAGTTCAGCCACTACGCTCCGGCGCCTCCTCATCTCCAGAAGGAGTTGGTGCAGAAGTACCAGAAGGAGTTGGAGGCTAAGCGCAGCAAGTAAGCCAGCTGTTGAAGTTGCTGAAAAGGCTTCAAAAGTTGCTTCCTGCTACCTACCTCAGTCTTATCTCCCTGCTCCGTCCCATCGGGGCCTCCGTGAGCTTGGATGAAAAGTTTGATTCCGAGCGACCGAGACAATCTGATAACAAACTCTGACGAAGGGTCGGTTCGAGTAGAGGTCTCACATAAACCGAGGGCGGTTTCCTAGCCACAGAAGCTTCCCGCTCCCTCGTTCAAGGATGAGGACGGGGAGGAGGACATGGATATTGTATAGACAGGTTGGATGTACGGGAGAACGATAGAGGGGTTAGATGAAAAAGCCATCTTCTACTCTCATGTAACTCTATAGACAACGGTAGCGCAGCGGCTCTCTCTTTCTTGGTATATGTCTTGTACAGTACATAGATCTGTATTTTATGTGTGATGATATAAAAGGGCAATACGTACATATGTGGGACAGGTTTCGAGATTTTTTTGGTTTCATAGGGTTCGGTAGAACAAAAAGCGAACATGATCTCTTCTCTCACAATCATGATGTTGATGAATCTGCTTGACGAATTCCACGATACCTTGTCCTGCGTTACATATTATAGCAAGGATACCATGCGTATAGCTTCCAGAGCTCGTATCCACAGCTACGGTTTGACGGAAGCTCTCTGAATCACGTCATCATCACCAACACGGCAGTTGCAGCCATCTCCAGCTTCATCGAGAAATCATTTTCAACTTCCACCGTCTATTATGTATGTACAAGGTGTATAGCGGGGGGTATATCGCTTCGTTCTATGGAAAATAGTACATTATATCTCAACAACATTTTCGTCGTCCTCTCTCTCGAGCCGTTACCCAATAGTGGATATTGTTCGTATTCATGACTCATAGCAAGGATTAGCCTGTCTTTCGTGCAACCGGCAACTTAAAGACGGCGAAGGATATCCTGCACAACCTCCTCAGTCTTGGCCTTACCGCCGAGGTCAGGGTTGAGCAGCTTGCCCTCCTCAAGGTTGGCATCAACAGCCTCGTAGATCTTGGCAGCGGCCGCCTCCTCGTTCAGGAACTCAAGCATGAGCGCGGCAGAGCGGAGAGTGGCAATGGGGTTGGCGATGCCCTGGCCCTGGATATCGGGCGCGGAGCCGTGGCAGGGCTCACCGATGGCGAAACCCTCGCCGACGTTGGCGGAGGGGACAAGGCCCAAAGAACCGACGAGGGCGGCGGCGCCGTCAGAAAGAATGTCGCCGTACAGGTTGGGAGCGACGATGACGTCGTAGGCCTCGGGCTGGCGGAAGAGCTTGTACACCATCGAGTCGACGATCTGCTCCTCGACGGCGACCGAGGTGAAGCGGCCGGCGGCGAGGGCCTCGCGGGCGGTGACGCGGAAGAGACCGTCGGTCTGGGACAGCACGTTGGACTTGTGGGTGACGGTCACGAGGGGACCCTTGTGGATGGAAGGAGAACCACCCTCGCGGATCTTTTGGCGGCGGAGGGCGATCTCGCCGGCGATGGTGGCGATACGGGACGAGGCGCGCTGCGAGATGCGCTTGATGGCCTCGGCCACCTTGCCCTCGGGGGTGTCGTAAGTCTTTTCTTCCTTGACATAGAGGTCCTCGGTGTTCTCGCGCACGATCACCATGTCGATGGGCTTGACGCCGGGGCCGCGGACCGACTTGACGGGGCGCACGTTGGCGTACAGGTCGAGCTTCTTGCGCAGGGCGACGATGGGAGAGGAGTAGCCCTTGACGGCAGTCGTGGGGGAGCTGACGGCTCCAAAGAGAGCGCCGTCGCACTCGGACTTGAGGATCGAGACGGTCTCCTCGGGCAAGGCGTTGCCGGTCTCCTGGAAGGTTTCCCAGCCGGCCTTGAGGTCGATGAACTCGAACTTCAAGCCCAGAGAGGCGGGAAGGGCCTCGAGAATGCGCTTACCGGCGGGAATGACTTCCTTGCCGATGCCATCACCGGGGATGAGACCTGTTGATTGTAAGAAGCGGGGTGGTTAGCAGGGTTCTTTCCTGTCACAATTGGGCATTGGTTGAAGGCATTGAGAGGGATGGAAGCTTGCTCACCAATCTTGAGTGTCCTGGCCGCCATTTTTGCTGCTTCAATTGACTTTTGTAAGAAGAAGAAAGACGAAAAAAGGAAAAGTCTGGAGGAGGGGAGGAAAAGACAACTACCGATTCCTAGCTCCCGTAGCTCTCCCCGAGGTTTCCCCAAAATGCTGGATGAATCATACCTTGCCGGAGCTTGCCAGGGCCGGGATCGGACCAAAGGCGCCATAGTGACTAACGGCAGGTTTAAAGCCGGGACTAGCCTGTTTGGGCAGTAAGCATGCAAGCACTTTCAGCGCTCAGCTTCTCCAGATTTTTTTGATCGTTGGAGGATGCGGGCTGTTCCGCAATTATCTTCCAGGATGGCCTGTCAGTGTCCCGAGTCCCTGATCATCTTTGGCATGGCACCAGTCACCATGGTGAGAGTTGAACAGGAATCGGAGTTTCTTCAAAGAGATGCAATTTCAAAAGGTGGGATGAACAGTTCATGTGGTTATTCTCACCACGAACATTGCTCTTCTTCACGTGTTTCAACCAGCCATCCTGGTCTTGAAGAAATGGCAATGTCATGTACGTAGTACGATTCCACGTGCGAACAGGCAACGTCGGCTGTTCTGAGATTTGGGTGTCGTGATGGAGGTTCGACTCCATTGTTTATTGCGCCAGGGGCAGCTCCTATGCGAAACACTGACGATGTGAAACATTGTGGGATCGGGTTGAAGGCCGCCGAGCGTTTGTCACGGAGAACTATCCGCCGGCCGCTTACAGTATCGAGAATGTCTGATCTAGCGAGGTAATATGTAGAGAGAGGTATGTAGCTGTAGGTTTGTGTCCTGTGTCAAGCCTGCATATGATGGACATCGAGGTTTGTACAACAATTGTCAAGAGGCAGCCAGACAGAGATGAGAATATTCTTGAAGTGTGCCCCTGAAACGGATTGTTCCAGTCACAAACAACATCCACCAAAACCGGCTTAACACTAACACCCAAAAGGCTCTGCTAGACTGTTTGTGATAAGCCAATGGCTTCATGCAAGCGCCTAGGACCAGCACTCAGCCTTCAGCTTCTGTGGTACCTTTTACCTGAACGTGCCAGTCACTTGCGAGAATTTTCTTCTCCATCACAGAGGTCTCGATGGCAATGGTCTAGCAACAGTCTCGGATTGGTTGGATTGGTCGCCTGGGCAGTGGCCATAACTGAATCCCTATTTCCATCCCAAAGTCTCACCAAGAGAAAATGAAGGTCCAAACAGAAGGCCACGCTGGTACTTGAGCCGAAGAGCTCGTAAACTTTTTGACAGAAACCTACCTGTACTCCCCTGCCTGGACCTGCAGCGACTTGTACTTGCCTGCATCAAAAGACCCAGCGCCACATGCGCTGTTGCAGCAACGACTCCGCTCCCCTGAACTAGCCGTACCTTTTTTAAGGCATTCACTCATCAAACGCGCCGCGCCCTCGTCACTTATAGACCCTCGATCGCCCGCTGGTGCCGCCACTTAAATCTGGGGAACTTTGCGATAGTTGTCTCCTTCTCGGACTTTATCCTTTACTTCATCTTTCTGCTTAGTCTCTTCCAACATTCGCCTGTAACCTTCTCACTGTTGCGCACACTCCCACAACCCTTGCGCAACCCATCACGACACGATTTCCACGGACATCCTTAACAAACAGCTCTTCCCGATTTCCCCGTCATAGCGTTCGTCGCCAGCTCCACGTCGCGCATCGCTTCCCTCGAGTGTCCCTGTTTACTTGGGTCAGGATCGTAGCTCCTCATTATAAAGTGGCGTGGGGAAGCCGCTTCGAGTCTGTAACAACACGACGACCCCGTGCGCAGGGTCCAGGGGCTTAAAGGAGGCACGCCCGTTTGCCCCGATCCCTCTCCTTCCCGACGCGACCACGATCCTCGACTTCCTTTGAACAACAACAATCAGACTGCCCCTCTCCAGTCCGACCGAGAGTCGACTCGGACTGCCACTGCACCTACAAAAATCACAGAATCGAACCCGCTCCTGCCACCTTGTCACACCCAACAGGCACCTCGTGGTCCGACACTTCTCAACTTCTCCGACAGGTCTTGCGAGCTTTTGAAAATCAGCAGCCATGAGCGCGGTTAAGAACCTTCGGGCTATGTTCGAGCAGAAGGGGGAGATGAGTCCTCCGGATCGTGGAAGGTCACCGGCTATCTCGCCATGTAAGCAGCCTTCCTGCCTACTCTTTTGTTGAACCCAAACAAACACATGTTTGCCTCATCCTCAACTCCATTCTTCATCTGAGTGCTGTCACCAACTGCCGCATCACACACTCATATACAAACTGGACGGATAGCTGACTTCACCCTCTCTTCCAGCCGAATCTCCCAGGCCACTAAACAAAATCAAAACGAGCTTTATCGCGGTCGAGAAAGGCGGAAGACTCGGGCTTCAACGTGGAGACAGCAACGATTCCGAGATACCCACACAACGAACTTCAGGCGCTCTAGGCGACATCACAAGTTCTCTCGTTCAATCCGAGAAGACCGATGCCGTTGGACGGAATATGGAAAAAGCACCAGCCCCGGCGAATCCAGAGGCGAACCAACTACAAGTCGAGTCTCCCAAGGCTATATCAAAGGATCAGAGTCCGTTTCGCTCTCCAGAACCACGAGTAGAGAATGCGGAATCTTTGGCTAGCGCACCTGCGGAGCCCAAGCGACTGGCCATAGATGGGACTACCGGTACATCGGCTACTGGAAGTGGCTCAAAATCGCCAGAGAAGACGAAGGCTTCCAATGGAGCTGGGGCTGGCAAAAACAAAGAGACAGGTCCCAGCAAACTGACGGCTCGGACCGTCCCGAAGACAACAGCATCAAAATCCAACCTACCACCTCTTTCGACAGCTGCGGCCAACAAGACTGCAGCTAAGCCCGCAAAGTCTCCCATTACTGCTCAAACGCCCAAGACGAGGAGCCCTACAACAGCATCCAGCCAGACTCCGGCCAAGGGCGCGACCCCGAAGCCTGCGGCAAAGACCACAAAGTCCTCTCTCGGCTCGTCGCTAAACAAGAAGCCAGCGTCCCTGGCCCCATCTCCCGTGATCACCGGGAGCTCCAAGCCCAAGGCAAAGTCGCCTACACGTCCAGTCGCTCTGCCGGAACGCCTTACTACTCATACGGCTGCTTCCGGTTCCAAGCTCGGCAATGCGCGTGCCCAATCGCAGACTCGCGAGCGTGGTCCTACCCCGGCTAGCCGCTCGTCTAGCAGAGTGAGAGTACCAGCCTCCGCTACTTCAGCATCCAAGGCGGCCACGTCGAACCTCAAGAGACAAAACTCGACCAACGCCCGTCCTCGGCCCAGTCTAGGTTTGCCTGTGAAGCAGACTGCGAAAGATCATCCGCCAACGAAGAAAGAGAAGGAAGTGGACGAGGGCTTTTTGGCACGCATGATGCGTCCGACTGCAGCATCCGCCTCCAAGACGGCTGAGAAGGTTGTCACGTCGCCACCTAGGAAGTCTTCGGCAACTCCAGGACCTGCCGGAAAGAGGAGTCTCAGCAAGCCCCGGGTCAAGAAGCCCGCTACCAAGTCGGCAGCGCCGTCTGCGGCTACGACACCAAAACAGTCTCGTGCTAGCTCGGCTGCAGCCAAGGTTGAACCGGTTGCCGCGGCAGAGGAAGTTGTTGAGGTTGCGAAGACAGCAGATGAGGAGGTGCCTCTCCCTACTGTCACCGAGACCCCACAGGAGGTTGCTCAGCCAGTAAAGGAAGCTACGGAAGTTACTCAGGAGGTTTCAGTACCACCTTCTGAGGCGGAGGCTGCCGCTGCTCCTGAGACTCCCACTTCTGAGGCTCATGATGTGAAGGAAGACGCCCCAACTCAGGAGACTGAGGCTGCCGAGGTTGCTGACGCCGCTAATGCTGACAACCAGGATAAGGAAGAGGAAAAAGAGAAGTCTGTCAGCACTCCGGAACCTCTCAAACCTACTTCTGATGCGTAAGCTGGACACCAGGTGGTCATGACCTAGCGTTTATTTTCTTTCGGCCTGTAGAGATTTTTTAATCACCTCCTATTCTTACTTGTGTTCGAGACATGATGAAAGAGAGTGAGCGGGGTTTGTAGTGTTGACTGGGTTAGCACAAAGTTTCATGATACCTTTTTTTGTAAGAAGATTATTACTCACACACATATTCGGTTTGTAAGAAGAAGAAGCCTGTCGAAACGCATGAAGTATGAAATGCATAGAAAGAGATAGTTCGGTTACAGCAGCACCAGGAGCAGGGATGAATTTATCTGTTTTCTTAGCGGTATCCAAGGTTTTTTATGTCCACAGAGATAGCTTGTGATATCATCAGCATATACAAACGTAAATAAAATCTGTTGAAAGTCTTTCCTGGCTTGAATATTTCACCACACATCACAGTCCACGAACCGGAGATGAGCTGGTCTTTGCCTAATGTCCATGCCCATTCCTCTTGCGTATTTGTACAATATTTCTCAGTCTAGTGTACATTGGAATCACATCCCATATCGTACACTGCGCACATTCACGGTCGGTCCCCATTCAGATCTTGTGGAATCCTCCAAGTGCGGTGACTCTTTCCTCTTTCCTCCTCCTCATATTCCTCCACTTCCTCCCACCCTGTTCCATTCCATATGATATCCATCCTTAACCATCCCTCAAAAACCACTACTTCCTCGTGGTCCTCTATTTCACCTTGCACAAAACCAACCCGCCAACTTTCCTCTCCACCGCCTCCCTAACCTCCAACACGCCTCTATCCGTATTAACAAACAAGCACTCCCCCAGCTGCAACCCCTTCATATACCCCGCCGGAAACCCTCTAGCAACCCTATTCAACTCCTCCAGACTAGCAGTGACCAATCTCGATGGCTTGCTAATCGGCTTGAGCTCCTTGAGTACGGGCTCCTCGTTCCAGTACTTAAGCCCCACCCACAAACGACGAGTAGCCACGTTGGCAGAGGTGACGGGCTCAGGTTCGAAGGATGTGAGGGCCTCCGGGGTGGGTGGGTGAGGACCGCCCCGCGTGACGGAAGAGATGAAGCCGGCGCGGTGGAGAGCGAGGGCCAGGGCGAGGTTGTATTTGGTGTTCGGGAGGGAGGTGAGGCCCAGGCGAGCGCGGGAGGCGTTTTGAAGGTGGGAACACATGTTTGTGATGTGGTTGATGCCCATTTTGACGGTTTTGCCCGGAGGACTTGGTGGGTTGGCTGGGGAAAAGGGTATAAAGGTGAAGAGAAGAAGATCGCTCGGTCGCGTCGGTTTGGCTGAGCCGGAGTTCAGTGAAGAAGGTCCGGGGGGTTAGGTCGTCGTCGGTGGGATTGGTGCCGGAGGACCTTGAGGGTTGTAGATGGAGATGGGATGCGGACTCGGTGCTGCAGGGACGGAGAAGTCGTTAGTCGAACCGAAGCGTGTCGTAACAATGTCGCGGAGACAAGAAGATTGCACGCACCGTAGAGGAGTATGCGCAAGGTTGATGTGACCGTCGGGGAGTCGGTGGTCGCAATCGAGGACTCGGATACGGAGGAGTGGAGGTTTGGAAAGTCGCGGATGCGGCGCACAACGGAGTCCGGGTGCGGATTGCGGATTGCGGTTTCGAGAGTCTCGATTGCTTGCCGTGCCGAATTTTTGTCCCCCTGTCCGCCGAGCGTGCGGGCCTCTGTTTGCGTGGCCCGCCGGGGCCGGGTGGAGGACAAGGATGGTTCGAGAAAGGGAAAGAGCGCTGGACCTCCACTATGCCTTCCCCGAGTTCACTGCTGAAGAGACCCCTGCTGCCCTGAAAGGTGCCCGCCGTCAGAGCGCTGAAGAGCCAGTCCAGAGTGGGCCCTCGAAGCTCCCCCAGTTCAACGATGGGACGGGATGGATCTTCAATTTACCCCACCTTTTTATCCTCGTCCCTCCTCGTCAAATGTGAAAGTGTGACAGTTGACTTGCTTCTTGGCATCCCACCTTAAGCGCCCAGGCGGACCAGCCAGTGACCATCCAGGACGATGCAACCACTCTTTGAGAACGAGGTCACTTCTACCGGGCATGACCAGGGGTCGCATCACCAACCTATCGAGCACGTTGATTCGATGGGCTGTGTGCTGATTGAGAACCGAATGTGAAGAACCAGACTGTCTGAAGCAAGGGTAAGATGGTAGGGTATCGCAAAGCCGAGTGGCTTTTTTCTTCTTTCCTTCGTCATATCAGTCATCACGGACGGGTATTAGAGCGTGATAGTCCCTCGGTTGTTGGAAGCTGAGAAAGCTTCTCTCTTTCTTCTTCTTGTTTTTCTCCAATTCTTCCTCTGTTTTGTTGTGTTGTTGTGTAATTGCGACTCAAGCGAGTTCATTGATTGCAAAGATGGCTGCTCGTGAAGGAGAGGAGAACGTTGGCACGTTGTAAGTTTTCAGTCTTTCACACTTCGGATGATGAGATACTCCCAGGCGCATTCTAACTGTTGGTTTCTCTTCATAGCTTTGGTGATATTCATTACTTCTACGGCCCTCCTACAAATAACCCGCCTCATCACAGATTCGACAAAGGCTCATATGTCTACCTGTTCGAAGACGCCAACTTGGGACGCGCGCGACTGGAGGTAGCAAACAGGCCTGGAACGGAGGATCAAGATGCTTTCGATGGCTGTAAGCAATGAAAACCAGGTCAATCTGTGGATGATGTGGGAATATTGACAACATGCGTCGCAGACCTCGACAGAACCCATCTCGAGTACGATTACAACCATACCTGCCTTGTAACTTTGACCGTTGGCGAGGTTGAGGGTCACGAAGAGTGGCATCTACCAACATATGACCCCAACAACCAGGCCAAATACCACTACAAGCTTCACTCGCTCGACATCTACTTTCACAGCCAACAAGATGCCTTGCAGTTTGTCAACGGCATCCGTCGTGTGCTCCCTCCGCACCAATGCGAGGTTCACAACGAGCCCGGCCCCCCTCCTCGACACGACAACGAGGTTAGCGCCGTAGTCCAGCAACTCGAGAGGGCCGCCATTGGTGACCACGGCACACCCCCGACTACTCTATCACAGCCTCCACAGGCCGGCGGACTACCATCTTTTGCGCCGCCGCCCATGTCCGCAGTATCTGCTTCCCACGATACCGCGACACCATCGCCACAAGCATTCGTTCCCATGGCCTATAACCCGGCTGCGCCACCTGCTGCCGAACCAGTACGATACCGCGAGAAGACTCCTCCCCCTGAGGACGCTGCAGTCAACCCGTTGCACCAGACTCTGGCTTACGACGCTACCACTCCTTTCTCACCAGGCCTGCCTCCTCCCAGCGGTCGCGGACCTTTGAGCCCCGGCATTCCTTCGCCAAACATCCAACACCCGCCTGGAGCGCCAACCTTTGCCGCCCCTCCCCAACACAGCGTGACCTCACCCGGCTTCGCGCCCCAGGGATTCGGCGCGCTTGGAGGAGCAGCAAGCGGCTACCCGACAGGTCTCACCCAACCTCCCGTGCACCCGGGCGTCCAACGATCGGTTACCATGCCCGCTGGACTTCCCAGTCCCGGCCTGGCCAGCCCTGGGTTTGCTAGCCAGTATGGTCAAGGATACCCAGGGGTCCCAGCCCAACCTGCTTCGGTTGCTGCGGTAGGCGGTTACGGAGCCGTTCCTCATACCCCCACGCCACCTGGTGCTGGATACGGGGCTGCGCCGTCGCCGATACCGCCTTCGATGCAGCAGGGCGCGGGTTATGGACAGAATGTGGCTGGGCAGTCGGAGTATGCGGTTCATCAGCAGTTGTATGTGCCGGAGCAGAAGAAGGGTAGGCTGGAAGAGGGTGCGGGTAAGTTGGAGAGGGGAGTAACGGGCATGTTGAAGAAGTTTGAAAAGAAGTTTATTTGAGGGAGGGCGCGTGTTGGAGATTAAACTGGTTTGGGGGTTTTATTAGCGGTTCAGGTGTTTTTGGTATACCAATTGAGAATAATTTCAAGAAACTTCTGTCCGAAACCTCACAGTCTCGGTGAATGGGTTATGTGCTCGGATGAAAGCGTCTTGACAATGGCATTGAGAGCAATTGATGATTCTCGAACACAGAAGGGTTAGGGTTCATGGTGGCTCCAGACCCACGATTACAAATGCGTTTTGACATTTTTTCTTCATTCACATGGACGAACGCGTCGCATGCCTTTTCACTCATAACATCGTCATAGCACTTCGAAAAAATACAATCGAGCAAGCGAAGCGTTGGGAGAAACCATAGTCGTCTTGCGAACCAACTCAGCAGCAACTTTCATATTACTCATAAAAATTATGCTCATGCGCCAAATCTCCTCCAAAGAAGACCCCGACCTCTTCACCACCATGTCTTCCTCCGGAGCTCTCACCAATGGCGCCGCCACCACCACCACCACCAGCGCTGGCGTAGCCCCCACAGCGCCAGCAGTCGAATACCACCCCCAAACCGAGGAAACCATCCACAATGACGGCTCCGAAAATACAACATTAGACGACGTCTGGGGCGACGACGACGGTGACAACGACGATGTATGGGGCGATGGCGACGGTTCTCACACCCACTCCCACTCCCATTCCAATCATGAAAACTGCAACCACCACCCCTCAGCAATCAGGGGAAATCATCCGTCAGACATCCCCCGCCTCCAACAGGAACACACCACAGCCGGCTACCGCGACGGCATCACCATCGCCAAAGCCGAGCACGTGCAGGCCGGGTTCGACGAAGGGTTCGGGCTGGGAGCGACGATTGGAGCTCTAGCGGGGCAGTTGTTGGGGGTTTTGGAGGGGTTGGTTTTTGCTCTTTCTTCGTCGTCTTCCAAGTCTTCGTCTGCCGAAGACGAAAAGTTGAGGGAAAACTTGAAGGGCTTACTGGCGGAGGCGGAAAAGGATTTGAGCGTGCAGAGTATCTACGGGAAGGAGTACTGGGATGAGGATGGGACTTGGAGGTATGAAGTCCCTGGGGAGTCGAGGGAACAGCATGAGAGGGTTCATGAGAGGTTTCAACAACCACATCAGCACGAGGATGGTCCAGCGCCAAAGGAGGCTGGAGAGGAACAGGATAAGGAAGAAGACGAGGAAGAGGCAGAGATTCTCTTCCCGGATGTGGCGCTGGCGCATCCGCTTATTGAGAAGTGGGATCGGATCATCAGGGAGGAACTAGCGGAGAGATTTGGACTGGTTTGGGATGTTACGTTGTTGTTACCGAGGAGTGAGGAGGATGAGCATGAGGATCATCACGAAAATGTGAAGGGTGAGGAGGAAAAGAAGGACGCGAAGCCTGTGAGGGCTACTAGTCAGGCTTTGGCTTGGTAGGAGGTGGAAGATACTTATGAAGATCGAGAGCGTATAAAGTTGAGGACTTGCGCGAAGGGTCGAAGAATCACAAGCAGAGATTTCGTGAACATCAAATCCAAATGTTTACATTATGCAGCCTACCATAGGGGTTCTCTCGCAGTCGGAACATCTGCATGCGCTCCATTCTTCTTTCGGTTATCATACCGAGAAGGAGTGCTGACGGCATGCTATCAAGATCCTTGAACCCAGAGAAGATCCCATATGTATTTAGATGCCACGACAACGGCTTGAGATCCATTCCATGCAATGCAAGAATCATCTGGAATTGAAGCCATTCCCAAATTGAAGTTCTCGATATTTGTCGATGGTAACAAAGCAATTACAAAAGATACACTCGAGCAGGGATGTTACGGTACTTGGACCCCACATTCGCTTACTGTGCCCGAGCTGAACAATGGAGTCGGCCGCGGGCTTGTCATCCGTTATTCAGCACTTCAGCAGAGGATGTCACCGATGAGCTAAGCAGCCAATCCATGCTCGCAATCACAAAATTGTACGAGGGATCAATGAACACCGCGAAACTGCCCTGACTGCCAATGCGATAACACCATATTCAGCCAGTTAAGGCAAAGAAGCCGCGTCTCTCCGGAATGTATCACCATTGCATGATGGAGAGGATCTGAGCTCTCCACTGGTTATTCAGCGGCCCGCTGTTACCCTTTGTTTGTTGTTGTCAGTGTCGATTTGAGGTTGATTACGGTAATCATGACGAATCCGGGCTCTGCTGTTTCGTTATCGAAGGAAGTTGGGAATGGAACTGCAGGTACATCCCATGCCGCTGACAACTGAAGAGGAGGATCCCTGATCTCCGTAGGGGAGTTCATCCGTATATAAGGAGGGCTGTGCCACATCTTTTTCCTGAAGTTGACTTGTGAAGTATTATCTCGTTGTACAAGACTGCTTGTTGTTTCTCCCTACCAGGCATCATCTTATACCCACTCCTCATATCCAATATCAATAGTCAAGATGGCTCCCAAGATTGCTATTATCTATTACTCCATGTACGGCCACATCAAGCAGCTTGCCGACGCTGCTAAGGCTGGCATTGAAAAGGCTGGCGGCACTGCCGACCTCTACCAGTACGTTTAACACTTCGTGATGCCCATATCAACCCCACATACTGACATCGCCATCAGGGTTCCCGAGACCCTGTCCGACGAGGTCCTCGCCAAGATGCACGCCCCTCCCAAGCCCACCGACGTGCCCGTCATCGAAGATCCTACCATCCTCAAGCAGTACGACGGCTTCCTTTTGGGCATCCCGACCAGATACGGCAACTTCCCCGCGCAGTGGAAGACCTTCTGGGACAAGACCGGCCAGCTCTGGGCCACCGGCGGTCTCTACGGCAAGGCGGCCGGCTTCTTCATCTCGACCGCCGGCTTGGGCGGTGGCCAGGAGTCGACGGCCATCGCGGCCATGAGCACCCTCGCTCACCACGGCATCATCTACGTTCCCTTGGGATATGCCAAGGTGTTTGCTGAGCTGTCCGACCTCACCCAGGTCCATGGTGGCAGCCCTTGGGGTGCTGGTACTCTTGCCAGCAGTGATGGCAGCAGGCAGCCGAGCGAGAGCGAGCTGAAGGTGGCGGGCATCCAGGGCGAGGAGTTCTACAACACCTTGTCTAAGCTTACCGGTGCGTAGAAGAAACTGCAAAGTGGTATGATTGATATCCTTGGTGCTGTGATGAGATATGATTGTGTCGAAACGGTCGCTAACGGTAGTTCAACTTGAAGGCTCGAGAAAGGTGACAAGCGATAGCGGCGCAAAGGCAACAGCTGTTCCTGCTGTCAGTGAAACGAAACCGGCGGCTTCGCAACCGAAGAAGGCAGAGCCCGTGAAGAAGGAAGAGCCTAAGCCCAAGAAGAAGGAAAGCAAAGAAGGACCTTGTGGACTGCCATCCAAGTGCGTCATTCTTTGATGCTTCTGTTTGGGAACTCCTAAGATACCATCTTGTCAGTTTAGCGTGCAAATGATACCAAGTAAAAGTTTTTGATATCCAGTCCTAAGTTCCAATTTCAAAACTGAAGAGACATCTGCTTGAAATGGTGAATGTGAGCTCGAGAAAGTGAAGGTGATGATGATGAATTCAGTTGCACCTGCACCGCATACAGCAGCAGCGAACAAGTGACAGACCCCGCCCCCACATTGCGGCCGCCCTGCAGGTGCAAATGGGGGAAAGAGGGGCCGGCGTGCGGGTGCCTGACAGTTGACACTAGCTGCACCCATGCCATTGCAGGTGCCGCAGTTTGCAGTCGTGCACGGACGATTTGCACTCGTGCACAGACCACCATCTCTCCCTCTGGAAGGGTATTTAACATCGACCACCGGCCCCCGTTTTTGCACTTGTTTTTCCTTCTTTTTTTCTTTAGCTCTCTTTGCCTTTTGGCTTAGATCAAGTGTAGTATCTGTTCTTTTCAGTTTAATCTCTGAAAGTGCTCTACGGAGTACAATCGTGATTATTCTAATTTTTGCAACCCGGTCGGTTTTCCTCTAGGCTTGCCTATGATTACCTTCCACTGTGTCCCTGGTATTACACTGTCTCCAGGCGACGCGAACCATCACTACATCTTGTTGAGAGTCTCGCACCTCTTTCATTACAATCTTGGGCTTCGCGCTTGGGATGTGAAGAAGAAGCAGGTTACACAACGTTCTCGGAGAACCAGAGTTCATTGGATTGCGACATTGCTGGCTTGGATGTGGTTGGTTTTCCAGCCCGAGAAGCAGATATCCGGTCGATGACCTGAGACCATTTTTCCGGCCCACGGTCATCAACACCACGGCTCGCATTCGATGATGACGCACATCCCGAGTGTCGTCCGCCTTCACACCTTCCGCATCTAGATCGCGGCCTACTTATCTTTTGTTGAGCCAATAGTTGACCGAGGATCGCGATTCCAATCCGGCTCAGAAGTTCCGTTCGGACTCGATGGTTGTCACTATTCCCAGCACAAGTCCGTTATCCAGATCTCTGGCAGTCTTCCAACTCCCACGTCTTCGTTTGCTGACTACTATTAGCTAAAAGATAACAGCATCTCTCTGATTGACCACTCAAAAACCTGGGACATGGCCGATATAAAACAAAATACGCACAGTAGATGCTACCCTGGTATCTGCTGTACGACCATATAAACATCACGATGCTTCTCACCGATCAAATCCACTTCTCCGGCCTCGTCACCTCTCTTTACCGCTCACTCCATCTTCTTCGTCGTCAAAAATGAGGCTCCTACACTCTCTTTGTCTTCTCCCTCTAGCTGCGGCTTTCGGCTTATACGAGCAAAGTGTCTTCTCGCCAAAGTCACTCTCGGGCTCAAGCGTCAGCGATGTGCAATTTCCATCGCTGTTGGATGCCGACCTCGAAGATCTAGCTGCCGGACTTGAGAAGGGCCTATTCACCAGCGTCGATCTCGTCAATGCCTACACTCAACGTATTTTGGAAGTGAACGCGACCCTCAAGGCGGTCACTCAGATCAATCCCGATGCCCTCTCAATAGCCTCAGACCTGGACGCTGCACGAAAGAATGGCACAATTACCGGCCCGTTGCATGGCATTCCGATCCTGCTCAAAGACAACATCGCTACGGCAGACAAGATGGACAATACAGCCGGCTCATATGCTTTGGTCGGAGCTAAAGTGCCGGAGGACAGTACAGTGGCAGCCAAGTTGAGGAAAGCTGGTGCCATCATTCTTGGGAAAACCAACCTGTCTCAATGGGCCAACTATCGCAGCATGAATTCCTCCTCAGGCTGGTCTGCGACCGCAGGCCAAACTGAAGGGGCATATTATCCCCAGCAAGATCCTTCGGGATCCTCGTCCGGCAGCGGCGTAGCCAGCTCTCTCGGTCTAGCTCTCGCCTCTCTCGGAACCGAGACTGATGGCTCCATTATTTCTCCCTCAGACGCCAATAACCTCGTCGGCATCAAGCCCTCCGTCGGCTTGACCTCCCGCCATCTCGTGATTCCCATCTCCGAGCACCAGGACAGCGTCGGCCCCATGGCCCGCTCCGTCAAAGACGCCGCCTACCTCCTCTCCGCCATCGTCGGCCAGGACCCCAACGACAACTACACCTCCGCCATCCCCTTCCCTGCCGATCAAACCCCGGACTACGTCGGCGCATGCAACTACTTCGCCCTCCGCGGCGCTCGTATAGGCGTTCCTCGGAACCTGATCGATCTCGACCTAAGCGACGACAGCCAACCCTACGCACCCCTTCTACCCGCCTTCGAAGCCGCCCTAGACGTCCTCCGCTCCGCCGGCGCCGCTGTCATCGACAACATCACCCTGCCGGGATACGACACCATTTCCAAGAACAACTTTGAGTCCATCGTTCTGAACAGCGACTTTCCTCAAAACTTGGCAGCCTATTTCTCCGAGTTAACCGTCAACCCAAACAACATCTCTTCGCTAAAAGACCTCGATGAGTACACCCACTCGGACCCGCGCGAGGACGTGGAAAATCACGACACCGGAGTATGGGACAGGGCGTTTGAAGTAACCGCCACCACTTCTCCTGCTGAGGCATGGGGGAATTATACCGCCAACCAATACTACGCCGGCGAACTGGGACTTTTTGGGGCCATCAAGAATTATAGTTTAGATGCTATGGTCTTGCCTACCCTTTTTGCGAGTTCGTTTCCTGCGGTTCTTGGGGCGCCGGTTATCACGGTTCCGATGGGACAATATCCGGAGGATGCGAAGAAGTTGAGGAATAGGTATGGGAATCAGTGGTTGGTGGCGCCGGGGATTCCGTTTGGGATGTCGTTTATGGGTGAGAGGTTTAGTGAGGAGAAGCTGGTTGGGTTGGCGTATGCGTTTGAGCAGAGGACGATGGTGAGACAAAAAGTGCGGCCGTATTTGAGGCCGAGGACGGAGGTGGGGGATGTGCTTGGGAGGAGGTGGAGGGAGGAAGCGGGGATGGGGAAGGGGGGTTTGTAGGAGGACTCTATGTCTAAAAGGATGGTGGCTTATGGAAACATTGAGAGGAGATCAAGAGTATGATCGTGACAGAAAAGCTTGTCGCTCGTCATGACTGATATAATATTGAAATAAAAAAAGACATTTGATCTAGTGTCCGTCTAAAATGCTACATTGGTGGAATTGTGCGAGGTTTGAATTGTGCCATAGTTAACGATCGACTATCACAATATAGAGCAATGTCAAAAGGCGACCATCGACATAGCATTTCATGATGGCAGTTTCTAACCTCAATTACATGTAGATGTGTTGTTGACAATGCCGGCCACCAAAACGGCTGAGGTTAGCACGCCATCATCGATTGGTAATCCGCTGCGGGGGAGGATACGACTGGGATCAGCCGGGAGCGTATCGGTGATTATCTGCAATATCCTCCAAACTTTCTTTCACGACGAAACAACAAATTCACTGTTCATTTTTATAGTTGTGAACGAGAGCTCGATACACAGCAAAAGCCATGCCGCCTCACAAGACCCCAGACGATGACATCGAAAGTGGCCAAAGCGAAAGTCAGGCTACCACCATCAACGAAGAGACGCCGCTTTTGATAAGCCAAAGTGATGACCATCAGCGAGTAAGACCAGATGATCATAGCATTGAGGAGGAGGCAGTACTCAATGAAGGAAGCAGATATACCCGCAGTTATTTTGCCTGGAGGATATTCTGGGCCATTCTTGCGATCACGGTTACGGTTGTCTTTGTCAAGGCTTGGATCGACGCTGGAGCCGATGTTAACGTGAGTTTCCCATAC
This sequence comes from Sordaria brevicollis, assembly GCA_033439795.1. NCBI lineage: Eukaryota > Fungi > Ascomycota > Sordariomycetes > Sordariales > Sordariaceae > Sordaria > Sordaria brevicollis. The sequence continues at coordinate 1,860,409 of JAUTDP010000010.1, forward strand.
CTCCATTGTTCATCCACAGCTCAGATATTAGGTTCAGAAAAATGCTGATAAGTATCATATCCAGTTCGACTTCAAAAAAGCTCTTCAACGCGCCTTGGGAGGCGGAATAAGCGGTGCAGCAGCAATGGTCCTCCAAGTCCTCACCCTAATGGTACGTCTCCATCTCACCTTTCCTCCTTCCCTCCTTCACCACCCACCTACTCACCTCTTCCCACAGCCCCTCCGAACAATAATGAACTACCAATACCGTTTCGGAACCTCCTTCACCACCGCCACCCGCACCCTCTACCGCCAAGGTGGTCTCCGACGTTACTACGCCGGCATGGGCGCCGCGCTTTTCCAAGGACCCGCAGCCCGCTTCGGCGACACGGCCGCCAACGCCGGCATCCACGCCCTATTACAATCCAACTCCTTCCTCAAGCATCTGCCCATCACGGTCCAAGACACCTTTGCCTCTCTCTGCGCCGCTGCCTTCCGCATGATTTTGACTCCGATCGACACGCTAAAAACCACTTTGCAAGCTCAAGGACCGCGCGGGACTGCGATACTCAGACAGAGGATTAAGACCGATGGCGTGGGAAGTCTCTGGTGGGGAGCGTTTGCCACGGCCGCCGCTACTTTTGTGGGAAATTATCCGTGGTATGCGACGCATGATTATTTGCTGGAGATCATACCGGAGCCGGATAGAAACAAGGAGTTGGTGGGTTGGTTGCTGAGGTTGGCGGTTGCCGGGTTCGTGGCGAGCGTGGTGAGTGATTCGGTTTCGAACTCGTTGAGGGTTGTGAAGACGTTTAGGCAGGTTAATGCTAAGAGGGTTTCTTATTGTGAGTCTTACCTTAATCCTGCTCTTTCTGGAAGATGTTTGAGACTGACGGAGGCATGTTGGTGCGTTCAGCTGAAGCGGCAAGGCTGGTTGTTGTCAATGATGGCATCACGGGCTTGCTTGGTCGCGGGTTGAAGACGCGGATATTGTGCAATGGACTTCAGGGGTTGATGTTTTCCATTCTGTGGAAGCTGTTTCTGGATATGTGAGTGATGCCTTTTGAGTTTCTGTGTGGTAGAGTCTTTGACTGACAAAAATCCGAACTAGATGGAACAAGAAGACTGCTCATCTTTGAGCATCACCAGAGATGTCCGTCTTTACAGCTAGCTAGCTTTGCAAATGGGAATGTTGGTAAGCGCTGATCATATCAGAGCAAGCTGGCAGCCATCGAACCACCAAATCAATGGTGGCTGTCCGATAGTTTCGATTTCGTGTTTGTTTGTCCTCTCGGTGTCTGAAACAGGCAGCAACAGCGAGTTTTCTAGAAGAGTGTACAATCATCATTTTTCTTGAGCCACAAGACAGCTTGTCAGTAATATCTCCGAGTCCGATACTGTATATCTCACCCTCGTACCCCGCAGAACTCGCGGAGGAAAAGAAGCAATAACGCGGCGCCAAATCCGGGCATGCCGTATACGGATGAGCAATAGTCATTGGATAGAGAAAGCGGTATTGTATGCTGGTGTGTGTGTGTCTGTAGCTCGGAGAAGTCGGTTAAGGGTATCGCGTAACGGCAAGGGCGGGCGTATGCGGGGAATGGTCTGGACGTTTGAATTGATTGCGTGGTAGCGTCGATTGGAAATAGAAGATGGATGGGTTGGATTGGCAGGGAGAGCTCGTGGTGGTGATCTAGGATCTAGATCCTTTTTGCCCTCCAATTTTGAGCAAGCTTCTTTTCTCGGAACCCTTTCGAGCCTTGGAATCATTGTGTATAGAACCCGTCGATGAGGATATCCAAGTCAGTCGCGTAACCGCAGAAAATAGAGTCCACAAGAGTGGTTTACACAGCCTGGATATATAGCCTGCCGATCCGGCCATAGGATAGACAATCGAGTGGTGGTTGTAACTTGGGAGACAGTGGCAGTGGGGATCCCGTCAGACGTCCCAGCCACTCCGTTCGGGATCCCGCCTTGGTGTTCACTCTGAGATCGACCCCGACGACCCCAGATAAAGCCACAATAAGGTCCGACCATGGCAGTGAAGCTTAAAAGACATGGACAAGAGACCGAGAGACGGTCAGGCCAACGTCAGCCACAGGAGAAATCGGTGATAATTTTGGGATACCGTTGTCATGTGAAGCAGTGTCGTGTCGTTCGAAATAAGTTCCCTGAAAATGAAAGAGGGACGACGTTCTGGGATTGGAACCCGATCCACTGGCGTTTTGGTGCAGTGGGGCGGCTACGGTCGAGCTGGACAGTGGGGTTGGATGTCTGTTAGAGAGGTTCTTGGGTTGTGGTATCTCTGTGATGTTTAATGCCTATGGAATACGTCCAACTTGGGATGAAATAGTCCAAAGAGTATGTAAGGAACTGGGGGTATAGTCTCTTTTCAAATATCTTATTAAGTTGTCATACAATGGTGTTATACATGGCTGCTGCTGTTCATCATCTTGATGCTCTTCAGTCCCCCTCTAACGGATTCACCAGGGGTTTGCTAACCAGCTGCGCAACACTGACAGCACAACACGAGGCGAGCACTGCCCGTTGATGGCGTGGATGGAACGTCGAGAGCCCCTGCTAATTTGTTTGGCTTCTGAATGGCTGGACTCAGGCCCTTCCCTGCCCGACTTTCTCTCTTGGCTTCCACTTCCCAGCCCTCCAGGTCCGTCCAGGTCGCACGCCCGGGCTTGCCCGCGCCCGCCTTCAGTTACCGAAAGATTAGGTCTAGGTGACCTTGCAGGTCTTTCGAATGCGAGCTGGACCATGATATCGATTTCTTCTTGTTTTCTTTTCCAACTGAAACTTCAACTTTGCTTTGGTCGACTTGTCTAGCCGCCAAGGTTGACTTTGTTACCATCATCATTTGCTTAGTGGTATATCTCTTAGTGGTAGCACTATCAAAGTTCGGATAGCAGACTGTCAACACTGCTTTACTCTACCTTCACATACGACTCTACCTCTGCATATTCTGCACCGTCCGCCGATATTAAGATAGTATTATTCCCGTCGAACAGTTGTACAGACTGGATCACCGCGTATATCACCGCGTATTGCGACCTGTTGGAGACCGACAGCGCCCCCAACCACATCATCAACACTCCCATTGGCGTGGACGACTTGCTGAGGGCTGTGTGACGATTGCCGACACACCTCTTCCAGGTTCCCAGACCTTGCTTTCCATCAACAGACGACGACTAAAGAGCAATGCAGACATATCGGCCTTCATAGCACCCGACGATAATTCGAACCCATTGAGCGTCGGCGCGGCCGTTTCCTCTCCGAAACTTGAACCGATACACACCCTCATACATACCAAACACTAGCCATAATGCCTGTACCACGATTACGGATACCAATCCAATCTTCGAACCCGTCTCTGGAGTCCAATGTCATTGCAATGGCAACCAGGTTATGGCCGCGCATGGGCCCGAACGGGGAATCAGACTCTCCCCCCGAACAGAAGCCCAGGAAAACCAGCATTGTAGGCTCTCCTTCTCCATACCATGCAGTGCTCTCTTAACACTTACTCCTTGATCACAGATTGTCGCCCTCGTCGTTGCGGTAATCGTCCTAATATTATCCATCATCCTCACATTACGTGCCATCCGCGCCAGACATCCCAACCCGAAATACGTACCTACGCCCTTCCTCAAACGATTATGGAAGACTTGGAAGGTTCCACCCGTCAAACATGCCTACGCTCAGGCCGGCATCGACGAAGAGTATACCAGCCAGGTCAACCGGGCAAATCAGGATAACATGGAGGAAGCACTCAGCTCGGTGAACGGCCAGAATTCCACGAATAGCAGGACGGGAGCGGCTGGAGGAACGACAGCTGAGGTGAACCGTAACCAGTCGATCCGCAGTATAATGACCCTCCCGGCCTACCGACCAGCCCCGGCCGAGAACGAGCGAGTGCTAGGAAGAGAAGGCGAGCGCGACGGTATCGATGTGGTGGTGGAAATGCCGACTGCCGAGGACGAGGAGCACCTGCGCGACGAGGAGATGGAGGCACTGTACCAGATTCGTGTCGCAAGGCGGCGCGCGAATCAAGAGCGGGAGGAACGGCGACGATTGCGCCAAGAAGCTCGGCAAACGCATAACACTGCAGCTCTGCGCCAGATTAGGGAGCAAGCGCGAGTTCAGACAACGCGAAATACAGAGGAATTGGAAGTGCTGCGTGAGGAACACAACCGTATTAGGGAGTTGCGATCGCGTGCGACGAGCAGCGTGCAATATGCCGACTTGGGTGTTGCAAGGGCGGACGGCACGCGCATTCGGGCCAACAGTACGGAGAGCGAAAGAGTCGGGCTTCTGAGTGATGCGGCGAGTATGGCGGCGTCGCAACAGGGTGGAAGGCCTAGTACTTCAGCCGCCCACCATCGGAGGGGTTCGAGCTCACTTAGTATCGACACTTCCAGATTGGGCGACCAGTTCCTCGAATCTCCGGCTGTAGCGACACCCTTGACTGGAGCGGGCGGTAGCAGCACCTTCAGCGTCGTTACTCGCAACAGCCACGAGCGCGGACGATCGATGTCCAGGTCCAGAGCGAACTCGAGCGCCAATACTCCTCGCGCCGGGTCCAGTCCCGAGATGATCGATGCCGATGACGCCGACTTGGGCGCCGTCAACATGCCGCCTCCACCGGGATACGAAGATGTGCGCCTGGACGACTTGACTCCCTTCCGATCCCCGGTGGCCTCCGCCGCTGTATCTGGTAGGAACAGCCCGACCAGTCTGACGCCACTGCCGTACAACGAGCCACCTCCAGAATACCCCGGTCCCTCACCAGCGCTTGCCCCATTGGCCGAAGAGACGTCTTCTATGTTGTCGTCGCCTTCGACGCGCACAGATGGAGGCAGGACACTTGCTCACCAGAGGAGCATCTCGGGTGGAGGAAGTGTCGGAACCGCGAATCTGCCCATGAGGCTACCAAGTCTGCGTCTAGATTCTGTGCCACTGATCGTTGTCGAACCCGAAGAGGAGAGCAGCAACAGCACGACGGGTCAAACCATCAACACCCCGACAACAAGCACTGTACCCACAAATACGAACACGCCGGAAAGGATACCCCATGCAGAGAGTAGCACAGCTCGTAACTCGGTCTCCGAGAGCATCCGGACGTCAACGGAGAGTGAGTCTGGCGGGGAAACTCCAGTGACGACAAAGGGGAAAGAGCCGGAGCGGACCGTTCAGGTTGATAAAGAAAAAGGAAGTGGAAGCGGCGTTGCCACTGCGGATGTCAGTCGCGCGGAAAGCACTAAGAGTACGACAGCCGCGAGAGATAAGGAGAGCCAAAGTCCTCCTGTAGGGCAAGGGGTGAACAGAAATGGAAGCTCGGCGAGGATGATGGCGGAAGATGAGAATCCATGAGGTGCAGGAGTCGAGGAGAAGGCTGACAAATGAAGATGAAGAATTTTATGGGTGGCACTTTGATGATTGACGAGACGTATACCCTCCCACGACTCGATTCGTACACATATATACCGGAGAAACAATTTTGGGATAAGAGAAGAGATGGACAGGCAGGGGTAACTGGAGGAGCGTTTGGAAAAGTCAAATATTTCATGAGTGTCGTTATGTCCATGTATATATACTAGTAATGCTGTCAACGACCAACCGACCGACTGGCATGGAATGGAAACCGGAGTTTTGAGTGTCAAATACGCAAGGGATGATTCTCGACGAAAGGAATGAATGAGACAATGGCGTTTGATGTTTACCGAATCTGAATCTTGCTGGCTCTGTGAATAGGCGTTGGTGATTCGTTACCGCCCTTTTGAGAAAATGTTCTTCATCCCGAGTCTTCTATATCGCAAGAGACTCTTCACTTCCACTTAACCAACATCTCACTTTACGTTTCAGCACATTTGATCAACAGTTCAACGAGCGACTTAGTTGCTATGCTACCCAAACTAGAAGGAAAATACATCGTCATCATAATAAATGAAATAAGAAGAGAAACTTCAGCACCAAACGAGTGTAGATGTCGAAGCCAACAAGAAGGGAAATCATACACTATACCCATTTTCTTCTTCCCTCTCACAGCTGCTCTTCCCTCGCCACCATCCTCATCATGCTCATCATGCTCATCACCCTGCACTACCACCACACAGCTATTACCTCTCATTTTGGTCGTCAACACAAACGCTCCCCTCAGTCGTCCCAAAACATCTCACCTTCCAACCCCCCTCCATACCCTTTTCGTTTTCGTTTTCGTCGAGTCCAAGTCCGAGACCAAGTCGAAGTCAATTAACACAACTCCAAACAGCCGTGAGCTTTCCGTCCCGAACAACTTGCTCCCTAACCCACTTCTGCTGAGTCTGACCGGTCTTGGTCTGACTGGAGATGAAATCTAGCATTTGTTGGGGGGAGAAGACGATGTGTTCCTGCAGGTGTTGGCTAGACTGGCCGTTGAAAAGTTCTTCCTGGCCACCACCATTCTTGGTCCACTGCTGACCTTGCTCGTTTTGCCCATCGATCTGCTCTTGTGTCTTACCACCCTGGATAGTCCACTCTTCATTGATAGGCTTGCTCATGACGGGGCCGGCAGACAATTGGCCTTGATGGTTCTGCCCACCATCAATTTGCTGGTGCTGCTTGTTCTGACCGTCAGTGAACTGTTGCTCGGCGATGTGGTCACGGGCTTGGATGTTGTTGGTTTGGCCTTTGTTGAATTGCTCCTGCGTCTGTTGACCCTTGTTGAACTGCTCCTGGGCTTGTTGGCCGATGTTGTTCAGCTGCTGGGTTTGCTGTCCCTTGTTGAATTGCTCCTGCTGGTGGTTGTTGATGGGAATCAGGATACCGTCTTGAGAGATCCTGTAGAGCTGGTTCTGACCGTTGTTGAGCTGCTGGATACCTTGACCTTGACCGCCCTTGTTGAAGTCCTGAATGATACCGTTGGCGTTGCTACCGCTGGAGTAGAGACCTTCGATCTGCCGAGTGCCCTTGTTGAATTGCTCCTGCTGGTGGTTCTGGCCTTGGCCGGTAATGAATTGCTCAGACCGCTCCTGGTTCTGGCCCTGGAAGAGCTGATTACCCCACTGGTGGGTGTTGTCGCGCTCCTGGATGCGGCCGTTGTTCTGGCCTATGCCGTTGTAGAGCTCCTGGTTGATGCCCTGGCCCTTGTTGAAGAGCTCGTCCTGCTGCGTCTTTCCGGTGTTGATGTTGATGGAGCCGTGGGAGTTGGACTGGCCGTTGTAGAGCTGCTGGCCGATGTGCTGGTTGCGCTTCTGGTTCTGGCCGAAGTTGTTGAAGTTGGCCTTTTGGCCGTGGGGCTGTATTGTGTTAGATGTGTCAGCATATGTTGTCAAGAACCGAGTGTCTCTGAGTAGAGAGGTCTGGAAACTCACCATCACATCCCTCTTCTTCTGACCCGAACCAGTCCACTCTTCATAAGTCTTTCCATTGTTGATGATATCAAGCTGCTGCTCACCATGGCCAGTAACAATATTGTTATGTTCGATGGACCCAGACTGGGCAAGGTCACCGACGAAGTTGTTCTTGCCGCACTCGGGACACTCGATCTCCTTGTTGATTTGCTGGTCGACAAGCTCAATCTGGCCATGGAGACCACCGCCGCGGTTCTGCTGCTTCTGGCCCTTGGTAATAATGTCCAACTTGCTCTGCGCGGGACCGACCTCGCGGCAGGCGCGAGGTTGGTGCTCCTCGTTCATGAGACATTCTGGAAGGGATGGCAATGCCGAGGTGGTGGCCGCCAGGGTTAAGGCAACGAGGGAGTGAAGATGCATGTTGCTGTTGGTGGTGGCGGGTTAGCCAATGAACTCGATCGGAATCCTTTTTACAAGTGTGTTGGAAAGGATTGGAAGGAGTGGTGAGGATGTTGAGGGGTGAGGTTGAGATTCTTCCGAGACTGCTGAGAGGAGTCTGTTAACGTTTATATGCTTTGATGGTCGCCCATAATCTGATGGTCATAACATCATGAACACCGAGATGATGGAAGTTGTCATGTTCGCTTCTAGAAGGAGCACAGATTGTGACAGATGCGTGCTCGAGATCGCAAAGTGGCGAGTTGGTGATGTTTCAAACCAGTAGGGAAACTTCCTACTCGAACACAGCAACAGTAGCAATCTAGAGTAACCTTCAAGGCCGGTATAGTTCCACATCTATGACTTGAAGGTAGTGCAACCGCTCTGATCTCATGAACGTTCATGGCTTGTGAAATCTGGGGGTAGTGACCAGAGGGACTTGCCAACATACCTGGTGGAAGGTCTCGTGAAAAAGGCCTCCATACATCGATGAGTGACCCTGAACACAAAGGACCCAGCATCTCGACTATACTTCTCACAAGCCTGACCCGACGGCGTGGTCAAAGGGGGTTCGCTCATGGCCCTGGCGTTTCGTCGTCTCAGTGTCAATAATCCTGCCTCGTTCGGAAATATGCTAAAACTGACATATCACAGTCCTCGCGACACTGAAAGATGGGGTATCCAATGCGATGGTGTGTTAGGTAGTGCCAACCCCATGTCGATTCGAATGACTTTCCGTGATAAAGCTTCTGTTTCCTCTGGTAGGACTGTGCTCGCTCACGCTCGAGGACATGTACCTCGTTAAACCTGAGGCGCGACTGTGATATTGATAAAAGCAAAGAAAGTTAGTGGACTTGCTTCTCTGCACATGTTTCCTCGACTCGCAGTCACACGATCGCGTGCTCTTTGAACATCGCGAGTCGAACACGTGGAGGCGAACAAACAAGACTTCTTGCCCAAAATGGTTATGTTTGCCAGTTGTGGATGTTGAGAAAGATTTTCGATGATTGTCATGAACTTTTTCGTTTGAGAGACATTCTACAGCACACCTCTAGAGCCACCCTCAGACAGATTATGTAGATGTATAAAGCCTTCTTTTTCTTAAGTGACCCACGCCTATTCCAATGCTCCACATGCGAAGGAAGAAATACCATGACCGGAGTAGAGTAGTCCGGTAAGTCCCTGTAAGTTACGCCAACATAGACAGAGAATGGAAAAGGGAATAACAAAAACCGCAAAAGACATGGTAAAAGTACAAGAAAATGGTCACAAGGTGTTGATACATGTCGTGGGAATAGCTGAGGGGGCGGATATTTCATCTTGGTCGATTAAGCCTTCTTCTCCGACTCGCCGGACTGCTGCTCGCTGGGGGCACCACCGAACCAGCCAAAGACGGAGCTCTGCATGTTCTTCATCATCTCCTTCTGGGCCTTCTCCTGGGCCTCCTGCTCCATCTTGAGCCACATCTCGCCGTTCTTCTTGATCTCCTCCTCCATGGCCAGGTAGTTGCGGAGACCACGCTCGCGCTGGATATCCTGGATCATCTTGCCCTTGGCGAAAGCCTCAGCAGGATCCTCCTCACCCTCCATGGCCATGGGGTTCAGCTTGCTGGGCTTGATACCGAAGCGGGCACCAAGCGAGCCGAGGCCAGCCTTCTTGGCCTTGGCCGCAACGAGCTTGTTGTGCTCGGCACGGGCAATAGCCTCTCTGCGGGCGAACTCGGTAGGAATGTGCTGGCCCTCGAAGGACTTGAGGACCTTGCGGACATCACCGTAGTTCATGGCGTAGATGAACTCGAGGAAGGGAACGAGAGACACGAGCTCGTTGTCCTTGGGGTCACCCTTCCACTTGGGGAGAATGATGGCGTTCTCGGGCTGGGCGCGCACGTGTTGAGGGTTGGTGTCAATGATGATGACCTTGGACAAGTCTCTGTTCAGATAAGAAAGGTCCTGTACGACAATGGTTGGTTAGCTATTACTGTGACGGTGCAATCTTTGACAGTTTCTGGACAGGTCCTACCTTGACGATCTCGCCATCCTTGTACTTGGTGGCCTCCCTGAAGAGGGGCCACATGATGAAGCGGTACGGGTCCATCTTGCGAACGATAGGCTCAGCGTTGGCAAAGGGGACGCTGGTGAAGAGAACGATCTCGTAGTACTGGCTGAGGTAGCGCAAGAAGTAGTCGACACCAGGACGCTTGGCAAGACGCCAACCTTGGTCGCGCGTCCACTCGCTATGCACCAGCATATCTTCCAGACTGATACAGAGGGTGTACGGGCGCTCGAAGGACGGGTCCGGATCGGGAAGCAGCTTCTCGAAGGCGGGTTCCTGGTAGTAGCTGACAGTGCCAGTCATCCTGGCCTTGGCTCTCTGCCACCACAAGCCGAGACCCCAGCCGTTGGGAATATCATGATGGCTCTCAATCTCGTCCTCATCCCATTCCCTTCCCAAGTATACGGTTCCACCGACCAAAGCCAGACCGGAGGCAATAAAAGCCCAGTTGGCCATCTTTTGACGGCGCTTCTCGGTGGAAGAGACGTAGGCGGAATCAGGGAGCTGGCCCTTCTTACGACCACCACCGCTGCCTCCCGCCGCGGCCTCGGCCTCAGCACCCTCGGCGCCCTCAGCCTGTGTCTCTGCCGCCTCCTCACCGGCGACCGGCTTCTTGCCGGCCTCCTTCTGGGCCATCTCATACTCGAGAGTGGTAGGAATGCCACCTCTTAGATCGGGAAGCTTGGACAGATCGATCTCGGGTTCTGGTTCGGACTCGGCGGGGGTCTGTTGTTGTTGTTGCTGCTGCTGTTCCTGGGGCTTCTCGGCGGGAATCTCGGATGAGGTGGGCTTTTGTGTGGGAATGTCCTCGGGCTTGGTGAACTTGGGAGGCTTGTTGTCGTTGGCCATGGAGCGGGCCCAGACGGCGGGAAGAGTGCGCTGCGACAGGAGAGGCGACGCGGCGTGAGCTGCAACACGCACGCCCGCAATGGAGCGCACGGCAGCTCTTGACAGCATCATGACTGAGATATGGTTGGACACACGAAGAGCAGCTGTTGGGAGCTGTGTGGTGACGAGTGTCCCTTGGGTGGTGGTGGAAAGATGGAGGATGGCTGCTGGAGAGAGGAGCTGGTCGCTAGGTAGGTGGAATAACAAGTGACGATAACAGCGGGATAACAGAATGCCAGGCCCTCGTAGTCAGTCGCACTCGGTCAGTATCCGCTGGGCCCGATAGCGATATGATATCCAAACTTTCCAAAGAGCTTCCCGGCCGGCTGTCCGCCAAAAAAAATCGAGTCCTGAACCTTCCGTCACAGTGTCGCTTGTTAAGCTCCAGCCTTGGCGCGCTTCTTTTGATCCAATCAGACATGGATGAGGGGTTGACTGTGGAATCTTCGAAGCCAGCTGGGCACAGACCAGCAAGTTCTTTGAAGAGTTCTTGACCCCGGCCTCCAACGGCCCCACCTCCGGATTTAAGCTTCAAGACAGTGGGGGACATGTCGTCATTTTGAAGATTCGGGGCATGGATGAAAGTCTCAAGTCTTTAATCCCATATCGCATTCTACAATGAAGGTTAAAAGCATGACTCTCAATGTCTTTTTTCAAGGAGATTAGTATTGGAAAAGGTGAGATGATATGTCGGTTGATGAGATTTGAATTTGTATCTTGCGTTGACAGGTGCTCGATGGACCTCACATGAGGACTCTGTCGAAATTGTCGTGCAACAGGAACACTCGACGGACACTGCGCTTGCTCTAGATTGCGTTGTTGAAGGGCACGTGAGCAGTGACAATTTGAAGACGGATGGGACATATCGATACGGAAGAGTATGTATCGGGTATTATGTAAAGGGTATCGAGTGTGTACTTAATAAGCCAACCTCCTCTGAGCCTCTGCTCCCAATTTACCTCTAATCATACGTAGCTGTATATCTAATTGGGGCATGAACGACTTAACGAAGACTATATGCCTGTCTCTGGAGAACAATTTGTTCAAAGCAAGGTCCTTTTGTTAGGGTACAATACCTCTTGCTGATTATGACTTGTAACAATCTCTCACCTCTACCCCTAACCCTGTATGTTTCGACGGTATAGCTTATGTAATGCACCAGTCTTTAGTCTGGACGGATCGTCTGCAAAGCAAAGTCGCGAGTGACCAATTTGCGTAACAATTACCCGTGTTCTGCGGTAACGAACTGCCCGATCTCTTGCCATCCAACCATTCAACATCATCCATTGCTCTTTCCCCTCACCTGCACTTTCGGTAGGTGACCACTTCCTGCTTCGTTTCTGCGTCCTTCTGCCGAGACGGAATCGATTGAATCAATTGGCGAATCTCTTCTTAACTCTTGCCCATTCCCGGCTCCTCTGTTCTGCCTTCTTCCACTCTTCTCTTCTTCCCGCTCCAGTCTTCTCTGTTTCTCTTCTCTCCCGGAACAACATCCAATTATCAAACGGCTGCGGTGATCCACTCCTTCTCCGCCACCCAAACCATCAACGCATTATCGATCACATCGAAAAGTCCAGGCGAACACTCAACAACACACACCTTGTCACTTCTTATCCCACCTGTCGCCGCCCATCATGGCTTCCGCGAATGCATTCTAGAGGGTGGTCCAGTCGTTGCGCATAATCAGTACTCACGATGGGACCACCCTCTCAAGAGTTCTGCGTTTTCAACAACCAAGGCCTAGACCTACTACCACTGCTATCGTCGACGCATCGTCCAGCCTAAGAAAGCCAAGAGTCAGAAGAAACTGAAACATCAGAAGAAACAGATCCGATATTTTATTCTTCAGTATCCTACAATATCCACGCCCATTCATCCATCTCTCACCCTGCCCAAAACTTTGACATCTCAACTTCGCCACCTCGCGTTCCGAAAGTGCAGTGGCGCCAGTCAGCCCTACAGACTGCTTATTAGTGTTTTTCCAGGATCGCGATAAATCATATCATATCACTACTACCACTTTTACCTCTCGTATCTCTCAACCCCCTCTCAGCATTGCCCTGTCGGGGCGTTAAACCTCGACCACCTTCACCATAATGCCTCGCAGAGCCACCCAACAACTGGTGGGACGTCGAGTCACCATATCAAGATCGTCCCGCACCGTTGCGACCGCCATTGACAACTCGCTCAATGCTCCTCCGCCTCCAGTTCCCTCCGACCCCAATACCCCGCTGAGCTCTGACTATCCATCGACATATGCCTCCGAGGCCGAACTAGATGTTGACGGAGAGATAGACGGCGAGGTCGACGGGCAAGTCGATGAGCATGTCGCCAAAGCCATGGGCGCATTGACGTTGGTGGCTGGCCCTGCCGAAGCAACTGGTGAAGCTTCCGCTCCCCCAAAGCCTCTTTCGAGACTAGCCAGAAGAAAACAAAAACCGTTTCCCTTCCTGGAGTTGCCGGCCGAGTTACGAGTTAAGATCTACGAATACTTCTTCGACGACACCCACTACGTCCTCGATCTGGACCCGGATAACTACAGGCGCATCCACAAGAAGCTAGGCTTCTTTCGCACCTGCCGGACCATCAGTCTCGAGGCCGGCTACCTCTTTTACAGCACCCATACTTTCCGCATCTTCCCCACGCACCCGGGCAAGCACTTTAAGACTAAGAAGCCTTTGCTCGCACGCATGAGCTCCCGCCAGCGCTCCTGGATCACCAGCTTAGAGATGCGTCTTGGCCCCGGTTGGAACAAGCCCCCGCGCGGCTGGGTCGTCAACCCGGCGCTGGGCTTGCATGAGTGCACCAGCGTGCGTAAGCTGACAGTCTTTGTCGAATGCGACCCCAGCGATGGCATTTTTAACGGCTTCCGTCGCGCCGACGACTTCTACGAGGGCTTCTCTCGTAATCTGTTGACCGACGTGCTGAACCAGATGCCTTCTCTCGACAACGTTACCTTTGACGCATGGAGCAGCGTCAGGAAGAAGGGCGCCATGATGCGCGGCTTGATCAATACTGCGGTGTCGCACGGCAAGCAGATTCAGTGGGGGCCGGAGAGAGGTTGGACTGATGAGGATAATGAAGAGGACATCAAGGTTCCTACCAGCGATATGGTGGCTACTGCGCTGCTCAATGGTGTCGGTATGGATGTTGTCATTGTTGCTTGAAGCGCAAGGAAGGGTTTAATGGACGAATGGCATGATGAGGTTTTGGGAGCATATGTTGGGGTCGGGCAGGCGTTTTAGGGTTGGCTTTGGAAGTGCATTGCGAATTGCTTTTCATTTGGGATTGGTTGTATGATACGAAGAGCGAATCATGATCACGGTCGCTACTCAGTCTTAGGGCTAGCTTGAAAGTGTGTTTCTTCACTCGTGGTGTGTTTTGGTGGTCGGTATGGCTGGGAGGTCAACGTATAGGATGGCGTCGTTGTTCTTTGAACTTGAATCTCTGCTCACTTTCATTGCTATAGTCTTGGAAGAAGCACGAAGACCTAACTACTCAGTCTGACACTCGTTCAGTCCAATCTTTAACGAAGAAGAAGTGAGGTCCCATGGGTATGTGATGCTGATTACTGTAAGGCTGCTCCGCTCAGATATCTCCAACAGATATTAAACTAAAACCGAAACAGAAGTCAACATGGGAGAATCATTAACTTAGTAACATGTCGTAATCGAAGCTGCGGCTGGCGTCACATGCGCGGTCTGGCCCCTTATAGTAATCGCAATTCCTATACCAAGACCTTTTCCCCGCGTTTCAATGGCGTGCCATCCCGCCCCGATGGCATCAACAAGGTATGAAATGAGATCGCTAGTCTCGATCAAGCAGCCACTCAACTTCCTTTCTCTTTCGAGTATGCAAATCATTGAATTCTCATCACCATCCTTATTGGTTTAGACAATGCGGGGAACAGATGTGTTTGCCATCCTTTACAGTTAACGCTCGAACATCACCGGCCACGTTGAAGAGCTTGCACCATAAGAACTAGGCGGAATAAAGAAGGACGGCCGAAGATGTGGTCACAATTCTCACCGGATGGGATTAGCAGTAGAAGAAAGAGAAGGGGATCCACCAGCCTCTTTCGAGAAGCTCTTTGGCATGGGATGAGAGTTGGAGAAACAAGTGGCTTTGGTTTAGATAGATTGTCAACCCCCAGCTCTCACAGACAAGAGGTGTTGAACCATCTCTTTACTCCTTCAACCCTCGACAAAACATAACAGGGAGACTTCGATTGCATCTCCACTTTGCTATAACACCTCGAAGACGACGATAGAACCCGTCTTGTCTTGGTTTCTAGGCCTCGAGACAACCTGAACTAAGATTCATCATGGCAGCCACCGAAACCGAAATAATAGACGAGAAACGAGTCCCCTCGTTTACGGAAGAAAGCAAGAGTGGAGATGAGGCTATAGAGCAGGTGGTGGACTGGACGGAGGATGAGGAGAGGAAGTTGGTTCGAAAGTAGGACACATCGATCCAAAGTGCCGAGTTATATAGGCAGAGAGTTGACCAGCCCGTGAAAAACAGGATCGACCTGATCATCATGCCCCTTTTGGTTGTGGGCTTTTTCTCTCTTCAACTTGATCGAGGGAATATGTACGTTTTCTACCATCTTTCCTTTCCAAGTCTCTCCCCTGCCATGTGCATCATCCTCTTCACGATTTTCCATCATCTTCACGTTTTTTACATCAGACTAACATAAACCCGGGAAACAGAGGCAACGCCCTAACAGATTACTTCCTCGAAGACGTCAACATCACACAAAACCAATTCAACGCCGGCCAACTGCTTCTCCAACTCGGCATTGTTTTGTTTGAAATTCCCAGCAATCTTGTGTTATACAAAGTCGGCCCGACGCTCTGGATCGGATGTCAGATTGTGGCTTGGGGGTTCGTGGCGACGTTTCAGGCTTTTCAGAAAGGGCTGGCGGGGTATTTGGTTACTAGGGTTTTACTTGGGTATGTTCCTATTCTCTTTCCCGGGGTATCTTGAAGAAGGGCGTGGTAGTGGAAGTAGTAGAAGTAAGGGGGAAACTCTGACTGGAAACAGAATATGTGAATCCGGCTTTATCCCCGCTGGGATGTATACCATGACGAGATGGTACAAGAAGGACGAGACGAGCAAGAGGTTTTCTATTTACCACTTGGGGAATTATGCGTCGGCGGCGGCGAGTGGGTTGATTGCTTATGGGATGTGAGTGTCTTTACCTAATTTTTTTTTCCAAGGAAAAGTTGAAGAGTTAACGAGTTGTTAGTCTACACATGAGAGGTGTCTGCGGCTTGACAGGATGGCAATGGCTATTCATCGTACGTCCACTTCCCCCTACAAGTATACCCCCAACAACATGGCCAGAAGAACGCTCACTAACACTCACCTCACCCTTTACAGATCGAAGGAATCTTCACCATCCTAGTCGGCCTCGCCTTCCTCTCCCTCTTCCCCAAAAACCCCGAAGACCCAACCTCCCTCCTCGGATTCAAGTACTTTACCGAGCGCGAACGCGACATTCTTTTCCGGCGAGTGATCCTCGATGACCCATCCAAGGAACACAAACATACTACCATCAAGAAGCAGGAAATCTTGGATACGTTCAAAAACTGGACCATCCTCCCTCACTTCATCGCCGCTCTCACGGCCATGGCGCCCGCTACGACTTTTGTCGGGTACGCACCCTCTTTGGTCTACTCGTACGGGTATGACAGGTTGAAGTCCAATGCGCTGGTCACGATTGGCGTGTGGTTGCTGTTGTGTACGACGGTGCTTTGGGGATACCTGGCGGATAGGTTAGGGAGGAGGGGGCCGATGGTGACGAGTGGACTGGTGATCCTTTGGGGGTTTACGGTATGTTTAATTTTCTCTTCTCATATTGTGTCGGTGATAGAGGCAAGAACTGGTGCTAACAATGATGATGATACAGCTCGGAAGTCGAATTCTTGCTACGTCGACAAACAGGGACTTGAAGTTCGCGATACTTACTCTGGGAATCACGTTTAATGCTGGTTGGCGTAAGTTTGTGACATTTTCCTCTCATGGAGTATTGACAGCGCTGACATGTGAGATTCTAGACCCCGTCAACACGTCTTGGGCAGCTCTCAACGCCAAATCCGCCGGTGAACGATCTATAACCATTGCATTGATGGTTATGGCTGCCAACGCGGCCGGTATCATTGGCAGTCAGTTGTTCCGTGAAAACGACAAGCCGCTTTACGTGAAGGGGTGGACGGCCATCTTGGTGGTGGTGACTGTGGGATTGGTAGCGTCTGTTTTTGCAAATCTGCAATATTTCTTTTTGAATAGGAGGCAGAAGAGGGTTGGTGGGAGGACGTATCACCCATAGTGTTTTGGTGTCGTAGAAGGGAGGATGGGGTTGATGGAGGTAGAGTTTAGCGAAACTCTGATACGAAGTTGACATCTTCTTGGCTCGAAACTGAAGAAGCACACCGAAACATCGAGTTCTACCTCGTGGGTTCATCTTGGGAATTCCACCAGATCCTGTGACACGCAAAGAGTTTCGTCGACAACACAGATGGAGCCAAGAAAACCTGTTGAATCTTGCTCATGATCAGATCTCAAACAGCACGCCACCAGTTGCCAAGGCGATCATTGCGCGTTGAAGCCACGATCAGAAACAAGATCTTCCATGTTGAAAAGCAAGGCTTGGACTTGTTTTGAAAGAACCGCAAGAACAACATGGAAACATCGAGCACCGCCACATAACCCGAGCGGTCCGGGTACCTTGATGTCCACAGACCCCCGTGGTCCCTGAAACTACCCCGGGTTTGGCGGGCTTGGCGTCCAAGACGGCCGGACGGAAACGGACCACAACGGTGTCATCGGTCTCCACAGTTCCCACATGTCAGCCCCCGCCGGCGCCGAGAGCTTCCCTCACCTTTCCCAAAGCTTCGCTCGCGTTTCCATATCGACGACCGATTGACGGCTATGACACATTGCATCATGCAACATCTGTGAACTCCACTGTATATAATAAAAGTATATAAGCGATCTTGAGATCACCTTTATCTGATCTAAACATCCATTCATCACTGAATTCCAACATCTTGAAGATACCCCATCAACATCATCACTTACACCAAAGAAAACAACCCCGCAACCTCGGCTATCAAACTCATCTATAATTCCTAATCACTTCCACATCAACAACAACAACACCACACCATCAGTGACACGCCACCACCAACAGCCAAAATGACAAAGGAAGACCTCATCGTCAAAGCCCTCCAGCAGTACACAACCTGCGACGTCTCCGACGCCCTAATCAAGCTCAAGTACCGCAACGGCGGCTTCCTCTCGGGGCTAACCATGTGGTCCCCCCACCGTCAAGAGGGAGCAACCAAGATTGTGGGCCCGGCTTACACAGTCCAATATGCTCCTTTGGATGATCCAAGACCCAAGTATCCTACTCATTATGTATGTCCCATCCCTCCTTCCCATTTCCCTCCCATCTCATTTTTCGAACGGTAGACTAATGATATGAACAGATCGACGAAGTCCCCAAGGGCTCAGTAGTCTTCGTCTCCGCCCCCGCCAAAACCCCCAACGCCGTCTACGGCGGCCTAATGTCCACACGCGCCAAAGCGCTTGGGGCAGTAGGGTCCGTAATCGACGGTCGGTTCCGCGACTTGCAAGAGCAGCGCGACTTGAACTATCCCATCTTCGCCAGGGATACCGGTACCGCGCCGCCCGCGGAGCTGTGTAAGGTCGTTGGTGTGAACGTCCCCGTCAAGTTGCAGACGGATGAGCAGGATATGACGATCAACCCGGGGGATTATATCATTGCTGATATTAATGGTGTTGTGGTGCTGCCGAAGGAGTTGGCGGAGGAGGCGCTGCCGTTGATGGCGAAGCAGGTGGAGGCGGATACGAAGATGCAGGTTGCGTTGGAGGGGGGATGGGGTTTGCGGAGGCTTCGAAGAAGTTTAGGGGTTGAAGGGGTTAGTTATGGGATGAAAAGGGGTTGGATAAAACTATCGGTTAATGATTAATGAAATTTTGGTTTTTGAAGAACGGGATGTGTCTTGGTCGATGAAGTGCTCTTGACGACCTTACAATGTGGGTGTTACAATGTGTGAATGTGAACACCTTCAGTGGTACTGAGAGGATGATTATATCATGTTCATCCCATCTTGATCACATGGTGAAGATCAGATGAAACACTCGACAAACAATTGAAGTTGGAATCACGGCCATCAAGACCATCGTCTTATACACGATACAATGTATATAGTAACAAGAGTATCCAACTCCAATATCCAAAATGAAACCCGCTACCCCGTATACATCAAAACATTTCACGACTTTTCTTCATAATCCATCCTCTTAACCGCCTCACTCCACAACTGCTGATCGGGCGTCACCCCTCTCTTCTCCAGTCTCCTCCTAGACTT
Source organism: Sordaria brevicollis (assembly GCA_033439795.1). Lineage (NCBI taxonomy): Eukaryota > Fungi > Ascomycota > Sordariomycetes > Sordariales > Sordariaceae > Sordaria > Sordaria brevicollis. The sequence goes on from JAUTDP010000010.1 coordinate 1,879,502, forward strand.
TGACCTCGCCCTTTCCTTCAGGAGTCCGCGCTCACGGCTCTTTCCCCTTTCCTCTCTCTCCCTATGCCTTTCTTCCCTATGCCTCTCACTCCTCTCCCTCCTCTCACTCTCCGTCATCCTCCTCCTATGTCTCATCCTCCCACCAACAATCGGCAACCTCCTCAACCCCCTCACCACCGCCCTATCCACATCCACCTTGAACACACTCTTCGCCACTCCCGCCGCAGCCAGCAGCACGGCGCCCAAAATGACAAAGAAATCCATAAAATGCACCACCCACCACAAATGCTGCGTGCCCATCGGACAAGTGGCATACTCGGCCTTCCACTCCCACTCCTCCTCATCAAACCACACGCTCAGTAACCCGGCATTCCCACCAAACTCCCCCATCATGCTTCTCACCGTCACCTCCCTGACGCCCGGCATATCCTCCCTTCCAATCAGGGATTCTTTCTTCGCTTGCTTGTAGCGTTTCACCTCCCATTCTCTTTTCTTGCGCTCAACTTCGAATTCGCCGTCTTCGGCTTGGACTAGAGTCTCTTCTTCGACAAAAGACTGGTTGATATAATGCCATGTGTCGCATCCTTCGTGGTCGTGGCCATTCAAAATAATTCCGCGCCGACCCTGGCCTGAGGCGGGGGCGTCTTTGTTACCAGACATGCCGAGGATTCCCTCCAAAAAGCCCTTGCTGGCTGCGAGACTGAGCTGGTTTTGTTCCTTGAGAGTGCCGTCGTGGTCGTGAAAGGTGAAGAGGGGAGAGTCGACGCAGACGCCGTCGGGTTTGTAAAGCGGGACGTGGGTGAGGACCAAAGTGAAGTGGCCTTTGAATTGCACGGCGCTGGCGGTGTTGATGACGCTGTTGATGAAGGCGTAGGTGTCGTCTTGCAGGTCTTGCGATTTGGCGGGGGTGTCGAGGTTCATGTCGTTTAGGACGACGAGGCGGAGTTCGGGGACTAAGCGGTCGGATAAGGGGTTGTCGAGGGCGTCAAAAAGCGTGGAGGTCAAAGATTGGTTTGTTAGGGGAAGCTCGAAGCGGAGTTCGTAGTTAATTTTCCCGAAGGCGTCTTCGAAGCGCGAGGTCAGGTTCGTGTTGATGTCGCCCGCGTAGCCGATGTCGTGGTTACCGGCGACGTTGATGATGCGTTTCGTCCAGACCGAGGAGTCGTTGGCCGGACCGCTGGTCGAGAGGTAGCCCGTTAGATCGTACTCGTCGGCGGGGTACATGGCGACGTCGTCGGGCACGCGCTCGCCGCCTTTGAAGACGCGGTTCCAGAAGCGGTGCGCGCGCCAGTAGAATTCCTTGTCGTTGACCCATTGGCTTCCCAAGAGATCGCCGAGAACGGTGACGTGTGTCGGGCGCGACCACCAGTGGAGGGTGCGGTAGATGTGGGCGAGGTAGTAGTCGTTGCCCCAGTGGTCGAAGCGCTTGCGGTAGGACTCGGCCAGGTTGAAGACGTCCTCGAAGAAAATGTCGACAATCTCGTGGAAGCACTGGCGCAGACGCCATCGGAGCGAGGCGTGGCTGGTCTGGAAGGTCAGGTGGCGGAAGAGGGTCTTGACGTGCGGGAAGACGCCCAGGTACTCGGTCGGGATCGAGGTGTCGCCTTCGAGCTGCGGGTCGCCGAGCGCAAGGAGACGGAACGGCGCAAGCGGTCGCGAAGGTGTGACGGCGGGTGGTGTCGAGGTAGGATCGGTCTCGTCTACGGGTACAGGCGGGAGCGAAAGGTGCAACTTGACCGTCTCGAGGAAGGCATGGTAACCGGTGTCGGCGGGCGCATTATGTTGGACAGGCGGCAACGGAAAGGCGCATTTGCCGAAGAAGGGGAAGAAGTACAGGTATATCGTCAGAGCGAGGGAAATTGGGAGGAAGATGCGCAAGGCCTTGCGCAAGGTCGCCGTCGGGGACCAGGAGAGTTGCGACATTGGAGGTGATGACTATCGAGACATGGGAGAGCCTGGAAACAAAGAAAGAGAAAAAAGGGTATATAGGGTATGGACCAAAAAAAGAAAGAAAAAAGAAGCAAAAGGACAAATGCCCTAAGAAAAAAGGTTCTCAAATGAGAGTTCTGAAGAGAGTCCTCGTGGAACCGGAAGAAAGAGTGTCGAATGTCCGTCTTGTTGTTAGCTGTGAGAATTCCTGATTTGGAGAAGGAAAAAAGGAGTCAACAAATTGCGCCGCAACTGAAGAGAGCGTGTCTGGCGACGAATTGCTCCAGTCGTGTTTCGCCAATTTTCAGGTGAAGAATGCCAAGACGTTTTGGGGGAAGATTTGCCGGCCGGCAACTGCTACTGCGGGCTGGACCGCCCCCGTCATGGTTCAACTCCACTGCTTCTGCCCCTGAATTGGAGTTTCCCCAGATCCATGTTCACCCCATGCCCTTGGCATAAAGGGTCCAGATCTTGTGAGACCCCCAAGAGTTCGTCAACGAGGGGTCCGTTCTCCTCCTTTCCTCGATTGTTAAAGAGGGGAAATCTACTGGATGATGCTTCCATTTGAGCGATCAGTTCTCTGATCGCCTCGACAGCTTTGAAAAGTGACAAGTCTCCCAAGATCAGCTCACCGGTGACAACAGCTCATCAACAACCATGAAAGTCAACCCGAGACATTATCCGTGATTGTGTAGCTATGCCAACGGGCTCCGTGGCCCGTTCAAAGCAGAGTCAGCCAGTCCAACTAATGATGTGCGGGTCAGGTTTCAGACACTCGACCACTGCCTACCCGCTCCTACTCGGGTCGCTAGACTACTGGACGGAAACTCATCGAGTTTTCCTCTTCTGTCATGTCTTCGTGAGGCTTGTTGACCTTGTGTGTATCCTGATGAAAGGTCTCTTCCCTTTACACGGTTCCCGTCGAGCCCGAAGCTCTACTTGTAGCTTGCCAATGTTAACTTTGTAGCAGTGTAAAGAAGAATCCAGTGGTTCTTGAAGCTTTCTGTTATCCGTTGGACATACACAAGGTCAGAGACAAGCTGGAGGTATACGCAAAAGAAGTGGCACCGATATCCCGTTTACACATAGATCGGTCCTACAGAGCGATCTTTGCATTTGTTGCCTTTTTTTGTTGCATGATGTATGAGGTGAGGAGATGGAGGAGAATGGATAGTCGTGAGAATCAAAGGGAAGATCTCGAGCATAATAAGTTCACAACAGCCATCTTCTCTGTGGTTTGAGTTTCGTCAGCAGATCATTCGACAGATTCGAACATTTCAAAACGAAAAACTGCGAGTCTTGATACAACTCTTCGAAGAACGAACTATGTTGAATATTCTGCCCAAGCTTGTGTTTGCGGCTCTTCTGTTTATGGGTTTGGCCCATGGACTTGTTATCGAGCCCGTGGGAGATGTGACAGACACTTTCGAGCCCACTGGACATAACGAAACCGCCTTTGGAGGATGCACACGGGTACCTATCCTTCTGCTGTCTGCTTTCAAGTATCCGTCCGACTACTAATGTAGCCATTAGTGGTATATGAAACCAGGAACCCACCCACTCGACATGGACTTCATAGCAGACTGTCAGAACGACGATGGTTCGTATTCGACGTCACGGCAGTATCTAGGACAATGCATCGGTAACGTCGATGGGTATTTGATTATGAAAGACAAGTATGTCCTGTATTCTTTCTTGACCCTTAATAACGATAGATAGCTGACAAGGTGTTTGTTAGTGGATGGTTTGGCAGTACATGCGGCGATTGCTGGCTGGGTCCCGATCCCAACGGAAACCTGGGCCTGTTCACATGGCTTCATTGCAGCTGCTACGATGGTCTGAAATGGGGATATTCATACATAAATCTTGGTGAGTATGTTTGTCGAGCTCAGCTTTGGGATATTCACTGACAGGTATTTGACAGATGCTATCATCAGCAATTATCATGGGGTGCTCAGCTGCCTAGGTCACATTGCGGTAGTGGAGAAGTGATGATCGTGAGGTAAAGCGGTCTCTGTTGTCTGGAGTCAACAAAAGTTTGCTTTGGGTTTGATTTGGCTGGGTGGATTGACAAATGAATGGAAGATATGAGGGGGCCAAAAGTTGAATGGTGATTTACCTTGAAATTGTCTGAAATTCCTCTCCATAACCGGTGACAGCAATATGTCTCTCAAAAGTACACGTTTCCTAAAGCCGAGCTACCCTTTTGTTTCTGTCCAATTTCCTCTTAATCGAAACGCCGTGTTGCTGCCCTGATGCCCAAAAGTCTCTACGCCAATCTCCATCAAACACATCCATTGATGCCACACGCAAACGCCTTTTGTCCCTCCTTCCCTTGCCTAGTACTCCTCATCATAATCCTCCAACTGCGGGATCGTGACATCAAACGGCACATTCCCCTCCGCCTTCTCCGGATCAACCAGCGCAAAGGCCACAGCGCTCACATCCGCCAGCTTGGCAGATTCCACCGTGTCTTCGTCTTCGACTTTAAGCCTCTTCCATCCATGGTTGAGATCATTAGAGCTTCGTGGAATGCCATAAACAACCTTGACGTCGCCTTCGGGTAAGGGGATCGGCTCGGAGTCGACGGCAAACATGAGACCGTTGGGGTAGCGGTCGTGCAGGATCTGGAGGAGCTCCTGGGACACCTGGGCAAAGGTCCAGTCTAGCATGACGAAGAGGAAGATGGTGTGGATGCCGCATTTGAGACGGAGGGTGATGCGGGGGTCGTCGACCGGGTTGTTGGTTGAACGAGGCTGGTGTGACTGTGGTCAGTATCTTGTGAGAGTGCGGGCGGCAAGGAGGTTGCTTACCATTGTGACTTATCAGCTCTAATATTCTCAATATTTTGTGAGGGATTATGCAAACAGAAGAACGTTTGGATTTCAAAAGTTTTGCTGTTCCCAGCTGAGATCCGAGAAATTGGAGTCAAAGGGTTGTTCCTGACACTGCAGCAAGGGATGCAAGTGATGGTCTGTGAATTGCAGTGAGTGTGATGACGTTGGTCGGGTGGGTTGGAGACAGGCGCGATCCGACCCGCTTTCTCCGCGTTTTGGAGGGGAAGCTAGCAGGGAGCTCGGGCCACCTCCAATCTCTGATATCCACATGCAAGCATGCAGCCGGCTTCAAGCTGTTCGTTCGTCAAACTGAACTGGACTTTGGGGGAGATTTCGTTCTCCAGTGACACTGATTCAGTTGCCTTTCCCTGTTCCACGCGGTGGATCACCAACGAACCAGCGCAAACACCTTGACGTCTTTATCGGCTTGAGCTGCCCCGAATTGAACTCGACAACACTAGCAGAGATTGAGTTGCTGACCGACACCACCGAGAATCCCGACAAAGGACACATCACGACAGGAAGACTGCGATACCACACCAACTCACCTCTCGACACTTGCCAACATGCCGACCATCACCCAACAAGAACCACCAAAGGCCGCCGTGCCAGAACCCGTCCCCGAATATGTCACCAAATGTCGTCTTTCTATCCCCGATGCCGTACGAATCCCGCTTGCGTCGAGTACCGCCCTGCTCATTGGCTTCACCCTCGGATTTAGCCAGGGCATGAAGACAGCCGGCATGCGCTTCCGCGCTGAACACGCCCACAAGCTGCCAACCACCAAGATGGGATGGTACTTCTACCACAAGAGCAAGAACTACAGCTCGATCTGGGGCGGCGCCAAGGAGGGTGCCCGGATGGGAGCCAAGATTTGCTTTTGGACGACAGCCATGTTCGGTATCGAGCACATGTTTGACTCCTATCGCGGGACGGCCGACGTCTTCAACACCGTAACCGCCTGTGTGACTGTTTCGGGAGCCTTCAGTCTATGGAGTACGTGATCGCCTCTCTGCCAGACTCTTGTCGATCATCCGCTAACTATGCGCTCCTCATCCAGATCGCTTCTCATTGCCCATGGCGGCCCGGACAACCAAGACTGCCCTCGTTGTAGGCATCGCATACGGAGGCTTGCAAGATGTAGCTGGTATCGCCAGAGGCCGACCCATCGGATATGCGGAGTTCGTCAAGCGCCGCCTTGGTTACCCCAAAAATACTTTCGACGAGAACCAGAAGGAGCGGGTGATTTAAAGACGACCAAGTCCATTTCTCCTCGGTCCACATCTTTGCCCAACGGTGCAACCCAATTCGATCGGTGAAGTCGGGAATACGAAGCACAGCGTTGGTCGAGTTTTCGATGCTACCAACAAGTCCGACATCGGAAGTCCCAGATGCTCCGCAACGGTTATTCAAGGTCGAAAGAAATCACAACACTTGCGACTTGCAGAATGTCGGGGTTACTGGTGCATTTTCATGACAAACCGCCGACAGGACCCTCAGTACCTCCATCATGCACAACAAATGCCAAAGCATTTTTAAGAAATATCCAGCATGGCGCCCGCATCAGCCGAATTGGATTCTAGATCGATATCGACCTTCACCCGCCGAGTTATGCGCAAAAGTCATCATTATTGGGCGGTGCATATAGGAGCCTTCTAGCCATCGGCAATGAATATCAGAAATCGGCGGCTTAGATTTGTAGAAAAGGTACCAGCTGACCTGGTAGGCATTGTTTGGGAACGCTCTGGAATGCTTGGATTGGAATCGTTAACGGCATCCAACCCCACTCGCCAATTCCTCCTTGTCACTTGTCAGACAGGCGAGCTCTCCTAGCTTCGGCAATCATGCATCGTCGGGGTATCTCTTTGGCGAGACAGGGACTGGGAGGACCAATTGTCGGGAGAGATCAAGGGGGGGGACGTCACTCCGCCTAATCTCCCCTCAGATCATACCCCAGCAGATCGCGGCTACTGGCGGCCTTTGGGGTCGGCCACGTGACGCCCTGATAAGAAGCAAGCGCAATGATGCCAATGGCTGCATACCATCCCGCCGCATCATTAAACATAGCCCGCGTCAACGATACCTTGACAAAGGGAAGATCGGAGGGTAGTCATCCCCGAGATAGCAAATCGGCTTGTCGTTTGTCTTCTGCCGGTCCCCTACGCCGCTACTTGGAAGGATGGATCTGGTACGTTCCAGCGTCCCACACAAAGCAATCAGTATACAAAGCAAAGCAATTTGAAGGGGTGGTACGCAAAGCAAATCGAGCGTTGAATCAAAGCAAATTTGAGCTCTAATTTGCTTTATTTGCTTTACGTAGGGTGTTCGTCAGCGGGCGTTTTTTTTCTACAATAACCTACTTCTCCGATGCGTATAGTATAATTTTTTACTATAAATGACCGGGTATAAAGGTAAGAAGGAAGTTCGTATATTAGCGCGGAAATTATATTGGCTGGGTATTAAAGTATAGAAGTTTTAGTATTTTAATCGTACCTACCCTCGATTTATCCTCTTCCCTATTGCCTTTATTATTAATTAAATCTATTAATTAAAATAATTCTAATAGATTATATATACTTCGTATTAAAATAATACTACGATACTATTATATCCTAATTAAATTAATCGATAATTGTACTAACCGATGTTAATATTACCTTATAATCCTCCTTATTAAACGAAGTGCCCGAATCGCTTTAACCCCGTAACCTTCGGAATTTCTTCGGGCTGGTACCCCGCCGTTCGTTTAAAGCCCGCGTTGCTAATTTGAAATAATATAACGCTAACGATATCGCTCGAAAATAGCCGGTAGATTGGCTATACGTAAAATACGAAGGTTGGAAGTTCGTTTTCGAAGTTTAGGTATAGAAAAAACGTAAGGAACGGTTATAAATTAACGATTATAATACCCAATTAGTACGTTTAACTAGCGATTTTAAAAAGGATAGGAAATTCTTTTTATACGGTATATATAAATCTTTATTTAATTTAGTAGCGATTTTAGCGTTAACGTTTTATTTAAATAAAATTTATAATTTATATAAAGGTAGCTAATTAAATTCGAAAAAGCGACTGCGTATTAATTAAAATAATAATAATATACGTATTTTTTTTAATTGGTTATTTAATTAATTATTTTAGATTATCGTAATTATTACCGGCGATAATATTAAAAAATTGTTAATCGATTTTATTATTAATTCGGATATAGGCTTTATAATTGTCGAAAACCCTAAATTTCGTAAATTATTTCGATTAATAAACTGTACCGTTGTAAACCTAGTTTTGCCCGAGAGTAGGATAATTATTAAAAAGTAATTAGAAGAGCGTTTTAATAGAAATAAGGTTTGTATCCGAGAGGAATTTACTAAAACCTATTATAAAATTAATCTCTCCTTCGATTTTTAATCCTTATTAAATGGCCTTCTTATATTCGTAATTATTGTATATTATATTAACGCGGTTAACGTACTACGGATTCGGTTAATTGCGATAAATTTCGTTAAAGGCTAATATAACGGTGAAAATATTAGTAAAATCCGATATTATCCGGTCAATTTTATTAAGAGCGCTTATTAATAATTTGGGGTTAATAAAAGCTGTTATTTATATTGTTTTTGATAATTATAATATCCGCGATAAATTAGGCGTATTTTAATCCGATAATGCGTTTTTAAATAATACCGCGATTAAATATATCCTCGACTGTAGGCCCCGTGTTAACGTCTTTAACCGCTGTATTCGTTATTTGGGTTATATCCTAAATTTAACGGCGAAGGCCTTTTTTAGAGGGGATATTCTTAAAATTATAAATAAGGAATTCGACCCTAATATTTTAAAAGCGGAAGAGTAGTAATTATTAACGTAATAGCGAAAGTGTAAAGCTATTAGCAAGTTCTATAACCTTATTATTTTTATTCGAAGATTATTATAACGGCGGTCGAATTTTCGAAAAGTAATGGTTGGCGATATAATTCTAGAATAAATTACCGAATTTAGAAATATTTATATCGATAATAAGGATAAAAACCTTACCCTCCTTTAAAATAATTCGACCCGTTAGAATTCGTAATATTATATAATCGAGCGCGTAATACGATTACGACCGATTTTCGATTATTAGTATATAATAAATAAGGATAATTTAGTTAAAAAGAAGTTAGAAATATTGAATAAAGACGATTAAGTAATACTACGTATTATTAACGCCGTTTTAATAAAATTTAAAGAATTTACTAAACGCTACGAAAGTAAGCGAATACCCCTTAATAGTATCCTATTTAATTTGAAAAAATTAATAAATAAATTTAAAAGGCTATATTCTATATACTATATTAGTTTTAAAGTTAAATTATTTAAAGGTAATCTAAATATCCCCTAACGATATCCCTTAATTAATTTTAATAATGCCCAATTTAACGAAGGTTCTTAACAATTATATTAATAACGTAATTTATTAATTCGATATTAAAATTACGCCGACGTACTTCGAATTAATTAATTACACGCCCAACCTTATTAATAATAATAAGAATAATTTCGAATCGATTTTAGCCTTAATAGCGATCGCTTTATCTATAATAATATTAATCTATTTTTATCCAAATTATAAAAATACGTAAATTTTATAAAAAATAGCCAACCCTATTGGATAACGATATTATTATACCCTACTAAATATAAAAAGGTTTTAAATTCGTATTATAACCGATTAAAGAGCGTTAATTTAATTAAGGAATTTAAATAAATTTTTTTAGATCGATATTATAATAGCGATTAGGAAATAGAGCCGAATTTATACTATATAGAAAGAGAGGTACATTGTTGGGAATATATCCTCGAGGATAATTTTTTTAATTTATTTAGTAATAAAGTTAATTTTAGTAAATTAGAGTTTTATTTCCTTATAAGGGTTATAGAGAAGGATTTAATTATTAATCCCCTCGAATAGTAGTCTAATTACCGCTAAAAAGACCGGTTTCTAAGGTTATTACGTATAGTTATCGATATATTAACTATATTAACGATATTTATTAAATTAGAGAAGGTATTTAATAAGACTAGAATTATTATCGGTTAATAAAGGTATCGATTGTAGTAATTTACTATAGAACGTATTACCCTATATAAAAATTAGCTTTAAAAGTAGGGTAATTAGGTAGCGGGTATAGGGACCGGAATAATAATATATATTAGAAAATGTATTATCCGAGACAAATTTGAATAAATTAAAGCAAATCTATATTGTAATAAGCAAATCTAGTCTAGAAATTATACAAACAAAGCAAATCAAAGGTCAGATTTGCTTTGATTTGCTTTGTGTGGATCGCTGGTATGTTCTATTTGTTGGCGGCGGTCCAGCTGCTCTCCCAGGGGCGACGAGCTAAAGATGAGATGACGGTCTGTGGTATGCGCAGGTATCTCCGAAATACGCAGGCTGGTTGATTATCTTGGACCAAGCGGCGTCTATATATCCCACAGGCATAACCTCTCTCGTTTGTTTTCTCTTATATGACCTACTTCATCATCCCTTGTGTTTGTGCGGTGTTGTCCATCTCTTTGTTTGGCCCATCCTAGTACTTCCATCACACAAAGCCATCCAACCTCGTACTGACCACGATATGATCCCTTCAACCAGATCACCTGCCAGCAGGCAGTTGGTTTGCAACCTTGGACATGCTCGGGCAAGAACCTTGGGCTCTTCACTTGGACCTGCCGTGGCTTCCATCTCGTCTCATCATGTCTCACATTCAACCTCACCGCTCGGGTGTTTCAACGGCACCAGGAGGGTTTACTCAACAAGATTTATACACTCCTCCACCAACCGACCTAGGCCTACCGACCACCTAACTATCGATAACGCCTCATCACTATCAACAATAACAGACCTACCACCTCAGCCCAGCAACGAGAAGATGCCACCCAAGACTCCTTCACCACTGGCAGTACTGCCACTAACCAACGTTCTCCGATCATGGATGACCACCACCGTCTCCTCCTCACCTTTACTCCTACCACCCTCACTAGCCGCCATGTCCGTCCTCGCCCACACCACCAATCCAGCCCTCAACCCGGACCGCAACCCCCTCCTGCGCGCCTTCCTCAAAAGAACCTTCTACGCCCAATTCTGCGCCGGCGAGAACCCAGCCGAGGTCCGCCAAACTATCGACTCCCTAAAACAAATCGGTTTCAGCGGCGTCATCCTCGGCTACGCGCGCGAAGTCGTCCTGTCGGACTCTGAGACCGCCGACCTCGCTTCCTGCGCGACCGAGGGTGGTGCTGCCGCCGAGGAATGCGTTCGGAACGAAATTACCCCCTGGGCTGAAGGAACGATGGAGACTGTCCGCCTTGCGTCACCGGGTGACTTTGTAGCGCTTAAGTTTACTGGAGCCGGCCGGCAGGCCCTCTATGCGCTCTCAAAGCGTCTCCCACCCTCTGAAGCTCTAGGCGGTGCCATTGACAGGATTTGTCAACTTGCTGCAGAGCGAGGTGTCCGGTTGCTGTTCGACGCGGAACAAACAGCTTTGCAGGCTGGGATTGATGATTGGACTTTGGACTATATGCGCCGGTACAACACTTCTTCTGCCGTGGTCTACGGCACGTATCAAGCCTACCTCAAGTCCACCCCCGCTACCTTATCCAAACACTTGGCCATCGCTGCCAAAGAAGGATTTACTTTGGGAGTTAAGTTGGTTCGCGGCGCATACCTAGGGTCAGATCCTCGCCATCTCATATGCGACACAAAGGAGGATACAGACGCTCAATACGACGGTATCGCCGAGTCGCTACTTCGCAAGAGCTGGTCAGCCCCTTTATCCCCACCGGCACCTCGATCGGAAAAGGAACTTACCTTCCCGGAAGTAAGCGTGGTACTGGCAACTCACAACCGCGACTCAGTCCTCAAGGGAAAAGCCCTTCTCGACAGCGGCAAGTCCAAATTGGGTTACGACCAGGTGGCATTTGCGCAGTTGCAGGGGATGGCGGATGAAGTTAGTTGTGAGCTTGTATCTGGGCCTCACGAAACCTCTTCCCAAATGGAGGCCGCTGAGAAGAAAGGGACTGGAAGTGAAGAAGGGGTTAATAAGCCGCAGGTGTATAAGTACCTGGTCTGGGGATCAACGGGGGAGTGCATGAAGTACCTGCTCAGGAGGGCTTATGAAAATCGGGATGCGGTGCAGAGGACGAGGAGTGGACGGGAGGCGATGGGTAGAGAGGTGGGGAGGAGGGTTAGGGGGTTGTTTGGGCTTTCTGCCTGATAATTTCTCTACCTCCCCTATCCTGTCTTGGGTCGACAGAGGACTTGTTATTTGCTGTTTATGGGCTTTTTTTACTCTTCCCAGGGGGCATTTTCTCGTTTCTTATGGCGCATGGCGAGGTTTGAACTTTGAATTTCAGCAGCGTGGGACATTTACAGACAGTTACAGTCAGAGACAGATACAGATACAGATCGGGACATGTACCTAGGTCATGGAATACAGAACATGAACTTGATCATCTCCAATCTCGTCTTCATGTTTGTGGTATCTGTGACAATATCTCCCGATATTTAAACTCGCGTGACTTGGGGAACAGCTCTGTTAGCAGAACTTCAAAATCCAACCGCAGTCTGAACCTCCTAAACGAAGGTCAGGCTACCCCATATACCGTCTACCACTGGCTCAACTCCATGGCTGCCCGTTTCCAGCTCACAACCCGCTGTAGCAGTTCCCTGGTCCGGTTTTGCCATTGCCCTGTCATTTCTGTCCATCATTCGTTCCATAGTCTTTTGGCGCTTAGGTTGCTCAGGCGATTGGGCCCGCGTTTTGCATCAAAAAGGCAGTGATATTTAATTTGCCGGTAGTATGCAATTCGATCTTCAGCTCTGCATGTCCAAGTCTACCCTCGTCCATCCTCTGGTGCCAATCCAGGTCATATCTCGACCTCTTACCCTCTCTCCCTTTATGCTTCTCAAGCACATATTCTTGTTCCCCTCTTCTTCGCTTTTGTCTTCTCACCTTCAAATCTTTCCTTGCCGCTTTCCTGTTCTTCCTTGCTCTTTCTCCCCATCCTCTGCCGCACCTTACAACCCTCTCAACGCAATCCCACTAACCACCAACCCCTCCATCTCCCTTTTCCTCCCCTCCTCATCCTGCTTATCTATCCTCTCTACTCCCGGTACTCCGTTCAGCTTGTAATACTTGCGCACCTTTGCCCAATCAGTCGACTTGGCGAACTCCTCGTCCGTCAGCGGTACGGACGTTCCCTTGACGTGCGTGGTCAAGTGTTGCCATATGCTTTCTGGTGTTTGTGTTTGAACGGTAGAATTTTCGGAGGATACTTTGGGGTGGACGACTTTGATGACGAGGACGTCGCGCGTTTTGGAGGGGGTGAGGCCGTAGCGGCGGTAGGATTCGGAGATCTGTTTGGGTGGAAGGTGTCAGCATCCTTTTTTCTCTCTTTCTTTGCGGTTGCCTTTTTGGGAGGTGGTTGTTCGGAAGCGAGGAAGGAAAACGAACATTGTTGGTAGGACTTAGCCCAATGACAATATCGGAATGGACATTGGGCGTCTGAAGGGTGCCCTCTGTCAAGGTGTTGAGCGCGCGGAAGATGGCGGCGAGTAAGTGTGTGCGAGAGATGATGACTGAGGCGTCGATGAAGGCGTATTCGAACTCGGGGTTCTTGCCGATAAGCTGGGCTTGGAGGAAGTCGACATTTTGGACGTCGCGGAAGAGGGCACCGTAGACATGGTGGTCCGCGGGGACATGCTCGATGTGGAGGGTTTCGAGCGCCATTGCGACGGCTTGTGCTGTGTCCCGATTGCGGTGGTGATGGAATGCGACTGCTTAGGCTCGAGGCTTTGAGGATGGCGAAAGTCCTGGGATGACTGTGGGACGTAGATTGTCAGCGTATGTGACTCGAGAGTAGTATTGTTTGCGTGCCGTACTTTGTGGTCGATTATGATGACGCTATTTTGGATTGACAGGTCAAAAATTTGGCGAAGTCAAATGCGACGACGAATGCGATCCCGTCGACGGCGGGATCTCCATGCTTGGGCAGGTCCCCGGCGCGACGCGCTTAAGGCAGGGATTAGCACTTTAAAAGACCCGCGACATGGAGCTGGTGCGGGGCCAACCCTACGGGCCCATCCGGCCCGCCGCCGCCACGAGTCGAGATTCCAAGAGATCCGGACTGTCGAGATGAGTTGGGATGAAAAACCCCTTGAAGTTCGACTTCAGAACTCGTTCATAGATAATACCCCCAGGGTATTGTGTTCCGACAATGGATCTTGAACTGTCTCTCAGTTGCCACATTCATGTTCCGCTGTTCCGATTGTCTGAGTCCTGTCCATCTTGACAGCCGGAAAGTGGAACATGGATGGGGGACCTGAGCAGCTAGCCCCAGGCCCCGGCGCACTGGGCCCTGGCCGGGTGCATGCAGTCGTCGAGGTTCTCATTTTAGGTTGATCTCAGTCATGGACTCGCGGCCGGTCACGGCACAGCTTTGAGATGAAATCATGTCTCGGGTTTTCCACGCTTCCCCTTGCACAGCGACGACGAGAGACGGTCTAGAATCTGCCGTCTAGATGGAAAGACCTGGGCATGTCGTTGTTGGACGGAGACACGGATGTCGCGGCGCATCCTGAGTCTTGACTTTAACAAGGTGGTCCTCGGAGTTTTTGTTTTGGGAAAGGGGACCGCCTGTCACTTCAGAAACTCCACCTCCTAATCAACCCTTGAGAAAACAGTTTGTCGGTGGCCGGCTTCTCGAGATAGTGAGAGGTGTGTTTGATATCGGATAGAGGTCGAAAAAGAATAGACACTCAAGTGTGTACGGCAACAATAGCTTTTGTTCCAGCAGGAGAGGCTATCTGCAATGAACGGCTGAATCCAAATTCCAATTGATGGAAAATGGAAAGCCTTTTTTGGATGTTTTCAGCCATCTTTCCTTTGCCATGCGCCGCTGATCGTGATTGCTTTGGGGGATGATTGGGAATTGGACAAGACAATTCGTGAACTTGACTTGCACGGGCCGAGAGTGGAGAGAGGATGCAACCATACCAAATCGGGACACGCGCAGAATGGAAAATGGAGCCCACCCTCGTCGGCCCCACACCAAAGTCAAGTCGAATTCGGGAGGAACGAATTGGCATTTGGACTTTCCCCTTGAGAATGGACCTGAAATGCATCAAATGGAGACCCTTCTTTCCGTCGCTTTTTGATGCAGTCACGGTGCTCGATGGGAAGGGGCATCTCACGAGCAGTCGCAACGATGGGCCGGTGAAAGAGGCTTGTTCCTTCCTTTTCTTTCAAACTGATTGCCTGTTCCTGCATCGATTTGATCAGCTCGAAATTTCCCCGATTTCTCCTTCAAAGGTCCGGATGCGATCGACAGCTGGCCCCCCCTAGTTCATGGAAACAACGCCCGGCCTCATTCAATCTGAATTCAGTTCTAGGCCAAACTCGATCCCGGCGCCCTGGACACTCACTTCCATTGATTCGACGCGTTCGGAACCGACATCCCTCGTTCCCCCCCTCCCCTCCTGTTGTTGGGAGATCCAGCGTGCCTCCCTGCCTTTCGCTTCAAGGCCTCCCGGTCGTCAATCAATTAATTGGCACGCAAACCCACCACGCGGCAATCTCCATTGCACATCCGTCCCGTCCCTTCCATCCCATCCCATCCCATCCCCATCCCCATCCAGCCATCCAGCCATCCAGCCATCCCTCTCTGGGTTCCTGTCCTCGACAAACCACCACCATCACTACCACCCTGACCATAGAGGTAGTCAGGTCAACGACTCAGCGTGACAGCTGAGGCATCCAGCTTGCCCGTCGGCACCGTCGCCCATCCACTCGCTTGCTCACTCTCGCTGCGTATTCACGGCACAACCCGTTTCCAAGAAATCGCCAGACCGACAGCTATTCGTTACCTCAACCAGCTACAACGCCATTTTTCGAACCGTCACCTCGAATCGCTCAACACTACGAAACAAGGCCACGACACCGAGCCGCCGTTCGCGCTCTCTCGTGCCCTAGGCCTGCCCCGCTCCTCTACCGTCTGGTCGGTACATCTAGCCATAATATAACCGACCAGTCGACCCTTCAACAACACCCAAACATCATGCCCCCAGGCCGTCCTCCAAAGCGGACAAGCGAAGCCGGCGACGCTCCTCTTGACAATGGCTCGCAACCCAAGATGAAGCTGCCCCGTTTGGAGCGCAGCACCGAAGACTTCTCGAGTGTTGTCAAGACCAAGCTTTCACAATATACGCGGACCGGTCAGGCTTGTGACAGGTGCAAGGTACTATTTTCCCGTCATGTCGCCCTGACAGCCTGCTGCGCGCCAGACCGGCATCGCGTTCCCGTAACATACTAATTCCTGTGCGTCCCCAGGTCCGAAAAATCCGTTGCGATGCCTCCCCTGCAGGTTGCTCCCATTGCGCCAGCCAGAACATCGAATGCGTTGTAACGGACCGTGTAACGGGCCGCACCGAACGTCGAGGCTATACCCAACAGCTCGAGGCCGAAAATAACACACTCGTTAATCATATCCGCAATCTCGAAAGTCTCCTCGCCGAGAATGGAGTCGTTGTCCGGCCTTGGGAAGGGTCAAACGCCAGTAGAAACCCTTACCCTCCTGGTGTCACACTGGATGCCATGGGGAACCCCATTCACGATCCCATGTCACAAGGCGAATGGCAACAACAAGGCTCGGTTTGGTATAGGAAGAGCAAGCAAGCATCACAATCATCGCCAAGTCGGTATACGAGATGTTCGTTGTTGGAGTCAAGGCCGACAGAGAGCTACCTGGGCGTCAGTCTGGATAAAGAGCCCCTGAGCACCCTCAAGGGCACCACACTATCAGTCCTCGGAACCACGATTGATATCACCTCCTTCGATGCTCCAGATATGGACGAGCCTTCGCCGACTACTCCCATCGGGTCACCACTGTACAACAAATCCGTCATGGCTTTCTACCAATCGATCGTCAGGATAAACCCGCCGATGGAACATTGCGACCTCCCTTCGAGACACGATGCCTTTACTTATGCCGAATGGTACTTCCTCACCATCTACCCCTTTATGCCGCTCATCCACAGGCCCTCATTCATGCAGCTTTTGACCCGCATTTACGACGAACCTGGCTTCAAAGCGACAGCGCCAGAGCTTGTGATAGTCCACATGCTTTTTGCGACCATCTATTTCCAGTACGGAGTGCGGAACCGGGAGAAGCCGGAGGAGCATGCGCAGCTCAACAATCTTTCCAACAAGCACTACCATTGGTGTTTGAGCAAGTTCTTTGAGCTAGCGGTCTCTCAAACCGTTACTGCGGTTCAGGCCCTGGCCATGCTTGCGTCTCACACTCGCAACTTTCCCAAACCAGGGTGTTCTTTCACTATTGCGAACTTCGCCATGATGAAGGCTATCGAACTCAACTTCCATCGGAGTAACAAAATACCTAATGGAGGTACTAGCATTGAGAACGAGTTACGAAAACGAGTGTGGTGGTCTATCCTCGGTATCATCATCACTCTCAACGGCCGACTTGGGAGGCCCATGCCCATCACATTGGAGGAATTCGATATCGAGTTCCCAATTGCTATCGCTGACGAATACCTTACGGAAGATGGCGTCTCAGATCCGTCCAAGATCGGCCAATGTTGCTACCAAATTGGACTTGCCGGCTTCAGAGCTGTTCCTCTGTACATGGAGATGTACTCTAGCATCTACAGCGTGAGGCGGGATCCCCAGAAGTACCTCGATGTTGTCAGGGAGCTTGAACAAGCAATGGAGAAGCTCAGATCTGAACTTCCCGACTGTCTACGAGTGGAAAAGTGTCAACCGACCGACCAGGTGTTTGCACTGTACACCCAGGTCATCTGTCTCGAGTTTAAGCTGTGTCTTAGACATCCCTCGGTATGCCTTGAGAAGGACAAAAAGTTCTGCGCCGAGAATACAAGGATATGCGAGGAAACGGCCCGGGAACTATTGAAGGTGCTCGGGCAGCTGTTAAAACTCAAGTCTCTGGATACTACGTGGTACCAGTTGTCGGTATATGTTGCCTCCGTTCTCTCAATATTGGTCGCGAACTGGGAGAGGAGGTATGAAATTACACGTGCGGAGATTGTTACGTTGAGGGCGGATATGGCACTGGGTCTCGAGATTATCGGCGAAATTGGCCGTCTGCTTGGCACCGGCAACCGGCTTACAACGGAAGTTGCGACTATCGTCGAGCGCACTATCATGTGGATAGAACGTGACATGACCCATAAGGACGGGTTGTCTGTCGATCAGACCATGATCAAACAACAATCCGCGTCGCCATTCCAGCAGCCTCTGCTACCATTCAAGCAACCACTCAACAGCAATGGTATGTCATCCAGCAACTCGGTCACCCCCAACGATCATCGCAGCAGCGTCAGCACGAACGGCGCTGGGTACTACGACGGCTCGGCAACCCCCTACCAAACGATGAACGACAATGGCATCGGCCTAACAACCTACGATCCCTCCGGCGGCGGCGCGCAGTATCTCTATGCACAAGCGACGTCAGCCTCATCAACAGCGACGCCCCAAACCGTTACCTCAGCAATGGACCAAACCTCAGCTGTCACCAATCCTCTTATCGCCTTCGCTTCTCAGGCTACCCAGCATGTATCAGCAGCAGGCCAGCCTGGCACCGGACCCGAGGATTGGCGACCCCAAGTCCACCCGCAGTTTGCCACAGCTCCCGCGGCTCCTAACAATAACCCCTGGCATGACTGGGCGGCCGCCATGGCTGATACACAGGAGCGGTTCAGCGCTAATGCGCTGTTGACTCTTGGATCAACCAGGCCGGGCGACGCCCCGGGGCAGGGAATGGTTGATCACTCGCATGCTCATGTCAACGGCGGCGCTGGACATGGACCCGGGCCCGGAGGACCTGACGCGTTGGGGGTGGCTGTTTCGGCGGCGGCGGCTTCAGCGGTTGCTGGAGGTGCTGGTGGACAGTGGCCGCTGCTGCTGTTTGACGTCATGGGGAATGGAAATGGTTCATAGAAAGGGCCGCCAGGTACCGATGAAGAGAAGCTCTTGAAACTGAAAGCGTGGGAATGCGAACTGGAGAAGAAGTCAATGGACATGGAGGAAGCGCGGTCGAAGTTGATAAACATGGCGGAGGGTTTGGAAGTTCGTATGCGCGAATGGGTGCGTGAGTTGAACAAGTGGGTGCATGGGTTGGATAGGGAGCGGGAGGAGCGGGAGATGCGAGATAGGGATGGGTTCCTTCGGGAATTAGCAGTCCTGGGCCTTCTCGTCTTTGCCGCCATCTTTTTCTTCCGTGTGGGATTTTTCCTTGTCTCTGGTGAGATTACTGGTACAATCATCTGTTTAGCCAGTCGGTCGTCCTTATCAGGAAGGTACTAAGGAAAAGCGAGGTGTTTTTGGAGTCCGAGGCCGGAAGAGGGCGGGATCTGGTATCATTTGATCTGTTTTTGGGGGGCTGGTATCTGGTATGATATAGGGCGTTGGAGGATTGGAAAGGGTAAGGGAATCGGGCGTTATTCGTACTATTAGGTACTGCTATTTTCTGCTCGCCGGCTTGCTTGGGAGGAAATGCATTTTTGGGAGCTATGGTGCTATGGTGTTTATGAGCTTTTGGGGTTCAGGACGGTATGGGTTACGGATGCTACTTTGATTGGCGGGCAGGCTCTTGACGTCTTTTCTAACTTTCTCCGCATGGGATATTTGGCATTTCTATACCATTCAGTGAACACAGTTTTGGTAGACTTATCAATGATACTAGAGTATAATGGCCGATGGATGGTCGTGACACTTGGCACCGCCGATATATTAGTGTGGTTGTTAATGTGACGATCGAATATTTTTGTGGCGAGGGTGATGAGAGAGTGGTACACGCTCACATCTACAACCTCTGGCTAGATGGTGGCACGTAAGGTAGCATTACAGTAAGTAGGTAACTCTGCTGAGAACCTCTCTCCGAGCATCTATCATAGAGGTACGCTTCATGCAATCTAATGGATGGGAGAAACTCTCATTGAACTATATCCGACTAAGTTCCTGGATAGGAATTGGACACGATTCATACCAATGTACCTAACTTTGGTTCCGTTTCAAAGCCATCGTAGGGATCACTCACCACTCACCACTTACCATTCTTGGCACTCCTACAACAAAACCACCATAGTAGCGAATACCTAGTCTAATGCTACTGTGTTAAGAGTGTTCAAGTCCATGTTCATCTTCTTCTCAACGTCCCGGCCCCTTCGATTCCTTCATCTCTGGATGGAAATATCGGAAGCAAACTAAGCTCGAGTTGAAAGGATCCGCCACCCAAACATTCGGTGATTCCAAAGACCCCACTGATGTGTAACACGTTTAGATGTGAACCTTAACGGCCACCCCACCTAAAGGAGACAACAAAAACCGAACGAGAGTCATGCTATCTGGTGGCCGAAGCTGGGTAACCCAGCGTTACCATTCGTAGCATGCGGCGGTTTCCAGTCGGGCCATCCCGTAGTAATCCTTGTTGCCCATGCCATTTCTTTGGAGGGCAGTGTCTGAGGTAGTGAAACCCCCGCCCGCGCGCACCGGAAGTTCTGTCCGGGCCCCTTTGCGGGTGGTGGTTTGTCTATCTACTGGTAAAAATGGTGGGGTGGGCAGGACGGATGGTTGCAATTCAAGATTCGTCCGATAAGGTTATGTAGGTAGGGACGCATGCTGAACCGTCCAGTTCGGGAGTTGTTTTACGCTGTGGGCAGTGAGAGGAGTGAGAGGATGAGATAGATGGTGAGTGGTCACGAGGACAACTTCGAAGGAGTTGGAGTTTGAGGAAGGAAGGAAGCCCAAGACCGAGTGAGGTGGCCGAGAGAGTGGGGCACTGAACGACTTACACAATTCAACCAATGAGAATGCGGTATTGACTAAAAGCGAACGTTCCACGACTTCCACTTTGTGAACAACCGCACCGCAGGACACGCACGGCTCGACGGTCGGCCGTGCATTCTCCTGTGGAGGGTCCCTGCAGGGTCGAACGTACTAGAATCAGCAGATTGAGGGGGCAGTTACAGGGTGGGATGGTTCGATGGGACGGGTTTGATAGGATGGGAGATCTTGGTGTTGGATTTTGCAACCCGAACCGCAGGTAGATAGATGATGAGGAGTGGTAAGGAGGGTTTGATACTAGCAATATTGTTCCGGATTGGTTCGAGGTTGATATGGGCTTTGTTAATGTTCGGAAGTCGTCGATTGCTTCTTCTTTTCCTATAGCGGGATGGGGGAAGGCCATGACTGGTGCCGAGAAACACGGGATACCTGACCCGCATCTGAAGTGAAAGAAAACCAGATGTGAGAAGCAGGTAAGAATAAATAAAATGCGGCCCGCTTGTTGCACACATGGGCGGCTCCGTCCATCTCTTGCACATGCCCAAGTTTTTGTTCAATAGATAAAAAGAGGGGTCTTGAAAGTGGTAGTCGATAGCACCGATCGATTGGGAACCAAACACAACATCGACGTCAGTGTTGAATTACTCTTAATACAATTTGTTCATCGCGTTTTTCATCCGATCTTTTCCAATCTCCTCCACAACCAAAGTCCACTTTTCACTGATTCAGCTGCCGACACACTTTACAATCGGAGTCCGAACGGCTTTGTTCTCTTTCCTCCAGAATACATTGGAAACTCGGGATATAAAGAAGTGTGACTCGACCACGTACCCTACCGCTACTTAGTTCACTTCTTTACATTACCTACGCTGTCATCTCAGACTACGACTCTTACGATTAATACGTACCTTGACCGTTCGACGACGATCAAAGAGAACTGAACACACATACAAGAAGTTCATCAGTATCATCGTCGAGAACACCGTCGACTATCACGCATAGGCTTTGACAACCAAAGCAAAGCAATCACGTACCAATACTACAGTTTCCAAAATGGCTTCTCCTCCAGGCCAGACCCGTCTCGACGGTCTTGACACATCTGTAAGTCACCCAACTACCTACAAGCTATCCCCAACCCAACCATCACCCGTGCTCTCTTGCGTAGTGCAATAAAACTTACACCGATCAATACAGTCCCTCTCCGAAAAAGACCTCCGCATCCTCCGCCTCTACGGCCGTCTCCCCGCCTCTTACAAACCTCAACAACCACCCACCACCACCACCACCACCGCCCACATCCCCGGGAACCTCTCCCGCTCCTCCTCCACATCCTCATCTTCATCCAACTCAGCCACAACCTCCCCTCCAAATTCTGGCTCCGCCCTCCAACCCTCCACCACCACTGGTCCCAACACAGCAACAGCAAACGCAGCAACCACCGTCTTCGCCCGCCACCTCAAAGAGCGCAAGTACTTTGATTCAGGCGACTACGCGCTTTCCAAAGCCGGGCGCGGCAACAGCGTGGACGTGGGACTGGTCGGGTCGGCGCATCCGGCTCCGGAGCAGATTCCGCATCCGAGTCCGTTGTCGATTATGCAGAGGAGGAGGGGGAGCAGTGTTTGTAGTGGGGGGAGTGGGAGTGTGAGTTTGGATGGAGGGGAGGGAGAAGACGGGGTGGTGGGGGAGATGCCTGGTTTTGGCGGTGGGAATGGGATGTGTGGAGGGGGGAGGTATAGGCGGTCGAGTTTGAGTGTTGCTGTTTTGGGGGCTGGTGGTGATAATGGGTTTGGGGATGGGGAAAGTGGTGGGGGCAGATGAGTTTTGGATGGGAGGCGGGGATGGAGGTTTGGGTTGGTTAATTGGATTCACTTCTGATGATAGTCAATGAGTTGATGAGGCCTTGACATGGGATATTGTTCTGGGCTGATGGTTCATAACATATCTGGTTCTGTATCCTTTTCACATGGGCCGAGAATGGTGTATTATTATGGATGGGATTGAAGGAAGCCGGCGTTTGGGATGTATGTATCTGTATGGCGTCTGGATGGTTTCTGGTAAATTTGCATCCTTGGAATCGCGTGGAACGCATTATGGGACTGTCGATATTGTAACCTTTTGTGGGTTTGAAGGCATTTTTCGTGTGGTCTCTTTTCATCTTCATGTTTATAATGACGGATGTGTTCGTACCGGAGGCTGGGAGAATGTTTCAGTCTTGTTCGGAGTCCAAGCCATTGTTGATCTCATGTAAAGTGCAAGTTCAATGATGCCCCAAGTCACCTAATTTTGGTGTTTTTGTGCTTGGATCCTTTAGCCTAATGCTTTATCACCAGTGTCCCTATCTGAGTAGGTCAGGTACACGGACCATTTGGGCGCTGTTCTTGCTTCAATGAACCTGCTCTGTCCTTCCCTTCATCTGCTCTTTCCCACTCTGGTTCCATTTTTCTCGTCGTGATGATTATGGAAGTCGTCGCCAACCTCCAAAGATTTTTCTTGTCCCATTTCAACCTCAAACCCTGAATTTTCATTTCGATACAATTTTCATCCTCTTCCCCGCTCCTCTTGGCTGCCAGATAAGTTTTGCCAAGTCTCGTCATGATTGAGATTCTACCTCTAGTTGCCAACTCTCTGTGTTCTCCAGCAAGTCCTTCCTGCTGTCTGGTTCTCTTGACGGAACAATGAAGGTAAGTGTACCTATACCTTTCCAACCTATTCGGCTCCGTGAAGCTCACTTGTATCACAGACTCGTCGTCTAATTCTGCCCGCGATGGAGATCGTCCTTCGCCTCTGACTGGCCATCATGGCATGGAGGGGTCCCAATACTACCCTGCTGGGCGGCAATGTCGGCGATAGGCTATCGTTCGTCTACACTGCCCGAAAGCCTAACCGTGAAGATGCTTCACAGCCTCAGTTCCACTCTTCGTCTTAATTCCTGTTCAGCATGACTTCTTCGACTTCGTTCGAGTCTTCAAGTTTCTGGACAACCCGCTTCATTCTCGCCAGTTTCTTTCCCCGTCGTTCACCTGTTCATCTTCTGAAACACCAGCACTATATCACGACAGTGACTCTTCAGATACGAAGATCTCTTCTCTCTCATCATCATGGCTTCGGACCTCCCTGCCCTCCAGGTTGATCTCACTGGCCTTGCACAGATGATGATGACCATGGGTGCTGGGGGGCTTAAGAAATTGGCTTCATCTGGAATCGACCTTCACACAGTCGGTTCTATGTACGCTTTGGGCCAGTTAGCACCAGCATGTCAGGATTTCCGCAACCGACTCCATAAAGCCCGACAAGAACAGAGAAAGGAACAGTGGTGGATAGGACTCGTTGAGTTGGGTGCCGGAATCAACTATGTCGTCGATGAATTTCTCAAGACGCGCGCCGGCGAGAACGTCATCAGCCTTCTGACACCCATCATATCGGTGCTGGACGACCAAAGCTCCAGTACACTGATGTCAAGTCTTTTCGATCATATGAAAATACCACTCGAGGAGATTCCCGGAACAGGAAGACTACAGGCTATACGATCTATCACTCTTCCGATCGCACGCAAACTAGGCTTTGCTGAACGACTGGCGGAAATACATCGTTGGCTAGACTCCGACAGATTTCGGGCTCATGGTAGCCCGGTTGACCTGCTATTGAGTGATGCTGTCCCCGCTGTCGAGACCGCCGTGGCCGTTATTACGGCTCTCAAAACGCTCACGATGCAGTCTCAGGAGGGATCCAAACGCTTGGTATTTTGCGGCATGCGTGGCGCCGCTTGGGTACTTGTGTATGCATCGCTGGTCTTGGGCCTCGGGGTGTGTGTGGTCGACAAGGAAGGCGTGCCTATACCCGTCACACAACCGTACAGCTCTGCTGTGGTTTTGCTTATCCCTTCGAAACCAGACGAAGTCAAGTTGCAGACTCTGATCACCTCGATGGACCAACTCATTGAGGAACCTCAATCATCAAGCAGTACTCTGGGTATGAATTGGCTAATTACCTGCGGTCCGGAGGGTTGCAACATCTTTTCGCTCCTTTGTGGGTGCGATTTGGCGGACCATTCACAAGTTGGCTCACTCATTTTTACCATCACCATGAGGTACATCGAAAATTACGAGGATGAGTTGCACAGGAACGGAGAAGATCAGAGCATGCCGGACCTCCTTGTCAGCAGCAAATCGTACCAGTGGTGTGCGTCTGAGACAAGCGATCAAAGAGCCCATCGCGTATGTCTTATTCTACATCGACTTGGTCTAACGGGTCCATTCACCCTGTTCGATGATTTGTTCCCAAATTATCTTAGCCCTGTGCTGACATGGGATGGGGAGGCAGTAGAGGAGTGTGTGGGTGATGTCGAGATCACGGATGCCTTTTATCAACAGTTGGGTTCGCTTATCACACAGCCCCCCATCAAGCAAAGGGCAGAGGCATGGACGTATTCTGTTGCTCAGCAGTCCACGCCTGGGAAGACACACTGGACAAGTATCATCAGGACGCTTTCATTTGTTGCCGCAGTACTGTCACAATCCAACTGGGTCGAGGGGAGTGGCAAGCTATGCTACGAGGCATTGAAGAAAATTGCCTTTGGCCCCAATCTCAAGGGGATGAATCATACGGAACGCCAGCTTCAATACCTCAACCAGGAGTGGCTATTGAATCTTTATTACATTGAAGCTATAAGGGATGTTCTGGACCTAAATATTGGACCAGAAGAATGGGAAATCAAAAGCGAGGTCCTGCGTAAGCAGCGCACATGGCCCCTTAATATCTTCGAGGCTTATTCGGCCTTACTGATGGGACCTCAGCTGCCTCCCCATTTTGATGGCATCAAACCAGGGGATGCGATCGGTATTGAGTTGGATGGCATTCTTCTTCTCGACTCATATATGCTCGAAACATCTTTGAAGAATCGCCCTAGATATGAGATTGGTGAAGGTAAATTCGCTCTTGATGGGGAAAGAAGAAGAATGATCAGGGTTGGAAAGCGAGAGGGGCGAAATTGGACCTCTGCTATTACCAAGCTCCCTCCCGCGGATGTCTCCAAGAAACGGGATGGGCAGGCCAATCTTTTTGCCGCATTCACCTCCTCCAGAGTCGACATTAGGGCAAGTTTATTTCTTGATGCCATACTCTTGAGCTTCACGTTGTACGCCAAGGGTCCTGATATAACCATTGACGGATTGGAGATCGATCCCACCAGGATCTGCTCCAGCATACGTCGGACAGTGGTCGGCTTGCCTTGCGGACACAATACATCCGCCGCAGAAATTGCCACTGAGACGCGACTTATTGTCGAAGATCCACACTCCGTGAAAAGTCCATGGATCTACAATGAAGAATTTGGTTCACGTCATACTTGGAGAGATGGATTTGGCCAAGCATGGCGCATCAGCTCAACCATGCCATTCATCATTCCTGATTATATGCATACAGGAAAGCTCGAGAACTGTGGGCTGGTAGTTCCAACGGAAGGGTCTCCTGCCTGTCAGTGGGCTGCCCTCTCGTCCGCAGGCGATCGCGCTTCAGACGATGATAGCGCACTTATTATTGGAGATGTGGTCCTCCAAGGCCAGCGTTGCCTTAAATGCATTGCGAGAGATATCTTCGATTCACGCCCGAAAAAGAAGGATTACAACGATGAGAAGCATCTTATGATCGTCATGGGAGACACGATTTGAAGCCCATCACTACCAGAGCGAGAGGGCAAGCATGCACTGTAATCTGGCGATTTTGGCTGATCGGTTGGAAATCTATTTTGAATATGGACAAAGTTCACACATTTCTGTTCTTTCGCATCACGTCTTGGGTTCGAATCAGCATTTCATTCCTCACATAACCACGGATAACTTGGCGAACTCCTTTGGTGACTCCTCAGCACGGAGAACTGCTCATATCATATATTGATTGTTGAAGTCTGACAAAATCACCAAAACAGCGAGGGGAATGTCCAACTTCATGAGCAAGGAAAATTTCCACGTATGTTATTCTCGTGACGCCTCGCATCATGACATATATCTACCCATGGAAGATCGACCAGAAGGTTGTGGTATATCGTTGCAACCAGCGGTATTTCGAAGCACACCTAACAACGCCAACACCAAAACGGCCACCAGTCACCCTCCTATCTTTCTCCTTCATCTATAAATCTCTGGAAATAAAAAACCCCTCAGCAATACAGAAAGTCCATTCATAGTATTCCCATCCCCATAACCCCCAAAGAATCCCACATCGCCTTCCCCGGCTCACTATGCAACGAATCCACCCACGGAAACTTTAGCAAACACTCCTTGACCCCTCTTGTCTCAGACCCTCCTGACCCTTCTGACCCTTCCCACTCCAAAACCCCCATCACCCCCCACGCCAACTCCTGCACCTTGGGGGCCAACCACTTTTGCTCTTCGGGTCCTGCTAGCACGGAGATCCCGCCGATGTGTAAGAGCCAGAGGAGGGTTTGGTTTTCTATGCTTTCCGCAGGGTTTGGTTCTGTTGGTGTACCTGGTCCTGCTCGGGCGGCTGAACCTGTGAAGCTGGTGTTGGACCCGGGGGAGGTGGAAAGGGAGGTGAAATCCCATTCGTTTATCAACCCCGTCAGGCAATCCCTCACCAACTCATACCGCAAAAATCTCCTCCTCCCAAACTGCAAAAACAGCGTCGTGCTCAAAGAAATGAGTCCCAAGTGAATAGCTGACTCAATCCTGTTTTGCCTTGCTGCTGCTGACCCTGGTGCTGGCTTCTTTCCCTTGGAGGGGGACTGATAGTATGACAAAGGACGGAAACGGATAAGTCGACAACCGACAGAGACCAAAAATTCTTGGAGGGTGTGTGGGTCGAAACGGAAGTTGAGAGAGGGGAAGTTGAGGAGGTTGGTGACCGACAGGACGTCGGAGAGGATTTGGGAGAGGAAGGGGTGGATTTGGATTTGTTGTTGGGTGCCAAATGATGGTGAGGATGGGGAGATGGGGGATGAGGAAGATGAGGGAAAGGGAAACGAGAATAAGGGGGATGGAGGGGAGGAGAGGATGAACCCTTCGGACAATAAACGGGCGCGGATGGAGGGCATGCGGTCGCGGTAAAAGGCCGAGGGGAGGGAGGTGCCGCGGTGGAGGGCGAAGTCTATTGCTGTTCTGTTGCGGGTGTTAGCGGTTTGTGGTTGAAATGATGACCAGGGTTAAGGGATAGGATCAAAGATCACGTCGGCGAACTTACTTGCTTATCTTGATTCCCAGCGGATTATCTTCTCCCAACGAGTTCAGCCCACCACGCAGCTCTACCATCCGCTGAAGACCCTTCAAGTGGACTTCAGCCTTGGACTTGAACGAGTCCTTCAACAATTCTTGGATGACGAGAAAGTTGACGACAGCCAGGTTGGAGTCTGAAAGGGCGTCACTGGTCTCCAGCGTCCGGTTGACCATGTGGATGGCTTGGCTGAGATGGTAGATGGCGTCTGGTGTCAGTGCTTGGTCGCCGAAGAAGAAGTCACTGAGGGCGGCCATCAGAGCTATGGCGCAGTGGAATGCTATAATGGACATGAGTTAGTAAGGGTCTTATTACTCTTGCCTATTGTGGGAGGGTGGGAGGATGATGACTGGTAAGTGAGTGAGTGATGCTTACATGTCCTGTCCTGAAATAGAGTGCCGATCCAATAGTCGTATGCCTTGGCGGCACCTCGGACTAGTTGGGGAGGGTATAGTGCATCGATGACGATGCCGAAGACTATACGAGTGGGTAAGTGTTAGTGGGTGTGAGGGATCACCGTGGGATACACTAACAGGACAGGACTTACATTGGCTGATGACATATTGGCTTTGAGGTGTAGCCTGGACGGGGAAGGCAAGAGCAAAGAGGCTGTCTCGTGCTCCCAGTGTTGTGTTGAGAGCTTTCTGGGTGTGTGCTTCGAGGATAAGTGACGACTGTTGGTGGTCTTGCTGGTCGTCAAGTTGAAGTGCCTGGAATGAGGTGTTCACTGGAGCGGTGAGGGTGTCGGCAATGTAACCATCGAGAGAAGCATCGTTGCTCTCAATGTCGGCCAACCAGTCAAGGTTGACCAGGTCATCATCGAGAAAGAGAAAGTCGTTGCTTGTGAAGTCGGTGACGCTTGAAGCTGGAGTGGTGATGTAGCCATTGCTGCTTCTGCTGCTTCCCGTGGAGCTTGAGCCGTCACTGGGACTGGGGGTCTCTTCTGGACTCTTGCTCCTGCTACTACTCTTGGTGCTACCGAGTGACGGTCTGGTGGTGGTATTAGAGCGGGTGGGTTGCTGCTGTTGTTGTTGTCCCTGCTGAGGGAGAAGGTTACGCGCAGTGGAAGACGACGTGCATGCAGCTTTCTTGGTGGACGGCCGGGGTGCATGTAGATCTAACTCAAGCCTTGATCGACGGTGAAGCACCTTGCCGACATTCTTCCCCTTCATGGCATGACTTCGAACCAGTCTCCTGGTGACCCTATCGGTCTTGGTCGAGTCTATGAACTGGAACCCTTTGCCCATTGTCAAAGTTGTTTGCTTGTTTGTGTTGAATTTGCTTGCTTGCTCGCCGATTCGAATTGCCAGAGTATCAGGACAGGAACCGGAGGAATTCAGAAAAGGAAGAAGGAATGGGTGAGGTCGGCGGAGTAGGGATGAATCAGAATGATAAGGGGGATTTTGCAGTCTTCGGTTACATCGATGGCGCGCAGGAAGAGGGTGTAATGTATGCGCGGTGTAATGGATTCCAGAATATGTAAATGCTCCGACAGAAATGGGGGTCCACCGGCCTCGTCGGAAAGGAAACCGATATGGTCTTGAGGTTGGTGAGAGGAATCGTCAGCCCAGAACAAAGGAGAAAGCCCTCCCAACCGGGTACCATGAGGCGGGCAGCGTAGTGTGCTGGGAACTTGTGGCTTTCCATCGGTTCAGCCTTGAGAGCTGTTGTTGGTGTTGGGAACTTTGGCATGCTTTCAGCCATGGGAGAATGACAAATCTACCGTCAACAAGTGCCGGACATAAGAAACGTGAGACGAACGTGTGACTTGGGAGCCAATGGCACAGCGCGGCACGACGCTGTGGCTTGTCTTGGAATCCCCTCATCTACCGGGTTGATGAATATTCAACTACAATATGCAGTTAAGCGGTAGATCTTCCACTTACTCCATAGCGGGTAGGGATGCGTTAGGCCGCCCCACCGCCAAAGTTCCACACACTTCAACACCTTAAATCGCGATAAGCCAATCAAGCTTGATCTGCGCCAACCCCCCTGGCAATCCATCATTTGAGTTCTGACGACGACGACGACGACGAGATCCCGCGCACTCCCGGACACTGACGAGACTGGTCACTCTGGGCAGGCACGAGCAATTACACCGCCGCCGGGGGCATCCGCGGGTTCGGGTCAGCCCTTTAAGGCTTCGGCGATGCGATACCCTGGTTAGGTAAGCGAGGGTAAGGGGACAGTCACTGTCATTGTTAGTGTTATTATCACTGTTCACTGTGTCTCTTGCACCTCCTCGGACGAATCCGAAGCTGAAATTGACCAATCATAGAACACTTGCCTGATTAGGACACTACTCTCCATGGACACCGAAAGCAGCAAAGACATTAGAGAAGTGAAGATAGGCGATACTGGACCTCTGCGGCGCGTTTACCAACATGACCATAGTCCAGCGATTATCAAGCCTTTTTCGTTTGTTTCTCCAGCTCGACAAACTGGTGATCGGTAAACAAACGGACTTAAGGCCGGGTCCAGCAAATTGTTAACTCCAGCCGTCATGGACCAAGTGGTTCCTTCCAGGGGTGTTTCCTTTGAGGAATCACGCATACTGCAAAATCCTCCAGGAGCACATCATAGGATTTCCTCCGTCTGCACCTGTAACCAAACCTCACACGTCCCAATCCGGTATCTAGTCTAATATTGGATTTGTAACGAAAAGTCCCCGTTGTGTGAACCCTGAACATTCAGTTCGAACCTCGGAAACACAAGTCCTCCACGCCGCATCATAGATATAAATCAGACCACCCTCGAAGGACACAAGATCTTCTTCTTATCCTCATCCTCATCTCACTCCATCATCCAGTATCAGTATCATACAAGTCTTGGCTTGACTCATTAAATCAACCAGATTTCATCCCTTCAAAGCAACATCTTCTGCCAAGAGCATTACTGTCCTCACAACCACCCCAAAACAACATCGCAACCATGCCTCAACTCGTCGGAAAGGAAGTTGGCCCCACCGGCTACGGCCTCATGGGTACGTGACACTCATCCTCCACCACCCTTAAGCATGGAAAACCATACTAACATCCTCCCAGGCTTCTGCATCAAGAACCCCGCCACCCCCAAAGAGCAAGCCTTCAAGGCCATGCGCGCCGCCCTCGAATCCGGTTCCAACTTCTGGAACGCCGGCGAATTCTACGGCACGCCCGAATGGAACACCCAGAAGCTCCTCGCCGCCTACTTCAAGCAGTACCCCGAAGATGCCGACAAGGTAGTCCTCTCCGTCAAGGGCGCCTTCCTCTACCCTCAAATGGTTCCCGACTGCTCCCCCGCTGGCCTGAAACGGTCCATCGACGCTTGCCTCGCCGATCTGGAGGGTACGCACAAGATCGACATCTTCGAGCCCGCGCGCGCCGACCCCAAGGTCCCGCTTGAAGAAACCCTCAAGTTCCTTGAGGAGGAGTATGTGAGCAAGGGCGTCATTGGCGGTATCGGCCTCTCCGAGGTATCGGCCGCTACGATCCGCAAGGCGGCCAAGATCACCAAGATCGCCGCCGTTGAAGTTGAAATCTCGCTCTGGGCGACGCACACGCTCGAGAACGGCGTGGCCGAGGCGTGCGCCGAGTTTGGCATTCCGCTTGTTGCATACTCGCCCATCGGGCAGGGCATGCTCACAGGTCAAATCAAGACGCTCGATGATCTCGCGGCCGATGATTTCAGACGGTACTACCCTAGGTTCTACCCGGAAAATTTCCACTTGAACATTCAGCTGGTCAGCGAGCTGAACGAGCTGGCCAAGAAAAAGGGTTACACGCCGGCGCAGTTGGCGATTAACTGGGTGAAGAGCTTGAGCAAGAAGCCCGGTTTCCCCACCGTGATTCCGATCCCCGGAGCGACCACGGCCGAGAGGGTCAAGGAGAATTCGGTCCATGTGGAGCTGACGAGCGAGGATTTGGAGAAGATTGATGAGATTTTGAAGAAGTTTGAGATTGCGGGGAGGAGGTATCCTGATGCTGTTCCTATTGACACTTAAGTGGTATCTTGGGATTCTTCCTTTTGTCCATAGACAGGCAACGGGCTTTTTCTTTTGTCACGGGATGAACCTTCAATTTGGTCGGGAAATCACACAAGCAAATGGCAGTACACGCAGCCCACAATGGGAAAATGGAATTAGACATCAGATAACTCAGTTCAACAGGATTTTTCTTTAAAAGGTGTCCCTATTCCTTCCATTGGTGGGAGTGTCCCCCAGAATTGTGATGTATTCCTTCCCATGATGCTGACTTTAACCTGCACTTTCCCCATGACTTTCTGCAGCCATGTCGGGTGTTCTTACCTTTTTCATTGAACTTTCAAGCACAAAAAAGGCATTGCAAAACTAAGGATGACTCGAGCCAGGTTACAAACAATGAAGAGTCGCTCTTTCCCATTTTGTCCCGTCCTTACCACTGTCTTTCGTCGTTATTCCGGGCAAAAATTTGAGGAAGGAACGGATCTATACGTACTGACTACAGTACCCCGTAGAGGTACTGGCACCTACATCTTTCTTGCTCTGTATCACTTGAGAGGTTAAACGGCCCCCGCCTGGATAGAGCGACAATTCCAATCCCGATTCGGTTTGTTCTAACTCTTACTTCCTAGAGGGCAAGGTATTCCTCCGTCTCTCGGTGGTGATGCTTGGCACGGAGGGTTAACGCAATCCCGCGCGCGAGTCTGTGGCACAGCTTCGGAATGATGTCCGTCAGCATGGTAAAACACCGACTGGTTTCTCAGAAATCTCATCAGCTTCAATCTACCAAGAAAACTCTGTATGGCTATAATACTCCGTCAACCAACCAGGTAAATCCATCCATCTAGGTAGTAGGTACCCAAATCTTCACCAGCCACACCACACCACTCCCATTCCCACCCCCACCCAAGCCCACACCACATCACAACTCCTCATGAGGCGTCGTCTTCGGCCCCCTCCCCACCCCTTCCTCCCTTCCCCCAGCTTCAGCTTCAGTATACCACCCCTCCAACCCCCTCGGAATCCCATGATACCCATCAAAGTATCCCTCGGGGTCATACTCCCTCTTCAACCTGCTCAATCTCTCCCACCGCCACTCCTCATACCCAAACAGCGCCTGCAACGGCTCATCCCGATTCGCATAGTTAATGTACGCATACAACCGCTCATACCCGCTATTCTCCGGTTTCGCCAACAAGTTTCTGGTCTCTCTACCCCATGCATCTGCCACCTCATTGAGAGAGGGGTCGTCCCAGGTAACTTGGATAATAGCGTTGGTAATCATTTTGCCTCGGTGCGGGTAGGCGGTGGATTCATGAGGGATGGAGGCGATTTTATGGGGAGAAGCGGCTTCGAATAAAAGGATGGAGCGGTTGGCGGTGGGATAGGAGGCGATGAAAGAGGAGTAGGACTGATAAACGACTTTCATGGACTCAACCGAAAAAATGGTGGGGGAGGAAGCGGTGTAGAGATCTTGCGACAGGGAGTTGGTGCAGACTTCGGGGACGGCGGCGCCGGAGCCGAGTTCGGCGAAGGTGAGGAGCGTTTCGTTGAAGTGGGTGCGGGTTATGCTTTCCGAGGAGGCGAATCTGGCGGAGACGGCTTTGCCGGCGGCGATGTCGTGGGCAGAGACGATGTTGATGAAGAGGACGGGTTTCATGGTGGTGGCGTTGAAGAGGTAGCCGAGGATGAAGAAGACGGAGGGGTGGAGGCCGGCTTCGATTATGGACTTTGTGGTCTCGAGGACGGCGTCGATGGAGGAGTCAGTGAAGACCATGTCGGCGTTGTAGTGCATGCCGCCTTCATCAGGGTAGGTCTTGAAGGTGGACTCGATGACGACGCCAAAGTTGTGGCCGGCGCCGCGCATGCCCCAGAATAGGTCCGGGTGAGATGTCTCGGAGGCTTCGACGATGGTGCCGTTCCAGAGAGCGACCTTGATGCGGAGAAGAGAGTCGATCATCAGGCCGTGCTTGCCCATGAGACGACCCATTCCGCCGCCGAGGAGGACACCGTGGGTACCGACGCATGGAAACGAGCCGACAGCTTCAACAATTGTCAGCAATGGAACAGGGAAAAAGAGGGGTGACGGCTCGACTCACTCATTTCTCTTCCTTCAGCGTGCAACCGAGGGATGACATCCTGCATTCTCGCTCCTCCGCCCACAGTCACAGTCACCTCATTGTCCTCCTTTCCAAAGACAACATGGCGAAAGTTTTCCATGTTGACCTGGACAACCTCATCATAGGTTGTGCCAAGGGTAGGACTGTTTCCATGACCGCCAGCTTTGGTAGCTAGGAAGCGTTGCTTGGTTTTGGCCAAGTAGGCAATCTGCGAGGAGGTTAATGTTGCGAGCGTCAGAGCGGGAAGAGTGAAATACTTACTCCTTGGGATAGCTCATCTTCAGTCTTTGGCTTGAACACACCCGTGAACTTGGGAGCTGAATAGCTCGACCACCGCCGAGCATGAGTGTCAAAGTCGGGCCAATCTGAGCTGTGAAAAGCAAGTGCTTGTGGAGGCTTAGGGATGTCGTCTGCAAAGACAGAGGGGATTAGGGCAATGGCTGCCATGAAGGCACCCACTTTGACGGGAAACATGTTTTAGGTCCTCGGCAAAGAAAAAAACACTGATAAAAAAGGCGAAGAGTATAGGTATACACAGACAGATATGTCAGGCACGAGACAACATGTTAGGTATCCAGAGGCCTTCCAAGACTCAAATACTTCTCGAGCTCATGGCAGAGAACAGCAATGATCGCCATCAACATCATCATCATCACAGTGTCTTGATTTTACACCGTTATGATCATGCATCTTCCCATGTCGATGGTGTTTTGGTTGACGAAGCAGCTAACAATGCGTGGAACTTGTTACCCTTGTTACAACCATGGAGTTTCAAAGGGCGTCAAAGGCGCTCTCGCCTTCGAAACGGAAACGGCTTTAGCTGGGAATAGGCTATTAAACGCCGACTTTGTTCTTATATCATCTGAGTAAGAGCGGCCGCTAATTATCCGTTTTACCGTGGGCTTTGTTAAGGTCCATCAACATGGACTTAGTCAACTTCACCTTAGTAGATGTTCAGATATAGATAGAACCTTGATTAGCAATTGTCGAGCGGTGTACAAGGTCAGGGTGCCGTGATCCGAATCTAGTGGCATTGTCTAATGAGGTTTGGATTGCGAGGACGGCGAAAACTCCGGGGACAAAAATTCCGTGCATACAGATGTAGAACTCCGTCGGTGTTGACTGTTGTCGATCATCGCTGGATTCAGCACTGGGTTTCATCGCTTCTGTAAAAGTCGCTTCGAGGGTCCTATTCAGCTCAAGTGGGCAATCGAGATGCTCCAAGTTGAAGAATCGTGCCATCTCTTCTGCACATGTGGAAGAAGATTCCGAACTTGAAAAGGAAAGGCTCGGTCAGTCTCAGTATTCTTGGAGGTGAAAGGTTGTTGGAAGCTCAGATCTTCGTCGGCGTATGCTCGCAACCGAGCCCCGGAAAACGAGCGTTGGTGTAATGAGAGAATGTAAGGTGAGATATCATGCTGTGTCATGGCAATCAGTAATGGTCAATATCATGAAGTCTGCCGTGCGACTCCCCTCAGACTTGCCCTTTCGTGACTGCTATGGCAGTGATTCAGCTCCACGACATATCAACGTTCGGACATCATGCCGAAGAACTTCACGAGTTGAATCAAGCTTCCCTTGGCGAAAACAAGCATCGCCAAGGGCGGGAAGGGAAGAACACCCAAGAGCTGCGTGATGCTCTCAGCTTCACTGGAAGTGAACATCGTGAGTTTCAGCTCCGACATCTAGCATCGTGATCACGATTGTATCGAGGGCCGTCCATCGTAGGTTCTGTCCATGTGCAAAAGGCAACGGTATCATCCATATCCATATCGACGATGACGGTCGTTACGGTGGGTAGTAATCGAACGATTCCATCAGGTTTTCTAGAAGGTCAACGATCATGGGGTGATCGGGGGTGCCCAAATCGGCAAATGTTCTCGGTGTTGTTCTGTAGGGGTTGTGATGTATGGAACTTCTGCTGCGTACGGCGTTGAGGGTTGTAGCGGCCGTCGCTTCTCATGACCAAGCAGCAAGGCGAATGGAGGTTCGGTGAGGCGGGGCATGTCTTGCTCGGTTTTAGGCTTGCGCCATCATGGTTTCAGTAAGGCGATGATATCGGCCTTGATTATCAACTCTAGCTTGCGCGATTTGAAGTGAAGGTTGGGTTGGATCAAAGAACACGATGGTGATGAGAGAAGGGAAGAGTTGAAGACGGGAAGAAATTGCCTGCGACGGCAGTGTCGTTTGCTGTTGCTGAATGGTGGGGTACGGTTGAGAAGTTGTGATCCAATGGAAGCGAAAAGGCTAGCTGGCAAGACTAGAAACGCTCCCTAGCAAGACCCCCCCACTTTTACATACTGAGTAAGCTGGGCCAGCCACCCACACCCAATGCAGCCCAGTGCCTAGCGTATAACTACAACCACAACGTACGCAAAATTCATATTACATTTTTACTTAAAGCTATTTAAAGATACTAAACTAATTAATTATCTATTATTAAGGAGGTTAGTACGGTTCCTACCAATTTAATTACATCCCTTAGTATTATACTCGTTATTATACTAATTATACTAATTATACTAATTACCTAAAGTATATATACCCACCTTAATTTTAATACCCGTACCTATACCCAATATATTGGCTAATATAAAACCCCCTAAATAACCTACCTTAATTATAATATTTACCGTAAAAATACTACCTAAAATATTAGGGCGCTAATAATAAAGGTAGTACTATAATTTATTATCCCCCTTATTATTAATTAGAAGGAGGCGGGCTATTATAATACTAGGGTAACTACCTAATAATTATTAATACCCTATACTTAAATTACTAAAAATAAAGAGAAGGGGAAGGCGCTTAAACTCTTTATAAGGGAGCTAGAACCTTATAAAAGGAAGGTATAAAAGAGGCTAATATTTACGGCATTTATTAAACTACTTATTAGGGCGTTAATAGCGGTCCTATAGTAATTAATACTATTAATAACGGTATTTTTAATATTAAAATCCGTTATACCTATATATTTTATAAGAAATTAAGGAATAGGTTATTTAAATTACTTCTAGTAAGAGGCGTATTATTACTATTACTATTATTATTAGTAGGTTATTAAATAGTTGCTCTACCGCCTCTATTACCGCGGGCCCGTATTATTTAATAATTATATACCCTACCTCCCTTTCTATTTTATAACATTGTGTATTAGGGGGCGCCGTCCTTATTGTAGGATAATATACGATTATTATTATACCAATTGTAATCGATAAGCGCGCTAGTAGCGGGGGTTCGAAATTTAATAGGCTAGGTAGGCCGGGCGTTATTGCCTTCGAATAGTTCGTTTTTATAACGCTCCGGATTTATAAATTATTCCCCTATAACGTTATATATATAATCCTTTAATTTAAGATCGGAGATAGCGGTTTTACGCTAGCGATTAAATAAAATAATTGGGTTTCGAATACCGTAAGTACGTCGCTCTACTTCTATTATAGTATTAAGCCTACTATTTACGTTTAATTACTAATATATATCTAAATCCTTTAACAATAAGGCTAACGGCGGATCTATTTATAATAATTTCAAAATAAAGTATTTATATAGGAAACTATATTATATAGTAAACTCCCCTTTATAGCCGGCGTTTAGGTCTTAATTAGGGTTCTTTAACTAATCGTTATAAATATACCGGTATTGAAATTATAATAATTTTAATATATATAGCGCAACTTATAATAAGTAATTAGTATTTATTTATATAATAATAGAAAAAAGGTTGAAAAACGTACTTTTAATATTAAATTGTTAAATATATTAATAACCTTATATTTAAGTAAGATTATAATTCTTATATTAATATATTTATTTTTATATTTTCGTTATTAGGTATAGTAAATTCTTTATATAATTTAATATAATTAATCCAACGAAGAGAAGCGGTTTTTAAGGAAGCGTTTAATAGCCTTATATATAGATTCGATACGATTAATAACCTTAATACTATAGTTACGATATTTAGAAACGTAATAGTTCCCAAATTCGTTAATTTATAAAAAGTAATATTTATATAAGTATATTAAAAGTATTAGTAAAAACGTAAAGTAATTAACGAAAAAAGTATATAATATATTATAGAGGGTAAGAGGGAGGGTAAGAGGATATATTAATCTATTTTCGAAATTTATTATATAATAATTATTATATTCGCTTAAAATAACCTTCGTCGTTAGTATATATTACTTATTTCTACCTATATAAGAAACCTTTATATATATTTTTATAAAACCGACGAATTGGGTTAAATATTAGGATTTTACGACTTTGTAGGGTAATAGCAGTCGTTAGCGGCTTATTAATTACTTGTCGAATTCTTTAATTATTATTTAGTTACTAAATATAATAGGTAGCGGCAGCGGCATCATCGAACTCTTTAGGGTCGTCTTCTTTAAAGTCGTTATTGATATAATTATTAATATTATTAATATTAACTTTATTAATAATAGGGGGGATATAGGATAAAGGATCTAGGCTATAATTATTTAAATCCCGAACCGTTAGCGGGGGATTTAATAAATTAATATTTAAAGCAAGTTCAATACCACCTAATTATATCCATTTTTTCTTAATATAATAGTTAACGTTTTTTATAACGTACTATATATAAAATTAATATAATATACCTAGGAATATAGCAATAGTAGCCTTTTTAAATCCCCTATCGAAATTGCTAAAAATAACCGCCGGGTTTAGGATCTCGCGATATTATTAGAGCCCCTTTAAATAATTAAATTACTATTCAAAATCTTCT
Source organism: Sordaria brevicollis (assembly GCA_033439795.1). NCBI lineage: Eukaryota > Fungi > Ascomycota > Sordariomycetes > Sordariales > Sordariaceae > Sordaria > Sordaria brevicollis. Next base: position 1,918,186 of record JAUTDP010000010.1, read on the forward strand.
TATCTTTTTCTATTAAAGAGTCTAAAGCCGACGTTAAAGTTATAACCTAATATATTAATACCCGTAATATTAAATAAGGGGAAGTTAAAGCGGTTAATTTAAAAGAAAAAAAAAGGGTTAATAAAAACCCTAATATATATAAATAAATTTATTTATATAATAATAAAAAACGTCGGTTTTATTCTATTTATTTTATACGTATTATTAAATAAGAGTATATAGGGATTTTTCTTCTATATTTCTATATATTAATTAAAAGTCTAGAAAATTCGTATTATTCTACTATTTTCGTCGTACTCTACGAAATATTCAATATTATAACGGTTTTTATACTTTTCTAATAAATCGATAAATATCTTGGTCGAAAAATAGGGATTATATTTAGTACGGCGAATCCGCTACTAGATATTCAAAACCTCCTTAAGTATAATAAAATATCGAAGACTATAAAGTTCAACGATTATATTATTACGGTCGATTTTATAAATAGCCGTAATATCGTTTAATTATATATTATTATTATTTATAATATTATTAATATAATAGGCAATTTAACGTACTATTATTCTATAAACCCGCAATAACTTCTTAATAATAATATTAATCGTATTATATTAATTATAATGGATCTATTATCGATATATAATATTATTAACGAAATTAACGGTATTAAATTCGTAATTATAAGTATTATTTATTTTTTCGGCGACCTATTAATACCCTACCTTCTTTTTTAAAACTACCTTTACCTTATATAAGTAATTGAACCGTTTTGAAGTAGTGTTTCGAAGGCTTTGCCCGGTAAATTTATAAACCCGGCTATATATATAATAGTAATTTATCCGTATAATAACGTACTCGTCTCTTTTCTTTTTACTCTTTATATTAGCGCGGAATAAGATTATAAATCCTTAATTAATATAATAGCTTTAAAGAATTTCGAACGCCGCGGTAAAGGTATTGTAAAGAAAGGATTTGTATAATATAATCGGTCGTAAAAGAAAGAGGGAGGGTAACTAATTAACGCGCCGTACGCTTAGGGATTACGGCGATTATATTCTTAATTACTAATTTTATTATTCGCGTTCGCGACGATTACAATGGATCGAGAGAGATTATAATTCCTCGAATACAATTATAGCCCGTTCTAAGGTAATTATTCGAATCGGAGAAGAGGCTATTTTTACTAGGGATTCTAATAAAATACCGTTAATACGTATTATTATAATCGGCTTTATTAAATTGTATTAGGAATCAGAAGGTTATTTACTTAAATTGGGCGTATACGCGCGATTTGGGATGGGAACATAAAAAAATCGAGAATATAACGAGTTTGAAAATATTCGATAAAATAATAATAAAGATAATAAAATAATCGTTAGAAATAATTATATAACGGTAGGTAAGATTTCGCGATAGTTTTATTTAATTATATAGTAATCTTAATAAACGCTAATAGGTTATACGACGACGACGAGGTTGGGTAGCGATATGGTATACTAGGTTGCATTGGGTGTAGGTGGCTGGCCCAGCTTACTCAGCATGTAAAAGTGGGGGGGTTTTGCCAGGGAGCGTTTTTGGTCTTGCTAGTTAGACTTTGCGTAATGGAAGTTACGAACTGAGAAAGTGTGTTCGCTAATAGTGCCCATATAGGCTTAGCGTCATGGGAGGTGGATAATAAAGAAGCCAGAAATGGTTTAGTAGCGTACTGGTTCGCACTTGGGCTATGGGCCGAAAGGTCATCAGTTCGAGTCGTGTTATGGGGGGGCTGCTCGGGTTCGCCTGGGCACCTCTCCATAGCGCAAAATAGCGAGTATTATTATCACCAGCGTTGCATTTTTTTTTGTATCTTTTGGACTTTTCTTTTGATCCTTCTTTGTTGCACTTCTCCCGCTCTTTCCTTTCTGTCTAGCATTTTTCGTTTCTGCATGGAAGTTTTGTCGCCTCATGCAGGAGCTTATAAAAGAGCGGCGATATTGGTGTTAGTGCCTAGCCGCTGTGGCTCCACAGGATAGGGCTGAAATTGCAGTCTCCTTAACAGCAGCAAGACTTGTAGCTGAACAACCTACTTTTTCTGCCACAACGTGAATTTGCCGGAAACAACCAGGGCAGTCCCCTCTGTGAACAGCCTCAGGGCGGTTGAAGTGAAGAACCTAGAAATGAAGACATGACATAAATTGCAGAGCATCCATAGATACAGCTTGCAGGTCCAAAGTGCCAGAGTTCATAGTCCGATGCTCGTTTGCGGTGCATGTCGTGGTTCACAACATGTCCCAACAGAACGGTTTCTGTAATGCCCTCTGTGGATGGTTTCCACCCCCTTCCTACTCCCGTCCCAATCTGAAGAGCCTCCTGGCAGTTGGGGGCGGGAATGGCCATGACACTTTAAGTACACTCAATCGATGGATTTGATTTTTAATAGCATATATGTATTCAAAAATCCAAAACTTTAAACGAAAGCGCCTATATCTATCCTCTCTATATGACAAATCGACCAGGAAAGACAAAAGAAACCCATCAAACAATAAACTCGCCTCCAAACTATGTTACCCCTTCTATATCCATCCATTACTTCCCAGCAATCATTATCACAAGCCCCCTAGCCCTCTACTGCCCCCTACCCCTAGACCTAGCCCCAATACTCCTTCCCTTACTGAAATTCTCCTCAGCCGTCGACCTGGGGTTCTGGTTCGGGATAATCGGGTTATAATAACTAAACAGATTATCGGGGTCATACTGCGCCTTCAGACCCCTCAACTTCTCTAGTCTCCAGGGCTCGTACCCGTACATGGACTCGACCGACTCATCGCCGTGGGCGTAGTTGACGTAGGTGCTGGGCAAGAGGTCGGGGGCGCCGGCGTTCCACAGGTCGCGGGTTTCTTGCGCCCAGGCGATGGCGGCGGCGTCGAGAGAGGGGTTGGGGTCGTAGGTTACTGCGATGAAGCTATTTCGGGGCAGTGTGTTAGTGGGGGGAGAAGAAAGAAAGGGAAGAAGGGGGGAAGGTGACATACGAAAGAAGACCCCTATCGCGCCACGGATAAGCCGAAGTGTCGGGATCAATCGCGTCGACGCCCTCGTGGGAGTAATCCTCCATGTTGACGGTCGTGCGCTGAAACTCGGGATATTGGCGGATCTTCTCGTTGTACAGGTCGTAGATCTGGCGTTGGGTGGTGACGTTCCAGACCTTCAGTCCGGCAGGGTAGTGAACGTGGTTCAAGCCGTAATCGCAAAGAGCGCTGTTCATGCCGGTGCCGGACACACCCGGGATCTCGGGATAGGGGACGTTACCTTCCTCGGAGGAGACGGCTTCGATGGCGTCGAAGGCATCCAGGTACGGCTGCGCTTCTTCCTTGGAGCCGCGGTAGACGAAAGACCAGAAGATGACGCCCTCGGTCTCGCTGATGTCGGGGATGATGGTGTAGCTGCCCATGTTGAAGGCCATTTCCTGGAGGTGGTGGCCGCCGTGGTTGCCGTCGTTGTGAAAGTCGTTGGATGCTTGAAAGACGGCTTCAAGCTTGTCTTGGGTCCAGATGTACGTCTTGTAGTACCAGGTGTCGACGCCGCGGGGGTAGATCTTCATCTCGAGGCTGGTAACGACGCCAAAGTTGTGGCCAGCTCCCTTCATGGCCCAAAAGAGGTCAGGATGCTCGGTCTCGGAGACGGTGATGGCGGTGCCGTTGGCGAGAACGACGTTGAGCTTGAGGAAGCTGTCGCTGACAACGCCGTAGAAACCTTCAAGACGGCCGCGGCCACCGCCGAGTGCTGGGCCGAGGAGGCCGACGCAGGAGGTGCTTCCAGAGGAGGTGACATAGCCGGCATTCCACAACTTCTCCATGATGTTCTTGGCGAACACGCCGCCGCCGAGGACGACGCTCTTTCCGTCTGGCTGGATCTCAATCTTGTCAAGGAGGGACATGTCAATCTGCATACCATCAAACTCTGACAAGGTGCTTGTCATGCCGTGTCTCCGAGCCATGGCAAGGAAGGGGATGTTATTGGCGGTGGCATATTGGACCTGCATTGTGTCAGCTCTGTCCTTGTTACCAGTGACGGAAGGTCTGGGGTAATACAATCTTGGGAACATCTTCTTCCGAGGCGGGCTGGACCACCATCTGAATCTTGGGAGTAAAGAAGGGGTCATATCGAGCGGTGCAGCTGCCGAATTCCGTATCATCAGGGCCGTAGATGTTGCAGTTGGCTGAGAGTTGCGGACCCAGCTCGCTGGCAACTGTTCTGCTTGCGAGTTTATTGCGCGTGAACTGGCAAAGTCCGTTGAGGCATGGCTCCGGGGAAGCACATGCGAGAGATTGTAAAAGAAGCGCTGAGGATACAGCGAAGCGGTAAAAGCGAGCCATGTTGACTGCTGTTTGTCAAGCTGGCTTGTGAGAGATGGTGATGTTGATGATGAACAAACCCTCTTGATCGTGACATCTTGGACGGTTTATATGCATCTTCAACTGGATGAAGAGTTCACCATCTCCACGATGAGGATTTCCTACCAACTGCTCATATCATCATGATTCAAGGCAACGAGCTTTCATCAATCATCAAGCAATATCCATATCCAGACCACCCAGTTTACCATGCCGCGTGCCAACCCCATAGTGTCAACCCGTTCGCATCTCTCGATTGTTGAAGAGCTGTGTGCTGATGACTGGATAACTTTGACGCCACTGTCATGTTTCTTAATGAGCCCAATGCAGACTGGTCTTCAGGCTGGTGATTGGTATTGGTTCTGTCTGGTTTCCCAATTCTAGGTTCTGAAGTTGTCTGCGGGACTGTAAAGGGGAACTGGTGGCCTAGTCCTGAGGGCGTGAATCTTGATGATTCATGGACATGATTTGTCGGGCGTTGTCATTGGTCGATGAAGTCTGAGAAATGCTTACGTTTGAAGCCTTAACCGATCCTCAGATCAACCTCTGATGGAGTAAATGAACGACGGCGTGGACGTCGATGTTTTCAGATGATGAACTGAAAAGAAGGACTGTGGATTGTAGGGAAGACATGTTACGTCAGGGTTAGTGAGGTCCTTGCCAGCTGATAGCGGCCGATAAGAGCTGAGGGCGCAGGGCTTCAGGGCTTATCGATAGTGCAACTGCATTGGGTTACACCTCCATCAGCCTAGCGAGCTGTGCCCTGAGCTGTGCCGCCGCAGCACGTTTGACAAGACAACACTTTTTCCTCTGTCTGGTATAGACCACGATCTAAGCATGCCATGAACGGGCACAGCTACGGAAAAAAGCGACAAGCGACTCGAACCATGGCGATCTTATGGTCACTGATAGGTCAAAAGCGACTACCAAGCCGCGATGCAACAAGCGGCACGTCGACGACAGCAGAGTGTCCTGTCGCACGTGGCAGAGATCCAAAGATGCAAACCCAGTCGATCCGGGGAGGTTAACTCCATCTGGCATCATACCAAGCATGGGAATCGACACAAGTCTGGGATATGGGTCCCTGCCAGTGTCAGGAACGCAGCATTGCGGCTGAGCCGTACGACCATTTGCTGTTTCCTCTGCCCTGCCAAGATGACAAGAGCACAGTTCCGAATCTTCCACAACAGAGATGACCCGAAGACCCGGTTGGGGTTGACACTATCCTGATATTGGACGATACCATGAGGCGTTAACCTTAATGCTCCTCCAACTATCCTCCCATTGGCTATGGCAACAGGATCCCCAACGGATTATGGGCAGATGAGACTACGTCACACTTGGACACTCATTCATCACCTTCGACGTGATTCATATTCATCGGCCCGCAGGCAGTTCAAAACAAAGGTACGGCCGTGATCTTGAGGCAGAGCGTACCTTTGTTTACTCTGAGCCTGATTAGGAGAAAGGTCGCTGATCTTGGTTACTTGGTATGGTCAGCTCTTCTACTGCGTTTCCACGCTGACCAACAGCCAAAGCTCATAGCTGACGGATAGAAGCTTTGATTCCTTACCCAGGCAAACTTCTTTGCCATGAGATGTATGCTAACAAAAAAGCATAATCCCATCAGGCTCTTGTTTCTGGTGAATGGCTTCACGTTGTATTACCTACAACCGACTTGTTCCTGCATTGAGGCTGTCCTCTCTTGTCGTGTGTCTACCCTATCTACTCCAATCAAAGCCGGATAGCTTAGAGCCTCATACGCAAGCTGCCTGTGCCACTCATACGCAATTAGTTGAGGAAGGTTCAATCTGAGGTAGTATTGATATCCATCCTTGGGGCTCGTGATCTGTTACACTCTTGATCTTTACATCATCTGAGACCATGAGCCAATGGACACTCATTCCATGGAGCCACTTGGTGCCTCGTTCCTGCGTGGAATAGCATACGATATCGTTCTGAAGTTTATCTCGACCAGGTTTACTACCTCGAAATGGCAAACGCCTCACTCACCTACAAGGGTTGTCGTGATAGCTTCAACAGCATCGACATTATGAATCATGTTGAGCCTCAAGTTGTTCGAAGATTCACCCTATACGGCCATCAGTAGACAGAAGACTGTCGGTTAAGCTGCGACATCGACCCAACATGGTCGTTGAAGATCAACAAAACAATGGTGATCTCGAGGTATAAAGAAAGACCTGTTTCTTCCATTCTCGACGACTATTCTCATCATCACTCACATCATCATCTCAACATCCACTCCTCACTTCAACACTCAAACACAAGCATCAATCCCACAGCTGCCTCTTTCCGACAGTGAACCGCCACACAATCTTGAACAACATTCTTGACAAGCCTGCAAAGGACTTCAAGATGCATTTGACTTCCTCCCTCCTCTTCACCTCGGCTATTCTTGCCGGGGGTATCAACGCCTCTCCCGCAACTAACGCGTACCGCCGCCAGGGTGCGGACATGAGAACCATCATCGGTGACACCACCCCGGTTCTTTCCAACACCACCAAGATCCGCTACCCGGATTCTGATGGCTTCTTTGGTGTCACTGAGCGTTGGGACGTCTACCGCCCACCCTCGTACCAAGCCGCCATTACTCCCACCACTGAAGCGGATATCGTGTCCTTGGTCAAGATGGCCAAGCAGCATAACATTCCCTTCCTCGCTACCGGTGGCCGTCACGGCTATGGTACCACTCTTGGCAACTGCCAGGAGGGTCTGGCCATCGACCTCAGTCACTTCAAGGATGTCAAGCTTGACAAGCAACGTCAAACCGTTACCATTGGCCCCGGTGTCGTCTTCGCTGATGTCTTCCCGGTGGTCCACGATGCTGGCTTCCAGATCCAGACTGGTACCTGCAGCTGCGTCGGCATGATTGGCGCCACCATCGGAGCTGGTATTGGCCGTCTCGACGGTGTTCACGGTCTGGTCATTGACGCTCTCGAGTCCGTCCGCCTCGTCACCGCCAACGGTGACATCGTCGAGGCCTCTAAGACCAAGAACCCCGAGCTCTTCTGGGGTATCCGCGGTGCGGGTGCCAACTTTGGCATCATCACCTCGGCCACCTACAAGATGCACAAGAACATGGGCGACATCATCAGCTTTGATCTGATCTACGAGCCCGAGAAGAATGTCACCCTCTTCAACACCATCGCCAACATGTACCTGCCTCCCGGACTCACCGTCGAGACCATCATGGCCTACAACGAAACCACCGCGAAGCCAACCATCATCATCAGCAGCACCTACGCCGGCGGCTCCGAGGCCGAGGCCCGCCGCTGGATGCAGCCCCTCCTCCGCCTCAACCCGTGGTACACCGACATCAAGCCCATCCCCTGGAAGAAGATGAGCACCGACACCACCCTCGGTCTCGACAAGGAAGTGTGCGCCAACTCGCAAGTCTACGACGTCTACGGCGTCAACCTCCGCCGCCACGACGCCGCCACCTGGGTCAAGACCTTCAACAAGCTCGCCAAGTTCTTTGAAGAGCAGCCCGAGGCTCGCCCCTCCGTCGTCGTCCTCGAGACCTGGCCCAACCAGGCCGTCATGTCCTACCCTGACTCTTCCACCGCCTACCCCTGGAGAGACGCCACTACCTACGTCATGATTCAGATGCGCTGGGACGCGCCCGGCAACCCGGTCGAGACGGTCGCTGATGCCATGGGCCGCGAGCTTCGCGATGATTATGCCAAGACTTCGGGATACAATGGCTTGACGGTCTATGTCAACTATGCGCATGGTGATGAGACGATTGAGCAGATTTATGGACGCAACAAGCTCCCTAGACTGGCGCAGTTGAAGAAGAAGTGGGATCCTTCTTCCATCTTTGGCTTCCACAACCCGCTGCCTACTAGCTACCCTTAAGTGGGTGGCTCTACCATTGGGGGAGTAAGACTTTTGCGCTGAGCGCTGAACGATGAGGTGTGCTGGTTGAGGGGAAGATGATAGGTGATGCATATGAGCTTCACGGCTCATGGGTGTTTTAGACCTTTTGCTTTGGCTTTTGGCTTGGATTTGACTGCTATAGACTACCTTTCTAGGGGACGGATAATGGTTTGGAGAAGAAGTTGTTTCTTTGGTCTCGCTAGACATTTCCTACTGCTATTAGAACACTTCAGTACAGACATAGATAGATCAAATATATAGACTTATACATACATTCCAAATTACCTATCAGTGTCTTCAACTCCTGACCGTAGAATACTTGACTTCAAACTCCGGGAGTCCTTTCAATCATATATCCGACAATAAATCCTCCGCCGAAAAGCATTAAGTTTGGCGATTCCTTCACACACTGCTCGGACACTCGGCCACCATCATCTACTCGCTTCAACAAGATATTTTCTTATTTCTCTTATAGTGAGCCATTGCCTCCAAAAGTTCCCGTCTTCCCGTTTAATTCTTTCCCCTGTCCTTTTTACTTCCACCGGCCCATCCCCTATGTTATCCCGGCCCCAACCCTCGGACCCAGCCCCCGATCCCGGACCCGTCTCGTCTCCACACCACCAAAACCCCAACCCCACAACACCAAAAAATATTCTGACATTCACCTTCATAACCACAACATCCCGACTCGTCCACAACAACAAATCGGACCATATCCAGTTCAAATCGGGTATGGTGTAGCGGTAACATCGTTGACTCTCACTTCTTTAGGAGTGACTGCTTTCTCAACAGCCCCGGGTTCGACTCCCGGTATCCGAGTCTCAAATATTTTTTGCATTTTTTCTGTATGCGTGCGCTTCTGGATCTTTTTTCCTACGATGACAAGCACTCTGCCTGCTTTTCCTGATGCACGATTCATTGCATGGGATATCGGCCTGGTGCCAATTTCTGCTTTTTGAACGGAGAGCTGTAATGATACTAGCGAGAAGGGCCATTCACAAATTTTTGAAGCACGGGTGTGAGAGGATGTTTCTTGAGGCCAATCTTGCTTCGTTGTGTTGGTTGTACATCCATCTGACGTCGCACAACGTCTTCCTCCACCTACTTGCAGCAATGAGGACTTGCAGGCTCGGAATATCTAACATGTTTCATTCTCGAGTTTGTTTTCTTTGGATATATCTTACTTCACTTCCGTCGAGACATTCCATTTGAACCCTGTCATTTTTCCTTGCTACTGACCGTTCGTGTCGCTATCGTATTTCGGTTCTCCCACTGGTTCATCTCATCACGCCCGACCATTCTTCAAAGTCATCCAGACCCTTTCTTTCATCCCAACTCTCTATACACTTCCTACACTCTCGATCACTAGGTATTAAAATGAAAAGAGACGCTGTTTCTACTACCATCCAAGACCATCGACAAGATATGTACCAAGTCCATACGGACTGAACCAAAAAAGATTACGACTCGTACAGTCTCCACCGCACTACTAAAGACCGCTAAAAAAAGAAAGCTGCCCAATAACAGGATTGAACTGTTGACCTTCGCATGGACTTGATATCTTGGAGGAGTCAAGATATTAGTACGACGCTCTAACCAGCTGAGCTAATCGGGCTTTGGTTGAATATGCGGCTTTGGAGATGTGATTATGTTGTCGGCGTTGGAACGGGGCAATGCAAGTGGTGTTGAAGTTGATGGCAGTGTTGGGTGTTGCGACACTTGGATTTTCCCGGTGTCTAAGAAGATGGGATGAAAATTCCGAGGATCGGATGAAATGCTCGGGCCGACTTGCATATCCTTTGTGCAATGGCACATTGATGGACAAATGTTCACGCGGGGAAATAAAGGTTGACAGGTCGAGCAAATGAAGTCTGGCTCAAGCATTAGGAACTTCAAATGGATGCCCCTAAAAGAAATTTGTCTCAAAAAATGAAAGCAAAGAGATAACATATCCAATCTAGCATGACGAACAAGACCTAATAACGTCTACCAAAAGCACAGCAATGACGACGAGTAAACGACGGGACTCAAAGAAACCAACCCCATCACAACCACTTTCAACCCTCAAACAACCACAACACCAACCTTCCTAGCCCAAGGCACCCTCCCCTTCCTCCCCTCAAACGGCACAAACCGCAAAATCTGGCCCTGTCTAATCAACAACCACGAAACCAACCACCCCCTCGCAAACGTCTCCATATCGCACCACGGCAGCACAAACCGGTCCCAGAACCAGCTCACCCACCCCTTCTTCACCACCTCCCTGATCATCGCGTGTCCTCCGTTCCAGACGGGCTTGACCTCGCTCTTGCGATCTTCTTGGTAGCGCTTGAATGCGCTCTCCAATTCTTCTGTTGTTGGCTCTCTTTTCTCCTCCTCCTTTCCAACAAGTTGGGAGATGAGAGAGTGAAGCTCATTAGCTAGAACGGCGCCGGAGTGCAAACCACACGTCATCCCCAAGCCGTTCACGCTGGTGCTCTTATGCACTGCATCGCCGACGAGGACGATGCGGTCAAAGAACCAGTTGTTGAGAAACCCTTCTTCTTGGTTGAGCATGCGGGTTGATTTGCGCTCGACGTTAGCCCAGACGTCAGAGAACTTGACGCCGGGGCAGACGGCGACGTCTGCAAGTGAAGTGGCGTATTCTTCCATTTCTTGGTCGGAGTAGCGCGGACTGCGGTCGGAGGTTGGACCACCTGGCAATGGCTTGAGGGTCACGAACTGGACGATGTCCTTTGTGGCTAAGCACTGGACCACGGCGCCACCGTCGTTGGGACCGCCGCCGCGGGACTCGAAGAAAACTTCGGGTTCGATGCCCAGATTGACGTTGGAGGCGCGGCCGAAGATGCCGTAGAAGGTGGAGACCATGGGTTTGTTGGCTAGACGGGCTGGGTTGAGCGCGTGCTGGGCGGCGAGGGAGTCCATGATTTTGCGCGTGCGGGAGTGCACGCCGTCGGCGCCGACGACGATGGAACCTTGGATGAGGGTGCCGTCGGCGAGATGCACGTGTACGCCGGTGGCGTGGGGCTTGATGTCGGTGACGCGGGAGTTGACGCGGATGTTGGATTCGCGGCCTTTGAGGTGGATGTAGAGGATCTTGACGAGCTCGGAGCGGAGGAGGGGGAGGAAGGGGTAGCCGTGGCTGTTGTTGTTAGTAGGAAGGATAAACGGCGAGTAAGGGGACAACTTACTTGTCTTGCATGGCATCCCAAAAGTTGCTGGTGGTGGTCACTCGGCCATTGTCGCCAAAGAGACGCTTCTTGTGGTGGATGCCCAGTGAAACTTTCTCGAGGTCATCGAGAAGGCCAATTTGGTCAAAGAGGCGTACTGTTTGAGGCCAGGTGAAGAGAAGCTGCCCTGAGATGTTTAGGACGGTGTCTTGCTGCTCTAGTATCACATAGTCGATGTTGGCCCGCTCGAAGGCGTGGGCCATGTAGAGCCCAATGGGGCCACCGCCCACGATGATGACTTTGAAGGCCATGATGGATCAGAGTCGTGATAGATATGAGTTGGGAAGGAATATCATAGAGGGTGATGTGCCACTGTGATGGGTTAATCATGGATTATAGCATTGACTGCCGATCACATCTTCGGCGCCGTCGAGATATCTTGTCAGCAGCGGCCGCCGTGCTTATTGCCCTTCACTTCCGGACCAGTCAACGGCGGTGACCGGCCGAAGATAAACACGACCGGCGATAATGGTTAGTGGTACGTTTTTACAACGATCTCGACTGTTACCAGCTTATTCTTGACTGCTCATAGCACTTGTTCCTGCTTTAATCCTTGATGATCGTGCGATCTATTCCGGCGGACGGCGCGTTGTTCACTCGCAACCGAATGGGAACTTTTGTCTCCCGGATCCTTCCTTCGTCCGATTCTTTTTCTACTCCATAATTATGGTTTGTTTGGATAAAATCTCTCGGCGAATACTGCGGTTCTATTGCTTCCTGGTGCCAACTGCCCTGTGGAAATTGCTGTCGCTTCCTGAAAGGTAGAAGCCAGCTCGTACTAAGAGCTACCGGACCTCATTCCGAGGAGAACTATGCCAAGCCGCGTGTGTCTGTTCGATAGAGCTACCTCTCGAAGACGCCTTGTCCACAAATAGGGCTGACTTCTACACAGGAACCAGGGTGTATGTACGGTACTTCTGTAAGGCTCCGACCTTACAGAGACTCGATCGTAGATCATTCCGACATCGCTCGAGGTAGGTCGCTGGTCGATGGAGGCATGAAAATCTGAGCCGCGGTTGAACACCTATGATTGACGATTAGCACACTTTCTTTCTTGTCTATTCCTTTCCCTCTTCCAACTCCCTCTCCATGTGCGACACCATAAACGAAACATCACCCCAACACGGTTTCCTGTACGTCGGGCGCATTTCCGCACCCTGAGACCAGAGCATTTGCCGGATAGGGATCCCGAAGATCTTGTGTGTCTCAGGTCAGCAACTAAAGTCCCATGTCACTTTCCCATATCCCGTTGTCGATTGCCGCTGTCCCTCCCCGTTCCCGTCTTTTCAAGTCGTGGGGGCTGACTCAGAGTCTCAGAAGACGCGGTGCAACCACCAACACAACAAAGAAAAGGCAACATGTCTTGGACTGGTTAGATCCGGCGTTTGCGGTTCGTCGTGACGCGCCCTCGTTTTGGCCTTTCGGATACGGAAGAATCTTCGGTAACTGAGTGAGGGAGGACGAGGAACTTTTTAACGGCACGGGTCGAGCATCTTGGTCACATTGATGATGGCTGAAAGATGCGTTGGAGTGACGGGACGCGATTGGAGATGTGGATGTTGCGAAGAATGACCTGGGATGTTGGAAAAAGCATCGAGACCCTGATTTTAGCGGGTGCACTAACAATTAGCCCTGTAACTTAGCTCTGCAACGGTCCCCTGTTGATCAGAGAGCTTGGTGGGGTGGTGGGGTAGGTTCGGATGCATGTATGCGTATATCCGATATGTGTATATCACTTGCGGGATTCCCGTCTTCAGCGACCAACCAACACAATCAGGGGCACATGATTACGAGACAAAGAAACACCAAGACTGGCACTGGTAACCAAATCTCGTACTTTCAACAGTCTCGGTTCCCGACCAATAGTTCTCACCGAGCAAGGTGAACAACACTCCTGTTGGCAGCAATCGACATGGCCGTGCCATTATGGCATTCTCACCACCACGGCGAACTGGCTGACTGCATGGCAGTATTCAGCTTGAGTTTTGGATGACAAGAGAGGGCTTGAGTTTTAGACCCGCATTTTGATACTGTCAATGACTTCATGCAAGGTCGTAATTCTCTGAATTCTCTGAGGTTCTCCGAGTTATTTCTCTCGATCGATAGCAAGACCATAGCTAACCTCCATCCTTCACAGTTACTGATCCTCACAAAAACTGCTTGAGAAAGTCTCCAATAAGCCCGTTGACCTCATCCGGAGTATGAATCAAGACCCAATGTGACGCCTCAGGAATAACCTCCTTCCTCAGCCCCTTAGCAAAATACTTCTCCATCCCATCCGTCAACTCCGGCGGCAGCGCAGGATCATGCCCAACCATGACAATCATGGCCGGCACCTCAAACTGTTTGGTGGCATACTCCTCAGCCAGCGGCAGCTCATCTTGAAGGTTGATTTCCCGTGTACGATACCAGTTCATCGGCCCTTGTAGTCCGTTGCGGGAGTACTCTTCCACTGTCGTTCATCGTCAGCATCAACATCACCAACCTTCCCTTCACCAACACCATACAAATGGGACCGGGAGCTTACCATAAAAATCCATCACCTCCTCACTCACAAGCGGCGACGGCCCAACCTCCTCCAATTTCTGTAAATCAAACCCCTTCCACGGATCAAACCCCATCCTCCCCCCATCCTCTCCCTCAATCAACCCCCCAAACATCCCCCTCAACCACCCCCTCAACCTCTTCCTATCCCCCGCCACCGCCCTCTCCACATCCCCCCTCGCATTCTGCAACTGATACCCCAACTCCCTATGCTCCCCCACCCACTCCTCCAAACTACTCACCTTTGTGTCAGGCGGAGTATAAGGAATACAAAACGCAAAAACACCCCTTATCAACTCCGGATGGTACATGGCCAATCTCCACCCGAGAAAGGCGCCCCAGTCGTGCGTCCCCAAGAGGACAGGACTGGAAGGGTTAATGTGCCGGATTATGTGAGCCATATGCCCCGCCATCTTTTTGAGGGAATATTCAGAAGTAGAAGCAGGCGAGGAAGAAAGGCCGTAGCCGAGCATGTCGGGAACTATAACGCGCAGACCAAGAGATAAAAGAAGGGGGATTTGGTAGCGCCATCCGAGGGAGAGGTCGGGCCAGCCGTGGAGGAGGAGGACGGTGCCGGCTGGTTGGGAGACATTGGGTGGGTTGGCGAGTAGGTAGTGGTATGTGATGGAGGTGGAGGGGATGGTGGTGAAGTGGTGGGTGACGCGAGGGTCGTTGGGGGTTAGGGCGTCGGGGGGCATCGTGGCGGTAGTTGTTGATGAGTTATTTGGCAGGGAAGAAGTGAGGGAAGGAGGGAAAAGGGGAGGAAGGGTGGAAGGGAGAGGAGAGAAGAGCGAGGTGTTCACTTATAATCCAGGTTGGAAGAATGCTACTTCGGCGCATTTGTAAGATGTTACTAGTCGGGGGATTACGGGGTGTACAACACTGCTTATTGGTTGACTTGATAATTTGTGATATGGATAATGTCAGGGGTTTGGTGTGTAGATGTCAGCATAAGATGACACAGCCAACAAATGCCTTGCCCTACAGTATGACACTACACCGAAAACTCGCTCAATGTGTCCCTCGTTGCTCTGTTCGTGTAAGAGCAGCGTACCTAGGAAAGGTCGATGAAAAGGTCGATGAAAAATCTGCGTATAACTGGTAAAGTTTCATGTATCTAAATCTCTATTGTATATGCCCGGAAAAACAATCTCTAGTTCACCTGCCCTCCAAGAACTCGGCGGTATCGTTGCTCTCTCACCATGGCACCTCAGTGCCATCAACAGCATTGTAAAACTTGCCGTTAGACTCCTTAGTAAGTCCGTCAACCTGCAAATCATAATCGGGCATCGTCAGAAAAACCATCATCAAGTAGGTAGTTCAAGGAAGGAAACCGTAAGCAAAACTCACAAGCTTAACAATCCCCGCGGCACTATCCTCCACCGTAACCGGCGCCTTATCCCCCAACCCAACCTTCTGCGCCACCCAGTTCCCCGGTCCCGTCTGGACCAGACCCGGGTGCAACGCAATGGTAGTCAGCCACTCCTTCTGGCTGCTCGCAATACCAGCCGTCAACCAGTTGAGCGCGGCCTTTGCGCCTCCATAAGCGGGCAAGATCCAGGCGGCCAGGGCATCAACCAAACCAATACTTCCGGCCGTGGTCGAGACGCTTGCCCACTTGGGCTCCTTGCCCTGCTTCAATAGTGATAGGAGAGCTTGGAAGAGAAGCAAGGGGCCGATGGCGTTGATGTGGTAGTTCTCGAGCATGTCCTTGGTGTCGACCTCCTCGATGGGAACGGTGGAGGGCATGGCGCCCGCGTTGGCGATGGCAATGTCAATGTGGTCGATGCCCTCGGCGCGGATGGCGGAGACGGCGGCGGCTGGGTCGGTGGAGGAGGTGGATTCGATGTGGACGAGGAGAAGTCGGGAGCCGGGGGCCGTGGGGGAGGCCTTGAGCTCGGCGACGGAGGGGGTGGACAGGTCGCGGACGGAGCCGATGACGGTGTGGTTGGGGCGGGAGAGGTAGAGCTTGGCGATGCCGGCGCCGATGCCTGGGTGGAACTTTGAGTTAGTCTTGCGAGACATGAAAGAGAGAGGAATGATGGTGTTGGAAGCATACCCTTGCCCACACCGCTGATGAAGACGACGGTGGAATCTGTGACGGCCATGGTGATGTTCGGTTCTTGGTGGGTTGGTAGTTGTTCTCGGTTAGTGTAGCTCGAGAGGATGAATGCCGAGTTGAAGAAGCGATGTTGTCTCCAACCACGGAGCCTTTTAAAGGGTTACAGATGGTAGTGAACTTGTGTATTTGTCATTCTTCAGGAATTCTGGCTGACCAAGCTGTCTGCCTCCCCTCGTGCTCTCCCATCATGATGCCTCTGAATGACGACGGCGTGGATAGGTAGGATGCGATGCGGCATCGTGCTGGGCCGCCAGTGCGACCACATAGTGCGTGGGTTGGGACGGAACGATTGGTAATTCTAGTGAAAGTGATCTTTGTCTTGATTGAGAAGTATTGTATCAGCCTGGGGAGGCCAGCATATTGGCGTCGAGTAACATGAACCGGAGAGTTTTTGGGAACTTTGATGTTGTTGATGGAAAAAGAAGTCATGACGGCAGCTTGATCGGTCGCCTGTATTACAGGCTCTACAGTGGACGGTTCAGCAGACAACGGCAACAGCCATGGCGGGTAAGCGCAGGGTTACCCCTGTCCTCACCCCTGATTGGTCCAAGCACCCTTGCGGCTGCCGAAACGGGCAAAAAGTCTCGTAGTCATCGACAAGGCCGCTTTGGGACCAGTCGAACTCAACCAGAGTTCACGACATTGAATTTCCTTGACGCCGTGGTGATACAGACACTTCGCTCAATTGACCGTCTGAACCGCCCTGCTTAGATAACCGGCCTGAAGCTCAGACCTGACCGATTTCTCAGCACTCAGCTTTTGCTTCCGAATAACGCCAGGCTCTTGTGTCGGGTTCGCTGATGGCGCTCATCATCACGATCTTGAAAACATGCTGCTTACCCGCCAAAGACTCCGTAGAGTGTCTTCAACTGGTGTGTCGATACAGATATGAGCATGCGAGGATCTTGAGACTCTATACCTTTCATGCCTAGGGAATGATCGGAGGTATTACCACTGCACTGTCCCTTCAGAAGGCTGGAAACCATATTCATTACCGTGCCATTGACTTCCCGAATGTCTGAAGATGGACTCATAACATGACTTTGAGGGAACAAGTCCGTCTCTGGACATCATGTTCACTCATTCTTACCCTCCTTCCTCTCCTCCTCACTCTCCCACCACCCCTCGCTCGTCACTCAACACCCGACCATCATCCCTCAGCAAGAAGATGGCACCTCAACCGCAAAAATTTGCCCTCATCACAGGGTGCGGTGCCGGTGGTATTGGAGAGGCTCTCACACTCGAGTATCAGCGCCGCGGTATCCATCCCATCGCCACACTTCTCCCTTTCGAATCAAGCGAGCATCTCGAGAAGGCCGGAATCACCTGGTTCAAGCTGGATGTTACCAACGAGGAGTCCGTTGTTCAACTGAAGAAGGATATCTGGGAGTTGACCAAGGGACGGTTGGATTTCTTGGTTAACAATGCGTAAGTTGACTTATGAAGCATGTGAGGAACGGTATGCGATGACTGACTCGGGAGTTTCTCAGTGGTATCTGCTACACTATGACGGCAATTGACACAGACGTCAAGTCTGTTCAGAAGATGTTTGATGTCAACCTCTTTGGGCCTATGAGAATGGTGCATCATTTCCATAATATGCTGATTGCGTCTTCTGGGATTATCGTCAACATTGGTTCCATTGGTGGCATTGTGCCTTTTGTCTATGGGTGTAAGTCTTGCTTCTTCTCATCTGTCGTTGCTGGGAAATGCTGACTAGAGGTATGTAATCAGCATCCTACAACGCTTCCAAGGCAGCTCTTGCCCACTGGGGTAACAGTTTGCGTGTAGAGCTGGCGCCGCTCGGCGTCAGAGTTCTAGTGGTAAGCCATAAGCTGCCGGTACATTGGCCAGAGAACACTACTGACGATCCTGCCACTCACAGATTATCTCCGGAGAAGTCGGCACCAATATCCTCAAAAACGATCACGGAAGGTCTCTTCCTGAGGGGTCATACTACTCGCCAATGGCTGAAGAGTTCAAGAACCACGTCCACAGGACACCTGGTAAACGCTCTCTGTACACAACTCATTTGCTTCCTCATCCACTAACAGTCATCACGCAGATGCCGCCACCGACCGCTTCATCTACGCTAACAACGTCGTAGGAGAGTCTCTCAAAAAGAACCCCACCACATGGTTCTGGACTGGGAGCTACTCTGGCGTCATTCGTTTCTTGCATACGTTCTTTCCAAAGACAATATTTGTATGTATCCCTGCTTGAAGTGCTAGCCGGATCAACATATAAATGAGCTAACAGTGACTGTAGGACCGCTGGTTCTCGAGCATGTTCAATCTGGCCAAGTTGAAGGAAGCACATGATACGGCGGTGAAGAAGAAGGTAGCTTGAGTGTGGCGTTATACCCATTCTATGTCATCGTGGGGAAATCCAGGCCTTTTGTCTGGGGTCTTGGTAGCCGTGGATCTGCTGTCTATGTGTACAAGATTAGATTAAGTACTCAGGAAGTTTTGTCGAGAAACAACTTCACTTTTCCAAACTCCTATTCCATTCAATATGATGCTTGACTTGGCTCGAACAACTACGCCTTGATCAGGAAGGGTTTAGTTGCCACTTTTAGCTCGCCCATGGATTCCGTAACGCTACTCAAGACGTGATAGGGAGCTTTCCGTCATGGCTTTCCTTCCCCAAGGCAAACGAGGCCAACACGTTGAGTTTTGTTTAACCACAAGATACAAACCCCAATGACCATACCGTACCCAACTGTTTTGCAGCAAGTTCTCACCTTATCGTGAGGAAGGGGACTAAGTTGAGGAAGACGATCGAGTAAAGATGCCATCAGCAAAAGACAGACAAGGCTGCGCAAAGAGAATGGATATGGTAAGGCAGAAGATAAACGTGTTAACATGGGTTTATACAACTTGCTCTTGTTGTTAAACATCACAGCTCGAGCTTAAGTAAAACTCAAAGAACATGTACAGCATTTGGTCAAAAGCATTCGCAAGAAGAAGTCCAGTCGTTTATTTACCCCCAACCTCATAACCTCTACACACCACATCCCTCCCATTAACACCAATAAACACCACCCCCAACCTTACCTCCCCTCATAATGCTCCTTCAAACTTCCCAAAAACCCCTCCACCTTCTCCCCCTTCGCATCCACCACCTCCTTACAATCCAGCAGCACCCACATCACCCTCCCCGGCAGCGTTCCGTTACCCGTGACATTCACCCACTTGTGCGCCGTCGCTCTCTGCACGCTCACATCTCCCTGGCGCATAATCCTCTTCTCGCCCGAATCCAGAATCAACTCAAACGTCCCCTCGACAATAATACCGTAGTCGATTGTCATGGCCCGGTGAAGCGGGGATTCGACGCCGGGGCCGAAGTCGATCATCCGGACTATGGAGCCGGATTTGTAGTGGAAGGGGGGCTTTTTCTTATTATCAGCACTGCTTCACCAGAAACGAGGGATATGGTAGGGGGAAAGGTGGGCAGAGGAAATGGGGGAAGAGACAAACCTCCTTCTCCTTAGCCTTCTTAATATCAACATTATCATTCAGATCCACCGGAGTTTCCTGCGTGGAGTAGAGCAGGTTGGAAATGGCCTGGTTCTGGACCATGAAGCGGTGGTGGTCGCCGTGGTCCGAGTGCAGGAAGATGGATTGGCCTTCTTCGTTGAGGCCGGTGATGTGCCGAACGATTTGGCGGAGGCCCGGGGCGGGGAAGGATTCGACGTAGTAGCCGTTTGGGTTGGTGTTGGGAGGGGCCATTGTGTTGGTGTTGGTGTTGGTGTTGAGGGTGGGGGTTGGTGATGGATGGGAAGGCTGGGACTGTGGAAGGAGGTTGAAGTGGTGGGAGACGTGTTGATAGATAGATCAGAACTGGTCGTGGTGGAAGAGCATGTGATAAGACCTCTTTATCAAGTTCTTGAGAAGGTTTAGAACGAGTTGATAAGCTAAATAAGCATTGAAGCGTAGATATTCCCGGTCACTACTGCCCTGGGCTGTCGCTCGACCTCCCGAGTCTCAAACCCGACTCAAACACTCGCAGCAAGCGTAGTACCTCCATCCAAAATCATGTTGCACCCGGTAGCATAGCTCGCCCTCGGACTCGAAAGAAACATGACCGCATCGGCAACTTCCTCGGCCAACGCAATCCTTCCGAGCGGAACGGCCTTTTGAATCATCTCCCCGAGCTCGGGAATATCATCCATCGCCTTGCGAATCATGGGAGTATCGACCCATGACGGACACACGCTATTGACGCGAATACCATGTTTGGCGTTATCGAGTGCTATCACCCCGCGTCAGTTACAAAACACCCGGAACGGACCCTTTTTGTTTCCTGGAGGTCAAGCAGGCACGGAACTTTCGTGTAACCCAACTTACCAGCATTCTTGGTAACACCATTGACCGCATGCTTGGCAGCCGTGTACTGCACCATCCCGGGCGTGGCAACGAAACCCGAAGCTGACCCCATATTGACAATGCTACCCCGCGATACACCCCGCGCACCAACAGGAACGGTTACAGCAGCAGCTTCGTCGACAACGGGAATGGAAACGGGGTCCTGGGTCTTCATGAGGGCGGAGAGGGCGCGGGTGACAAGGAAGGTGCCGGTTACGTTGACTTTGAACATCTTTTCGAATTCGGGGACGCTGGCTTCGGCGATCTCCTTGGCGAGTTGGACTCCGACCTGCGCTCAAGGGATATGATTCAGTGGGATGTACCTATTGGCATGTAATCTTAATGGGTAGCACTTACACCGGCGCTGTTGACGGCGTAGTCGATCCGGCCGAGGATCCGATGTGCATGTTCGACTGCTTCATGGACAGACTTTTCGTCGGTGACATCGATGGCGACTGCCTCTGCGAGAAACTCCGGGTTGGTAGAGAGAGATTTACACTCTGCTGCCACGGCGGAGGAAGCTTCGAGTGTGAGATCTGCTACGACGATGCCTCGAACTCCATACCGTGCAAAGGCCAAAGCGCATGCCTTGCCAATTCCGCTTGCTACAGGAAGTCAGTAAGCTAGGAGAGTGATAGAAGATGCAATGAAGAGAAAGGTACCTCCGATAACGAATGCCGAGCCAGTGAGATCCATGTCTTTGGGCTGTGTCAATGTTTAATGAGCAACAGAGCTTAGTTTCATCGGCGCCAAAGGATTGCCATTTTATGCATCGGAAGGATGGCAGTCATTGATGATTCCAGACCACCGAGCTCGTTCACTAGCCCTTACAGCTATCATTGACAGATTTGGCCCTGGTGAGGAGAAGATTGAAGGTAGTATCTAAATGCAGGTCAGCTCTGTGTAAGACGGAGATGGAGGGAATACCCGCCGGCGTTGCAGCCTGGGTGTGACCCCAAGCCAATCGGCCTACACTACTTGAGTTTCATTCGCGGAAAGTGTTTGTACATCAAATTGCCGTGGTAGAATTCCGTACTCGTGAGCCGGACCCGAGATTGATGCTTGAGCGGTGTTCAAGCGCCCCTGGATCTTCGTGAACAACAGGAACCGGTCGTTTGACCCTGTGAGCGAAGATGTGATGATCCTAACGATATAACATCATAGTCCAACGCCATGTTCCTCATCATCTGGACCAACTTCGAATCTCAAACATCAACACCTCTTAAACCTTCTCTTGCTGCCCTCATCCAAAAACTTACAGCTATCTAAAGATGTCCACCTCAGGCCCCATCACCGAATTCCCCGCCCCCGGCCTCCGGGACCCCTTCCGTTACATCACCGGCCACGATGCCGAAGGCAACGCAGTCTTCGTTCAAACCGACAACGGCGACCACCGCGCCGTGATGCTCGGCGGTGCCGCCGCTCAAAACATCCTCTACAGCGCCGGTTCCAACCCCATCGAGCTGACCGGCAACGTCGACCTCGAGTTCGCCAAAAACAGGGTACTTTCTCAACCCAATACTCCTCCTTAACTCCAAGAATGCTAACAGCAGCCAGCCCTCCCTTCACATCCCCAACGGCGTCTGCGTCCGCATGATCGACTTCGCACCCGGTTGCAAGTCCAACATGCACCGGGCCCTCTGCATGGGTATCGGCACCGTGTGCGAGGGCGAGGTCGAGCTCACGCTCGGCAGCGGCGAGAAGCGCATCTTGAGGCCGGGTGATGTCTCGATCAACCGCGGCGCCTTGCACCAGTGGCGCAACACGTCGGAGGAGAAGCCGGCAAGGATGCTTTACACGCTGCTGGACATCAACCCGCTGATTGTCAATGGCAAGCAGCTGGATTTTGATATGGGGTATTTGATGAAGGAGTATGCCGAGTATGATGAGGGTCAGGGGGATAAGAAGGGTGAGGAGAGTGATTGAGGGAGATGGGATGTGGCAAGGGTGTGTTTGAGGTGGTGGAGTGACGCCATAGAAGCTATATCCTGAACAAGATTGCCAATATTCGCCGTCCTTATTTCTCCTCTTTTGCTTATTGACAATGATGTTCAACGTGAATCCGAGATAGCGGACTGATACGGCTCCCATGATTTTTGAACCCATGTCATAGACAAGTGTCTAAGTGCTCCTGGCCATGCTGTCATCGCAATAGTACTCGACTAAAGGCTTTCCGACGTGTCTAGAATCCCATTGAGTTATTGTCGTTAGGGCACCCATCACAAACGTTTGGTCTGCAAATGCATTTGGAATCACCGAAGAATCTAGGAGCCACCGTTAGGGAAATTCATCAAAAGCCAAAAGTATGGTAGAGCGCGGCATCGAGTATCGCCGAGATACTTCCCACACTTAACGAGAGCGAAAACCCCTGTTCCTGATTGGACAGAACCCCTCTAAAAGCGCTATAATGAGCCGTTGAACGGGCTAAAACGCCCTGGGTTGGGGTGTCAGCAGGGGAGGGGCGGCCCGCGGTACACCATCACCACCATAAAATGAATCTGGACGGCACATGCCGTTGGTCCGTTTGGCACACCTAACGTCACTGTCCGCCAAAGTGTAGAAGGTATTGTATCAATGCTTTCCAGCATATTGTAATCGAGATAAACAATCCGTTCGGGTCGCGGTGATAGAATCCATAACGTCGTATAACCGCTCGGCGGTCCGAGGCATTCGTAAGGAGTAAGACGGGGGAAATGGTGGGCTCCGATACTACGCATTTTAGGCGCGAGGAACTTTTGGCGATACCACAACATAAAGACCGTCCCTTTGCTTGTTGAAGAAGCAAATGGGACTTTTGGCAACGGCTAATGGCATGTCCTTGACCGTCATCGTCTTTCTTTCTTACAGCGTAGGACAAAAAGCCGACGCATGAGTCCTCTTCAATCTGGGTTCCTGGTGACCATTTCCCTCAGTAAGGTTCTATGCATCGTCCCTTTGAAGCCCCATGCCTCTGGTCGACTCTTGTAAGGCTGAGAAGCAAGGTAACTTTGCACTAGACTTTGCGCTTGAAAAGAACGTGGTACAATCTTCATGTGCTTCGTT
The DNA here is from genome assembly GCA_033439795.1 of Sordaria brevicollis. NCBI lineage: Eukaryota > Fungi > Ascomycota > Sordariomycetes > Sordariales > Sordariaceae > Sordaria > Sordaria brevicollis. Next base: position 1,941,764 of record JAUTDP010000010.1, read on the forward strand.
CCATTTGTAGGGGTTAGACCGTCGATAGATTGGGTGGAAAACGCAGATATCCTCCGAGACGGGAGCGAGATCTCGTTAGCATCTCCTGTAGTGAGCTTGGACACGGTGACCCTGGCAAGCGATACGATGAAACAGCAACTTCATCTCCGATATCGAAGACACGAGATTGCAAAGCGAATGAAACCCACGGGGTGCAGCTTCCGTAACACATTGCCGGCCCATGTGCCGAGAGAGCAACCGCTTCTCAAGTTCGAATGAAACGCAGTCAGTATATGCGTAGAATGACGCAAGGAAAAGCTGTGGATAACGAACGCCAACGACAAAAAAGCAGGTCCGTAGTGTTACAGTTCAGTACCGAGGGCATCGTTCAGGGCAATTACAACCTCGAACCCATATTTGCGTCTCGAGTGTAACAGCAGCTTTGCTCTAAACTGCCACAGTGCCACTTGACTTGAGCCTAGCCACCGCTCTTCTGTCCAGTCCTTATGCTCCATAGCTTTTAAGCTTACCGAAACACGATCCGTACATCAGTCCAGAGCAAAGGGTAGCATGATAGCTAACGTCTTTGGTAGACATGCACAGATCTTCAGCACGATAGTCAAACGCACGAACGGCAAGGGACTGTCGCCATTCTCTCCACATTGCGGCTAACTCAAACGTGGGGGAAGCGAAGCGGAGATGTTTTGAACAGGGGAGGAAGTAAACAAAGCATGACTGAGACGGATATCGGTGTTGTACTTACCGCGCGGTAAGATATTGCCCGTGCTCCATGCTGCTCCGTACCCGGCGATGTGCCTGGTAGCATCATCCGCTTCGGGATAGCAGAACTCTAACCGCTTGGTCTTGGAACTTGTGCAAGTCTGTGAATGCCTTCGGCGTGCTCGTTCAGGAAGATAACCGAAGAAGGAGGCCATCATGGATGGAACTTGTGTGAACCGCAGTGCTCCGTTCGCAAGTAAGCCGGCGATGGTGAGCGATAGTGTTGAGGATCACGATGTCTGTCTTTGGCCTCAGTGAGTAAACACAAGGAAGGTGTATAAGAAAGATGATCATCGTCACGATCAAAGCACAGACTTACCTCTCCAGAGCATCACAATCATCACCACCATCAACCACATCACCAACACACTTGTGCTTCCTCCTTCAAGCATTCAGACTCCCATCCCTTCTTTCACACTCCGTTGAACAGGACACCACATCATCATCCACAACATAATCTTTCAAGATGGCCCCTCACAGCACCGTCGACTCCGACTACACGTCCTCCGGTTCATATACACCGACCAGCACCGATGGCTTCACCGGCCTCAACGGACTTAACAATGGGCGCGCCGTAGATCCTCAAGAGCCCATCGCTATCATTGGAATGGGTAAGTCCAGCCAACGGCCAACATTTGTGCATTAGACAGCCAAAACTAACACCAGCCAGGATGTCGTCTGCCCGGTGGAAGCCACTCCAGCTCCAAGCTCTGGGAGCTCCTCAAGGCCGGGCGCACCGCCCAGAGCCGCTTCCCGCCGTCGCGCTTCAACATCGACGGCTTCTACCACCCCAACTCGGACCGACCGGGCTCGCTCAACATGGAGGGCGGCTACTTCATCGAGGACGACATCCGCGGGTTCGAGAACTCCTTCTTCGGCATCAACAACCTCGAGGCCACGTACATGGACCCGCAGCAGCGCAAGCTGCTCGAGGTCGTCTTTGAGACGTTCGAGAACGCCGGCTTCACGCTCGATCAGGTCTCCGACGCCAACATTGGCTGCTACGTCGGTAACTTCGTGACGGATTTCATCACCATGCAGCTCAAGGACTCCGAGTATACCCACCGTTACTCGGCGACTGGTCTGGGCACCACTATCTTGGCGAACAGAATCAGCCATGTGTTCAACATGAAGGGACCCAGCTTCGTCATTGACACCGCTTGCTCGTCCTCGCTTTACTGCTTGCATGCGGCTGTTACCGCCTTGCTCGCTGGAGAGTGCGACTCGGCCATCGTGGCTGGCGCCAATCTTATCCAGTCTCCTGAGCAGCAGCTCGCGACCATGAAAGCTGGTGTGCTTTCCAAGACCTCTACCTGCCATACCTTCGACTCGTCTGCCGATGGTTACGGTAGGGCTGATGGTATCGGCGCCATCCTCGTCAAGAGACTCAGCGATGCCATCCGCGACGGAGACCCGATCCGCTCCGTCATCCGTGGTACTGCCATCAACTCCAACGGCAAGACCAATGGTATTACCCTGCCCAGCGCCGATGGACAGGAAGCCGTCATCCGCAAGGCCTACGCTCAAGCCGGTCTTGGGTTCAACGAGACCGACTACATTGAGTGCCACGGTACTGGCACAGCGGTCGGTGACCCTATCGAGGTCGAGGCCGTATCTCGCGTCTTCAAGAAGCCACAGGGTGCTCCCCTCCTGATTGGCTCCGTTAAGAGCAACCTCGGTCACTCCGAGGCCGCCTCCGGTCTGTCCAGCATCATCAAGGTTGCCATGGCCCTCGAGAAGGGCGAAATCCCTCCCACGTATGGCGTCAAGAACATCAACCCCAAGATTAAGACCGACGAGTGGAACGTCCAGATCGTCACCGAGACGACACCCTGGCCCAAGAACCTTCCTCACAACTCTGGCACGCTCTTCCGCCGCGCTGGTGTCAACTCCTTCGGATATGGCGGTGCCAACGCCCACGCCATCCTTGAGGCTCCCCAGATGCACGTCCCCGTTGGGTACAACCGCGGCTCTTTGCCTACTTCTCTCACCCGCTCGACCTTGTTCCTGCCTTTCTCGGGCTCCAACACCGCTGCTCTCGAGCGCAGAGTTACTGACATTGCTGCCGCCATCGACTTTGACAACGTCAACGTCGCCGACCTGGCTTATACCCTCGGTGTCAAGCGCACCCACCTCAGCACTCGTGGCTACATTCTCAGCGGCCAGGACTCGCTCAAGGATGATCTCAAGCCCGAGAACCTCAAGGTCGCGCTCCAGGGCAAGACCTACTCCAAGCTTCCCCTGGCTTTCGTTTTCACCGGCCAGGGCGCTCAGTGGCCCGAGATGGGCAAGGAGTTGATGAAGGAGTTTCCCAGCTTCCGCCGCACGATCCAGAGGCTTGACGCTGCCCTTCAGATGCTTCCGCATGCTCCCACCTGGACTCTCCAGGGCGCCATCCTCGAGCCGGCCAAGACCAGCATGATCAACCACGCCTCGCGCTCTCAGCCTGTCTGCACCGCTGTCCAGGTTGCTCTTGTCCAGCTACTTGCTTCTTGGGGCATCAAGCCCGAGAGTGTCATCGGCCACTCCTCCGGAGAAATCGCTGCCGCTTACACTGCCGGCTACCTCACCCCCGAGCAGTCCATCATCATTGCCTACTACCGTGGCCACTGCGTGACCAAGAGCACCATGGTCGGTGCCATGATGGCTGCCGGTCTTGGCGCCGAAGATGCTGACAAGAAGATCAGCGAGCTTGGCCTCGATGGCAAGATCAGGGTGGCCTGCGTCAACTCCCCCGAGAGCGTCACCATCTCCGGTGACACCGAGGGCATCGAAACTCTCCGCGCCGTGTTCGACCAGGCCGGCACCTTCGCCAGAGTTCTCAAGACCGACGGCAAGGCCTACCACTCCCACCACATGGCCGTCATCGGCCAGGAGTACGAGGACCTCCTCACCGAGGCTCTCGACGGTGATGACTTCCCCACCACCAGCAACGGCGTGCGTTTCATCTCCTCCGTCACCGACGCCGTCGTCAACCACGCCGTCGGCCCCGCCTACTGGCGCGCCAACCTCGAGTCCCCCGTCCTGTTCGCCAACGTCGTCGAGCGTCTCATCAAGGACACCGCCTCTCATCTCGTCGAGCTCGGCCCTCACTCCGCTCTCGAGCTGCCCATCAAGCAAACCCGCACCAAGGTCAACATCAGCGAGACCAAGGTCCACTACGGCTCCGCCCTCTCGCGCGGGAAGAACTCCATCACCACCATCTTGAACCTGGTCGGCGACCTCTTTTTGCACGGCCACGAGGTCGACTTCAAGGGCGTCAACTACGTCGACTCGGCCTTCAACAGCCCCAAGGCGCGCAAGAACGTGCGTACCCAGGAGAAGATGCTGCTTGATCTGCCCAACTACACGTGGGACTACAGCGGCACCGTCTTCAACGAGTCGCGCGTCAGCGTCGAGTGGCGCAACCGCAAGTACCCCCGCCACGACCTGCTCGGCTCGCAGGTCCATGGTGGAAATGGCATCTCGACCAACTGGCGCAACGTCGTCAAGGCCAAGGATATTCCCTGGATGGAGGGACACAAGCTCGATACCACTACTGTCTTCCCGGCTGCTGGATATCTTGCTATGGCCGTTGAGGCGATGTGCCAGGTCGCTGATGTGACCAAGGAGCAAGAGCCCGCGCTTAGCTTGCGCAATGTCAACATCACCAAGGCTTTGACCCTCGGTAGCGAGGAGACTGATGCCGGCGTTGAGTTGTTCACCACTCTCTACCCAGCCCAGCTCCCTGGCGGTGCCACGGATGCCGGGTGGTACCAGTTCAACATCAGCTCCTACACCAACGGCACTGCCACCACACACGCCAACGGTCTTGTCAAGGTCGACGCCGCGCCGGCCCCCTTGGAAGTCAGCCTCCCCATCGTTCCCTCCACGATGGAGCCCCAGGCTCCTCGTACCTGGTACGGCAAGTTCGCCAAGGGCGGGCTCAATTTCCAGGGCCAGTTCCAATCTCTCACCGAGATCCAGAACCCCCGCAAGAAGGAGAACCCGCACACGCTGGCTAAGACCGAGCTCCGCCAGGGCGGTGGCAGTGGTCCTTCGTCTGAGTCGGACTATCTGATTCACCCGATCACCATCGACGCCCTCTTCCAGGCCGGCATCATCGCTAGCACCTCCGGCGTCGTCCGTGAGCTTCGCGCTAAGGTTCCCGTGCACATCGAAGAGATGCACCTCCGTGCTCCCGTCGGTGGACAGAAGGAGCTCAAGGTCAACGCCACCTCTGAGGCTGTCGGTTTTGGCACCATCCGCGTTGACGGCGAGCTGTTTGATGACGAGGGCCGTGTCTTCCTCCAAATCAACCGGTGCAGACAGGTTGCTTATCAGAGCGGTATCCAGCAGGAGGCTGGCGATGAGCGTCACCCCATGCTTCGCGTCGTCTGGAAGCCGGATGTGACCAGGCTTGGAGCTGATGATGCCGAGGAGTTCTCGCAGTATATTGAGCAGTATGCTGGCAAGTCCGAGAGCGAGGCTGGTGATGCTACCGTTCGCTTGGGCGCTGCTCTTGATCTGTTGATCCACAAGCACCCTAGACTTCGCATCTTGAACTTGGATGTCAACTTGAACGAGTTCTTGGTTGATACTCTCCGTCTGGAGACTGACTTTAAGAAGTGCAAGACCTTGGTCAGCGGCACCTACTCTGAGGATGGCACCCTCACTTTCGAGGACCTCACCAACGAGGGCAAGACCTCTACTGCCGCTCAAGTCTTTGACGTTGTGATTCTCGGCTCCAAGACCCAGGACCTCGATGCTGTCAAGGACCTCGTCGACGAGAACGGCTCCGTCCTCGCCAACGGCACCTCCGCCGACGCTGACAAGCTTCAATCCCTCGGCTTCACTACCCTTCACGCGCCCTCGGGCACCATTCTCGCTCAGACTCCCCAGGAGATCACCGCCAAGCAGACCAAGACGCTCTCCAAGCAGGTCCTCATCGTCGAGCGCAACGCCGACCACGTCCTCAACAGCGTCATCGCCGCTCAAGCTAAGAAGATCACCGGTCTCGACGCCACACGCATTCTGCTCGAGAGCGTCACCGCCGACATCATCGCCGCGCACACCCGCGTCATCTCCACCATCGAGCTCGAGACCCCCGTCTTGTCTCGCGTTACCGAGGACGAGATGAAGCACATCAAGACCCTGACCGACAACTGCACCAACCTCGTCTGGGTCACCGGCGGCAAGCTCTTCCAGGCTGCTTCTCCCGAGCACGCCGTCGTCTACGGTCTTTCCCGCGCGCTGATGCTGGAACAGCCTTCTCTCCGCTTCTTCGTCGTGGACGTTGACCACGAGGGCACTCCCGTTGAGAGGACGGCTAAGCACGTCGTTGAGGTCCTGCAGCAGGCTCTTATCGAGGCTGACCCTGATTACGAGTTCGTCCAGAACGCTGGCTTGCTTCATGTCAGCAGGTTTGTTCCCGAGGAGACTTTGAACAGGGTGTTCCGCGAGAAGCAGGGTGCTGAGAAGCTTGCGCTGCCGCTTCAGGATGCTAGACCTTTCCGTCTTGGAACCGATATGGTCGGGCAAATCGACTCCATCTTCTTCCGCCGCGAGGAGGCCAAGGATGTCCAGCTCGCTGAGGGACATGTTGAGGTCTCGGTCAAGGCTGTGGGCCTGAACACCAAAGATTTGCAGGCTATCAATGGTGATGGTGATAACACCAGCGGCTCTTTCTGCACTTCGCAGTACACTGCTGTTGTCACGAAGGTTGCTGCTGGTGTTGAGAACCTGGCTGTTGGCGACCGTGTCGTTGTCATGGCGCCTGGTTACTTCGCTACCACTGAGAGTGTCCCGGCTTGGGCTTGCCAGAAGTTGGCTGACAACGAGGACTTGGCTACGCTGTCTAGCATTCCTCTCCAGCTTAGCACTGCCATCTACGCTGTCAACAGCCGTGCTCATGTTCAGGCTGGCGAGTCTGTCCTTATTATCACCGGAAGCGACATCGCTGCTGACCAGGCTGCCATCCGTGTTGCTCAGCTTGCTGGTGCCCAAGTCTTCGCTGTCGGTGAGAGCGACAACCTGTCTGCCGACCGTGTCTTCTCCAAGAATGATAAGGCACTCGTCGCCAAGTTGCTCAAGACCACTGAAGGCCGTGGCGTCGACGTCGTTATCAACTTTGCCAACGAGGCTGCTCCCACTGCCAACATTGGTAGCATCTTCGCCGACTGCGGTCGCCTCGTGCACGTTGGCAAGTCTGGCCTTGCTGAGACCATCGCTACTGACTCGACCCTCTTCCGCAAGAGCGTCACTGTCACCACTTTCGACATTGCCAACATCCTGTCCCTCAAGACTGTTGCCGGCCAGAAGATCCGCTCCCAGCTGTTGGCTGACAGCGTTGCCCTCTACCGCCAGGGTGACCTCAACTTGGCTGGTTCTCCCAAGGTGTACGACGTCTCTGAGGTCCGCGATGCCTTCCGTGCTCTGTCGGCCAAGGGCCACTCCGGCTCCGTCGTTGTCTCCCTCGAGAACGAGGCGTCGCTTGTCCCTACTTTGCCGCTCAAGTATGACACCGTCCTCAGTCCCGAGAAGAGCTACCTCCTGGTTGGCTGCCTCGGTGGTCTCGGTCGATCCATGTCCAAGTGGATGCTTGCTCGTGGCGCTCGCAAGTTTGTGTTCATGGGCCGTAGTGGTACTGATCGTGCTCCTGCTCGTCGCTTGGTCGAGGATCTCGAGCTCGCTGGCGCTCAAGTGACTGTCGTTCGTGGTGATGTTATCAACATGGAGGATGTCGAGTTGGCCGTCAATGGTATCGAAGGACCAATTGGCGGTGTCATTCAGGCTGCTATGGGTCTTGATGTAAGTTTCAAATCCTCTGTTCCGATGGACAAAACGCATACTAACCAGTCACTCACCCCAAAAAGGAAGCTCTCTTCACTACCATGCCCCGCGACTACTGGCTCACGGGCCTCAAGCCCAAGATCGTCGGCTCGTGGAACCTGCACAACGCCATCCGCGGCCGTGACTCCGAGCTCGACTTCTTCCTCATGACCTCCTCCATCTCCGGCAGTGTCGGTACCGCTACTGAATCCAACTACTGCTCAGCCAACTACTTCCTCGACGTCTTCGCCCGCCACCGTCACTCGCTCGGTCTGCCCGCCACCTCCATCGGTCTCGGTATGATTTCCGAAGTCGGCTACCTGCACGAAAACCCCGAGATCGAAGCCATGCTCCTCCGCAAGGGTATCCAAGCCATCAACGAAGACGAGATGTTGCAAATCATCGACGCCTCCCTAGCCACTCCCACTTCCGTCCCGGGTAGCTACGATGAGCTCGCCCGCGCCCACGTCCTCACCGGTCTCGAACCTCTCGGCCTCAAGGAACTGCGCGCCAAGGGCTTCGAGGGTACCTCGCCCGTTCTCGGCGACCCGCGCGCTTCTCTCCTGTCTGCCGCCCTCGACGAGTCTACCGATGCGGCCGGTAGCAGCGCGGCCAGTGGTATGCCTGCCGAAGTTGCGGAGGCTATTGCCACGGGTGCCTCGGTGGAGGATGCCATCCTCAAGATGATCTCCAAGAAGTTCTCCAACTTGGTGCTGATCCCGGAGGATAAGCTGAACTTGACCAAGCCCATCAGCGAAGTTGGTGTGGACAGCATGTTGGCTGCCGAGTTTAGGGCGTGGATCTTCCAGGCTTTCAAGGTGGATGTGCCGTACTTGACGCTGTTGTCGGCAGCGGCTACGCTGACTTTGTTGTCGGAGTTGATTGCGAAGAAGATGATTGAGGCTCAGGATGCTTGAGGGGTGGTTATGATTGGAGGAAAGATATGGTTGGATATTTCGGAGGCTGAGATGATTGTTTCGTTTTCCTGTTGTTCTTCTTTCCTTTGTGTGGCGTTTAAAGGTCTTGGCTTCATAACTGGAAGGAAGTTGTTGATGAATGGTGGTGGTCAGCGTCATGATGATTTTCCTTCTTTTTCCGTCTCTGTTTTCATGACGACGGCGATGCTTTGGTCATTGTTTGGTTCCGATGTGCGCATTTCATATCTCATTCCTTGTCTAAAGCGTTGCATTTGTATAGATCTAGATCGATTTTCATAAGTTCGCTGTTATCAATAGCAATGATGTTTAAGATATCCAGTGTCGACATGGTTGTTGATGTGACTTTGAAGTGTGATGTCAAAGAGCAAACGACAAGCAACTGAGAAAAGTGCCAAGACCAGCAGTTCTGGTGGTCGGTGGCCCCACTCGCAGCTGGCAGCCAAAGCTTCCTCGTTGAGTGGCAGCTGTTCAGCAACTGCACCAAGCTTCAGGTTGTCTTGGCAATTTTGCTGCCACGGAAAAGACGCTCAAGACAGGAGTTCATCCCAAGAATTCTTCGAGCTCCAAGTCGGGACGAAGAGAAACACAAAGTCGGACACTTCAGTTTCCCATCGCCATTTTGGATAATTGACATCTCCAATGCCCGACTTTGACAAGCAGAGTTACTGGCATCAACGTTTCGAGTCGGAAACGGCCTTTGAATGGCTCATCCCGTCGACGACGTTCATGCCCATTCTCGATGCTTTTCTCGAGAAGCTGCCGGAGTCTGATGCCAATATTCTTCATTTGGGATTCGGCACGAGTGACTTGCAAACACACCTCCGGACGCGCGGCTTTGACAACATTACTAATGTTGACTATGAGCCCTTGGCGATTGAGAGAGGCCGGCACCTCGAGAAGGCCGCGTTTGGCGATGTGAAGATGCGGTATATCACTGCCGATGCAACACATCTCGATGCTGTTTCCGATATATCTTTCCAGAAATACCACCTCGTCATCGACAAGAGCACAGCTGATGCCATTTCTTGCGCAGGCGACGATGCGGTTTTGGCCATGGCCCAAGGCATTCACCGGAGTCTGGCCGATGGTGGTGTCTGGATCTCCGTGAGCTACTCGGCCTTCCGGTATGATATTCCGCAGTTGCCGTTCGACGTCGAGGTCATCAGCAAGATTCCAACCGCCAAGGCGAGGGCGACTGATCCAGATATTTATCACTATTGCTACCTCTTGCGTCCGAAGCCCAAGGCGTAAAAGGGCATTGGCGGCGTTGGCCGTAGAACTTGGCTACATGTCAACCACGGACCTGTCACAAGGTCACACTCTCGGCCGATCCGCTCCCTCTTCCCGGAACCGCTCACGAGGGTTGGGTCCGTGCATGCCCCTTTTTACCTCGACAATATTCCCGAAAAGGGAAATCTCGGAGGAAGGCTGTTGAGTACCGATCTGCCAAGACTCCCGATCCGGGTCGACAGGGCTGCCAGAACCGGGGATTCGGCATGTCGGAGAGCGGACCGATCGCATGCTGGGATCTAGCGAGATTTAGCAGTACCACGCTGGGGTCGAGAAACAATGGCTTGCATCAAAGTCAAGCAGAGTCAAGCAAAGTCAAGCAAGGAAAATCTGGGGAAGAAGCGCCACCACGAGGGAGAGGTCGTATCCAGGTTTATGCGCCCCAACCAGAGATGGCATCCCACGCCCATGGACCAGACCTCCGTATCCCGTTCGAGAAGTTTCAAAAACCGGGATAACCTAGAAGCCGCCAATGGCACCTGGAGGCGGTATTGCCATCCGATATGTCTAAGGAAAGGGGGCGAAACTATACCGAAGGCCTTTAATTTCAAAGGTGTCGAGGATGGCAGGTAGTTGAGGAGTATAAGTGCTCCCGACTCCCGTCATCTTGTCGAACTTGGGTCCATTGTGACATCAGCACAACACCAATCCACCACTCCTCAACCACAGTCCAACATGAAGACCGGCGCCATCCTCGCGGCCCTCGTGGCTTCTGCCAGCGGCCACACCATCTTCCAGAAGGTGTCTATCAACGGTGCCGATCAGGGCCAGCTCAGGGGCATCCGTGCTCCTCCCAACAACAACCCTGTTCTCAACGTTCAGAGCGGAGATATTGCTTGCAACGCCGTATCGATCAAGGACAGCAACATCCTTACCGTTCCGGCTGGTGCCAAGGTTGGACACTGGTGGGGACACGAGTTCGGCGGTGCTTCCGGCCCCAACGACCAGGACCACCCGATTGCTGCTTCTCACAAGGGTGAGTTTTCCTTCTCTCAGTAACTGAAGGATACAATGTCGCAAACAGTCCACTAACTCGCTTCCCCATCCAGGCCCCGTCATCGTCTACCTCGCCAAGGTCGACAACGCCGCCTCCACCGGCACCTCCGGGCTCCGGTGGTTCAAGGTGGCCGAGGCCGGTCTCAGCAACGGCCGGTGGGCCGTCGACGACCTGATCGCCAACGGCGGCTGGTCCTACTTCAACATGCCCACCTGCATCGCCCCGGGCAACTACCTCATGCGCGCCGAGATCATCGCGCTCCACAACGCCGGCTCGTCCCAGGGCGCTCAGTTCTACATTGGCTGCGCCCAGATCAACGTCACCGGCGGCGGCTCCACCACGCCCTCCAGCACCGTCAGCTTCCCCGGTGCCTACTCGGCCTCCGACCCGGGCATCCTCATCAACATCTACAGCGCCGGCGGCAAGACCGACAACGGCGGCAGGTCGTACCAGATCCCCGGCCCGCAGCTGTTCACTTGCTCTGGCTCTGGCAACGGCGGCGGTTCCGGTACGCAGCCCACCAACCCCCAGCCTACCAACGGTGGTGGCTCGGGCGGCGGAAGCGGTGCTCCTCTCTATGGACAGTGCGGTGGTCAGGGCTGGACTGGCCCTACCACTTGCGCTTCGGGCACTTGCAAGGCGTCCAACCAGTACTACAGCCAGTGCCTCCCATAAATGGATGAAGTGAGGCTCTGGGGATGGTGAAGTTGCCGAGTTGGTGACTTTGGTCGGTCTGAGTTTGTCGACTCGACTTTGGATGAAATAGTTGGGATTCTTCTGGTTTGAGAGGGATCATCCAGCGCTTTGCACAACACTTGTTGTTGCAAACAAACATACTTCTACTGTACATATCTTAGCAAGTATATAAATACTACCGTTGAACACACGGTATATAGACCTTTTCAACGTGAGCTCGTGTTTTGATGTCTTGTTTGTCTATTTGGTTGCTCAGTGAACTGTTGTCTTCGTCAATATGGATCGGACTATTTCGAGGATCTTATCGTATGCTTAATATGCAGTCGCTTTGTATAGGCGGAAACCTGTTAGCAGGCAATAGTACAAAAGCATTCAATTGTAAAATATCCAAGAATTTCGGGACAATGTCACTTTGGTCAAGATGATCCTCGGATAAATCCACCCGGCGTTGAAGCTGAAACATGAACATGATCTTCGCCTATTCAGCCCTCTCTCATATGTCTTCGATCTCTACGATCATTTTCAATAGTGGCCGTTCACGTTTCTCTTCACCCGTTTACTAAAAAGCATCGACATCCCAACTTATCATCAAAAGCAACCAACCGCAAAAGTGACAACCCAAACCTGAAACAAATCCTTCGCATCCCTGAATATCACAAAGATCATCAAGTCTGCGAAGAAGTTGTCGAAACAAATTCAATCACTCACCATTTCTACAATCATCACATCTTTCCAACAAAGAATCCAGCTCGATCCTAGAAAGGGTGGTCAGACCTCCTCCACCCCTTCCGTTAATGTTTCACGCTATTGAATTGACTTGCAGGGTGCATCTTTCGCTTGAGGTTCATGGAGCCGGACGACCAGGGCAGGGTAGCAGGGGAGTGAAATGTCACGCAGAAGCATCGTGCAGAAGTGGAAAGCCTCATGGCATGGCATTCGAATGGAATGAACATGGTTTGACGCCGCTCAGACGCCCTCAGACCACGTTTTCTTTCATGATTATTCACTCCCCAATCCCAAAACAGCGAGCGAGCGAGCCGTTGTTCCGTGCTGACTGTTGCATGAGAAGAAAACGTGGTGCTGAATGAGAAAAAAAAGGCAAGTGGAAGTCTGGGTCTTGAGAGGCACGGACGGCCGAGAATGTAACCTTGAGAGAACCGAGAAGTCTGTGAGTTCTTTCAAAGTCTGGATCATCACATTTTGGTGAGTTCATATCACGGCTCAGCTGAATGGGTCCAATAACGAACGCCCAGAGAACGGGTCTAGACTGAGGTCGTCGTAACTGGGCTGCCGTGGTTATAGAGGCGCTCTGATTGCTTTTGTTTTGGGCAGTTCAGCTGGGAGTTTGGGAAGAAGAAGTGAAGAGCGGTTGAAACCTACTTTCTCGGCCAAACTCAAAGCAAGAGAAAAGACGAAATAAGCAAATAACTCAAGGATATCCGTTGAAACGAGAGTGTTTCCATCGAAATAAAGAAGCGTAAGATGGAAGGTCGAGCCCGGGGGATAGCTTCCATCGTTAGTTGCCAGTCCCGCGGGTTGCTTCACTCAGCTTCAGCCGCCCGGTTGTGGTAACCAGTCGTATATCTACCGAGAATGCAGTGCTTATGGATGGGCTCAATAGATGGTCGATAATTGTCTAGATATTGGATACGACAGTACTTGGGTCAGAGATATTGGCTGAACCGCGACTGGCATCTTTGTCAACCGTCCCGCGCTGCTCTTCTTGTTGACTGCTGAAAGTCAGTGCGCATGTTCGTGATTGTCGTCGTCAAAACAAACCTCGACAGACTTGAACTTGCACATGGTCGACAGCAAGACAAGCAACGAAAAAGATCGCCGGTCCTCGGCAGTATATCTTGCATTCAATCCTTCTGATTCTTCTCTGCAGTGTCATCAGTTGAAACTTGAACCGAGCCGTGTGTCAATCCCCCGCAATCGTCAGTCGCATGTGGTTTTCTGGGAATGGTGGTCATGATGGTGGGAGGGTGGTGGTCGACGACGACGGGGGGTTCGTCAGTTCCACTTACGCTAAAAAGGAAGGATCCACATACTCTAGGGTCGTGCGGGGGAAGGGGTCGTCCACTGGACCACTGGAGCCGGAGCCCACATTGGACCCCCTGCCCGCTAGAACACCCCCCACCACACCACACCGGCGATTCTTCATTCTTCACATTCCCAAATCATGATGCACTTTCCACATTCCACGGCAGCGGACTCGACGGGTGTCGCGGGCAGAAGCCGGACAAAGTGGTGAAAATGTTGGAGTGATGTCCAGTTTCACTGCACGAAAAGTCACGATGCACGACTTCACACCACACGCGGCCTTGCAACCACCGAGGGAACAATTGAGATATCGGTGGGCCGAATCGACCGAGCGTCCGGCCGGCCAATGGCACGTTGAGGGGGAAAAGACGTTGAGTTGCCTTTAACCACAACCGGAAAGTGGACGGAGGGAAGACTGTCGCGATCTTCTATCTTTTGGTGGACTCGCTCGGCGCTCTCTATGGGGGTTTTTGTGGCGGGCTGCAAATCAGTTTCCTCGCTTCTTTTCAGAGGGGTGGTTTGGAACCGACAAAAACTTGGCCACTTTTTTCGCCTCCCGCTGACTGAACATGACAGAAAAACGGTGATTCTGACGATGGTGGAAATCTGATAATCGGCATGTGCGACAGAACAAGACAGAGAGTATACGTATTCGCCGTCGGTTGTGTAGCCATGACTGTCCACATTTTCCTCATCTGTTCCCAGCACAACGCCAGGACGCCTCCCAAGACGCCATCGACGACGGTCCCACGGGCGTAGAACCCAGGGAAGACTTAGGCCGGTGCGCCGCCAATCACCATGCCAATCCCGCCAAAAGATATTCATCCACGGTACGCTATGCCACCTTCCCGATGGACTTTGGGGACATGCGGAACAAGGGTCCGATTCGGCTGTCACACACCATCCAATGGCACTTCACGATCGAGAATGTGCCATGTGTAGAGTACAATGGTACATGTAAGCAATAAAGCATGGGCATCAGTCAGATAGACTCCTCTGCCTACGCTAGAGGCTAGAGAGATCAGACTAATACTCAGGTCCTCCCCCAGTCGGTCTCGACCTTGTGTCTTGTCTTTTGCTTTCTCTTTTTGTCTGGTTTCCTCAACTGTGTGTTCGACTGTCGGTGATACTCTTATCGTTGTGTATCGGTATAGACAACAAGACCACCACAGACCAAAAGTTCCCATGGCGACGATGCTTCACCTAAACGCCACCGACCATATGGTCGGTAACTTCGGGTCGGGCAACATGCCCCTGGAGCAGTGCATGTAAGTAGCCGTCAGAGTGAAGAATCAAGAAACATCAGATGAACCGTTAGGGAAGACGTTCCCGTATCATCCCAAGTAACACTTGGCTAACCCTGTCGTTTGTCTAGGGCCATCAACGCAGGGTGCTCCGCACTTATCGCCGCTATCGCAAAGACCGTCACCGCCATCCACGGCCTCATGCGCGAAGTCCGTGAATCGCGCGCCGACCTCGATCCCATTTCTAGCGAACTCCATTCTCTCAACGGCATTCTCGATATTCTCAAGGACGACGTTCCCTCCCTTCCCGAACAGCTGGCGCAAAGGACCCCCGAAGTACTAAGCTACTGTCTCACCATCATCAACGAACTGGAAGGATGCATCTCCATTCTGGACCGTGTTGGTCTTTCCAGGCAGGACAAGAGGTCGCGATGGATGGCTAGCAGAGGGCATATTGCAAAGCTGCGATGGACGCTGGAGGTGTATAAGGCCAGCTTGGGACTGGCGGTGGACTTGGTTGCGTTGTAAGTGCGCTTCCTAGGCAACTCGAGTCAAGTAAGACGGATAGGTACTAACATACGCAAAACAGAACTGCTAGCAAACAACAACCCGCAGAAAGTCCGGTCAGGGGAACCTTCATGGAGGATGCTTCAGTTGTGTCGGATGGCAAGGACGAGTTGGCCGATGTATTAGCCCAGATCAGCCGTGTTGCTGCTCGGCTCGAAGACGAATCCCGCCATAACGGAGCTGTCGCCAAACTTCAACATTACCTCGATGCGCTATACGGAAACGCCCTCGCTGCTGTCGACCGCGAGATGGACCATTTCGAGGGTCAACGAAACAGTGCCCATTCATCGACCGATCATGCCCCAGATAGCGCCATCGATATGGGCGATGAGGATCACGCCTTTGTTCACGCCAAAACGTCGAATGTCCCGATACCACCATCCCATGTCAGGAGCAACGTCAACATGACACAGGACGAATTCGACGAGATGTTAGATGAACTAAGAGAGATGCCGGTGCGACCTCCAACGCCACCACAAAGGTCTGCGAGAAGGTCTTCGTCAGCCGCTTCCACCACTCGTAGCGAATACCGTCCCAGCACCTCGGACTCTTACACCAGCACCCCGTATGTCGCCGGCACGTTTTTGGACCTCGAAACTCGAAGCCAAAGCCCGCATCTCCGAACTCAGAGCGACTCCGCAGCCGTCTCACCTCGTCCAGTTCCGATCCAACACTTTCCCCATATGAGCGGAGGTCTCATCCCAGTCCGCACCTACGGTCAAAACCGCGATTCCCTCTGGAAAAACCCTCGCCCGGCTGTTCCCATTCCTCGACCAACCACATCCAGTTCCAACCTCACCAACTCCCCGAAACCGAACGTCCTCCGAAGAAGCAGCTCCCGCCTGTCCTCTGCCCTCAAAGGTCTCAGCTTCGGCCGTCAACGCTCCCACTCCACCACCAGCACCGGCACCACAGGCAGCAACTCCGCCAAATCCTCCACCTTCTCCATGGCCCTCCCGCCCACACCACCCACCCCCGTCCCGCCCATCCTCGAACCCTTCCACCCACCCGTCACCAATACCACCGTCCCCTCAACCGGCGCCATCTTCGGCGTCTCCCTTTCCGAGTCAATGGCCGTAGCCAAAGGCCTAGCCGGCACTCACCACCCCAACGGCGGCGGCTCCTCAACACGAGACTACCCCCTCTGCATCCTCCGCTGCGTCTACTTCATCCAAGACCACGGTCTCCGCGCCCCTCACATATTCGCTCAAGAAGGCGACCCCCACCGTCTCGCACGTCTCAAATCCATCTTTTCGTCTCCCGACACCGGCTACGGCAAGTTCCTCGACTGGAACCAATTCACCGTTTACGAAGCCGCCTCCCTCATTCTCCTCTACCTCTCCTCCCTCCCCACTCCCCTCATCCCCGAATCCGTCGCCAAACGCTGGATCGCCATGTCCCGCCAAGCCACCATTTCAGGGTCAGGCGGTTTTCGGTTGGATAAGGGGATTGATTTCTGGGAGGAAGCGCTCCAGGGGATCAAGGGCCCGCAGAGGAGTTTGTTCAAGCTGTTGCTGAATTTGTGGGGCGATGTGGCGGATTGTGTGGAGTGGAATGAGATGACGGCTGAGAGACTTGCGGAGAGGTTGGTGAGGCCGTTGATGAAGTTGCCGCACACAAAGTATGGGACGGATTATATGCTGGGGTTGGCGTTTGTGGTTAGGAGGCGGAGTGAGTATAATAAGGGGATGAAGGGGGAGAGGAGTAGGGCTGCTTTTTGAGGGCGAGGGGGTTGATGGGGGTGGGGTTGAGATGGATGGGGGTTGGAGAGAAGGAGAAGGAAGGGAGGGGAAAATTGAGAGTAAATGGCCCGGTTTTGGTCTGGTCTGGTGCGGTGTCGTGTCGTGTCGTCGGTCATTCTTTTTTTGTTTATGTTTTCTTGTTGATGGATGGATGGAGTTTCGTCCTGTCGTTCGTTTGAGAAGTTGATATGATACCCCGGAGAGAATATATACCATCTACGATAAAGACTGGAGTTTACAGATTTCGTGGTGAAAATCCTAGATATTGCAATTTACAATCGTCTCATGTTTTAAGCTTTGCGAGGTAACAGGATTCTCTTGTTAAACAGTACAGCGGGATAGTCTGGTCGCCACCGGGGTAAAAACTCCTCATGTGGTATACTTTCTCCTACCAGTATTCATTTGGGACCTCGTGTTTGGTGGCCCTCGAGCTTTTGCATTCCTTGGTACTAATGATGACCTTTCTTTCCCAACCGCTCAGTCCTCGAGCCTTTAAGCAGCAGGGTTGAGTCGCTTTCTTTTTGCGACGGGAGCTTCTGCGGGACGGTGGGGAACACGGACGGGCTCCGGCTGCCGTGTCCCCGGAACCCGGCGTCGGCGACCTGACCGCTTACGCTACCTACCGACGGGACGAAACTAACCGACATGTGGCCCATTGTACTATGTACAGGAAAAGACCTTGGGTGGTTAGTTTCAATGTCGTAATTTTGGAGTTATTATGTACACCCCCACCGAACCTGCAAATTGTTCCTGTTTCATGCCTGGGACGCACCTGCCTGCTTCCTTCCTTTTTGTCGGGACTCGAACCACTAGATGGAAGTGGAAGGTGCAGACCGTTTGGTGGGGTATAAAGTCGGTTTTTTCTGGGCAGGGCATGTAATTTCCAGGGGCATTTCGTCTCCCTCCTCATCATCTTCATCAACGAAGAAAATTCATCAAGTTTTTCCATCTCAATAACCTTGATACATGTACTTTTCTTTGGATTAGATTCTCCAGCACTGCATCGCAATCGCCATGTTTTTTTTTCTCTTTGGTTTCTTGTGAGTCTGACGTGAATCTGAGTATTTCAAGAGCCTCTATTTCAATCAAGTACCCCGTCCGCGTCACAACATGCGAAAGGTTGCGTTCTTGTCCCTTGCTTGCTCCAAACTTGCTTCGCCATATTATCTTTCTGAGATGACTTCACCCAAACATACACCACAATGCCGCACGCAATGCCTTGCCGACTTGTTATCTCGACACACAATCAGCCACATCTCGCCGATGGCAAATGATGCCCATCTTGAGGACGCCTTGATGGCATTATCACTGCTTGTGAGTGCTTGCGTTGATGGCGTTAACCTCACTGTAGCAAGCAGAATGGTCAACTCAGTGCCTCGATGAGCAGCACAGCAGTGGAGCGGGCGCTTGTAGAGTGCTTCTGGACTCATACTCGTCGTGAATTCACTCGGGTGAGAGTGGTACGTGTCCTCGCCAACATTTACCTTACCGAATACATGTGAAGGGGCAGGCAGCTTTTAGGCATCTCTTTGGGCTTCCTCGAACCTGAAGAACTTTGAACCTCAACCACCCCTCAAGTTCCAGTCCAGCGCTTAGCTCTTTCACAAAAGCCTCGACAAGTTTTGGACATCCCTATTCCAAACAATTTCTCCATTTCTTCTGCGACCAACGACAACTTATTGCAAGAACAAGTATCACATCAACCCATTTTCTCGACAATATGGACAAACAAGATCAAGCAGACCAGCCAGAACAAGCCTCCATGGAGCCCGACTCTATGAAGACCACCACGTCTAATGACACTGAGAGCATTTCCCAAAGGCAAATGGACGTAAGTGTTGCACAAGCTTCTCCCCTCGGTTGTCCTACAATTTTGCCTTTAGGCTTTGATGGCTATAGCTAATAAACGCTTTTCCTGTCATAGGACTCAAAGACCACAGAAACCCGCGAGATGTCGGGAGTTAGATTCACTTTTGGCGCTGGGATGGAGGTCACCGGGGCCACACCACCCATCCGCAACTCACATCTAACCTCCAAGTCGTTAACAACTGAGATATGGGTAGAAGCCATATTTCAGAATGAGAAAGCCGCCAGGAGAGCTTTTCAGGTCCTGTATGAGACACAAGGTTCTTGCCGTGACAACCAGAGTTTGGCCTTTTGGGTCGGGCGCGAAGTGAGATTTGAGGGCTTGAGGGAAGACATTGAGCGGCTGCTGGGAGCGCTGAATGTCAGGCCCACCATTTACGGGCTCATCAAGGCGATCAAACTCACCCTATCCCTTGATGGTAAGCTGTCATCCATCAGTGTGAAAGGGAAGAACGGTGAAGCCTTTTTCGAAGCAGTGAAGTGGCTGAACAAGCATACTCTCTGCGACCAAATCCATGAGCAGCCAGTTCCTCCGGATACCACCAGCCCGGGCCCTGTCTGCGTCATATGTGGTTGTCCGCCAGAGGAGCCCCTGGTCACTCGGTGCAAACACTTCTATTGCGGTGACTGCCTCGGCAATCTCTGCTCGAGCACCTTCTCCATCGGAAGCTCAAAGAGCAAGGCTATCTGCCAGGCGTCAAACTCAGACGGACCCTCAACAACCGTTGGAACTCTCTGTGGTCACACGTTTGGCCTCCGAGAGCTCCTTGCGCTGCTAGGCCACAAGCAATTCGAGCGCCTCCTCGTGGCCTCCTTCAGAGCATACGTTCATCGCCATCCGGAGGAGCTGCAAAACTGTCCCACCGCCGACTGCGATCAGCTCTACTTTGTCAGCAAACCCGATGACAACGTCGAAAACGCAAAGGAAATCGTCTGCCCCGAGTGTCTCATCGACATCTGCACACGCTGCCAGGAGGGCCACGCGGGCAGGGGCTTGACCTGCGCCGAGTTTCAGCAGCAGCTAGCTGAGGAGCAAAGCTGGATAGCCCCCCTCAAGGTAAAGGAGGGCATCAAGAACTGCCCAAAGTGCACGACCATGATCCAGAAAACTAATGGGTGTTCGCACATGGAATGCAGTGTGTGTAGCGTGCACTGGTGCTGGCAATGCCTAGAAATGTTTGAAGGCCCGTCGGCAACGGAGGACACGTATAGGCACCTGAAGGATGTGCATGGCGAGCCATACGATTTTGATGATGAAGAGTTATATGAAGGGATAGACTATGAACAACAAGAAGGTACGCCAACCATAGACTTAGAGCTGTGCATATTGTTGCTAACAACAGGTCAGCAGGCTTAATGGCACTTCTCCATGCTGGCCATGACCTCATTATCGACGTCTTCGGGGCTATCGAACGCCGGAGGAACCAGAACCAGAACCGGATGGTTCCTAACCAAGAAGCACCACCACCATTTGGGGGAATAAGATTGGGGAGGGTACCTCCACCTCCCCACGAGAGGTTGTTGTTACGTCAAGAAAACGGGGGGATTCGACTGCCGAACGGGCGTCTACCATATCCTCCTCCTCATCTGGATCCGGAGGAGGAGGAGGAGCCGCCGTTAACCTTTGCGGAAAAGCTCGTGTTCATACACGGATTTCCGTAAGAGCTGGTTTTCCTCTATTTCGAGACAGGGTGGAGTGATTTACCATACATCTTGTTCTGTTTCGTCCTTTATTTCTTTTATGCGGTTTTTAAACTCTGCGTGTTGGTTGTTAGCGGGGTGATGGTTATTGGTTTGGTGTTTACAGGTTTTCATATGGCGTTGCTGAAGATGGCTCTTGAAGCAATGAATTGAGGCTTGAAGAGCCGTGGGAGTTTTGGCGGGAGTAGGATGGAGTTTTTGTATTGTTTGGACATTTGGGAGATTGGCGTTGTGAGGAAAATCATGTAGTGGCATACGTTTGCAAGCCACTACTTAAAAGCATTGGCGGATCTATTAACCCTCTTCTAGCTTTTGAAAGGTATTTCCATGAGTATTATCTCTATGAAGTCGGAAATATCACGCAGTGTCTAACCCATCCATCGCCCTTTGCCCCCCCCTGACCCTCCTTCCCTCCCGCAACCGTCAACCCAAGCCGAAGCCGAAGCCGATGCATTGTGCGGATTCTTCTCATAATACGATTGTCAAAGTTGAAATGTCAACAAAAGCCCGATTAGCTCAGCTGGTTAGAGCGTCGTACTAATATCTTGTTCTCGAGATATCAAGTCCATGCGAAGGTCAACAGTTCAATCCTGTTATTGGGCATTTCCTTTTGCTTTTTGCCGGTTCATTGTTCGGAACCTGGAGCGACGCAATACCTTTGTTATCGATCACTTTATTTGTGCCATCGGCTGCCCTGGACCTTGAATACTTCATGGTTTTGATGGTATTTGAGGAGTTTGTTCATTTTGTGCGCCTCCGCTGGATTTTCGGTGCAGGCCGTGAAAAATTCGGTGCCCGCGCCGGGGGGGGGGGGGGGGGTCTGTGCTTACCGAACGGCCGAGTGGGGAATTTTGCCGGGTGAGCGCCGGGTGAGCACCGGAGGGCTCCACTTTTGGGAAAGTTGTCCCGGAAGGGGGTACCGGACACTCGTTTATTTTGTGACGGACATCGGAGTTTAAGATATGGAAAATCACCAGCTAAGTCAGCTGGTTTATCATGTATCGAGAACCGTGGATGGTTGATTGGTTTTCTAATCCTATACGTCACCCATTGAAAGTCCTTTACAGAGGGGGTTCTACATATACACTTCGTAACTCAGGGAGAATTGCACCAATTTACATGTAGCAATCTGGCCTCAATCCAATGCGGCTCCTTCCTTATACACCGTCTCTGATTTTCTTCGAATAAATGTGGATGTCCTGTCCTTTTTTTGTCAAAATTTGCGGACCCCAATGAGAAGAATTGATGTCTAACAAAGCTTTCAAGGGGTAATGTGTAGCTCGTGTACTCATACCGTTACTGATACGAGAAATAGACCCTAGGTAATATATATTCTGGTCATCCCAGCCGCGAGAGTTTGCCCGGATGGTAACGTATCGAGACATTACATGTATCTCGAGGAGGAATGGATGACAATCCAACCTAGGTCAAGATCAAGACCCAGGGACTTGTATAGAAAATCACTTGTCACCGGAGTAATCATTGTCAACTAATGCTTTGGGCCCAAAGGGGATACGACAAACGCCGAACCGTCGTGGACAAAAGGAAGCATTCGAGATGCACCATCAAGATAAGAACTATCAAGCGTGACCAACCAGTTCAAGTCAAATGACCTCCGTACCGGAGGTCTGTATTGCATGCCACGCCACCCCATCCAGAAAGCCCGAAGCCCAGTCACTTGCAGTTTGCATTCTTAAGACACCGGGCCGTCGGGGCTGGCAAACTTACCTATGTTAAGGGGCTCCCCAAGTGCCCAGTTCGTACCGGATCTAATCAATCCAATTTCAAGACCCTTGAGTGTTGGTTGGCTCCAGTCATCCACACCATCCCAATTTCGACCACCAACGTCACGGCAGCGGACGAGAAACAAAAACATCCACAACAGCGATGTCGGTCGTTTCCACCCGCGAAGCTCCCGCTCCCGTCCGCGAGGGCGGCTCTGATGATGCCCCTGATGCTCATCGGGAGCCATCTGATTCTGACACGCCCTCCTCGGCCGTGTCCACCCCGGAGCCCCAGCCCCGGCAGCCCGGGCAGAACGGCTATCTGTCTCCTCCCCTTGCTGGGAGCGTTGATGACCTCGCTCGGGTAAGCAACTTGAACCTTTTCTTTGCGGTTCCTTCCTTGTTTCTTCACCATCCAACCGGAATGCAACATGAACAATACCGGAGCCACTCTTGTTTGCTTTACATCTTCATACCAAGTAGTACCTGCAAACTAACCACTTCCCTGATTACAGTTCGATAGGGTCGAGGTCGTTGAACTTGGGCGCCTCCTCCAACAGAGCGGCAACAACCGTGGGCCTCGTCGCAACAGGGGCCCGACCGCCGAATACGATTGGGTCGCCGACGACGAGGAGGACGAGGGCGAGGAGGACGAGGACAGTGATGACGAGCAGGAGGATGATGATGACGACGAGGATGACGACGAGGATGATGGCGAGGATGATGGCGACGATGACGATGATGACTGGGAAATCATCTAATCGGCTTCGTCTCAAGTCATCCACAAGACGGAAGACACATCCCTACCTCCTCCTCGAGGTAGGGGTGTTGACCAAACGACAGAACCCTCTGTGTTAAAAGGATGGAGATCGGGGAACCACGGAACCCGGAACATCAAGGCTGTGGTATTACAGCTTGCACATTCTTTTGTACAAATTTCATTTCTTCTTTTTAAAATCCGTATCTTGATATAGTCTTGATTGTAAAGCGTGTTCCATCCGATCGTGAAATGTATGCATTTTGGACGAGACATCATATCCTCATGTCCCGGACATGAGGGCTGAAAGCTGCTACAGTTAGATACTTGTTCTTAGTAGGAAATTGCAAACTTCACCGGAGTCCCTCTACCATAACCATTAACTTCCACACAACGAGGTTGGTAGACCGGGCACCTCCAGGCTTACTCGAACCAGGAATCAGGACTCCAGCGGGCACGACAGGTGTTTGTCGAGTCTCGGGTTCATTGCCAGGACAGACTGGCCTTCGTAGGATCTGCAGAAGAACAGCCCACTCATACATGTTCTCCGCACAGTAGGCAGGAGGAAGGCAAGCACTTGGAGGTTTGAAGCTTGTTGATGTCTTTGGTTCGAAGCCAGATGGACAGGTCGACCGGGAGGAGACAAAAAGAGTGACGTCGAAAATACAGTGGGGATCCCCGATTTTCAGGGTCCAGGCCTTTGTGTGGGGCTCTCGAGAAACCCCCTATTCCCGTTCCAGCCACGGTAAACTGTCTCGAACCGTTCCCCTTGGCACCGGCTTATTTTCTCCGATATATCATCGTGAAACTGAATCAAGAACCTCGTAGTTAAATTCCATTTCCCATCGTGTCACTTGAAGCAGTGAGTTCATGGCATCGAAATGGGTGTCGAATTTGGGGTCAGCCCTGTGCCGCTAGTTCCTGAACGCGCGCTAAACTAGATCGGGCGCTAACGCAGGGACAGACTTTCCCCCAGTGGAGTCGTCTCTTTTTCCTTTCTTCGGTCTCTTCCCGACAACGACACTCTTCGTTCTTCGGATCGTTTGTCGCTTGACCAATGCTACCATGATGTTCAACCATCAAACACTATATGATTCTCAATTATGTCGATTACCGTCGCAACCCTAACATCCTCTCAACTACCGGCACGACCGGCGCGAGCTGCAACGCCCTCCTGCTCCAGACCAGTGAGAAACCCCAGCCTGGGAACCAATCAGCGCTCGACTGTGCCTGAATCAGCACGGACAACCTCGTCTCCGGATGCTCCTCCACACCATCCCAAACAATGGCCAGACAGGGGAAACTTTTCCCGAAAAGATTGAATAGGTCCAGATCGAGAACGCGCCCATGTTAACTTACAGTGCTAGAGTGTTGCATTGAAGATCAGCATGGGCGAGACACTATGGGTGCCGCCGGCCTTGAACGAGGACCATATCTGGGATCCACAGAGCCTCAGATCACGAATCTTCGCCTAAGTAACATTCTTCTCAGCCTTATCATCCCTGCGTTTTTTAAGATGTGGTTTCCTTTCGGTGTTACCGCCGCGGTATCCGACAATATGGATGTCTATACACAGCTGCCATCCACCATGTCCCTGTTCCTGGAGACCAGCACATTGCTTCGAGAGCCAAACTGGCCTGTGGTATAAAAGACTGCCTATCCTTCTGTTCTTGTGATTCTCTTGGTTCTCTTGGTTCTTGAGATAGCAACAGCTAACGACACCAGCAGGCTCTGGTCTCTCTCTTTCTCTCTCTCTTTTTCCCGCCTTCCAATAGTCTGGTACTTCTTTGAGCAACTCCTATTCCGGTCCTGCTGGTCAGCATTGCTTCCTTTACCCCACACATCAACAGCTTCTCTTCGAACCACAACAGACGACACAATGGTTCAACTCACTACCCTTCTCGGCACCTTTGCCGGTAAGACCTCCCTCTCACCACATTTCCCTCCTTCGATGGGCACACCCAGCTAACAGAATTCATCCAACAGTGACCATTGCATCCGTCCAAGCCCTTCCCGCCGGCCGGACTCTCCAAACTCGACAAACCAGCAGTCTCCCCGACCCAGCCGGCGAAAAGAACGTCGGAAACGGCCAAGGGCTCCAGTTCATCGGCGGACAATGCCTCAACCAGGCCGACTGCGCATCACAATGCTGTGCCACCTTGCCCCGTACCACCGATACCATCGGCGTTTGTTCCGGCTTAGGCGCTCAGTTCCAGGCTGGAAAGCAAGGATGCGGCTTCGTCGGGACTGCTGCTGGGGGTAATGGTACCGGGACTGGCACAGGCACTGTAGGCAACGTCAACAATGGCAATGGCAATACTACCACGACGCCAGCCACCGGGCGAGGTCGCGACAACAAGAAGAAGGGGGGAAACACGGGCAATACCGGGAACAACGGGAACACCGGGAACACCGGGAACACTGGCAACAACAGAGGGAACACGGGCAATGCTGGTAACGCTGGTAACACTGGCAACGCAGGAAATGCCGCCGGTAATAGGGGCAACGGCAATGCCAACACCGGAAACACCAACACTGGAAATACTGGCAACAGGGGTAACGGCAACACTGGCAACACTGGCAACACCGGTAATAGGGGTAACGGCAACACTGGCAACACCGGCAACACTGGCAACACTGGAGCTGGTAGAGGCGGCACCACCGGGAATACGGGCAACACTGGTAACGCTGGAAACGCGGGAGCCGGTAGGGGTGGTGCCGGCAATGCTGGGAACACCGGAAACACTGGCAACACCGGTAACACAGGAGCCGGTAGAGGCGGTGCCGGCAACACGGGGAACACTGGCAACACTGGGAACACCGGTAACACAGGAGCCGGTAGAGGCGGTGCTGGCAATACTGGGAACACCGGCAACACTGGAAATACTGGTAATACTGGCAACACAGGAGCCGGTAGGGGTGGTGCCGGCAACACGGGGAACACTGGGAACACCGGTAACACAGGAGCCGGTAGAGGCGGTGCTGGCAATACTGGGAACACCGGCAACACTGGAAATACTGGTAATACTGGCAACACAGGAGCCGGTAGGGGTGGTGCCGGCAACACTGGGAACACGGGAAACGCGGGCAACGCGGGCAATGCAGGAAACGCGGGTGCCGGTAGATCTGGAGGTGGAAATGCCAACGCCGGTGCCGGCGGACCTAAGGGCAACGCTGGCAACGCGGGTAACGCTGGCAATGCTGGTGGGAATACGGGAGGCTCAACAGGTGCGCCCGGTGGTGGTCCAGGAGCCAGTGCTTAGTCTTAGTAAAGACAGAGAGCGAGAGAAAGGTTGGAAACAATGGACTGGTGTTCTTTAGCAACTTTGTTAATAGCTCCAGTAAGATATCCAGTCACGCCTTGGTATCTGTAGCTGTTGCGGGGGAGAGCGGAAAGCGAACCTGAGGTCTTATATATAGAATTACGTAGTCTCTTCCATAACAAGCGGCTTTTGTTCATACCAGCATTTCCATTACCTCAAAGACTATCCGAGAGCCCAGTGATGCAAACAATATAAAATGGGTAGACTACAACAATCCGCTATCCAATTAGTTCTCCCGATCCATTGCATTTACCTTGATCGCTTCACATCATCACCACCACCCCATCCTCCCAAGTTATTTGCACCCCCTTAGCTACTTAAAACCCCATCATAAAGACTCCCAAAACAACCGCCACAACCCTCTCCGCAAGTCCCAGCGGCATTATATCGAACCTCCTGGCCGCCGCCGCCTTCTTCGCGCCTCCGCTCCCTTTACCCTCGGCATCATTCTTCTTGTTATCAGCATCCGCCGTCGCTCCCGACCCGGAATTGGCTACGGTAGAAGTAGCGTTGCCATAATCAACCCTGTTGCCCGTCGCAGCCACATTGTTGTTTACACCATTACCGACGCCAGTGTTGCCGATGCCGGTGGGAGCAACAAAGGCCGTGGCGGTTTGGAGCCCTCCGTTGTTATTGTTGTTGTTATTATTGTTGTTATTGCCGCCGTTGTTGTTGTTGTTGTTGGAGGAAGCGGCGACGTTGGCGTTCGCAGCAGGGGTGACGGTTACGGTGGCGATGTAAGTGGCTCCGTTGGAGACATAGGTCAAGACGTCGATGCGGGGAGCGGCGTTGACGTTGAAGCCGTTGTTGTTGTTGTTGTTGACGATGTTGTTGTCTGGGTAGATGCCGGTGGTAGGTAGGTCTGCGCAGGTGGGGGATCTGTATCTTGCTGTGTTTGATGAAAGGGATGTTGTTAGTCGGGTTTTGGATTTCCGTTGGGGCTGGCTTTCGAGAACGGCTCAGGACAGATGGAGGAGAAGAAAAGGAGAGGATATTGTATGGAACGTGGGGAAGGGGGGCAAAAGGTGTGAAACCTACGATCCGTGCAATATACAGCTGCTAAGCCCAGAGTGTTTTCGGCGTCCTGAACGAAAGGGCAAGACGCCCAAGCGCAATCGCTGATGCCATTCACGAAGCTGTTCTGGAGGCAAAGACAGTCGAGGTTGGGTCGGCCGTTTAGATAGGGAGGGCAGCCCAGGGCGGTTGCCTGGTTGAACATGTTAAGGAGGCATGTTTGCTGTGTGTTGTTAGCTAGGCTGCCTGACGAATAATACCCTTGTTGAGAGATGGTAGTATGAATGGTTGTCGATGATGGCGGGTGGTGAGGACGACCACGACCACGATTCGGAAGAAAAGGAAGCTAGAGGTACTTACACCGCAAGGAGCAAGGTCAACAAACTCAAAGCTGAGCGCGGAGCCCGCAAGGGCCCCAATGATGATGCTGATGATGTTCATTACTGTTTCTTCTTGGCGATAACGATGGTGATGTGGACGCTATGGTGGATGATGCTGAGCAGTTGAGTGTCTCTGGCCTGGAGAAAGGATCAAGAGAAGGCGGGCAGACTGTTGGGGAGTGCCCGGGAAACAGCTGGTCCCGCTCTTTCCTTTATGCAGGCAAGGAATTCGAAGGCCGGCAGGAGCAACCATGCATCTGGATTTCAAAGAGGGCAGGAGCCCTTTCTTTCCGGGCATGCAAAGAAATGTCGTGCAGTAGGGTAAGGGTTGCCATAAAAGAAACAACAACTTCGTGATCTCCGGCTTCACCACCGAAAGACCACCGTGGACATCCTGACATGAACACCGGGCAGTAATTCCAGGACCTATCTCCCTAGACCACGGAAAATCCAACCCAGTTTATTGACTCCCTACGCCATACCTGCTTTGAGATTCATATAACATGCCACCTGCCCACCTTATATCCCAGAGACACCCAGATACCCAACCACCAACACCACCATCATCAAACCCCAAGACACCCTCACCATCCCCGCCGCCGCCCCTTCATCCACCTTAATCCTGCTAACCAACCTCTCCCCCAACTCCTCAACACTCCTCTCAAACTCCTCAAACCCCGCCGCATCCCACCTCGCTCCCTCCCTTCCCGGAACCGCCTCCTGTCCCGTAAAAGCCAAATACAAGACATCCTCATCATCAATGCCATTTCTCCCACTCATCTCCTTCCCTCCACACGCCGTAGCAAGCGCAAGACTCGCCTCACCAACCATCGCCTTCGTCCCATTCTCACTCCCATTCGTATCTCCCCAAACTCCATACACCAATTTCTTGCCCCCGTCACAGACCACCGCCATTACGCTGAGCGGCTCAACGCCGTGGTCCCGCGGGTCAAATAGTTGGATCCCATCAATCCGAGAATCGCGGCTGGCGATTTCGTTACCAAATACCACATACGGATGAACGTATGTGTTCAAGTCTGTCACCCCCGGAATATTGTAGGAGGCGATGACGTCCTGAAAAGCGGTGGTATTTTGGTAGTCCGGGCTGGCGCCCACGGAGCATCGACCGTCTTCCGAGCCGGGACCGTTTTGGACGCCGTCGCAGTCTACGTCCATGTTGGCTAGCTTGCCGCGACCCTGGCCGCGGATGTAGATTATGCCGGAGGAGGAGAGGTGGTCGCCGCAGTAGGAAAAGGTGTTGGGGCCGGAGTCGGAGCTGTAAAAGCCGGAGCGGAGGGGGTTGGTGCATGATTTTTGGGAGAGGAGGGTGGTGTAGAAGGATTGGAGGTTTGGGGGGAGGTCCCGGGCGGAAGCGGTGGGCAGGGAGGCGAGGAGGAGGGTGAGGGGTATTGAGGGTAACATTGTAGATCCGGTAATGATGATGTTCGAAGAAGATGGATGTGATGGTGGATGTGTAGAATGGACCGAGCTGTCAGTCGTCGCCGTGCAGTCTGGACTACGAATTCTGAAGGTTGGGAAGCCTGGGGCAGTGAATGAATTTATGGAGGACGAGCCGTTGAGGTTCTCAAGAGTCGGGGTTCGGTGTAAGGGTTCACATGCAATGTCGATCGTGCGCAAGGGTAACACTGTTCCTGTTGCTTGGCGAATCTCAACTTGCAAGCTTTTGCAAGTTCAGAATTTTGGAGGTTTGACAACATAACATGAAAAGAGATGTTGAATTGAGAGAAAACACGTAGGAAAAGTTGTAGACGATTGCGCTGCGCCACACCTACAGAGCTGAACAGTGTACCATTTTTCAATAATACCAGCCTTCATCGGGCTAGCCAAGGCGTCAAACGACCCATTGCTGACAAGTGATGTTTGGGGGTAAGCTGAGCGTTGGCGTTGGACGCGGCCCGACGGCGATGAGGTTGAACTGGTGTTGTTTGCGTTCAGAAAAGTGTGTTAACTCGAGTACCAGAACCACTATCAATCAGAGCGCAGAAAGCTACCTGTAGCTGTTAGTTAATAGGGTTGCAGCGATAATCGGTCGCGCAGTTCTTGGACCCCACTCCCGCTTTCTCAATTCGTCCTACGTCACAAACTTCTTGACGCGACCACGATATTTCACCATCACAAAAACGACTAAAATCTCATATTGAAACAGCTAACTATCTGTTATGAACTCGACAGGCAGTAGTTATATCCGACATACGATCACTATCATTATGTCTCATCATCAATAGCATATCCCCCGGAAAATTAACGCGGTCCGAAATCCCGCCGGTTTGTGATGGCTTCAAGCCTTCGGATGATTTCCATATGTCAACAAGAATGAATGCGGCCGCTTAGTGCGCGACCAAGTTTCGTCTACCAGACATATCAGGAGTAAAGCTGTCCTCCACCACCGACGAAGCCATCCCGTAATATGTCACCACCTCCGTCACGATCTCCATCACGGTTAAAGTAACCACTCGTTCAGCTTTCTCATCTTCAGGCTTGTCGGCATCGCGGGGTCCTTCATCTCTCGCCTTTGGCGGTGGCGCATCAAGCAAAGACCCCAACGAAGTAAAAGGGGTAACCGCAGCCTTAACGACGTCCTCCTTCACCGAAATCTCAGTCGGCGCCAAGTCCGGAACATCAGGAATTTCCGCAAACGAAGTCTCCGTCACGTTCGGGAAGCCCGTCTCGGTCGGGACCACCTGTCTCGGCGGCTCCTTCGTGATCCTCTCGGTATGCGACTGGAACACCTCGGTGATTGTTGGAAGCGGAGGAGAATGGTAGTTCCCGATTGTATGCAAGCTTGGCAAGCCCGGGTCTGACAAGATAAGATCGTACTCGTCAAACTCATGGATTATCTCGCACAATTCACCACCACCGACATCAGCAGCGTGCAAGACGGCGTTGTGGGCGTTATTGAGCCAGGTTAAGCCTTGCTGAAGCGGGTCGCTGATACCGGGGAAGAGCTCGGCAAGGTTGTTTCCGAGGCGGTTGACGAGACGGGGGACGAAGTTGAAGAGAACGTTGCCGGTCTGGTCGATGCCTGCGCCCGTGGGAGAAGTTGAGTCGGGCTTGAACCAGGAGTGGAACTTCTCCTCGCAGGCTTTCTCACTGCTATTGGCGCCGGGGTATTGGCAGGTCCAGGAGTGTATGTCCCAGTCTGTGATGTTTTGGAGGTCGAGAAAGGCACATGGTGAGTCACCAAAGGCTACTTTGGGGTCTTGGAGGAAGAGGTCGATGGCGGCTGCTACTTGGACTGCGACTGTGAAGTTGGTCTCGGGCAGGTCCCTTTTTCTGACTCTTCTGTCCCCACGACCTGTGTTGTCAGGCGGCGGTGCGGCTGGTAGCCCTGCAAGTTGAGCCAAGAAGTCGGAGACGGTGACGGAAGTTGTCGTGTTACAACCTGCTCCGTAGTAGTGCATGCCAGTCTCATCGAAGATGAGGGACTCGCCGTTGGAGAGATGCACAGCAAGGCGTCCAGCCGCCAACGTCTCTGGTGACAGGTCGAGAAGACAGCGGGAGCCATTCACCAGCGTGCCAACATATTCTGGGGATGTAGCATTGCTGCTCTTGTAGAAGTAAATCGAGTCTACATCGGTGGCGTTTGGCTCAAAGGCGATCAGCTCAAGAGCCGGCGATGGAGTAGGCAGGACGCAGCAAGAGGTTGGCGAACTAGCGGGCTGAATCGTCACTCCAGTCAAGACCACGTCGGGGAATACGATGCTTGTGGTGAGCGGGCATGGCGCTTCTTCGTAGACCTGTGGTCCCGAGTTGGTAAGTAATTGTTTATTCAATACGGTGTGGAAAATCTTACCGTCGTCGTTTCGATAATACCACAAACGGTAAACAGGGTTTCTGTTATCCAGCTCGTGGCTAGACAGCATGATTCGCTGCCGCTCTGAGCTCGGGTAAATGGGGTACAGATGAAGCCGAGCAGTGACAAGATCAACAGACGATTCAAAGCCTGCATGGTTTCAGCTGCATTCGGGATGGCCAGATGCCGAAATCCGACAAGGTATCACGATACTTGCAGTTGGCGCAGGTAAAGAGTCGCTGCAGCTCACAATTGATGTTTTGGCGACGGACTTTCTCATGCTCGATCGCGGCTTCCCGAGTTGGTGGTACGACACCAATGCGCGGCCCAGCGCACTTACCTCGAGCGAGGTCCGTGAAATTTGCCAAGCAGCCGACGGAAGAATTCATTTCAACGACTTGAATTTGAGGTACACTCGTTCACACCTCAATATGACGGACTTGACAGACGATGAACTCAACATTGGAAAAGGGCACATAATCTGGGAAACCAAACGGAGTCATTAGAGTTAGTTATGAGAAGAGTTCGAAACGTAGAGTTCCAGCACACTTGTTGGAGCTTAAAGAAACAGCATCATGAACGAGCATGGCATATGCAACCCAGTCGGCTGGAAGACACAACATGGGCTTTGCAGGACGCCGAACCGACCACCAAGAGGAGAAAGCAGCTTGTCGCCTGTATTGTGCCCTTCAACATTGGTTGGATAACTCCATCGTAAAAGATAAGGGATGAAAAAACACGAGGCCGTGATATAAGAACGCCTGTGTTCGCAAAAGCTTACCCCTTTCAACTCTCGAGCACACAAGCTGACGACATATCACAGCTCACCACAATCCCTCTGGACACTCACCATGCGTCCTCGACCACTTCTCAGCCTCTTCGCAGGCTTTGGCCTTGTCGCCTCCACAGCTGCGACCACGATCCCGGTGTTCTCAGCGGTGGAAATGAGCAACTCGCTCGCCGACAATGGCACCGACCTCGCCCTCGCCGGAGCACCCATGTGGTTCTTCGGCAGGACCCAGGACCATCCCCCATGCTACCCGACTGCTGCCGTCAACGACAAAGGGGAGCAGACACCGCCAGCGGAACTCTGCGAGTTTCCCGATACAGGGTGCAATTGTCGGTATCCTTGGATTTCCAACGCACAGTTGAACCCTTCTTTTCCGGTGTACTATTCCTTCCAGGAGTGTCGCAGCGGGGAAGTTCAAGTGGCGTATAACCTGTTCTACGAGAAGGATGGGTTTTCGCCGGAAGGGGTTTTTGGGCATGCGTAGTAAGTCTAGCCCGAATACTGTTATGTGAAGAGAGGATATGTCGTTGACAAGACACAAAGTGACTGGGAACATGTCATTGTGGTATGGAAGAACACAACCTCTTCCGACAAGGGAGATTCCACGTGGAGCCCGACCCGGCTGCTGCTGTCAGCCCATGGCAAGATGACCTCTCACAAGTGGGATGATTTCGTGAAGGACAAGAACACCGACAAACCGAAGGTCTACGTATCATGGGGCAAGCATGCCCAATATGCTAAGCCGACGGATGATGAGCATAACGAGACGACGCTGTTGCGGGAGATGACCGAAGATGCGTATCGTGCGGAGAATTGGTGGTATGACCCCAAGAAAGGTAAGGAGAAAAGCAAAATGTTTCGCATGTATACAAAAGATGCTGATCAAGTACTTTCACAGAGGATCTCATCAGAGCTGATCGTAGCACTAAGATCGGGAAGTTGATTGAGAGCTTCAACTGGGGAAAGGCGTATAGGAACCCAGTGAGGGTGTACGAGCGCCTTTGCACGAATTTGACTGCGGAGCACTAAGCACCCAGATCCGTCTTGAAGAAGTTGCTGGTATCGGTTGGATATGAGGCAGGACTTAAAGAGTTGATGAAATCTTGATGGAGCGTGTTCGCCAATCCTGAAAGCAAAGTTGACGATGTGAAGTTGGAGGAGGAGCAATCGCCGTGATGCTTGGCACCCGCACCAGCCACACCCAGCTTGGTTGCGGCTGCCCGGCAGCTGTCGGAAGACCCACAGTTTCTGCCGAAGCGGTTGTGCGTAGGGATCGATACTTTCTGAAAAAATGGCATTCTTTCGGAAATTTTCAAATTTCGGAAATTTCGTTATTTTCAAAGGCCCGTGCACCAACCGTGAGCGCCGCCCAACTCGTCTACTCCATACCACTTACACGGAACAGCAAGGCTAGCGATCACGAGTATTACCCAACTAATTGGATATTTTTTTATTTACGATACTTTGGCAGCATTTCGATGCTTTTGGACTTCTTTAGCCAACTTTTTTCAAGTGCCGCTCAAAGAAAAGCTATCAAAAAACCCACTTTCCCGTCACGTGCTTGGAAAAGATGGAAAGGATAGTCATTTTTTCAGAAAATTTCATGAAATTTCTGAAATTTCTATTTTCCAGAATTTCAGATCGATCCCTAGTTGTGCGTCTGCGAAAATCAAATTGTTTTCAAAATTTCGAATGCTGTCTGCATTTTGTCTCCCTCCAAAACAAACGTGATGGCGGCATCGCCATGAAACACGAGAGCTATTTGCTTTCGCCGTCGTGAATGATTCCATTCTCATGGTCGAATCCTCAATTGTTGTTTCACGACTGCCACTCCGCCTGTGCAAATCGCACCTTTATCGCGGACCAAACGGTAGGTAAATCCTTTATTTTCTTTCCTTCACGAGCAAATCGCAACAACCATACTCCAACTGCTCTGGCCATCCTCGGCTGTTCTCATGGGGCTCCCCTTTGCGGGGGAGACCTTCTCTTCTGCGGCACGTCTTGTGTTGCAACTCGGAAGGGGTTGGAAGATGGGAGGTGACAGGGAGAAAGGTTTTCGGACCTTTCTTTCTGTTGCTTCGAAACTTGTTGCAAGAGTAATCTTTACCATATTGAACCATCATAGTCCGCGTCGTTGTCCGTCTCCTCTTGAGGAAATGGGAGTTCACAACTTCGAGGCTCCAAGATGTCCAACATTTTGATATCGTTGACATAACTTTGTGAATGTTCAGTTGTGAATGGATGCATAAAAAATTCGTGAAGAATGGTGATGTGGTCTGTGCATGACTTTGTACGCCGTGGACGACTGCGAAAGCTCACCGTCTCACCGTGAGCTTCACCCCACTTGCCCTCCATGGTGATGGGTGTCAGTTACGTCATAGTTCAAGATCAGGAAGTCGTTCCTGAGCACACGTCGTGAAGGTGTTGTTCTTCTGATGGGAAGCGACGACGGTTGTGAGACCGAAGTTTGGGAAGGGAAGTCTTTGTACAAAACCTCATTCTGCAAATGTTCAACATCCATTCTTCAATCCAACGCATCCCAAAGCGTGCTTCTTTGGTCACCACCCGTTTCCCTCAGCATTACCGTGGCAGCACTGCAGTGTCACAACGCCAAGCGCAGCAAGTCCGCAACATGTCTCACTCTCAAGATTCTCAAGCCTCCAAAGGTGAACAACAACACCAAGGGCAGAAAAAGACGAAATTCTCCCACCTCCCCCTAAGCACAAGCGGTCCATTAGAATGTGCTCTTAAGGGAACCGTGCTGCTGAACCACCCGTACTTCAACAAAGGGTCCGCCTTCACCAAAGAAGAACGTCGCGACTTTGCCCTTCATGGCTTGCTACCGCAACATATCCAGACGCTGGAGCAGCAGGTCCAGAGGGCGTATGAGCAGTATTGCAGCCAGCCGGATGATTTGGCGAAGAATACGTTTATGACTTCGATGAAGGAGCAGAATGAGGTGTTGTTTTATAGGGTATGACACCACTTTGACTCTGTGATGTGAAAAGGATATGGGATTTGCAGGTCTGACATTTATGGTTGTTTCCAGCTTTTGCATGATCATCTCGAGGAGATGTTCAGTGTGGTGTATACACCAACAGAGGGAGAGGCTATTCAGAACTATTCGAGACTGTTCAGGAAACCTGAGGGCGTGTTCTTGAATATCAATGATATCGACTCTGTGAAGCGTGATTTGGCACAATGGGGAAAGCCGGAGGATATCGACTACATTGTTGTCACCGGTGAGTAAAACTATCTGTCATCAGCATCTTCTCGAGCCCGGAAGATATCTAACACAAGGCAGACGGCGAAGAAATTCTGGGTATCGGAGACCAAGGATGTGGTGGCATCCTTATCTCCATTGCCAAACTGGTACTGATGACCATTTGCGGCGGAATCCATCCCAATCGTGTGCTGCCTGTGGTCTTGGACTGCGGTACAGACAACGAAGGGCTCTTGAAGGACGATCTTTACCTTGGCCTTCGACACAAGCGTATTCGCGGCGAGAAGTACGATCGGTTCGTCGAGACTTTTGTTAAGGCGGCGCGTGAGCTTTACCCCAAAGCTTACATTCACTTTGAGGACTTTGGTTTGGACAACGGTACGTTGAATGTTCTCAGCTACCGAAACAGTCACTGACATCATGAGTAGCCCGTCGACTTCTGGAGAGGTACCGGCCCAAGATTCCCTGCTTCAATGACGATGTGCAAGGAACAGGCTGCGTTACTCTGGCCGCCATTATGGCAGGTTTACACATCTCGAAGCAGAAGTTGGGCGACCTGCGGATGGTAGTCTACGGTGCTGGTACGGCAGGTGTTGGTATCGCAGACCATGTTCGCGATGCAATTGCTGCAGATGCGGACATCAGCCCTGAGGAGGCTGGCAAGCAAATATGGTACCGTTCATGCCCTTGTACTCACGTCACACAACAAACACTAACATCACGCAGGCTAATCGACAAGCCTGGACTACTCACCACCAAGTCGGAGTCGCTCTCAGACGCTCAGCAGAAGTATGCCAAGTCGCACGAGGACTGGGCTGACAAGGACACCGACCTCCTAGGTGTTATTAAGGAGGTCAAGCCGCACGTCCTCATCGGCACATCCACGAAGCCAAAGTCCTTCACGGAAGATGTTGTGCGTGAGATGGCAAAGCACGTCGAGCGCCCCATCATCCTTCCGTTGTCAAATCCAACAAAGCTTCACGAGGCCGTGCCGGAAGACCTTCTGAAGTGGACAGACGGCAAGGCCCTCGTCGCCACAGGCAGCCCGTTTGATCCGGTGAAGGGCCCATGGGGGAAGGATGGAAAGGAAATCGAGATCGAGGTGGCAGAATGCAACAACAGTGTCGTGTTCCCGGGTATCGGCCTCGGCTCCGTACTGTCGCGGGCCAACCGTGTGACGGACAAGATGTTGATGGCGGCATCGAAGGGTGTGGCTGAAATGGGCCCGGCTCTGAAGGATGATAAGGCGCCTCTGCTTCCCGGTGTCGACGTCGTGCGCGATGTGAGCGTGCGTGTAGCTCGGAGAGTCATCCTGGCGGCCATGGAGGAGGGCGTGGTCGAGGAGAAGGATGTGCCGACCAAGGAGGAAGACCTTGATGAATGGATCCGGGAGCAGATGTGGGATCCGGTGTATCGGCCGCTGAAGTATGTTGAGGGCGAGAAGGCCACTCGAGGAGCGAAGGGTGACTTGCGGGTTCTGGGCAACCCGAATGATGTCGAGTGAGATCTGATATCGTGATGTTCGGGGCACCTCTACGCCTACGGGAGTGTCTTGGCGTGGTTATCGCTGGACGTCATGGCGGTCGATGTTGATTGGTGCGCGACTTGACGATTTTGCACCTTGCTGGCGCACAAGTTTTGCTGTATGATACCATTGTGTAGAGGACATGTTCTGTTCTCGTTCAAAAAATAGAGTTCCGGGTTGGCTTGCTGTGCTGTCTTGAATGTCGTAGCCATCCATGCGTCCTTTTGCGAGTCGTGTCGACGTGCTCTTTCCAGTTCGCGATTGCAAAACGCAAAGGGAATTGTCAAGTTCAAACTGGTCTGGGCTGGACGAAAAAAAGCGGTGCCCCACTATTTCATGCCAAGACTTTGGTCGTTCCTCTGGCTTGACGGGCTTGGCCACTGCACGTGACCGTCTCAAAGGACGGTAGGGTTTGCGGTCCACACCAACCCAAGGCCCAAAAAAAATATCGCGGCTGTCGTTCAATTTTGGCCTTGCTGAATTTCCCCTCCGAAATTTCGACTCCCCCATCACCAGTCGCCATTTCAGCAACCAGACCGTCGCAATGGCCAAGCAATCGTGAGTAACCACGTCAGCGATCAGTTCCGACCTGTTTTCTGGCTGTTTTGCTGCCCGTCAAGCCGAGGTGCTGCCCGACAAACTGAGGTGGTCGCAAGAGGAGGAAACCGCACCGACGAAAATCTGCAGAAGAGGAGGATACCACCCAATTGAACCGGAGGTCATTTGGACGATTTTTGAGGTTTCTGGAGCATCATGGACGGCAGATAGGGACCGGCAGCAAGCAGCCAGAAGACAGCGACGAAATACGGAAAGCCAGCAGCAAGATCAGTGTGAGCTAACAGAATGTCTACAGTCGTGGTGCCCCCGGTGGCAAGCTCAAGATGACCCTGGGTCTCCCAGTGTACGTTACGATTCCCATTCCCGTCCAATCCAGCACGAAGAAACGCGAATCAACAGGATTTCCCAAGCGAGCACGAGCGCGTTGAACGAACACACCACGAATCGACACACAACCGCACGCCCACAAATCACACGAAACGCACGAGCAAACACGACAAAGAGACAGGAACAGAATAGCTAACATGGCGACTCTTACAGCGGTGCCATCATGAACTGCGCGGACAACTCCGGTGCCCGTAACCTTTACATCATCTCCGTCAAGGGTATCGGTGCTCGTCTCAACCGCCTCCCCGCTGGTGGTGTCGGCGACATGGTCATGGCCACCGTCAAGAAGGGCAAGCCTGAGCTCCGCAAGAAGGTCCACCCCGCCGTCATCGTCCGCCAGTCCAAGCCCTGGAAGCGCTTCGACGGTGTCTTCCTCTACTTCGAGGACAACGCCGGTGTCGTAAGTGCCCACCGAATACCACATTTTCACGACAGCCTGGGCATTGGATTCTGCATTTGGGAGAGGATCTGGGAAGGGACAAATTGCTGGAAGGATGGGAACGGATGCAGAATCACAATGCCAGGCTCGTTGGGAAGTATATTCGCAAGCGGACAATGCTGACCACTGCTTCTTTCT
Organism: Sordaria brevicollis; assembly: GCA_033439795.1. Taxonomy (NCBI): domain Eukaryota; kingdom Fungi; phylum Ascomycota; class Sordariomycetes; order Sordariales; family Sordariaceae; genus Sordaria; species Sordaria brevicollis. The sequence goes on from JAUTDP010000010.1 coordinate 1,980,489, forward strand.
AGATCGTCAACCCCAAGGGTGAGATGAAGGGTTCCGCCATTACCGGCCCCGTCGGTAAGGAGGCTGCTGAGCTTTGGCCCCGTATTGCCTCCAACTCCGGTGTCGTCATGTAAATGGGTTATCCGGGAACAAAGGGAATGGATCTTTTATGGGCTTGCGCGGGTCTTTTTTTCGAGGAACGAACAATGTCATCCGCTATCTCGTCTCTCCCATAGATGAACGGAGAAGATCGCAGAGGATGAAGGCCCTAATCGGGCCCGGCTGGATTGGCAGGCATTTGCATTTCGGTTGCGGCGTGCTCGGGAGTCATACCACATGCATGATATACAGGTCAATTCACACCCAGTTCTTCGAATCCCCTTGACCGCGCGCGGCTCGGGATCATCACACATCACACAAGGGTGCCTCTGCAAACAAGCCGATGTCTACACGTTTTCCTTTTCATGCATCAACAAGCAAGAGCGGGAATCCACGGTACCGGTTAGCAGGCAATGGCTTTCGCGATGGACTGTGTCGGATGTGGCCATGTACGTTCTTCACAAGCAACTCCAGATACCCTGAGAAGTCAAGGGGGGCTTCTCCCCAAGCAAATAACATGAAGGTCGCTATTCCCAAACCATTATCATTACAAACTACATCGTGTCTATGTTGATGACTTGAATTATATACAATCTAGATGCTACTAACCCAGCTTCTTCCCACAGGACCGCCGCATCACGCTCTACCTGATGATGGTAGCATTCAGCTTGAGCGACTCCAAGCTGCGACCGCCATTGTTCAACCAGCTCGCCAACAACTTGTTGAACATCTCTGGCTCCTGAATCTGAGGAGCATGTCCCAAATACGGGAACGTCACCAACGTAGCGTCCGGAATCGCCTTCTGCGCCTGTCTTCCAAGCACCCTATAGTCACCCAGCTTCGCCTGCACCTCAGGGGGCGACCACACCTTGCCAATAGCCGTGTTATCCTTCTCGCCAATCACCAACAGCGTCTTGGCCCTGATCTTCTTATACTCATGAATCGTCGGCTGACCCAACACCATCTCAACCACATGCGCCTGATCCTTCCAGAACTTCTCCTTCTGGTCACCCTCATACACCTTCGTCAACATGACAACCCACTTATCAAACTCCTCCCTCCACTCAACCCCAGGGTAATACGTCGCCTGCTCATACCCCCTCAGCGAGTTATAATTCTGCCCCCTTTCATCACCAACAAGCAAATCAAAAGACCGGTCCGGCACTCCCTTAGCCTTCCAGTCCTCCAACCCAATCGGGGCCACCAAAACCAGCGACTTGGTAAACTCAGGGTACGTCAGCGCAAACCGCGAAGCGAGCATGCCGCCCAGCGAGTGACCCATGACGATCACCGGCTTGGTCACCCCCAACTCCCGCAACAGATTGCGCGTGTTGGTCGCCAACCCCTTCAGGTTGAAATCGTACGAAGTCGGCTTGGTCGATTTGCAGAACCCGAGCTGCTCGGGGAGGATGACGCGGTAGCCGGCTTTTTGCAAAGGGAGCGCGGCGGCGTACCACGTAGGGCCGCAAAAGTTTTTGCCGTGGAGTAACAAAATGGTTTGGGGTTCTTTGGAAGAGCGGGGGTTGTAGTTGCGGGGGAGAAGGTCCATGAAGGCCATTTCGAGGACTTCCTTGGAGCCGCGGATGGTGGGGGTAAGGTTGTAGAACCATAGTTGGGCGGGGTAGGTGTAGTTGAAGCCGTTGATGTTTTGGGGACGTTTGGCTGGGTAGATGATGTCCTTGGTGGAGTGGAAGAGGGTGGCGGAGACGGAAGCATCGGCGTCGAGTGAGGTGCTCTCGGCGGTGGTGACGGCCGGAGCGGCTGAGATGGTCAGCGGCAGGGCGGCGCCGGCGACAAGGAGGGTAAGGAGTTTCATGATTCCGGTTAAGGTACGGTCTTTTTGTTGTCCGGATGATCTGCTGCTGTCTGTGATGGAGTGGGATGTAGCAGTGACAGCGGCTGGTGATGATGATGTGATAGTAAGCCAGCTGAAGGAATCCGAAGATCTATGTCTCTCTGTCCTATAGCTCGGGATTTGGGGGGATCGCCACTCTACAACAATACTGGTTCACTTGATAGGAGGAGGGATCTGGGTTGTATATATGGTTGCAACCGGATCATCGGCTCCCGACGGCCTTTCTTTCTTCACCCTTCCAACAATCTGAAAGCAAGGAGCGGTAGGTATGCCCGAGTCAAGAAGGAGAATAGCTCTGTTGGTTGAAGACTTGCGAGATTTGTGCTACCAGAGGTTACATTCTGTAATTAGAAGTTCTTGATGAGGGATGGGCATTGGCGGGTTCCACCAACCGACTGACCGACCGACCGAATTGCCCTGGCGACGGCTTGGACGGGAAAGCTAGAATCTTCATGATGCAAGCCCTCCCGGCCGCCCGTCAGTTTCGGCGGAAGATTAGGGCTGGGCAAAGAACGCCTTGGCCCATGATACATATCCATCAAGGTACGTCCGCGCACAAAATTGGTGGTGATGGGATATTGACAAAGAGGAAATGACAGAATGCCAATCCTCGGCTGTGGCAGCTGAGGTGGGGGTTTGAGATACCTGAAGCATAACCCGCGGTCATCGAGATGTTAAGTCAGAAGCCAAGATTGGACTGGATATAACAACGACGGACTAAGGACTATGGGTAAGTGACATTCCATGAACTCCAGTATAGCATGAAACTGCTATTAACCCGGCCAGTCGAACAGCCCATTTTGACCACGCCTGTGACAATTGTCTTGCTTGGAAGCAGCGAAGCAATCTTAGAAGGAGGTAGGAAGATGGGGGATGGGAATGGAGCATTTTGTAAGTTCTTTTCACCTTCCCAACATGTCGATATATCCCGTTCCCGTTCTGCAGCTGGGTGGGTGTCATGGCCGGGTGGGTTTCCCCGAGGAGTGGTGGTGGTTGGTGGTTGGTGGCCCCCCGTGTTTCGAAGCCATCACGATAATCCGCGGAATTGGCCTGGCGCAGGTACACAATTTCCCACGGATTACGTACCTGCAGTTCAACCAATTTTCCCATGTGATGATGCGATCCCGAAAGATATCGACGACAACAACGCCCACCCACCCATTCACTCACCCACACTATCACAAGTTCACACAAGCTTTTGTGCCGCGCCGAAAAAGCCACCCGAAATGGTCCGTCCCACCCCGGCCCTGTCGGTTTATCCTCCGGATCGGCCATTTCACCCAATCCAGACAGTGCGGCGGCGCAGGAGACAGGCCTTGACAAGGGCATTTTGCTGCACCAGAGTAGCATCAAATCTCGTTTGACGGCCTGAAGGGCACTGCGGGCGGGAGAATGGCCCTTGTCTTTTAAGCGACCCTGTCTCACAAACAACAATGCCTTTTTCCTTTTTCTTGCGTCTGTCTCAGGGAAGAAACCTCCGACAACCGACGACCGACCACCAGCCAAAGTGCCCGTCACTTGCCGTCAGCCGGGCTCTCTTTTGGTCTCTCCCTCTCTCCCCCCCACGTTCATCCTTTTCCCACTCTCTATTCCCTCCCATTCATTGTGTGGGCGTGGGCGGCTGGACAATATGTCTCGCAGCTTTCAAAGACATGCACCATCAGCTTGAACACTTTGGGGTTTTGCACTACCCACACCGCATCGCAACCTCCCCACATCATGGACCTTGTTACCTCCCCACGGATAATACCACACTACCAGCCATTGGAACTTTCTTAACAATGCAAGAGATATAGGGAAAAATCATGTTTGTAAAATCCTTCTCGCTCTGGAATTATGGTACGGTTACTTTCTTTTTCTTCCTTCCTGGTGGGAAAAAAAGGTGGATCAGGAATTAGAAATATGCAGGTACATTTACCAGGCCATGGACCACCACCCACGTCTGGGCTTGACTCTTCTTGATCCCTTTTGAAAATCTTGATCGCTGTTGTTGTCTTCCTGCCAGGGAAGATAATATCATGGATATTCTCTAGTTGGCACGCCGATCTTCCTAGATAAGATCTCAGTCTTACACCAGCTCCGCCTTTTTCTCCACGAGTGTCAAGCAGCACGGCGGGCCGCTGCTGTCAAAAGTGTCAAACGATGATCAGGGTCCCCGGGAACCAGCCCGGCGACAACAGGGCGCACTCCATCGAAACTCCAGCGATCGTCCTCTTCATCGCTACCTTCTTTCTGGTCGGTGTGAGGATATGGGCTCGGTTCAAGCAAGCGTCATGGAAGGGCTTGGGATGGGATGACTACACGATTTTGCTATCATGGGTTAGTTTGTCCTTGGCTTTGGGTTGGAGACAAGGAGCGCTGGATGCTGACACCATGCAAACAGGTCTTTGCGCAAGTGGTTTCCGGACTCATGATGGCTTCATGTGCCTATGGGTTCGGTCAACATATCCGAAACCTGTCGAAGGAGAATAAGCTCATGACTTTGAAGGTAGGGAAGGAACCTCCGTCTGATATCTAAAGCACCTGTCACTAACACACCACTTCCCGAGTACAGCTCTTCTACGTAGCTCAAGCCTTCTACAAAATCACCATCAACCTCACCAAAACCTCCATCCTGCTTCTCTACCTACGCATCTTCGTGCAACGATGGTTTCGCATAGCCAGCTACATCCTCATGGGCATCATCAGCGCCTACATGATTGCCACCTTTGGCGCCTCCGTCTGGCAATGCACGCCCGTCCCGCGGGCCTGGGACAAGTCCATCCCTGGAACGTGCGTCGACATAACGACCAACTGGTACGCCAACGCCGGCTTCAGCATCAGCACCGACATTCTCATCCTGGCGCTGCCCATGTACCCGATTTTCATGTCTCACCTACGCAAGACCCAGAAAGTGGCAGTGGTGCTCATGTTCGCGCTCGGTTTCTTCACCACCATCACGAGTATCTTGCGCATGCAGACATTGACGTTTTCGACCAAGACGCCTGACACCACTTGTACGTCTCTCGGTCTTCTTTCTTTCTTCCTCCCTGCCCCCCGCCCCCCTTTTGTTCACTTGTGGCACATGAAACTGACAGACCGTAACAAAAGACGACCTCGACTCCTCAATCTGGACCATCATCGAGCAAAACATGGCCATCATCTGCGCCTGCCTGCCCGTCTGCCGCTTACCGCTCGCCTACCTCTTCCCCAAGTACTTCGCCATCTCTCGACGCGAGCAACGCACCGGTCCCGAGGGGGACATTGGTCACCGGGAGATATCCTCGCAGTCTGAGCTGAGAAGCTGGCAGGGGCAGGGGCCGCATCATCATCATCAGCACGACGTCGCTATCGAAGCTGGTGCTGGTCCCGGGCCACATCAGGTCAACCTGGAGATGAACAGGCGTCCATCGGCATCAGGGATGTCTGTTTCTTCCGATGTCGAGAGGAAGATGTCGACAGATATGAATAGGGGAGTCACTGTTTATCAACGAGACAGGGTATCAACGGATGATGATAAGATGATGATGGGGGTGGGGGTGGGGAGAGACACGAACAGCGAGGACACCATTTTTCACGTGTCGTCTGTGTCGGCGAGCAGGTCGAGGTCGAATTCGAGGCTGGGGATTGGAGGGAGGGGAAGGGATCCCTCGGGTGATAGGATGCACCATGCTGGAGTGGAAGCGAGGCCTGGAGGTGGCATTCAGATGACTACTCAGTTCAGTATTACTTATGATGAGCGATAGATGGGGTGGGGTGGGTACAGGTAGAGGTAAGGTAATAATGGGCCGGCGCGCCCGGGCTGGATGGTTTGATCGGATCGAATGGATTAATGGATGACCCTGTCTGGGGAGGATCAAAAAGTGCTTACAGATTCTTATGTGAGATCATGAACGTGGTGAACGGGCGATCAATGCTTTAATGTAGAAACCTAAATGGGGCGTTTGTAGAGGTATTGTCCACATCTAGATGAGGAAATGTGTCGTTATTGTTGGTGTTATTTTTTGGTACTGTTGTGCATTGTTGACATGTGGATAAGGAGCGGGAGTTGTTCGTCTTGTTGATGTTTTTGCATTTGACATCTGCCTCCGCACGTGTACCTGAGGATATGGTGTCTGAACACACCAACTTGTCTCCTCCGCATCTCTCCAGACTCTCCTCCGCATTACCTCGACCCCACATCATGGTGCCGGCACCGGGACGTCGCCTTCTCGCCCCCCAACTCGTTCCGGTTTATATAGAACTTCGAATGGCAATACCGTTTGAAGACTTGACAATTCAGAGATATATCCGTGGGGAATAGTGTGAGCTCCTTAGGTTCCCCCCAACCTTACGGGCTTAGGTACTGTAGACACTCGCCGAATCTGGAAGTCCCCAGGTGTCGGATCATCAAAGCGTTCTGTCAAACGAGGTCACTGCATGAAGCATAGAATAGGACCTGGTTCTCCGCATTGAAGTTTCCCAATTTGGCCAGTGTGCCACGATATGTCACTGTATGCGAGCAGTGATGACTGCAGCAAACGCCAGAGATCAATTGAATCTGTCAATTTGTGCTTGTACTATGTTGATACCTACATGTGATACTCGAAACTGTAATTTGACGTCCGTCCCTGAACTGATTCTTGGCTGTGGTTCTGTTGACCCTTCCTCCGCTGATCTGTCGTGACTATGGTAGAAGCTCCCACTCTCCCCAGTTCTAGAGGACCAGGGAGGTTGCAAATCTCGTAATCCCAAAGCCCAATAACGCCCCTTTGTCCCTTTGTCCCTCATACTCAGGAAAAACCAGACATATCCCTCCGCGTACATTTACCAGGACATCTCCAAAGTTACCAGCAGTGTCCAAGTGTATAGCAGAGTCTCTCGACTCTTTACGGGCCCGAGCTCCTCTGGAGCATAAAGGTATGTTGCTGTTGCGACCCTCAAGTTTCTTTCCCTCCTTGCCGATGTTCTGTACTCATGTTGTCTGGCCAAACCTTTCTTTGCTTCCAACCTGCCAGTTAGCGCTTCAGGAGTTTCTTCCTACCTGTAATCGAACTCCATCCTAGTAGATGGTCCCGGTTGATGTTGACTTTGGTGCTGTTCCCCCTCCTTTGCCAGTGTCATGTACCCATTGTCTGACCGCGAACTTCTTCCCTTCCCACATGCCTGGCATGCCAGCGGAGATTACCTAAGCACTCCGGTTCTTGATCCCCGGATTGCTCTTGTCGCTGAACACCCTCATCCAAACATGTTCCGAGCACATCTCATCCTCATAATCAAACACGCTCCTGTTATAATCCCTGACAGCCCGAGCCCTCCTCACCGCCTGCTGGTCAGGCGTCTCATTCCGCGGCGCCATACGATCTATGTCAGACAGGGTCGGCACCGGATGAATATGCATGCGCGACTTGCCGCAGTGCGGCTCAAGGCACTCGTACGTGAACAGGATCCCGTGCTCTTCCACGCTCTTCTTGACCTTCTCCAGCCTCTTCCACGGGGAGAAGTAGTCCCAGTCATAGTTCCATTTCCAGTTGAACCCGCTGGGCATGTCTTTCTTGGGCATGGGCAGAGCGAAGGGGTTCATGCAGAAGTTGACGTGGATCTCACAGAGCTTGGTCTTGCCTTGGCTCTTGAGCATCTTGGCGCGCTCGGCAAGCTTGATAAGGAATATCTCGGCGTCCCGGTCGTAAGGGCACTCCAGCTCGCAGGTGGGCTCCTGTAAGAGATCCTCCGGGAAGACGGGGGAGTGCCGCATGCTGAACTCGTCGCCGATGTCGAAGGTAAGGCAAACCAGGCTCGGCGGGAGAAGTCGGTCGTACTCCTGCAGCTGCTTGTTGCGTGCTTCGTCGGTGTGAAGGGAGTCCCAGAGCTTGCGGGAACCCTGCTGGCCGGCAAAGACCAAGGACAGGTGCAGGTGCTCAAGGCGGGAGAAGGATCGGAAGTCGGGTATGACGTTGTGATGGAGGTGGAGCGGGCTTTTGGGACAGATTGCAACCGCCACAGAGAACAGATGTGGAGTCAATGTCGCCCCGAGTCGCAGGGTCCGGAGCGTGGTCTCGTGGGGTGAGAGTAGGACTCGGAGCTCCTCAGTCAACATGATACTGGCAGACAACTCGTTCAAGTTGATTTGGGCACGGTCTAGAAGCCAGGGGGAGATCCGCAGCATCAGGGTGAGATGCTCAAGATTCTGTGACCAGTTAATGAGCGAATCTAGGGTTTCGAAGCAACGTCCGTAGTCGGTCAGAATGAGAGTTCTGAACTTCCCAGTGTGTCTCTCGGTCTTTTAACGTGGCGTTTGTTAGCAAGGGGTAGTGGTAGCTAGCACGAGGGCAGGGTAAGGACTTGCCTCCAGCACTTCATCAGAATGAAAGCTCCCATGCTGTTCAGCCGGTAAACGCATGTGGGAGAGGGTCAAGACACTCAGACTTTTGAGCTGAGCAATGCCAATGACAAGGTCATCCCAAACTGATTGGGGAAGCATTTCTCGAACAAAATCGAGTCTTAAGCTTTTCAGCCCTGGATGAATGGCAAGAGCTTGTTGGAAAAAGTTCAATTGCGGTGTAACCAAGTCGTGATTTCTCCAGTCGGCATTTACTGGATCGTTGATGCCAGACGGGGAAGCCATGACGAAATCCAACGAATTCTAAACTTCGGGATTAATAACAAAATCTTTATCATTTTCAAAAAATGCAATCAACGGATAAACTTACTACTTTATGGAAGCCTCTCAGGATTTCCGCAGTGTGTGTTTCCGGACACATCACATTCTGGCACGGACTTGTGGCGTAAAGCGTTAGCCAATAGCCATCTGAACAAGGGCCCTTCCAACAACCAGAATGCTACTTACTTCACGTATAGTCTTGGGTCAATTCTCAATGCTCTACCAAATTTGAGAGCCTTCTGGGGTCGTTTTTTGTATGTGAAGCATGTTTGCCAAATTATATATCCCGCTCGTATGCTTGCAAGAACCATTCGGCGAGGCTTGATAATTGACGAAAAGAGAATACTGTCTTCGCTTGGGGGCATCAGTGTATAATTCTCATTAAACTTCTGCCAATTCCCCGTTTGCGAGACTGTAGGGTTGAGCACGAGTAGATGTCTGTAAGCTATCGGTTCCGCAATGCGAGCAAATGTTTTGCAGGTGAGCAACACCGAAAGGTACTTGGCATGGTCGAGTGTCAAGTGGAACTCGGATTCGGCGACAAAGTCGACGGGCACGGCGTCGTTGCTCTGCACAGATGGATGAGACCAAGTGCGGCATTTCTTGAGGATTCGCTCCAAGACTTCGTCCGGAAGATCGAGGATATGGCGTTTCGGAGGATTGGTCGTTCGTATCACGAATCCGTCCGGGTGATCAAGGAGTCGGGGTTCCAGAGGATCGATGGTTTGTATCACCGATCCGCCCGGAATATCGGGCAATGAGAGTACGGGCATGCTGGCGGGAAGTAAAGGTACTTGGCGGGGATTTGCGTGGGGATGACAATGTAAGAAGGAAAGAAGAAGAAAAAAAAGGTGAGACAACAAACTGTAAGTGTGCTTCAGGCAGGGGGGCTCCAGTTGGGTTTTGAAGACAGACTCCTTAGCGCAGTCCCTCTTTACTTCCCATCCGGGTGGGTGTTCAGTCTTCAAAGCCAAGAGCTGGTTTCCAGGCTGGGAGGACCAGATTTATACACCAATTCACACAATGACATGTATCCAATTGCGCAAGCACGTACAATGCGCCACCATACCAGGAGAAACACATGATTCCGCAGAGTCCTGGACCATGTGGTTGTGTCTTTCTCATGTTGACTGTGAGGAAGTGTCAAGATCTGCTTAATCTCTCTACCATCGACCTTCACCGGGCAAAGCACATGATGCGTAGACATAAACTCTCACAGCCAGCCCTTGGGACCTACAAGCCCCATTGACCCGAGATTGTCCGGAACTGCCAGAAAGATCTTGCACGAGAATGGATCAGGGCGTCGATGAATCGGGTTGCATTGAACAGCTTCCGGCAAGGTAGCCTACCGCTTCTCAAGGATCCAATGAACGTTCAACACCATGAATGTATCACGTCTAGATCTTGCTATCGGCAAGGTGTCTGAGCTACACGTCCATGTGATTATCATCACTTACTGCCACTTATGTCCGGCCGCTGTCGACTAATCCCTCCGCATCGTTCATAAGCCTTTGCATCCACCGTAGAGTGTGAGCGGGATACCTCGTATGTGTAACTTTATTCCCTCACTCCTTATGCCGTTCATGTTTGGTGAAACACCGAGGCAAGATTCGTTGCCCGGCCGGGCTGAACACGGATCTACGCATATGGGTAGCGATGGTATAGACATTGTCAGCATCGTTCATGGCTTATGGGATATGTATACCTATTCGAGACACTCCACCGTCATACCGCGCCAGGCTCCAGAAGCTGCCTCGGAGGGATAGAGAAGCTCAATCAACGTGTATTACAGCCCTGCGGCTGGTGTTGAATGAGATTACATTGACATGATGTGGTGTGGTGATGGGGAAGGCGATGAGTGCATCCCGTGCGTACTGGAAGAAAAGAAGGGGGTGAGGGACCGAGGGTTTGTCTGTTCAAAGTGAAAGACACATGGACGATGAAATAGAAGGTGAACTGACAATGAAATACCACTCGGAAACTTCCAATAGTGGTTTAACCTGTCCCTTTCAAGGACCTTTGATAGCTTCTAAAGATCCTGCCTTCGAAGTATTTGGTATCCTTCCTGCGGTCACTTCGCTATTGATCAACCGTTGCTCGAATACCCCTATTATGGTTTACGGGATAAGAAGGGTAAAGAAACGGATGGGCTGATTTACCGTTTACTTTCAGCAGAGACAGGAAATAAACATCTTCATGAAAGGGGTTGTCAAACTAGCGTTACCTGGAATTACCCAACTCAAAAGGAACTCTGACACGGACAGGATGGATTGACAAACGCACCGATTCACGCGCAGCCTTCAAACGTCAACTTGTGCAACTGCCCGATTAGTACCTCTAGGCAACAATAAAGTAATACAGAATCTGCGAGTGCTCGCAATGATGCAGAAAGTCAACCAAGCGGGTGTCCAACGCACATTCTTGCCCGGTTGACCAGCGCATATTTGCTCCTGTCCAAGCGCGCATTCTTGGTTGACCACCTTTGCTCCTGTCCAACGCACACTCCAGTCTTGGCTAACCACCGTTGCACCAGCCCAGGTGACCTTTAGCAAGCCAAGCCTTGCCCTGTTATGCAAAAAGCAGAAGGCGGAGTTAATCAAGCGATATCGTATATACGCAGTGCAGGAGTGACTTACCATATGAGCAGGTTTGGGGCAGAGACAGGCATGAATAGTGACAAGCACTCAGACCGAGATCCAGCCCGGAGGGGAGGAGTTCCAAAGACACTCCACCATCATGCCATCACGGGCATCAGAGGCTGCGCGAGAGTGAGAGAGAAGTTGTCCAAAGAGCGTGTATTGCAGAATGACTACATATGAATGAACGAGGGAGGCCGATAAGAGGAACAACCGGAAGTATAACTATCCCAACCTCATCCAAGACTCACCACCACACTAGACCAAAGACCGCATCAAAAAACAGACTCCCGGAATTCGGCGACATTAAGCTTGCCAGTGTAGTCCTGGAAAATGACCGAGTAGCGCGCCTCATCACGCCAGAAAGTTCCGAGCGGACTTCCCCCCATGACACTGCCCGGCCCGGCAACAGCCGTTTGTTTCCATCCCCATCCATCCATAAAAGATGCAGCCACCAAAGAGTTATTGGAGCTCACCCACAGCACCTCCATCCGGTTGTAGTTAGATCTCATGGCTGTGAGACCGCTGTCCACGCGAGCGGGGAAGCTCTTGTTGTTGTCGATCTTCGACCGTGTCCAGGAGCTCTGCGCGTCACACCAGTAGGCGCCCTCGACTCCACCTTTGGGAGTGATGAAGAACACGTCGACAGCATCCGACCTTCTACTGACCGCTGCAATGCGGCTGTGGATGGCAGCCGAGTGAGGTGAAAATGTTCCGGTGGCGAAGGTATCCCTCCAGCCCTGGCCGTCGTCAACCCATCTCTTCCCAGACAACTCTCCATCCTTGCTAATCCAGAACACAAACATCTTGCCTCCTGGGATCGTGACTGCAGCGAGGGAACTCGCCGGGTCCGCGCTCCCCTTTGGTGCTAGCTCGTACCAGGTCCAACCAGTCGAAGAGCCATAATTGTAGTACAGCCCTTCGATGGCTCCCTCGGGCGTGACGTACCACATCTCCTGGTGGTTTGTCGCGCGAGACACGGCCGCAATACCACCCTTTGTAGAAGCGCTGTTGGCTCCACGAATTGTGCCAAATATCCCCGAGCCTGAAGGGGGACTGAACAAGATCCCAAACTTCTGAAAGACGGAGCCATTGAAGGAACACTGAATGGAGCCGTCAGGACGAACCCAGAAAGTCGTGGTTTGCTCCTCATTCCAATTGATGGCTGCGATAGCTCCTGGAACGGCTCCGCCCTCAAACCCTTCCAGGTGAGTGCTGGCCATGCCGTAGTAGCTACCCAAGGTAAACGGCATGAATGAGGCATTCCACACGAAGTTCTTGCAAAGAACGGCCCCGGAAGGCGACACCCAGAAAGCTTGCGACATGGTTGAGTTGTAGGCGACTGAAGAGATGACACTGTTGGCTGCGGTGGAGGCTTTGTCCTGGTCGTTCAAGTTTGCAAAGCGGCTGATTGACCATCCTTTGCCCGTAGCCTGAACCTGACTATCGAGGACGGGGCCAGTAGCTCGGGGAACTCCGCTGGATTGGTCAATGGTGCGGATGACCCAAAAGTCATCGGTCGCCTCAAAATCTGTGATCCAGTGGTATGGCATCCAGAAATAGGGGTAACTGTCCTTGTCCTTTCCCCATGAGTTCTTGCACAGGACACGTTCCTCGTCATCATACCAAGCGACAGCTAGAACAGCATGACCACCCCAGTCTGAGTTTGGCTGCGGTTGGTGAGGGCCGTCAAGGGACTTGAGGGTGGCATACCCCTTGTTTTCCGGCTTGGAAGGGTTGGCGGACTCGGAATCGTCCACGGTGAACTCCTTCCAATAGTAGTTGAAACCGAAAACAACGGGATGACCCTCCTGAATCGATTGCTTGAGGCGGATCAGCGTCATAGTGCCCACTGCCTCCTTCTCCTGGTCACTGAACATGCTCTCAGCGACCTCGGTGTGGTCGGGATCCAGGCGACAGTATTCGACAGGATGAGTGTGTCTGGCGTTCAGGTAGGCAGCGTCAACAGGCCGATCGTTGCAGCCAAGCACCTTGTTGTCCTCAACCACCCAAGGGTCGGCGTCTTCAGCGGCTACACCTAAAAGACTAATCGCTTTCATGGCTTGTCTGATCTGGGTGCCGCCATCCTCGACACTGGTCGGCCATTGCTTCATGTCGTTGTCGTCGGCCATGGCTGCAAGAGCACGAGCGTTGTAGTAGATGAAGTGGCGCGATGGGTCAAGCGATAGCTTGCCAGGGTTGTTGTTAGCAACATACCAGAGGGCAGCGGCTGTGGCATTGGCGACACAGGAGTTGGTGTCCAGTTGGTTGTAGACAGGGGCGTCAGGATAGCGCTCAGTGATGTCGAAGTGTGTATCTGTCTTGGGGTCCCATCCCGATCCACGGTAGTAGTACGGCTTATCCTTCGAATTGAAACCGTCGGGGAGGTATCCTCTGTTGGGGCCGGTGGGAGACATTTCGGATGACGTAGTGTGTTCGGGGCTTAAACTGAGAAGCAGGGTAGTGAGTTGTGCGCGGTGCAAATGAATCTTGGGGCAATGCTTGGGGAAAGGTGATCTGGTGAAGCTGGACGATTTCTGGACAACGAGAGCGCGAGCCACGGCCTTTATACAAGATACGACGAGTATCTCGTTGTATTTTCCGGAGGCTGAATCTCATACATGTCGAGGATCTTTGCAGTAGGAACGATTGTGCTTGAGAGACCATTCAGCATAATCTCCGTATTGTCACGGATGCCGTTGGAGCACATCCAGTCTAGACCAATCCATGGGGCCTTTTGGGGGTGTCAAGAAAGCTCGACAGCCGCCTTGAAGATTCATCGTGGAAAAATGTGTCCCGAACCAGCGTTTCAGCTGCGTCAACCCCTTGGTATCGGCGTCCGTGGCAAGTTCGTCAAGGGAAATATTGGGTTTGTGCTTGAGAGGCGGCCGTTGAGATAGCTGAGTATCATCACGCGGTGCGGTCGAGGGCTGAGTTGGGTTATCATGGTGGCCACCATGACCCATATCCTTCCCTTGACCTAAGATACGGTATATCCGAACGTGGTAGTAGTTGTGATGGGTTTATCGTCGCGCGGTAACCGTGATTGGTCGATGTATCGCGTATCAGACTGGTGTGTGTCGGAGATTGTGGCTGGCGGGATGTTCTGCAGCTGAATGGTATGGGGTAAACCGTTGACATTAGTTCGTGCGGCTGATGTCGGATTTAACCACACTGACTCGAGTTGGTATTAAGGTATGAAGGAAAAGGCGACGGAGGCATCCAGTGAGCCATGGACTATTGAATCGAGCAACCGTCAGTCTTGAACCCCAAATTTTGCGAATGAATTACGACAAAGGGGCGGTGGTAAAGCACAAGAGCCACTTGCCACATAAACAGGCATAGAACGGGCAGGTATAGGTTGTGATAAGTCCTCGAATCGAACTCGAGGACTGGGTAGAGGTACCTCTAGCAACGCAATTTTGGGCGTTGAAGGAGGGAGCTGATGAAAGCCCGGATCACGCCCACACGCAGTTTCCAGGATCGGGAATAGCTCCTCCTTCCTCATGGCATCAGATTGGAGTCAGCGTCGTAGACAACTGTCCGAAAGTCAAAGTTAAGCGAGCGGGACCTGCAAAGCCCCAGTGACGACGAGAAAACATTCCTTCGTTGTGTGTCGGCTTCCGTTGGTTAGAATCTATTGAACACGGTTGCGGGCGCGGGAGGGCCGGCCATGGTTTTAGCTGGGTTTCGTTTGCAAGTAGGGGAACTTTCACTCACCTCTCCTGTTCTTTTTCCCTGTTTATTTTCTCGCGTGTTGCCATTTACCTATTGCAATGGGCGAGTTTCGTGGCATAGGGTTGTGTGTCCAAGGGTTAATTGTCAGATTTCCCATCTCAGTGTATTAGGGAAAGGGTCATGGCAGAGAGGTTGAGCGTGCCCAAACCCCTATGTTTCAAAACTCTGCACTCCTCACAAAAGCGGGGAAAAAATCGCCGCTTGTCGCTGCAAACGTAACTCGGCATCAGTCATTCTCATGAATCTAGGGGGAGAAAAGTCGTTCGTAATTCAGTAGCATACCTAGGGTTTCCAAAAGCCCATCCCACTCTTAAGCACTGACGGCTAACGTCCGTTGACCATCCCGTCTCCCCATAACCAACAAATCCTTTCACCCAAGACATCCAACTATTGCAACTCCCTACCTCTAGGTAAGAATGCTCTTTCCAGCGAGAACCTTCTCCGCCGCCGCGTCCGCATCGTCGATAATCTTGTCCACATCATTCTTGGCCATCCACTCTTCTTGTTCCTTTTGGTTCAAACTGTTTTCCCTAGTGTTAGCTTTGTTAGACGAGACGAAAAAAAAAGAAACAGACTCACATAACAATCTGCGACCCAAAAATGAATAACCTCGCATAGGCAATCAACAGATCCTCATACTCCTGCGTCACTCGCCCATCTACTTCCTTTTTTGCTGCCTTTCCTTCTGACCCGTTCTCCCCTGGACCCTTCTCTCCTTCTCCTTTTGGTAGCGATGACACCAACCCCTCCACCTCCCCCTTAATAACCCCCACCGCCTCATCACACCTCCTCAACCCCTTCTCCAGCATCGTCGCCAGCACCAGGGCCACGCCAGACGTGGAGGCGCTGGTGAGGCAGTCGCCCAGGGTGTTGGCGTGCTGGTTGAATTGGAGGAGCTTGGCGGAGAGGGAGGTGAGTGATGCCAGGGAGGAGGGGTCTGACAAGGATGGTGAGGAGGACTGCTGCTGGTTTGAAGGGATGAGGTTGTTGTCGATTAGTTGAGAGGTGGAGCGGGCTTTTTCGGCGAGGAGCTTGGCGTCGGCTGCCATGGTGAGGGGCTGCTGCTTTGTTGAGGAGGGTGGTGGTGATGAGGACATTGTGTCTGATGGTGAAACTGGTGATGGATGGTTTTGAAGTCGTAAGTGTGTGTGTGTTTGGCGCCCTTCTGAGACCGATTGTGTTGTTGGTGACGCCTTGGCTTGATGGTTTGAGAATTGACTGAGCCGTCGTGTGGAGCGTCAGAATGCTGGTTGACTGGTAGAAAAGAATGGACTGTATATAGATGGGTGATTTGAGATGGAAGTTGAAGTAAAGTTGTGGTTCGGACCCGACGAGCTGGATAAAGATGATTGTGAGTGGATGTCCCAAGGTTGAAATAAGTGAGATTGTGTGGGAAAACGGTGCTGCAATGGAACTCTTTTTTCCCAAAGCCCTGTCAGCCCACTCGCCTTACGCGCAGCGTGGGTCACAAGCGCTGAGCCAAAGTGCGGGGTTCCCTGTTGACGCCGGCAGTCACAGACGGAACCGTGGGGGTTGGGGCCGGTTCGGGTGTGGGGGCTCACGATTTCTGACCTTTTGGGGTATCGAGGAGAATGAGCTTTGTGGAATGAGGCACAATAATGTAGAGGATAATTGAAGTAGAAATGGTCAAGAGTCCAATTATTGCGGGCGGCTGGAATAACCGGTGACATCTTCTTTGAGTGACCAATTCATTCAGTGCATGTCATGCCCGACGCATTTCGAACCCTAACCCGTGTCACGAAGACTCAATAGTCTCCAAGAAATTGGCGTGGGGGTTCGCGATGCTGCACAGGAAAGTCGAAGATTTTTGGAGAGCACAAACACGAGCGATGCAAATTTGAAGCATCTGTAAGGAAATTGTTCAATGGGAGATGAAATTATCGTTTCTCTCCCCTTTTTCCCCCAAACGCCCCAATGATTTAGGTTTCGTGGTGCGGAAGGGCAGGTGTGTAAATGAAAGTCTTGGCACGCTTCGGTCCAAATCCGGATCGTGAACAGTGGATCACGAACCCGGGGAAGGTCGAAGACACTCATTGATAATCCTCCACACAAGCAACTTGCAAGAGCAGTTTTATTCGCAGCTGGATCTTGGATAGTTTTCATATCAAAGGCATTACGAGATGTATCAGGCTTGTGAAACACAACGAGATTCGGTCAACGGAAAACGGCCCGTCATTGCCAAGTGGCTGCTGACGTTATGTTGGATGGTTGTTCTTTTCTTTCCTGGGTGGTTGTTGAACCACTCCCGAAGGGGTTCGGAAAAGTCTCATTGCGGGAGTCACTGACTTGAAATTTAGCAGAAAGGAAAGAGCGACCTAAGGAGGCCTTCAGTTATATGCGCGCGCAAATCGTGAGACTCCAATTTCATTCTACCGACTACTACCGAGAAGTTGTGTAAAGAATGAACAGCTGGCCAAGCGGGTATAACACACATCCATCAAAAACTGAGAAACCTCTTCCACTTCGAAGTTTTCCATCAAGTAACCATTGATCAGACCCTCATCTCTCAAAAAGACTTCTGAAGGTGAGAGTATGCTAGCAAGGCCCTCCCGCAATAGAGTTCCATCGGATGAAAGTGCGCAAGATGAATGCCTAGAAGCAAGTAGTAGCCGGAATACCAGGACCAAAGTTGTTGCACCTGTTGCACTGCTGGACGAAGCGCCAGACGTAGCCGGTGGGGTCGGTCTCGTAGATGGCGTTGAAGATCTGCCCCTCGGTGGTGCCCGGGGGAGAGATGGCGAGGAGGTGGGCCTTGTCGGAGCCTGAGGTGACCAAAATCCGTCAGTTGTGTCCTTCAGTCGATCAAGTTCATGTTTTGGTGTAGAGAAGGAAAAGGCTTACACTGAAGCTCGTTGATGATGCGCCAGCCGCAAAGCTGGACGCTGGCGGGGCAAGCGACCTGGCGGGTCTCGAGGGTGGCCTCGGTGGGGGCACCCTGGGCGGTGGCGGCGAGGGCCGCGATGGCGAGGACGATGGTGTTGAGGGCGAACATTTTGAATGATGTTGTTGAAATGTGAGTTGTGGTTGGAGCTGGTGAGTGTTGAAGTTGCTTGTGAAGTGTGTGATGATGATGATGATGAGAGAAAACAGACCGTCTTGTCGAGATGTCTGCTCGGTCTTTATAGATGTTGGGAATCCAACGTTTCAAGGCTTCTGGCAATTGTCTTCAATAGTCGAGCGCTGGATGATACCCAATTTGTTCATATCATGATCCTCCATGTTGATAAAGCCACATACATCACACCGCCATGGTGGTGTTGACGATGTCAACCAACAACGTACGAACAACGACCCGGTGAGAGAAGTTGACTCCTGTGCCCTTTTGACGTTTGTCACCAGAATGCCCTCACCGGCCTCGATGTATCCAGATTCGGCGGACGTGCTGACACACCCAAAAACTTACAAGAACGAGAGCATAGTGGTGCGTGGGTGGCTCTTCAACCTCTTGAGGCTCTCATGATCTCGAGCGCTCAGCGGCGTTGAGAGCCTTTGCGAAGGCTTGATGGTTGCTTCTTTCCATGAGTTCCATCTTTTCTCGTTCAAAGCCATACAAACCATACGCCGCAAAAGTGTCGTGCCTTTGCTGGATCTTTCCATGATTCTCTCAAACACACTTGAGTTTTTGTTGTCCTTTTCGAACAAGACGTATTTCAAGTTTGAAAAAGCTCGGCCCATACTCTCGTCAGGTTTAGAAACGACTGGACTCCTCCTTTTGGTTTGGGACTATAGTTGCTAGGGCGTTTTCTAGCCCAGACGTGTAAAGGCCATCCCATCCCCTTCCAAACCTCTGCTTTTGGTACATCCTTGGCACACAATACTTCCAGACTTTCCCTATTCTCGGACTTTGGACCTGGTATTTTCGCGGCCTTGGCTCAGCCCTGCCCATATTGCCTCCCTTAACAGCCACGTGCACTAAATTGCTTGACCGACTCATTAATATCTTTCTCTGTGTCCTGACTCGTGAGCCAAACTTGGTAACTGATTGGAAGCTCATTGGAGGTCTTCGAATTCGGATACCTGGGACACCGGCTGTGACCTTGCGGCTCGGTTTCTCAACCGGGTTTGGTAGTCTACTCTCCAACTTAGGTAGGGCTGAGCCACGAGCCTCAGGTGAAATGTATGGGGGTTTCGTGTTTATGTTACATCCTGGAATGACAGATGGCGCATCGGGGATTTGGCCATCTGGGGTGAAGAACCATGCATCCTTTTATCAACCTCGGTGAGGCCGAGGGATGGTTCTTGGCTTATCACCTTCGGTCTCGTCACTGAACGTGGGGATGGAGTTGAGGCAGTTCGGGTACTTGTTCTGGTGAGCTAGGTAAGCATCCTCAACTTCGTACTCGGCCGGGAACTAAAAAGAGGCTTCTATGCCGAATGCTTTCCCAATTGATCCATGACTGCAGTGCAGAGAACCAAATATGACCGCTGACAGCAACGTTTAACCCCCACAATGACTCGAAGGGCGTGGGATGCTTGGACTATTATGTCCTTTATGGTTCACCTTGCGGCCACTTCTATGACGGGAATCCGGTGAAGCCATAACCAAGAGCTTCACCAACTCCCACCGGCAAACTCCAAAGTTTGGCTCGTTATACTATACGAACCTGGACTTAACGTGACAAAGTCATCGTCGAGACTAGTGTAAAGAGATCAGTAAGAACTGACCACGTTACACCACCCTTCAATATTCCGACAAAAACAAACGAACTGTCGTTACCGCTCCTCGTGTCTTAACCGCGCCGCAGCTTTGCATCGTGAACCAAGTTACCGGTGCCAACGTTTGTCATCCCCGTTGGGGTGGACAGTGTAGTGTACAGTGGGTGTGTATTGGTATAGAGTGTAAGCATCGTTGAAGGAAGATTGTGTAAGCAAGGTTACACTCCGATCCTTATATGCACGTATTCGGTGCCTGTGTGAACTGTGTCCTGGATGGAAGTTAGAAGGTGAGGTTGTGCTGACTTACACAAGAGGTGTGATTACCGTTTTAGGAAAACCCCATTGACGACCTTGGATGGGATGTGACAATGATGGCAATGGCTTGAAGGGCGCGATGGAGCAGGTTCAGCCGGACAACCCCATTGCTCTCGGAAATTATAATCATCCCTTCGACGATATCTGGCGCATCCCCAGGCCATGCAAACAACCCGACAATTGTCATGGGATTGTTTTCCTCGTCAAGGCCGGCGGTGAAAATGTTGAACTCGGGCCCGGACCAATGGTTGACAAACTCCACTGTTGCGGCTCGCCCGGGGCTTTTGTAAGTGGAACTGACGCATGCCAAGACTTGGGGGTTCCTTACAGGGGGGTGATGGCCGCGCCGTTAGAAGAAACGCGGAAATGACCGGCAATATCGCCTATACGTCTGATGGCCTCTAGGTTCAAGGAGCAGTTGATTCTGTCAGATCATAGGAGAGTGAAAAGGCCTTTCGAATCGTATTCATTAGCGTGTAATATTATAACCAAACTTGGTGTGTTTCGTAGGAACAAGGAAAGAAAACAAGACCCAAAGAACGCCTTCTCCTAAGCAACCAAACATGTCTGTTTCTTTTCAGATGAGGCCTGCCCGAGCAGCCTCACTTCCACCCTCCTCCAGGATGGTCTCAACCTTCTGCTTGCCCTTACCAATGCTGCCCTCACCGACGCCCATCCTGCGCGCAACGTAGCGCTGGGCAATGACACCCACCGAGAGGCTCAGTGCCTCCTCCACCCACTCGGCAACCCATTCACGCGGGTCAACACCGCCGCTCTCGACAATGTCACGAATCTCTTCCGGCACGCGCTCAAACTCGAACTCTTGGCCTTCGTCAGCACTGCCCGGGGTAAGGGGCGCGGCAGCAGCGTCCAGCCAGCGGATCCACTTGGCGGGAATGGACTGGCTGATGGTCGAGTACTGAATATCATGGATAGGGTCGTAGATGTAGACGGCGAAGCAGACCATATCGTCAACCTTGTCCTCATCCAGAACATCAGATGACTCCTTCTCCTTCTCTGAAGCTGACGAGCCTGCGAAAAGGGCCTTGTCCTCCTTCACACCGATGGCCTGCACCGAGAGGAAGATGTCTGAGGTCCGAACGGGGTTGCTTTCGCTGGCTGGCTCCATCGCTCTCTGGCGCGCCGCCTCAATACCACCGTGCGCGGAGAAGTAGTCGTTGGCATAGCCCTCGGCGTTGGCCCGGCAGAGCTTGGTTCCCTCGACAAGACCATTGATGACGCCCATGTCGCGAGGGATCTCAACTTGCCGCCACCAGGGTCCGTCGCGCCAGCCAACCACTGATGAGCCGCCGAAGAACGAAGGCTTCTCGGACGAGTTGCGTGCTGTTGACTCTTGGCCCCGCTGGACGACCAGGAGATCGCCGCCCTCGACCTGGGACATGACGCGACTAAAGACACCGTGAATCAGAGGGTCGAGGGAAGGATATCCGACGAGATCGTGGGTTATATGGATGAGCAGTCGTTCGTGGGACGAAATAGGCGGGGCGAGGGTATGGAGGATGTTGGTGAAGGTCGGGATGGCGCGATGTACGAGGTCTTCTCCGACTGTTACGCGGGATACAAATCAGCATTGATCGCAATAGCGGAGAGAAACAAAAGGACAACGGCTTTGATATAAAGGAAGGACAAAGACTTACCGAAGCCGCGCAAAGCACCCACGTTGCCTCGAACCTGCTCGGCCCATTTCTTGGCCTCCTCATTCTGCTGTGCTGCCTTGACGGCGGCTTCAGCTTGCTTTACCGCGGCAGCAGCAGTCGCGGCAGCAGTCGAGGCGGCAGTAGACAAGAAGCCTCCCCACCAACTTCCGCCGGAGCTAGCAGCTGGTTGTGGCTTCTCGACGGGCTTCTTCTCGGACTCGTGGGGATCGGAGCTTGTCGCGCTGGGGGTGAAGGTGCCAGTCGGATGGGATGCGGTACTCTCGCCTGACTTTCGTGCAGTGGCGCCGGCGTCAGCAGCAGGGGGTGGAGGGGTGTTGGTCGAGGTACGCTTCGCCGGCGAAGCTTTGGCGGCGATGTCGCGGACACGTGGGGTATGAGGTCTTTCGGGAGCTTTGGAGACAAGCTCATCCTCTAGCTCGGCGAGAATATCTCGGTCGGCGGCATCGTTCTTGGGCTTAGCAGGTGCTCGCTTGGTCTTTGGCGTCGATGACTTTTTGATGGCAATGTCGTCGCCAATGCCCTCGAAGAGCTCGCCGAGCTCATCGTCGGTAGGATCAGTCTTTGATTTTCTGGTAGCCATTGTGTTTGTTGACGACAGCGTCCTGTGTTGTCGACGGGAGGGTGGAATGATGTGCTAGGGTGGATGAATGGGTGGATTCAATCGAGATAAGGGAGCGCCGGGCGGAAGCACAGTCCAGGGACGGGAACCCAACACATTGCGGGGACCAGGCCTTGACAGATTGGGTGCGGATTTGCGGGGTTGCACTGAGGTGTGTGTAAAGGTACCTAGGTAGGTACCTCTGCCTTGAAGACACCGACGCCTCAGAGGAAGTCATGGCCTAGACGTCTTACAGTACAAGTCGAACAAACTCAAGCTAGCTCTGGGCTCTCCGTGATGGAATCAAAATACCTAGTAAGATATTATACTGGAAGTGAGCAGTTCGACATACGTTTCTGGTGTGATGCCAGATCGCTGGTGACTGAGGGCGTGTACGTTGCAGTAGTAAATGGTTTCAGTAAATAGTTTGGCCAGTTGAATGGTACTTCCGGTCCCTCGAAGGTGAGGATAACGACCGTTAGTAAATTTGGCCCGCCAAGACTTTTTGGACCAACCACACAGCGCACATCCAAAATGGTGGAGACAAGACCCAACAACAAGCCAGTAAATTACGAGAAATTGTTAGAGAATACGCCGGACGAGTGACTTTGGGAAGAAATTAGCCCAGTTAATTCAAAGTACTACCGACGGACCACATCCATCCAGATTTACAAAAACCCATTTACTGGCGCACTTACTGGTGAAACGTACACGCCCTGAATCGTAGTTTTCTCAGCCTTTGGGATTTGGCTAAACGGGATTGGTTGGCGCATCCACTTTGATTCTTGCAGCCCTTCCAGGTGTGGTTCGTTCCTTCGAAGTTCCTTTTGGACGACAGCCTCATCATCTGTTGCCGGGCACTCGTCAGCCTCAAGGATCTCAACATCATATCACTTGACCTCAATGACCGGACAATAGGAAGTCCTTTAATCACACAACTCAATTGGCTTCTAGTGTGCAGTGGCTCACTCCTGTTCCGATCAGATGAAATCCAGCCTGGCAGCTCACGGAGTGAATGACATGAAGCAAAAAAAGGCGGCCAAGATTTGGGTTCGATCCACAGTTGCAGGCCGTAGAACGGTGAAATGTGATTGGACCATTGTCTTATTCAACACACAGGCTGGAGCATGTTAGTGGCCTTGTCGGCTGGCAAGCAGCTGCGTCGTGGGTCTGACGGGTCAGAACTGACAGGGCTTGCTGGTCTGTGATTGGCTGTGGCTTATTCGGATTCTGAACCTCCAAAATTGACGTGAGGAAGAAAACTACTCGGCCGTCAAGTCACGGCCACTTCCCAGCCAAAGTCAAGCACCGATTTTGGAGGACGCCACAACATCTTGACTACCTCTCTCGCACTTCTCTCGCCAGGAGCTTCACCATCTTGCACATTCGACAGCTCGATTATCCTGTCTTCAGCCCTCTTTGCTGGAGTAACGGCGCACCCATCCACACAACTACCTGGCCCTGGCGGCTTGCACTAATACCGCCCATCCCGTCTGTACTTTTTTTTACTTTTTGCCCGTGCGTCCGGCCGGCCTTCAGTTTTCACTCACAACAACATCCAACACTCGACTTACAAAAAAAGTAACAGTCTGAAGCTGTGCATTACTGAACGGCAATTTGACGATATTCCTGGTGACGGAATCTATCTCACGGCATTGTCAGATACCTATTCAGCATTGCTATTCGGCATATTTTCCGATCAAGTTTTCACTCAACCAGAAACCAGACAACCTAACTGCTGCAACCCGCTGGGCACTCACAGCGAACGCCAAGCCTGAGCGTCTTGGATCCAACCATTGACAAAGCTGAAGCAAGCCGAGTCCCTGACACGTTGAAAGGTTAGTGCATTTTTTTGACTTTTCGCCTCACTGGCAGAAAGTCAACGTTCCACCACCGCTCAAAATACCCAAATACCATAGTATCCAAAAGGTGCTCATTCTGACCAGCCCGTAGCTGAGGCTCAAAGTACCTTGGTCTGTGCAGCCCAGTCAAGTCTGTCTTTACTTCTGCTGCAGAGTGAACTGCAACTACTGCAACTCTTACGCTTAAACATGGAGCGCGGGCGTGGTGGTGCTGGCCGTGGGCGCGCGACCAAGAAAATGCGTGGGACCCTGTCATCAACTACACCTCACAACCTCCAACAACACAACCTGAATAACCAGCAACAGCACCATACTAGTCAACATCAGCAGCAACAACAACATCAACATCAGCCTCGCCCTATTGCTCAGCAGCACGAATACGAGCATCAATTTCAAATCACCCCCTTCCCTCATACCAACAACGGGTTTCATCATCAGAACAATACCTCTGCCACCACTCTACCTGGCACTGTTCACAACCCTTCCCCTTCCATTCCTGGCAGCAACTCGCATGCGCCTCACACTCACCCCTCCACCGGCTACACCCCCTTTTCGGATCTGACCACTCAGAACGCTCCATTTCAACTCACATCGCATTTGGAGAACAATCAAATTCAACCACACCTTAGACCTACACCACATCCATATCCCCAAGTACTTGCCCATCAGACTCAAGACCATCAATTCCAGCATCACCCGCTACAACATCACCAACCACAGCCACAGCCGTCTCCATCACCAAGCCATCACGGCGCTCCTCAGATCGGTCCCCTCCGTGGTGGTAGGACCAAGCAAGTCATCTATCCGAACCATCAGCAGCGGCGCACTGCTTCCCCACAGGCACCTGATTCAACATCCTCTTTCCGCGTTACGCCTCGCAGTGATCGTTCCGTCCGGACAAGTCCTTTCACCTTTGACGACCCATCAGAGTCTGCCATGCCTGCTGGCAGGTCATCAGCACGCAAGAGGTCCAGGACCTTTGACTTCTCTCATGAGCTCACTAATGATGACCGTGAGGGAAACTCAAACGAGAAAGGCGGCCACTCGCTTAGAAAGCGTACACGGGTTGACTACACCCAGGAAGTTGTAGAAGAGCCAGATGGCACTCCCGCCACTAGAGTCGAATCCATCACCAAGCCCGCCGGTATCCCAGCTACCCGTGGCCGCAAGCGAAGAAGCACTTATGGTGAATCTGAGGCTGAAGAACCCAAGGATCATGACCATACATCCTCGCGGAACAAGCGGGCCAACAAGTCTCCGGCTCCTGCACGTAACCCATCCTCTCAGCGAAAAGCAGCTGCTAAGAAGCCAGCCACAACGCAAAACACCTTCGCTGAGCCCCAGGCGGACAACAATGTGCGAGATACAATCTTAGTCGGTGGCTCTATGGACGATATCCCAGAGGCAGATGAAGAGTCGGAACGTTCGGCAGTTGACCGTGCAACTGCAGACAAGGAATCGTCAAGGCCCAACGGAACTGGTACTGTCCCGCAAGGTGAACAGCCCTTGCCTCCTAAAGAGCCTGGTAACGAAACCGAACAGGCGTCCGATGCAAACGCTGGCACCAAGGACAAGTCCGCTCCAAATCCACCAGCACAAGAGAACGGCAACGTCGCTTCTTCCAACGAAGCTTCAGTCAATGACCGAACCGCGACATTGGACAAGGTTGAAAAGCCACGGTCCTCAGATCCGCTCAAGAATGGGCCCTTTAAGGAAGAGCCCACTGAACAGGATGAAGTAACCCAGTTGCACTCGGTGCCCGAATTGATTCCACAAGCTCAACCCTCGGCTACTTCTTCCAAGGTCGATTCCCAACCTGGCAATCGTCCACCATCTCCTCCTACCACCACACAAGGTGATGATTCGGTCGAGGCATTCTCTCCATCCGCGGCTCCTCAGCCCTTGCGACCACCTAAGCCAGGCTTCCCGCCTCGGATGAAGAACCTCGAGCGGATTTATCGCCTCGAAACTCCCACAGCTGCTTCTCTGAAGCTCACCCCGTACGTGGATGACGACGTAACCCATCCCGGCCCCTTTACCGAAAAGCTCGTCCTCGATACTACGACCAAGGCGAATCCTACGCCTATACCCACACCGGCCACATCACGGGCCCCCACACCTGCACAGGCGGTGCCAGTTGCACCAGCCACCGTCCCAGAACCCACGTCCGCTGAGTTCCATTGGGATGGGCGGCGTAAGCTGTCGACAAAAGAGTTCTACCAACTCTGGCGGCAGGAAACCAGAAAGATGGTGGCAGATGGGCAGCCTCGTATGTCCATGATGGAATTCAGGGATAAGTGGTACCATCCACGACTAAAGGAAGGGCAGGCTGGGGCTGGAGACGTAGTGTCCAAGACACTTCCCCAAGTTGAGTCGGCTCCGTTGGCAAAGGTGAAGGAAGCATCTCGTCCAATCGTGCGACCTGCGGATGATACACCGCAAACGGAGCCGCCAACCGCCGCGCCTTCCCCTTCTGAGATGGTGGACGATGAAGAGCTGGCCACCGCGTCTGCAGCAGACGATGAAGATGGCCAGTACGTCAACGGGCCATCGTTTGATTCCGACAAGGCTGCTGGCTCTATTGAGCCGCTGGAGGTAGTCCGACAGCCACGGAAGCAATGGTCATTCCTCAAGATTCGCGACATCCAGGAATTCGTGGATGCCATGGAAGACTACCAGGACATGGACGATGCCACGCTCTACAAGCTGGCCGAGGCCGTAAACGAAACACTGTGCGTGTGGCAGACAGAGTACCGCGAGCTTAGAAAAATCGTCGATGATGAGGATAATGCCGAACGCCGTAAGAAGAACGATGTTTCGATCGTCAACTGGGAGAACCGTCTCAAGGCGGAGGATGCGCCACATTTCCGCCGCCATTACGACGAGCCCACCAAAGGACCGCCGGTCTTTGAGCTCAAGGGTGTTCGCGCGCCGAAGCCCACATCAGATGACCCCATTTATGAGCATCAAAAGGAGCAGGACAAGATTATGGCGGCAGCATATGGCTTCAAGCACAACCCCCATGCCGCCGCGGTCGGTAGGCAAAACATCGAAGAGCAACGCTGGGACATCACAGAGACACGACCCCATAGGAAAGGTGCTGGAAAGACGGAGCTTGCCGAAGAAAACGTTGTTGAAGGAAAGCGTGTGCGCAAACCTCGCAATCTTTCGGATCAAAGCAAGGATCCCAGCCGTGCCGGCACCCCTACCGGGGGTCCGTCTGCGGTTGTCGGTCGGCGTGGCAAGCGCAAGCAGTTGGCTTCAAATGACGATACAATTGAGGCGTCTGACCAAACTCCGGCCACAGAGGCTGCACCTGAACCTGTCGTCCGCAAGCGACGCGGACCCAAGCCCAAGGCATTGATCCTGGCAGAGCAAGCTCAAAAAGAGAAGGAGGCCCAAGAAGCCAAGGAGGCTCAGGAGGCATTGGAAGTTGAGCAAGCTGAGAAGGACAAGCCAGCCGAGCAAGCTCAAGAGTCTCAGCCAGATATGGACGTCCAGGTTGCTGAGAATGTTCAGGAATCTCAGGAAGCTCCTCAGATCACTGACGCGACCATCCCAGCGCCTGAGGAACCAAAGGTGGAAGAGGCTCCTTTGCCAGCAGACAAACCGAAGCCTGGTCGCAAACGTGGTCGTGCATCAGCTGCTGCCTCTGCCGCTCCTGCTCCTCCCCCTGCTGCTACCGTTGAAGAGACGCCTGCCCCTACGTCTGCTCCAATGGAACCTGAGGAGGGTAAGTCTAAGCGTCAGCGCCAGCCCAAGGCAGCGCTACCTCCTGTCCAGGAGATTGCCCCTCAGTCCTTCTACAACAACTCCATTACTTTGGAGAACGGCGCTCCAGAATTGCCACCGCCTCCTCCACAAGAGCAACCGGCACAGAGGCCATCGACTGCTTCTTCAGAGGGAACGAACAATACGGCCGGTACTCCGGAATCGAGTTACTCGTTACGTGATAAGCGTAAACGCAACTTTGTGCTTGAGAATGATCCTGAGCTTGAACCCAGGCAGCAGAAGAGAGCTCGCGCCGCTGCTCCAGCTAAACCAGAGGGCCACGAGCCTAAGAAGCGTGGTCCTAAGAAGAAGAACGCCAACGTGACGAGCCAGCCTACCTCAGCACCTCCCCCACCACCCCCGGCACTTGCTCCGCAGCAGCCTGTTGGAGGCTTGAAGGCACCCGCCTTGTTCTTCAACAGCGGACCTCCCCATATTGCCCCAGCACCGGGTCCGTCTCCTTTTATGCATACGTTCAACGCTGCTCCGGCTTTCCCACCTGGAGGTCCTCCGCCGCAGGTCCCCGCGCCTCCTGCTATCACCAAACCGTTGACTCGTATCAAGATCAAGAACCCAGGACCGCCACCGATGGGTCCTGGCTTCGGACAAGTGCCACCTCCCCAGGCGGCCCCTCCTGTCAACACTGGCCCACATCCTACCTTGAAGGGTCCAGGTAAAGCACCTCGCGCTCCGAAGGCGGCTACGCCAACTCCACCCGAACCAGTCGAGCCACCCAAGATGATGCCCAGTGGTTTTGCTCTGGCCAATACCACGGAACCGGACAAGCCGTATGCGGAGATGAGTAAGTCGGAAAAGATGAGCTACTCCATGAGAAGTAAGTCACAGTCCTCTATTTCTTTGGCGTATTCGCAAGCTAACAGGCATATAGGACGCTGGGCTTCGGGTGAGATGCAGGGAGCGGTTGAAAAGCGCCGCACGACATTGGCCAACAAGAAGGCTGAAAAGGCTGCGAACGGTAACGAGCCAGGCATGATGTCCATGAGCCAGACACCAGACCCTGTTTCCGCCGGCCCGTCTACTAATGCCTCGGCTCCGACAACACCAAGCCTTGGTCCGACTCATAACGGGTTGCTGGCATTGCCGCCTCAACCGCAGGGCCTTCAGAGCGTCCAGAACGTTCCGGTTCCTCCGGGCCACCACCAGGGCATGCACAGCTTCCCTCAGTTGCCTCCGCACATGATGCCACCGCATTCGATGCCTCCACAGCCGATGCCGCCTCAACAGATGCCTCCTCAGGGAATGCCTCCTCAGGGAATGCCTCCTCAGGGAATGCCTCCTCAAGGAATGCCGCCCCAGGGCATGCCACCTCACTCGATGGCTCCCCATTCCCAGCAGATGCCACCAATGGCCCAGATGGCACCGATGAACCAGCCGGGCCCGGCTCATGGTCAGGGACAAATGCCGCCGCAGATGGCCCCCATGCCCCCGATGCCGCAACAGATGCAACCGATGCACCCCCTACAACATCAACATCAACACCAGCATCCACACCAGCATCAGCATCAACACGTGCCGCCTCAACCAATGCAGCCTTTGTCCTACCCTTATCCTCCTCACCACCCTGCTGGACATGGACCCGTTGCTTAGGAGGCAGAAGAGGCTATTGACCCCAGCTTGATGCAGTATTGATCCTTCAAGAGATGGGAAAACAGGAGGAAGGGAGATGGATATGGGAGGGAAGAAGAGACATGATTTGCGAGAAAGGTGTTGATCTTTTAAGGTACCTGGATATTCAAGGTGCTAGGTGATTGGAATAGGGATGGATATACCCCGAGAAGAATGATGTTTATGTGGAATATTTTACTTGCTTTCATGGATAGGGATTGAGCAGGTCGAATTTGGCTATCATGTTGTTTTCATTTTGCGAGTATGAGGAGGATGTAAACAGGCGGGTACATACCTGACAAGGGCTTCAAAGCTTCTTTTCTCGCATCAGTTTGGGACTCCTCTTGGAATGGACAAAAAGGAAAGACAAAAAGGAAGAACAATGGTTACGGATATGGATAGAAATGCATTATGGCAGTAAGCATCATTGCACGAGCACTAGCATTTCAGGAACTAAAAGGACTTGTTGGAAATAGCTCAAAGGGGCGCAATCTACTTGTGCATTTGGCGTTCTTCATGGCTCATCAGGATTCAAGCTGTTGTTTTGGCAGCGGAGAGTCGTCATAGTCTTTTAGCCTCATGCTTTTAAGCATCGAATCGTGGTAGCACCTAAGAGGAACCTAATTGTTTGACAACCCAATACATGGACTGATCCGTACATCCTCCCGTGAATAGGTAAGTTGGAAGTGAAAGGCATGAATGGGAAGAGGAAAGTTCGTCTTTCCCAACCATGATGGGCGGATATGATACCTCTATGGCTGGAACGAAGGATCCGGCGTGCAAGAAACGGGGAGATGTACCTCTGTTAGTGAGGCATGGTCTTGAGTATGTGGATTTTCATCGCTCTACTACCCCTTCTAAAAGCTTTTAGGGGGAGTACTTTCACTTTCTTGTCATTCAAGTTGCGTGCAGTGGCCGGTCGGACAGAATCGAAGTCAAGTTGAGGAAGCCACTGCACCGCCTGGTAGGTAGAGGTACCTAGGTACCTTACTCAGCTACAACACTTCCAGATTGCAAGTTGAAGTCATCTCCAGATGACGCGCGGCTGAGGCAGACAAATGGAACTCACTGGCAGGGCACCCGCAAGTACTCTACCTAGAGGTACCTAGAGGTAGGTACCTAAGGTACCATTCTTCTTGTTCCCTGCATCATCACCGCTTCCCACCCCGGGCTGATCATGGATGATGTTCAAAGTGGCCACCCTGCCAGTAACCGACACCACCTGCACTCATTCTAACCTTTGAATATATACTTACCTACTCTAGAGGTAGACTTTGAAGACACCACGTCCTACGCCTCTTGGTTGCCTAGATACAAAAGAATCGTCCCTCATAAACCTTTACCCTGTTCACACTCGCTCCGAGAAAAATAATTCGACAATACCTCCATAAATTTCGAGGGAAGCCCGCCCAGTTGACCCTTGGTTGCTTGCTTTCTGATCGTTCTGTCCCCGGCCTACCCCCAAACTCTACAATATCTTGTGTGTATATACCTCTACATCTGTGTTTGTCCAAGCCTAATCCTCCATGCACTTTGCCATTTCCTCATCATGACGAAGCTGGAAGGAGACCAGCTCAAGGGCAGCTTCAAACCTGGCCAAAAGCTCACGATCTTGTGGCGTTAAATATTTCGCACGATGACGGCCGGCGCAATTATGTCGCGAGTTTGCTGAACGACACTCGTTGCACGCTTCAGGCTGCTGGTAATGATCGCAATGCTGACAGTCGTGGTCTTCAGAATGCGGTCCGTCACACCCCGCTAGTTCGTACACATGCGGCGGTGTCCGAGACAGACCACCCCGTGCAAGCATGAGTCTCCGGGCCGGGGGTGACCGACCGTGAACGCCACACCGGCATTCCTTACCTTTAAGAGCCCGGTGTTGTGCGCTGCATCCCTCTAATTCAGCAATATGGCTTGGTGGCAGAGGTAGATCCGGCATAGGAGGGGGATCCCAGATCATGGTGTCGTAACAATCTTCAACTGCTACCACCTCTTTGAGCCTTTTGGTCCACTCTTTAGTATCACCATGAAAGCTTATCCGACTTTCCAGAAGAGCAATCATCTTCATCAACTTATGGACTTCAAGGTCCCCTGTGTCATTCGTGGGTATGCTGCTGGTAACTCCGAACTCGACCAGCAGCCGCGACAATCTGGGTGGATGGCGTGTAATCGAGATGTCCAATGGAGAGAGATGAGGAAATGCCGAAGGCGCATCAGTGACGGCCCCGGCGGTGAGGAGAAGCTCGACCGTTCTAAATGCATTTTCACCCTTCTGCCGCCCCGCCAGTGCGGCAATAAGAGGCGTGTATCCAAGCTGCCCAAACCTGTTCAGCAGTTTTGGCCAGGTTTGCAGCACAGCTTCAACAGCGAAAGGTTTCCAGAAGACTGCGGCATGGAGCTCTGTCCATCCTGGATACACGTTCGGACAATCCTTGGAGTGAAGAACGCTAGGAGTAATGCATGACATCTCTTTAAGCAACCCAGAAAAGATAATGCGCTCATTGTCTGCGCATACAGCGTTTGGCGGCTCTTCCAGTGCATAAGTAGTGATGGTATAGAGAAGGACCGTTGGCCAATACGATATCACCTCCTCCCAGTAGAACGGTAAGCTTCGATAGACATCCGCACAACGATAATCAATAACCCAGCGAAGAATGATTCTTTGTTGCACCACATGAGACGGGGTGGTGTAACCACGGTCGATGGAGTCCCACTCAGTGGTCTCAATCTCTTGGATAAGGCCTAGTGCCTCGGCGTAGAGTTGGTTGATCAGATAACTCTGGACTGTAGGCAACCTGGAGTCGAGTCTCGAAGAAGCTTGTTGTTCCTCAATCCAGGCAAAGCACTTGGGATCCATCAATCGATCGAGATGAAGTTTTGGGAGCAAGGCTGATTCCACATTTTGTTTTGCCAGTGCCACTCTCTCCTCGAAAACGTGCGTTGCAACGTCCAAGCTTGTTGCAATCATCCTAGCTAGGTTCGTGTTTTTGTGTTGGAAGGCGTGCCGTAGTGCCAGAGAGTCGAGATGTGGTCCTTCTCCTGCCCAGTTGACCACAGACAGTCTATAGTCCCAAAACACCCTAAAGCCGTCCACATCTGTCCCGTTTGAAAGGGCATCTAAGCACCTCCAAAAGGCGTCCTTGGGAAAGACTACACCTTGGTTTATGAAGCTCACTGACAAGGACTGGCCTAAGGCCAAGATTCTGAGAGCTGCCTTTAAAGCTCTTCGGACCCCTTCGGGGTATGTGCTCATCGATATTCCCGATGATGCTTCCTCGATTATTGCCCACAGGCAGCCCCGCATATTGTCGGGTTCTGTTTCGAGGAACTTAGTAGCGATGCTCAATGCATAGTCGTAATCTTTGTTTCCAAACGCGACTTCCCACGAATTTGGCAATCTGCGTCTCGGAGAGTGGTTTTGATCGTCTATGCCGTCCAGTATTAAGGCACAATAGTAGGCTGCGGGAACAAAAGAGGGGCCTGCAACAAGGCAACGATGTATCATCGTATTGATCTCGGCCTGTGTTGTTTGTTTCATATGTATGATGTCCTGGTCTAGCTTCCGGCCCCAGTAAACAACCGACTTCGACAGGAAGGTGGTGGTCTCAGGGATATTCCTCATGACGAAGCGATAAAGGTATGCATGTGAGTGTGCGGCGGCATACTCTAGCATACCTCCGTGATCAACCATTGATGAGTTCCAAGGAATCGGTATATGGGGTGGCCTTCCGTGCACCAATGCTCCCCATAGTGTATCAATCAGAGCTTCGTCATCATCTCCTAGGTGGGCTGTATGTTGAGCCCAGTACTTTGTTGAGTAAGGTAGGAAGCACGCCATAATGTCCTTCTCAGTTTTCCGATCATTCAATTCCAACAGAATTGGGAAAATGTTGATATGCTGGGGCACCACTTTTCGATGCTTGTCTCCCTTGATATGCCGCACCACGCTCGCCAGGATGGGGTTGTAGCTCGATACTTGGGTTTTCAGCACCTCCGAGACCGAGTTGGGGTCGACATTTTTGCGCAAAACTACGCGTCGATCAAATTCCCTGAAGTTGAGGTACGTCAGACACACGGCTCCCATGAACGCTTCGGCGTCCGTAATCCAGCTCCGAGTTAGCCCTCTGCCATCCATTCCCGCCTTTAGACTCCCCATATGCGATACCACGCTGTGATGAATGAACCGAACGCAGTTGTCCTCCTCGTCGATTTCCAGCAAGCCGCCGCCACAGCGAGCAACAACCTGCTTTGTGTTGTTTGGCAACTTCGTTCCGTCCCAGGCAATATTGCCAGGCTGAACATTTAGCGCAACAATAAGTTGTTCGCCAGTCAGAGGGGTTTCCGCTACCGCCACAAGTTGGAATATTCGATCGCGATATCGCACATCGGAGATTCGGCCAAGCGCCTGATCGAAGGCTTGGGGGAGATCCTGTGGCAAATGATGGAGAATGGTCAAAACTGACTCGTCAGTTAAGATGCCATCATTATCAGAAGGAAATATGGTTTCCAAATGAAGAGACACCCAAAGATACCTATACATCTCGGTCAGAAAATGTAGTTGAGAAGCTAACCCGGAAACAACAACGGCTTGACCTACATCCCTTGGGCACCCATAGTCAGCTGCTCTATTACCAGGTTCTCCAGCTCGCTGTTCAAAGGGGGTTGACGAATGGCATTACGTCTTCGTACTTCCGTTCTGATAAAATTCCCGATTTCATCGTCGCGTTGAGAATTGTTCAAAGATAGAACATCAGCTATGCCAAGATGCTTTTCCGTAAGTTCAACAGAAAGGCCATCAAGTGTTGTTGAAAGGCACACACATATTCGGTGCGAGTTGCGCAGGTGGTGTAGTGCTTCCAAAACCTCTTCGACTTCCTGCTTTGCGCATTCCTGCAGTCCATCGAGTACAATGTAAAAGGATTGCTCTTGAGGAAGCAGGCACTGAAGGAGTTGCACTATAGAATAGGTATCCACGGACCCTAGAAGTAAGTCAGGATTCTGTTGAATCGCTGCTTCCCAGTCTCGACGGGCTGTCCTTGATTGTAGCAGTTGATGGGCAATACTACCCAGTATGGTGAGCCCTTCGAGCATATTCGGGTCATCCTTTTTGCAGATAAATCCAGCGCACTTCTTTTCCTCCATGATGACGTCGGAAATGATGCTTGCGAGAGCTACAGTTTTCCCACTTCCGAAATGTCCAGTGATCCTCAGTACGGACTGGGTGCTCCTTTTCCATGACTTGTATTCGGGAGCGTTGAGAACCCAGTTGGGGGTTCCACGTTTCCGTTCTCTTCTCCATATCTGTTTGATCTGATTTTGTCGGGGAGACAATAGATGCAAGATCCTTTTGCGTTGGTCGGATCTGTCTTGGCGTTTGCGCGTTTTGTGAAGGCGACGGAACAATCTTCCGGCCTCCTTGATGGTAACTTGCTGTTCTTGGGCAGCTTTCGCGACAAGTATCTCGAAGTGTTGCTGAATTAGAGTGCCTAACTTTCCTAGCTCAGTTTCCAATGGCTTATATTCGGCGTCGAAGGTGGACAATATTGACGCGGCCAGGAGCAAGTAGGGAGACCTTTGGACACCTTGTATTATCTTCTTGCACAGTTGGACCACACGAGTAAGGTACTCGGCGAGCAGTGCTTGTAGCTCGGCTGAGTCAGGGAAGTGTTGGGCAAACTCCAGGGTAATGGACCAGGACTGTGTTATCCGCATCAGCAGTGACGAGACCTCGTCGAAATACGCATAATGTCCAACTGCTGCCTACTTAGATATACGTCTAATGGTCAGTTCTTTGTCGCACATCGGCTCAACTGGCTGCTGGAGCACGTATTACATACCTCTAACGACACCCTCACTGCCGTCCACACACTCGAGGCAATTAGGCTTTGTGTACCCCCGATTAGAACGTCCCCGGCCTCGGCGAACTTTTGCATCCGGTCGAGGAATCCATGGAGTCGCGTGCCCGACGCCGGTATCCAAGCAGCATGTCGTCGAGCACCTTCGCGGTTTAGCTCCTCCGTCATCCTCATGACATCGTCCGCAACTGGAGGTAAACTGGCGCACTGAGCTTCTAATCTCATAAACTCCTGTTTCCTTTTGCCATCCAGGACTTGCTTGAATTCGGAGACCGCTTGACCCAGTCGAGCTACTGGTTGCAGCTGGGTAGGCGACGGTGCAAAGATCACCGCGGTGTTGGTGCTACTGGACTTGAACATGATGGTGAGCTGCACGGGGCAGTGGCGGACAGCCCGTAAAACGTCGCGCGGCCGAGTCGGGGTTTCTTGAGGGTGGTTCTGTGACGGATTCTGCTGAGTATGATGTAGCCAACGCCGCAAGTCTATCAAATGTTCGAGTCTCTGCTCGGTTCGTAGTATTGACAGTACGTCGATTCAACGGAAACCACATCGGGAGAGCGATGGCGGCAATGCACAATACACACTTGAATGGGAGCCTTGCCCCGCCCGCGAGATTCGGATCCCAGAAACATGCCGCCAACCGACAACTATCCTTTGGCCAATTATTGTCTTCTGAGTGCGCAGCTGCACCTGTGCGACTGCAGGTGTAGTAGCATCGGGTTATCTGGTTGCCTCCAATATCGACATGTAACACAACAGCTCGCGGCTGAGTCGCTTTCGACTTGTTCGGGGCTTAGTGAGGTGACATTCATTTCTGTCAAGACTCCAGGGAACCAGATAACCAATGTCTTCAGAATGAGAAGCGTGAATCCGGTGCATCGAAGATGCGGTCGATGACCATGGCTTCCGCCATGTTTCAAGTATTGGTGTATGGCACCATCGTTGAGGCTCAACCATGCTTGGGAATTTGAGAGTTTTGGATGGGGTTTGTCGGAAATATAACTGCGATAAGAGATGGCCACCTGAATGGAATCTGATAACGCCCGAGCGTTTCACAAACGCATCAATCAGCTGAACCGTCGCAAAAAAAAAGTCGCCTCAATAGTGGTGAGCGTGAACAATTGAATAACGCCAATTCGTAATTGCCCGTCAAGGTTGAGGGAGAGTCGTTGCTTCGTTTCCATATCACAACTACTGTAGTCACCATGAGAAGGAAAGGACGGTTGTTGCATTGTGAAGTTTTCGTTCCGGGACCCCGCCCGATTGGCAACCGCGGGCTGCCGTTTCAGTGGCTGAGCAAGACGCTAATCTGTGACCTAACGTTCATGAATCAATGCCCAAAAGCCCATCAGCATCGTCAAGGCAAGATGGCCGAGCGGTCTAAGGCGCCACGTTAAGGTTAACCCTTAATCCTCATCCGAGAAATCCGTGGTCCGAAAGGGCGTGGGTTCGAATCCCACTCTTGTCATAACTTTTTCTTTTGCTCGAGTTCTGTTTTTTTTGGCATCATCACGATCGCCACCTTTTTGCTTCTTCCCTTTCCCGTGAATCCTGTCAAAAGAAACATCCTTGAAAAGTTCGCTCTTTAACGCCCCGTTATTCTCTCGATTAGCCAACAATTGGCTCTCCAATGTCACTCAAGGGTATAGCAAGAAGTCTTGCAAGTTGGTTCTCATTACCGGAACTGAGCAAGAAGCATTACTAAATCCAACCAGCAAGAGGCTGTTAAGTCCGAGCTGAATCGCATTCGTACTTCATCATCCATTTCTTCGACGCCATGAACGCTTTGACGCTGCGGTGTCACCTCAAGAGCCGAACTAGGTCCCCATGGGACTAGGAGAAGCGGGATCTTCAGATGGCTGTATATAAGCCGACAGTTCTCCTTCGGCTTCAAGAAGATCGCCCCTCAAGTGTCTTTACAAAACTTATCATACTCGAAGTTTTCACATCTGGTGGTTGGACATCATGGCGTCCCTAGGCAACTGGACCTTCGCCCCCTACCCGCCCTTCCTCCCCACAGTCTTCGCCAACACCGAACTCTGGAACGTCAGCAACGCCGCTAAGCAAAAGGAGTACCAGATCCAAATCTCATGGCCCTTCAAGTGGGAATCTCGCGAGGTGGCTAAGCCTGCTCTTGCCATGTAAGCCCACATCTTCCATCCCATCTTGACGGAAAACCGATCAACTGACACCATGAAAGGTACCTCCTAGACGGTAACGCCCTAGGCATGACCGCCTCTGAAGCCTTCAAGCGACGCAACGAAGTCGAGTTCGCCCAGCCCGACAGCGTAGTCGTCAGCATTGGCTACCCGCTCACTGACGCCGTTTACGGGCTGACTCAACGAGCCGTTGACTTTCGGCCTCCTATTCCTTCGTCCGAGGACATCCCGGCGGGAGCGGACGACTTTATCGAGTTCATCGACGAGGTTTTGCGACCGTGGGTGCACGATACCGTCTTCCCTAATGTTGAGTTCACGCGAGAGGCGCTGTACGGACACTCGTGGGGAGGAATCTTCACCATCTGGGCGTTGATCACCCGCCCGGATTGGTTCGATACGTTCTTCTCCGTTAGTCCGGCGGTGTACTGGAATAACGGCACGATTTTGGATGAGGTGACGAAGAGGCTTGGTAACGGGACTGTCGGTTCAGGTTCGACCCCGGAAACTGAGACGAAGCCGAAGTTTTTCATCGGCTATGGCGCGCTGGAACAGTTTCCGGTTCGAAGACGGACGGAGACGGAAGAGGCGTTCCAGCAGCGGAAGGAAATTATCCAGAGCTTTCGGATGACGGATTATTGTCATGAGCTGTTCTATCGCGTTGAGGGTAGCAAGAGAATGAAGGATTTGCAGCTGAGGGAATATGCTGGACAGGATCATTTCGGGGCGGCTTCTAGCGCTATCACGGAGGGGATTGACTATTTTGTGGACTGGTAAAGAAGATTGAGCCCATTGATCCATTATACTCCCATTATTCACATACTCAGTTAAGTGGAAACCTGTAGAATAGCAGCAATATAGGGGTATTGAGAATGAGGGTGTAGAGTGTGTA
This sequence comes from Sordaria brevicollis, assembly GCA_033439795.1. Lineage (NCBI taxonomy): Eukaryota > Fungi > Ascomycota > Sordariomycetes > Sordariales > Sordariaceae > Sordaria > Sordaria brevicollis. The sequence goes on from JAUTDP010000010.1 coordinate 2,018,846, forward strand.
TTGTGTAGAATCTGTTCTGTGACCAGGAAATCCCGCACACAGAAATCAGGGTTTTACCTAACAATCTAAATTATATAAGAAAGGCGGTAGTAGGAAACCCACCCCTATATTTAATATACCCCCCTAATTACATTGGCGTATATTAGAAAGCTAATTAAAGGCGCTTAAATAAAACTATTCTTAAATTTTATACTTTTAAAGTTGATAAATCTTTAAATAATCGCTTTTAAAGGCATCGCTTATTAATTGTATTATATTTAAAAGGTCCGCGGTATTAATTTTTAATAATTAGCTAGGCGCTATAATTTAATAGTTAAAGCGTTAGGGTCCTATATTAAATTATTGTATAATATTTTTAAATTATATTTAATAGTATATTCCCTAAATTATTTTTAATAATTATCTTTAAAGGTCGCGGGTTCGAATCCCGTCGGTATTAAATTTTTTACCTTTTTTTCCTTCTTATAAATATTATATAAGATCCCTTTATTTTATAAGGGTTATTTTAATAGAGTAATACAAATCGATAATTATTTATAATAATACTATCTTTCCTTTTTACCTCTTTAAAATATTCTATCCCTACCGGAATTAAATTATTAATATATTTGCGTCAATTAATTTCAATACCCTCTTCTTCTCTTTCCTTAAATTCGAAATATTTATAAGATTTATTTAGCGAATAAATTCTTTATACTTCTTTACGGTTAGTACTTTTATTAGCCTATCGGCGACTATTTCGGTTATAAATATATAGTATATATTGAATATACTACGTTATTATCCCTTTTAGAATTAATAATTATAAATATCGATATATTTAAATTTAATTTAAAATTTAGCGTTTTTTTTAATAATTAAACGGATTATTTAGGTATTATTACATTTTAGTAGGATATTTTCATCGTTAATTCCTAAATTGAAAATTAGCGAATCGAATAAGCGTTTTACCTATAAATTTTTACGAACCCTTTATAATAGGGATAATAATTTAGCCTCGATAATAAAAGTAGTAACAATATTTTATTTATTAATTCGCTAATTGACGGTTCTATTTAGTAATTATATAGCGAATTTTTATAAACTTCGTTAATTTAGAATATTATTAATATAAGAAGCGTTAATTAAAATTAAAAATAAATTACTACCCTTTAATTAAAATGCGTAATTTTCGGTACCTTTAAAGTAGGTAAATAATCGGTTAGCGGTAACGTAATAAATACCGTTAAGATTAATAAAGAAACGGGATAATTTAGAATTAGTAAAAGTGCTATCGGGTTTAGTAATAATTAGCGCGTATATAATTTCGCCGATTACTTTTTAATATATTTTAATAAATTTGAAATTAATAATACCTTTGGAGGGGAAGAGCTTTTTAATATTTATAAGAATTTAGGGAAACGATTAGGACTATTAGAACTTCTTTATAATCTTTTTAATATATTCGTATTAAAATAACTAAATTAACCGCTTTATTCGGTTTCGAATAATTTCGATACCTAAAAATTATTAAATATTATTACCGCCCGTTAATTAATAATAATTTTTTAAAATATTAATAATTTTAATAGTATTATATTTATTTTCGTTTCGGTAAGTAAAAATAATATTATCGATATAGAAGAAGATTATTATACTTCAATAAATAAATATATAGGGTTCTATAGGGATAGGGATTAAATTAGTAGTAATAAGAATTTTAGTAAATTTATATTATTATAGTAAAAGGGAGCGCCGAAGACTATAGAGGGCGCGTAATAATTTAATAATTTTATTTTATCGGGTATATTTTAATAGTATTCGTATATAAATAAATTTATCGAGAAGGGTATTAACGAAAGCGTTAATAATATTATATTATTTAAATTCGAGGTTAAAATAACCTATAATAGCTATTATAATGCGGAAAGTACGAATTACTAAAGTAGCCGCGTAAATATCTTATAAATTTTAAAATTATTAATCTCCTTTTATAATAAAGCGTACCTTATTTTTAAAGTAATAACCCGCCGCGTTAAATTTATAAATATATATTTATATAAAATCGAGGGGGATAATTCTTTAATACTTTTCTTAATTTACCTATTTCTATAATCCTTTTATATTATAATCCTAAAGATATTCCCTTTTAATTTAACGAAATATCTTTTAAAAAGGATAGAAATAAAGGTCTTAATAATTTTTAAATAGAAGGGGGAATTTTCGGCGATATAAAATATTTAATATATTTAATATATTATATTTTTTAACGTTATTAACGGTAAATTTTAAATTTATATAGAAATTATTATTATCAATTTCTAACCCGAATTTCCTTAATTAATTTAAATTAATACGATCGATAATACGACCGTTATATATATTAATTTAATAGAAATTAAGCGTATTTAGGAAGGATATTATTTAATATAAATATTAATCCGTTCGGGGGAAGTAAGTAGGAAGTTATATTAAAGGGACGCGGTTTAAATTCTTAATAAAAAACGAAGTTAAATTATTAGGGGGAGTCGGTAGACTATAAATAATTAGCTTATTCATTTTATTTATTACCGTATCCTATTAATTATTTAATTGCTTTAATATTTAGGGACGTAATATTTCTTCTTCTTATTTATATATATACCCGGCGGGTTCGGTAGGGATTATAGGGGTTTTTAGCTCCGCGGGTATAGGTTCGATAATTAGACCGAAATTATTTAATTCGTTATCGGTATAATTTTTTAAAATTAGGAAGGGTATAATAGAATTGTCTTTTAATTAATAGAAATTATTTAATTATACGGTTAGCTTTTTTAGGGAAATTTTGAACGAATTTTGGAATTTTTCGATATTATTTATAAAAACCTCGTTTTCGTTAAAAATTACGTTTCTAATTATTATAATCGAATTAATATAGGGATTCCAAATTCGGTAAATATTTAACGATTAATAACCGATTAAATAATTAATTTAAATACGTCTTTTAAACTTTTTAATTTTATTATAGCCGCGTAGGATTTTTATTATAAGCGTAAAAGTTTTATAATTATAAATTTTTAAATATATTAAAATAAGGATTACCTTTTATTAATCGCCGTCGTAATTTATTATATAGGTTTTAAAACGTTCTTTTAGGGTTTTTTAATTAAAATTATATTTAAAAATTTTATTAAAAAAGTAAATTATAACCGCTATAATCTCTTTCTAAAACTCTTTTAGAAAGTTTATAAATTCTTTTATAATTTTAATTTTTTTATTAAATATACCCCCCGAATATTTAATACCGCCGTTTTATATTTAAGTATATAATATAGAGGGTTCGACCTTAATATTTTATTATAATAGAAAGGTAATGACCCTAAATTTAATTATTATAATTTCGTTATTATATTCGACTATTTATATTTGGATTTAGTATTAGGTTTTTAAATTAATAATAAGGGAAAATAGGGTTATAATAATAAAGTTAATAATTTTCTTAGTAAAGTAATATACCTAAAAGTAATTAAATTAGTAATTAATTACTATTATTAATATAAAGATTTAACTAAATTCTACTTTTATTAAAATATATTCGAAAAAATCGGTAACTACCTTTTATCCTAATCCTTTAAACGCGACGCAAATAGCCCTCTTAACCTAATATTTCAACTTAATTACTATATATATATTATAATATATTAAATTTAGACCCTTAAAGCGTACATTATATTCCTTATTAATTAATTAAATAAAGGTTTCGGGTCTAAAGTAATTAAATCTAAGGTATTAATATAAAGTATTTCCCTTTTAGGGTTTCCTAACGGTTTTACTTTAGGGAATTCGAACATTAAAAGAGGATTAATTAACGCTATTTTTATAAAAATTAAGAAGGATATATTTAAAAATAAATTACTAAAAATAATTAGAAATAGAATAATAATAGGAAAGATCGGGGGCGCGAATATAAAAATTAATAATATTTTAGGAGTAATTAAATTTTATAAACTTTCGAAAAAATACGAAATTATAAATTATATTTAGAATTAACGTTACGTCGTTTAAACGAAATTTAAAGAAGTTACTTTTATTATTATTAATTAGGATATAAACGGTCCCGTATCCTTTAATTATTAATAAACCATTATTAACCTAAATATAATTTCCTTTATTTACAAAAGTAAAGTTTTTAAAACGGTTAACTTCGTTAAAAATATAAATTATTATATTTAAATCAAAAATAATTAAATTTCTTAATAAATATATTAGAATTTCTTATCGAAATTTTAATATTAAGAAATTAAATTAATAATTAATTTTACTAATCCTCTAACCTTCAAATTAAAGTCCGCTACTAAAAGTATTAATCGCAAATTTTATTAACCTTTTAATAAGAATTTATTATATTAATATAATTCTAATATTTAATTTATAGAACCTTTATACAAATTAAATACTTTTCTAATAATTTTCATTAATTATACTTTAAATATATTAATTAAGAACCTAATTAAAATTAAGCGTTAAAGAGGGGATTATATATTAATATTTATTATAAGAGTAATTAAATCTCTTATAAATTTCGTAAATTCGCTTTTAACGTTTATTATCCTAGTTATTAATATTTTAACCGCGCTTCCTACCAATATTATTAAAGGCGTCCCCCGTAGTTCGACCGTTAAATATAGGGGTAAGAAATATACCGTTTTTTAAAATTTAGTTACGCGATTTTTTAAAGTAATAATTATAAATCCGTTCCCTAAAATTGTAGGTTAGGTTAAAATAAATAAAATTATCGTCTAAAAGCCTTTTATCCGTAATTTTAAAGGACGTAGCCTAATTTTCAAAAAGGGAATTATTAAATTTATTTATTATATTAAGAAAATCGGTCTTTTATATTTTAAAATTAATATATTCGTCGATTTTAAAATATTTACCGATAATTATAATATATTCTTACTTCTATAATTAATTAATTTAATTATAGGGATAAATTATAATATTAATTTTATTACGGTAATTAGCGTAAATATCGTCGTAAATTTATTCCTCGTCGAATTAAACGTTAGACTTTACTATATTATATTAAGCGGATAAGGAAATAATTCCTTTAAAATAAATTAATTAAAAGTATTAATTAATATTATTTTTTATTTAAATACGAAGGGTAATAATCTTTTCTTTATAAACTTCTTAAATTTTTATATTACGACGATAATCGGTTATAGCTTCTTAATAGTTATAATAATTACGCTTAATTAAGAAATTATAACGGCGCGCCGCGTATAAAATTAGAATTAGGGCCGGGGCGATAGAAAAAATTAGGGCCTTAATAGCCGGTTAAATAACGGCGGTATTAATAAGCGTAAGCGTAATCGCCTTTTATTAAGAAGGAGGCGGTATCGAAATACGGTTGCGCATTTTCGAAGAGGGTCCGCTAATTATATAATTTTTTTTAATAAATTAAAAAATTTCCTACTAAAATTAGGAATCGCTAATACTAAAATTATTAATCGAATTAATAATAACGGCCGCGGCGTAGACTAAAGGATTTATAAAATCTTTAATAATAGGCTTTATAAGGATAATAGGTTACAGCTTCTTATTATTAGGATTAATATACTTCTATAATCCTAATTCGAATACCTTCGATTGGAATCCTTTATTTTATATAATCTAATCGTTAATAGATTTAAGGACGGCGTCGCCCGCTTTCTTAAAATCGGTAATCGAGGATATTATCGTAATTATTATTATTAATCGAATATCGCTATTACTATTGTATTCTACTAGGTTACCGTAATCGGGGGGTAGTAAATAAGACTTTTAATTGTAAAATAGTAGTAATATAGGGGTATTTAGAATAAGGGTATAGAGTGTATATTATATAGAATCTATTTTGTGATTAGGAAATCCCGCACATAGAAATTAGGGTTTTACCCAGTAATTTAGATTATATAAGAAAGGCGGTGGTAGGAAACCCACCCCTATATCTGACAAAACCCTTGCTAGCTATCTTCTCTTCTACGGAACCAATCTCCAAACACATATCCGATTCGTCGCAATCTCCCTTCAAATCAGCGCTGTATATAAATCAAATCAACTCAAATATCCATCTCGATTTGATTGCCCCACTCAAATCGACCTCTCGATTTATTTGATCAAATAAGATATTTATTTACTTAAATATTTAAAGTCGTAAAATAGTAATTTTTAGTGCTTTTAGACCGTAATCCTCTCGATTTTTCTATATATATACTCCCCAAACGCCAACTAACCCTCCTATAGTATTAGAATCGTAATATACGACGTCGTCGTCGTCGTCGGTTTATCCTCCCCCCTTTTAAGGGTATTTGTTAAATTTATTCTCTATTTAAAATTTTAAATTCTCAATAACGTTAATAGTTTTAGAAGAAAGACTATATTGCTGGCTATTGACGGTAAGTTTGGTGCTGCTAAAGGAGTATTCGTAATCGTTCGTTATAATTGGGATAGAATAATAATCGAAGGCTATACGAATAAAGTACGGGAATAAGGATTAATTAATCCTCTACTATATTAATATATCCTCTATTGCGTAGATATCGTCGTTAAAATAACGGTATAATTTATCTTCTTTTTTTAATTAATTAGGGAGGGTATTATAAAAATTAACGTCGATAAGCCAATTATTATTAACTAATCGAACCTATTAATTATTAATATTAATTAGTAAATCGTTAAGAAGGTTATTAATATAATTCTTATTATAAATAATTTAGAAATCCCTAATTATTTCCTAATATTCTTTATTAAATAAATACTTAATTACCTATTTACTACGGTAATTAGGATGAAGAATATAAGCAATTTAATAAATAAAGTTCTCCTCCTCTATTTTATCCTTATATTCTTCTAATTTATTAATAATACGGTTTAATATTAAATTAATATACTCTATACCTTTATTAATAAAATTGTTTACGTAATTAACGGGCTCGTTTATAGGAGGTTAAAAAATAGGGGTAGAAAATGAAGGAATAAAAGTAGGAGGTTAAGAAGGTTAGGTATTACTACGAATATAGCGCTTTTAAATAAGAAGAAAATTATTAAGCGTAATAACGATATTGGATTTTAATATTTCTAATCCTTCAAATGCGTTAAATATAATCCTTTTATTAAATTATACATTCTTTTCGTTGAGAATTGTAATAAATTTACGTAGATTGGGTATAACGGTCGAAAAGTATAGGCCCCGTTTCTCGAACTTCTTAGTAAAGTCTTTAAAATAGCTTATTATATTTATAATAGAGGTAAATATACCCTAATTATTATTATTAAATTAATTAATAAGAGGGAGGTTCTTTTTTATTAGGTAGCGGATAATTTCGTTAATATAATAGTCGATAAATTTACGAAGCTTTTAAACGCGTTTAATTATATAGTAATTTAAATTTTAATACGTTACGTTATTTTAAATAACGTTAATATTGGGGGATATTATATTTTTAATACGAATATTAAGAAAAGGATTAAAATCGTTATTAAGGTTAATATACCTTTTAAATTAAACGATTTTACGAAACTTCTCTTTATATTAAGGGTTTCGACGGATAAATTTAATAACGTTATAAAATTTACCAATTAGTCCTTATTTCCATTATTCTTAAACGATTATATTCTATTTTATAATAAATAATTTATTAAATAAATAATCTATTTCGGTTAGGGCCGGGGTATTAAATTTAATAATATTCTTTACGGCGAAATTTATAATATAGCCGAAATAATAAAAATAGCGATAAGGGAATTCGAATTTAACCTTATTATAAGATATCGCGGGGTATAATATTTTAATAATAAAATAAAGATAACGGTCGTTAATAATCGTATTATTATACTAGAAGAAGCCAATTTACTCGGTAGGGATTTCGTAGAGGCGGATAACGCGTATAAAAGATACCGCCAAATTCTCGCCACTATAATTACTTTATATTTTAAATAAATTAAGAAGGTCGTTTTTAATATTATAATAATAATTAACGTAATAAATAAAAATAGAAAGGACGGCGAAATTATTAAAGGAAATTTAGAAATCGAAAGAGAAGTATTTCTAATAGGTTAATTTATATAGCCGGTCCTTAAACGCGTTAAAATACTATATATATTTATTCTTAGTCTACGTCGTAAAATTAAACCGCAATTCTAATAATAATTTAATTACTATATTACGGTCTAATAATTGCAATAATCCTCGAAAAGTAGGATTTTTAACGAAAATAAATGGGAAACGCGTTAAAACGGTTATTTTTATTAAAAACTCGCGAAAATTCTTAATAATCGGTTTAACGATAGGGAGATTATTTTATTATAATTATTTAGCGACCGAGCGAGCCTTTTTAAATTTTAATTAGTCGTTAGTATTTCCGCCGTCGTTAAATTCCCTAATTTTATAAATACGGCGAAAGTATATAAGAATAGAATTAATTATAAAGAAGACGTATAATTTATTATATAAATTATAATATTAATAATTATTAAAATTATTATTACCGATTACCTTAATTAAATAAATACTATAATCGCCGATTTACGAAATTCGTTTAAATCTTTTAGTTAATTATTCTTCTAATATATATTAATCGCTTTATTAAATTATTTTCGGTATATTTTCAATATTCTTAAGTAAATCGTCAAGGTAAATAGTTTTTAATAAGTCGATTTACCGGCGGAGGGGGAAATAGCGTAATTTACCGAATTAAACGATAATTTTAACGAATATAAATAATTCTTTAAAGGAGACGATTAACGGGCTATTTACGGTAGAAGAAATTTCGGAGTCGTTAATAATAAATATTATAATAATAGGATAATAAAGTACTAATAGCGTTAAATAAAAGTTAATATCGATTAATAATAGGGGGAAGGAATAATTAATAAGTAGTACGAATAATTTATTATAATTAAGAGGGTAGTATTATAGTTTTGGTAATTAGCGATATAATTTTGAAAGTATATTAGTAGGTAGAATGCGAACGTTCTAAAATATTAGAAATTTTCGAAATGCGGGTACTAATTCTATATATACGGGTATGAATGTAACTGTACGTGAATTTTAGGGTAGTGGAGTAGGTCCGGTAGTGACCATTTTCTATGGCCGAAATCAATTACTTTTACTAGTTTAAACCCTAACCTAAAGATTTTACTAGGCGGATAAATCGGTTAAATCAAATCGGGGTCTGGATTTATTTACTTGATTCGGAAATATATTCGGATTTGTTTACTTGAATTTGGGTAAAACTTGCGACATATCCCCCCAAATCTACAAGGATATCCCCCCCCATACAAAACCCCAACCCTCACCCGTTTTAATAGCCGATGGCACTTATATATTAGAATCCCTATTTTACCCGCTAAAACCCCATATTTTGTATATACGTCATATTTCAGAAAAAAATCGGGTCTTAGTAATTTTTAAAGTATTAAAAAATTACGTACACGGTTATATCGCTCGAATACCCCAATATAATAATAATATTATATTACTATAACGTACCCTATTAATCGAACAATACTATAAAGTACGTCGCATCGCTAAATTTTTATTAATTTATTATTAATTATTTCTATTTCCTAAATACTTTCCCGTTAACGTTTTATATCGTTAAATACTATTACGACCTTCGTATTAAACGCTTCCTTTAATAGCGAACTATAGACCGTCGATATTGAACTACTTCCGCTACGAAATACCGTCGACCAATTTCGTTATAACTTTTTTAAATCCTATTCGAAAAAACGCTTTAGAATTATAATCTTTCGATCTTTTACTTATAAAACTACTAACCCGAACTACTTAATATTCGGTAAGACCTTTAAATATTAATATTAATACGATTATATTACGTATAAAAAAGCGCTATCTTAAAACCTTCGAAGTAAAAAACTTTATATATTTCGAAAATTTATATTAAAGTACTTATTTATTATAATCCTCTAAATAACCGCTATAACCGGTTAGAAATAAATTATAAAAGTAATTAATAATATATATAATAAATACCCGCCATTAAAATACTTCGATCGATATTTATTTTTACGGGAATAAGTACTATAATTAAATAACGAAGCTTTTTTTTAAATATATAACCTTCTCAAATAGTAGGAAAATATTATACGCTCTATCCACTCCTTAATTAAAAAACGGTATTCTTAATACCCGTTAACTTAAAAAGATTTTATTAATATACGCAATCGTATACAACGCTCTTCGTACGAAGGTTATTAAAATATTTAAATATTCGTACAATTATTAAAGGAGAACTTCGATAATAGTATTATTTATTATTATATTAATTAGAACGATTAAAAGGAAACCGTACTCTCGAATACCTTTTAGGTTTATAATCGCTAATATAAAATTTAATTTTAAAATCCTTTTACTATATCGATCGATACGATATATAAAATAAACCATTATTATTTTATTATAATATAAAGTATTATACTTATTTAAAAGAAAACCTCTATACTAATCTTCTAAGTAATATTAAATAACGAAAGCGTTATAGGGTTTATTTATTTTATTACCCAAATTAAATAAATTGCGTAAATTCTAAGTATTAATCTCCTTAATATTATTATTACGGATAGTAACAATCGTTTAATTAAAGTATTATAAACCTATCTCTTAAATATTATATTATAATATTATATTTAGTATATTAATTATAATATTATTAAAATAATTAAGAAATATTAGTAGCGCCCTAATAATAATAATCCCCCACCCGATTTTAATAATAACGACGATAACGACGATTATAATAATTTATTGGATTCTAATAATAACGAATAAAATAATAATAACGAATAAAATAATAGGCGTAATAGTACGATTATTAATAATACCCTTTTATTAAAAGACCTTACCGATATCGAAGAAATAAACGAACGCTACCGGCGTATACGTAACGCAACGCGTACTATTACGACCCTTAACCTACTCCATTTAAATAAATTCATTAACACCCGCTTATTATTATTCTTTATATAATAATATATAATTTATACTTCTACAATCGAAAATTTTAAAAGGGTATATTATATTTTAATTACTAAATTTAACGCCTCCTAATAACGTATTATTAATAAGTATATCGATTAATAATTTATACCTATTAAATAAATTTAAATTTATTATTTCACTTTAAATATTTTTAATTATAATTAGAAGATTATATCGCTTAACGAATCGAATAATAACTAATTTAAATCGTTTAACGTTAATACTCGTAATAATTTTATTAACCTCTATAATATTATTACCCAATATATTAATAACCGCTATTATAATTATATAATAGAAATTAATAAATCCGAATTTCGAATACGAATTAATTAGAACGTTATTAAATAAATAAGTATAAATAAATTCGAATTCTCCTTTTAAATATTAGAACTATTAAACCGCTAATACCGTTTATTAATATTAATATTACTTACTATCCGTAATAACGTTATTATATATAATAATAACCCCTTCCTATTATATACTAATCGGTTTACTAAATAATATAATCTCCCCTATACTTATAATATAGAAGTTTTAGCGCGCATTAAATAAGAAGTCTTAATTATAAAAGATAATTATTATTTATTTTAATATTTAAATTAAATTAGGGTAAATTTTATATATCCTTTATTTTACCCGATTACTCCCTATATTAACCGTCCGTATAGGATTTAATCGATATTTATTTACGATTTAAATTGATTAAAAAGGGTATACCTAAAGGACGCCTACGTAATAAAAGACTATTTAGTAAAAAGGAATAAATTTACATTATCGAATTACCCGCTAATTAAAGAATTATACGGTTATAAATTACTATTTAAATTATTACCTAAATTACGATTTAATTTATACGCTATTAAATAATTACTTTACAATTACGATTAAAGAATATTACCTCTATACGAATATCTATACAATATAATTATTCCTAATACGAATTAAATAATAATATTAAGACTTTCAATGCTTAAGATACTACCTAATCGCAATTACAATTATAGTTTGGGGCGGCTAAAAAGGCGATTAAGACTAAGAGGGTAACCTATATACCCAAAATAACCCGACCTAACGAACCTACTAACTAATTTAAATATAGAGAATCTACCCTAAATACTACCTTTTATATTATTATTAATAATAATATTAAAAATAGTCTAAATAACCTAAATAATTTAAATTTAAATAGGGGTACTACGTTTAATATTATTTATTCCTCCTCCTTTACCGATATTAACCAATTCGAAATATTACCCAACTATATCGACCCTATTATATTACGCTTTTTAAAATAGCCCGAATAACGAGAATTAATTCCTTTTATTCTATTAATTATCCCCTACGACGATATTACCTATTTCAATAATATATTTATCAATTATAACTCCTAAGAATCGGATATAAATAAGCGGTTAGCTAATAAGGAGGATAGGGATATAATAAAATACGCTAAAAAGAAAGAGAGACGGGAGGAGGAAGAGAAGATAAAGGAGTATATAATTATAATAAAAAAATAATAATAAACCTATTTCGCTAAAAAAGTAGAATTATAAAAGGAGGCCGCCGTTTATACCCTACCCGGTCTACTATACTACTTTTAAAGGAAATTGCCCGAGGAATTAAAGCCTCTTTATAATATTACTTTTAAAAAAAATAATAAATAGGTAAAATAGCGTAAAGGTCGTTACGGTTACCCAAAATTATAGCTTATAATTAAAAAGGAATTTAATCCCAATAAACCAATCGTTTAGTACTAATAAAGTAATCCTTCGAATATTATATATTATTCTCCCTTTATTTCTAAAATTATAGAGCATTAACGCCGCCTATATAACGCCTAATTAGCCTAAGAATATAGAAAATAAAAACGGAAGGCTACGTAGGGTAAATATATTAATTTTAAATATAACCGTATAGTAAATTAGGGGGATTATAAATATAAAGAAAATTAAAATTAGGAGCCTAACTTATATTAAATATAGTATAATAAAAAGGGTAGCGTTAGAAATCCCATCCTATTTAATTACTAAATTAGCGGTAAATATTATAGAATAAATAGATGAATTTGATTATATTGAGATTTTTATTTTAGTATTACTATGTTCAATACTATGAAATTATTACGATTCTAGCGGTTACGGCGCACTTGTCAGATTTGCTAAGAAATGTTTAATAATATTAGAAAACGGCATTTTACTATATAAAATAGGGAAATTTTGATATTAACTATTAGAAGTAGAGGGGGGTGTTCTTGTAGATTTGGGGGGATGTATCGCAAGTTTTACCCTTGAATTTGATTACTTACTTGATTGTGCTAAGAATATTTGATTTATATACAGCGCTGCTTCAAATGATGGGCCGACACCGTGACTCCTAAGGATTCTCAACAATTCTTTGTCATAATTGCTTGTAGCTTCGGTGTGGCCGTCTCGACCAATTATGTCACTCCTAAGACGCCCGGAAAGCTCGTCATGTAGGCTTGTCAACTTTGATAACAACGCTGCACGATTCCGAGTTCTTTCCAAAGCGCATCGGAACCATAGTTTTGCCAGGTTGAGCCTCTCGTCATCGGCTAACTTCATATGTGTACCGCTGAATCTTAATTGAAGACATAATCGAACTTCTCTGGATTCGACTCCCAGAATGATAGACCAGATAAGATCTGTCGCGTTTCCATCGGTGGTGTAGCAAGCAGGTTCAGCGATCATTTTGGCATGGACATATGGATAAGCATAGCCGCTGAGAGCGGCTGCCAAGGAAACAAAACCAAAGTTCTTGAAGCCCTGCCGAGAGGAGGAGATCCAACAATGCTTGCGGAACTCGTCACGACCGGCTGACGGTTGCTTGAGCACCATGTCCCTTATCTCTTCGGCCAATCTATCAAGCTCTGCGAATGAACGGTCGCGATGCTGTCCGGAAACCATGGAAGCGTGGTGAAAAGCCATGAATACCCAAGCTGAAGAGTCGCCACAGCAGCTATTTGAGCAACCAGCCAAGTGAACAGTGCTTGCCAAACCTGTCACCAATGCCATGTGTCCATCGAATGTTGCTGGGATTTCAAGCCTGACCTGATCCCATCCTGCCATAATCCAGTCGTGGGCCGTTCGGTGCAAGTAGTCGACAAATCCTGATGACTTGATCTCTATCAACCCTTTTGTGCGGCTATGCAGCCGCCTTGCAAATGTCGTCGGGGAAAACGGAGATGTCGCTTTCATCGCCGAAAACCACAGAAGCGGTTGTGATAACCCCGTAAGGAAAGAGGGAAACCCCCATCTTGGAGGCCAGTAATCCTCGGGGTTTGAGGAAGAGTAATGTTGCAGCACGCAAAGTAGCCGAGCCCTTTCAGCTTTGTGTTCAGATTCCACACGAGACCAAAGGTCGCTGTAGAGATCGCTGAGATCACTGGGCAGCTCGTCTAGCAGCCGATATGAATCGGTCAACGTGTCGCCATCGACAATTCCACAAAGGATTGAATTAGTAACCAGCGAAACCCAAAGGAAGACGCCCTCAGACTTTCGAACAATTTCTGCCACAAGCCTATCGGCGATCGTCGGTTGGTCATCCCGAAGTTCTGAAATAGCTACGCTGGCCTCAAATTTTCCAAGGACAAACGCTTCCATATCCTTTCTCGTCAGATCCTCCATGCGCAGTTGAGGACAGCCACTGAAGGCGTCACGAAACGCATTCTAGGGTCGACTGCTCACGCATACTTTGATGCCAGGCTGACGGTGAAGGTCCTGAACGAGGTTAACAAGTTGAGCATGTTGGCCGTCAAATTCATCCAATCCGTCAATGAGAATGGCAATATTGAAGTCGTCTGTAAGGTTCTTCAACGTGGCCATACAGCCTCTAAGCTCCTTATAGCTCCACGCAGGAAAATCGCGCGCAGCGCTAGCGCCAAAGAGCTTGAGCATGGCCCATCGATTGAGCAGCAACCTGAGGGGCTTGTTGAATAATCTGGTAGAGGAGGCTGCGCAACAGGCCTTCTTGTGATTTCTGCATATCATCGCCAGCATTCCAAGAGAAATACTTGGCGGAATACAGGGGTTTCGAGCCTGACCAGTTGCGAAGATGTGCCATCAACCGTTCATCGGCACATATGTATATCATGATCGTGGACTTTCCAGAACCTGGCTTGCCCGCGATCCAGTACACACGTATTGAATCATCTTCAAGCCATTTCGAAAAGTCCGCCCAGAGAAGGTCGTCTGGATTGTTTTCATTGACCTTGGGCGGTTCGAAAATCCAGCTGAAAGTCTTTCCGTACGCCTTCGGCACAGCTTCATGGCGGGTGTTCAGCGAGCCGAAGTTCAATTGGTGCAGCAGAGTTTCGATACAGTCAACGTCGCTGAGTTGTTGCCCCATCAATGCGGGAATTCCTGAACTTTTGTGATGTATGTGCTTCGACCCGAGATGTAAAAATGACTCGAATCTCTCTTGTTCACTATCCGATTGAAGTTGTTGCCCGAGGGTCTCGGTTTCAAAAATTGTCGTACCCGAAGACCCTGGGAACAGTCGTTGCGTTCGACTTGAGCGCTCCCTAACAGTCGGTTAGCAAACGCCGCAATCAACAGAACGCGAGAGTGATGTATACCATAGACAGGAGATCATCGTCAACATCAACGTTGACTTCGTTGTTTCGAGCTTTATTTCGAAGTCCACAATTCTCCCTTCTGCCAGGACAAGTTGCAAAGCGTCTCGGAAGTTGGAAAAATAAGATCCTCCGTCCTTAACAACAGTGGAACCCGAATTCTTCGGCTCACCAAGAGGACCACCAACGTTAACACTTCTAATCCCCTTCTCTTGTATCTTCGGAATCGCCTCGGCAAGCTGTCCTCCCAAGGCCTGGCAGTTTTTGCACTCTTCGAGAAGCCGCATCTCCAATACAGTGAGCTGAGCGCCAGGGTGCTGAAGAGGCGCCATTCTTTCCTGGATTTGTTCGGAAAGTTCGACCAGTTCCTGAGAGATCCTGTCAATTTCCACGATTTTTTCTCGAACCCCCGCTGCGTCTTTGCGGATATTCGATGCTTTCTTGACAAGGCCGAATCCGAAGTCGACGAACTGCACGACAGCAGCTGCTACCGATAAAGCGCTCAAGGGATCCATATCGTTCGTGAGGGCAAGGCGAGTGATGGGATTGAGGGCAGCTTCGTAGTTATGTGGGAGACGCAAGTGCGTAGTGTGGGAGAAGATGAATGATTGACCTGGGTTTCCTCCAAGATTTTATGGTGATTAGCTGAAAGTGGTTGAATGTCCTCCTTCAGGTCATGATAACGGTGGGGATGAGGTTGACTTTGAAGAGAGTGGGTGTTGCTTGGTCTCCAACTCACACCCACGGTTAGGTAGGTTCTCCGGAAGGCGATGAGGGAAAGTATTGGTAGCCCAAGTATGGCGTTCTTGGAACAGACCAATCATGTGTCCTGTCACGTAGGACAACGTGGATGATTTACACATCAAGGGTGTCCGGCTTGTCAGCGGCATGATAAGGTTGCCAAAGCATTCCTGCTCGATAACAGCCACCGGTAGGTTGATGCCACCGTCGCGGGTGGCTCGCCTTCTGAATGGTGAAGTTCAAAGCCCCCAAGATGCTGCTGTTGCAGGAAACCCCGAGTTTTGGTCTGAAGGTAGGTAGAAGTAGCCTACCTAGTTGTACGGAGAGGTGGAGCACATGAACTCAGCCACCCCTACCGTCCACCAGCTTTCCAGGCGGACTCATGGTTTTAGACACTGCCACATTCCGTCTCAGCAAGTCATCTTAACTCAACGCAAGAAAAGGCACTGGGCTTGCAGGACCAACTGGCAGGCAGAAAGATCACTCGTGAGAAGAATCAGCCTAAAGGGGTTGCGGCATCAACTGTTCGGAAGAAAGATCTAGGGGAGAATTTGCTCCATAGTCTGGACCAAAAGTGCAGCACTTAAGTACATCCACGGCTGCCCCAGACCCTCAGACTCGCACCCGCCTATGCCGCCGACAGTGGTTCAGACGGAAATGATTGTCGCGATCACGAAGGTATAGAGAGTTTGGTGCGGTAGGACGGCTAACTTGTTCCAGGGGAGTGAAGCGCAGTCCACGGATCTGGAAGAAGTCAATTACTTCATAGATTGGCAGCTACTGGAGCGTGGCCCGTCCAGTGCTCATATAGACGATCCATACGACTTTTCGCTAGGTGATTCGTACCGCAAAGAAGCAGTCTCGCTCTGGTTCACAGACCAAGACTGATCCAATTCAAGCGCCGATCCACCGGACTTGCTCGAGCCATTCGACAGCCAGGTCGACCACCGCCGAATCCGCGCTCTGATCGGGCCGACAACCCCATAACTTTCCAGCAGCTTTTCGATCGCTTTCCCATACTCCATCGACTTCTCCAGGTTAGGCCTGTCATTTTTCTCATCTGCCGGTTTCGTGACGGTAATCTGAGAAGCGAGAAGCAAGTTAGAGCTCTCGCCATTCGTGTCCGCTGTGATTTCTTTGTAGAGATTGCGCAACTGCTTCTCGAATCCCGGAAACTCCCTCGGCGCGTCTTTCATCTTCTGGAGAATATCCTGAGCGAGCAGATACCGATCCTGTGGGTGACATGCCACACTGACTGTTCCCCGGATGCGGTTGACGGCCTGTTTCAAGCTTGGCTGGTCCGCTAACGGAGAACTACCGTAAGGGTCGGTGCCTGTCAGCTTCTTTGCCTCCTGGATTAGGCGATCGAACTCCCGCGCAAACGTGAATTCCACCGGCCCGTTGATGAGTCGCCACAAGATATCGTCGTCGTCTCCCATGACTTTCAGGTACCGATTACCCGACTGCCCGGACATGACTTTCTGGCGGACGTAATGCAGTACGCCAAACTCCGCTGCCAGGGAAACCATGCCGTATATGCCTGGAGGATCGCGCTTGAGACCGGCCCAGTAAGGAAGAGGACAATTTCGCGTCTGTGATGAGCCAACGAGGACTAGAGTTTCTGCCAAGTCGTCCAGAGCTTCTGCGAGCCGTTTGCAGTTCTTCTCGTTTCGCACGGTCATTCTGGATGCGTGGTAGAAGCATTGTGCAATCATTTTCCAGGACTTGTCGTAATAGCGAAACCATGGCACGAATGTTTGCCGTGCCCTGTTGAAACCCCAATTCGTCGGATCGGAAGAGGTTGATGAGATGGCAAGAACGAGTCCAAGATGGGGATCGAAGTCCTTGGGTACCTCCGCCGCTATTAGATTCCAGTGTGTCCGCATCCAGTCTCTTGCCGTGCGATGTAAGTACTCAACGACGCCCGATACTGATATCTCCAACAGATCCCTTGTTCTGCTTGTGAGCCGTCTCGTAAGGTTCGCAATGATCTGCTCGCGCGTCATTCCTCGATGGCCGTCATCAGCAAACCAGAGCCTTTCTGCCGTCAAGTATCTGGGCCCGGTGAACTTAAGCTCTCGATGAAAGGTCTCAAAAATTGACAACAGGCGGGCGCCATCCTTCTTGTACTGTGGTTTGATGCCTCGCCACAAGCTACTGTAGAGCTCGCTCAAGTCGCTTGGCAAATCCTCTAGCTTGAGCTTAAGATCAGCGAGCAGATCGCCTTCTCGCAGGCCCTCCAGAACAAGCCGTGTCACGATCGCAACCCAAAGAAAGATTCCTTCTGCCTTGCGCGTGATTTGCTGTACCAAGTCTTCCGCTTCCGAAGGAAGTGCGGCAGACAAATCTCGGAACGATGGCCGCGTTTGAAAACTTCCACGCACGAAGGTAGCCATATCCCTCTCTGTCAGCTTCTCCATCCGGAGTTGCGGGCTCTCGCAAAAGGCATCTCGGAACTCGTTCCAGGGTCGGCTGCTCACGCATAACTTGATGCCGGAGCGGTTCCGCAACACTCTCATGAGATCGATCAGATCGTCGTAATCCCCGTCGAACTCGTCCAAGCCGTCGACAAAGATAGCGAGTTTGAAGTTTCCGTCCACGTTACCCAGGTCCAGAGACGTGATCGCCTCGTAGAGCTCGGGCAACTTCCACTCCGGCATTTTCCTCACAGCATCCTCGCCGAATAGCTTGAGCATGGCCCATCTGCTCGGCAGAATCTTCAAGGCGACTTCCGGTACGGCTTCGATAATCTGGTGCAGAAGGGTGCGTAAAAGTCCCTCTTGAGACCTCTGCAGTTCGTCTTCGCCTGCATTCCATGAGTAGAACGATATGACGTGGACAGGTGCCGTCGGAGACCATGTTTGAAGGTGTTCTCGCGTCCGAGGATGGTGAATAAGATGTCTCATCATGGTCGACTTGCCAGATCCCGGTTTTCCGGTGATCCAATAGACTTTGTTCGAGTCGCTCTCCAGCCAGGTGGTAAAGTCGGAGCACAATGTTGTATTGTCATCCTGGGATTGAGAAGGCCTCTCGAAGATCCAGTTGTAGGTGTTTTGGTATGCGACAGGGATCGCTTTCGCGCGGTTCTCGAGCGATATAAAACGTAAGCTACTCAGCAAAAACTGAGTGCAACTCGCATCATCCACCCGAAGAACGGGCGGCAGTGGATCATCCTGGGTGCTGAGTTGTTGATCTAGGGAAGGTTGTTCGCCAATGATTGCTGCCAAAGCGTTTTGCTGGCTCTCTGAGCGAAGTTGTTGTACAAGACTGCTGCGGGTGGTTGACTCCATCGGACCAATGTGAGTTGGGCTTCCGCACTCTTCGGCCCTTGTAAATCTTTCCCTATACACAGATTAACAGGGTGCCGAAAGTGAAAGGTAGATAAACTTACCATATATGCGAAATCATAGCGGACATCAAACCGGACTTGACGTCTATCAGCTTCCTTTCCAGCTTTTCTATCTCCTCTTCTTTCCAGACAAGTCTCAACGCCGTTCTGAAGCTTCCAAGTTTTGAGTCATCCTCCCAATCGAGCAAGCCCACATCCCGCTGATTGAGATTCACTCTCGATACGCCATGGCCGCGAATGATGGAGATACAGTGCAAGACTTCTTCTCCTGCAGCCTTACAGCGGCGACACTGCTCGAGAAGCTGCATCTCTATGATCGTGAGAGAGCGAGCCGAGTGTGATAACGGCGTCATCTTTTGATCGATGGCGTGAGTCAATTGTGTCAGCTCATTGGATATCTTCGCTATTTCAACAATTCTGGCCTGAGCAAGAGATATACCAGTGTACACGTTGATACTCTCCTGGAGAACCCGAGTTCCGAAGTCAGCGAACTGAACCACCGCGGCAGCGACGGACAGAATTGACAGAGCGTCCATGTTGATGTGGCCTGGCCGAGCAGATGTGACAAACTCAAGGATGAGTGTCGAATAACCTCTGGGCTTCAATGCCGCAATCTCATGAGAGAAGCTGGAACACGATGCCGAGCTGATGTCGACCCAGTGAATGGAAGCACTGGGCCGCCAGCCTTCGATGACTGCAATAAGGCAACTTCTAGCTCTTTACGCACCGCGTCTATCGTCCAACGAACTGTTAGCATTGGTCAAAAGTGAGGGGTAAGGCAACCAAACCAATGCATCCAAAGGTGATAAGCTAAAAACAACGTCGCATTGCATCCCGAACAGTGTCCTTGTGTTCAAGCCCGTTTGGTAAATACATAGCGGAGACTTGAGGCCGGTGTGGTTTTTCTCCCCTTTTCGCAGTTCGTAGTGTGGGCTTCAGTGTTCTTGTATCGAAAGTTCTTCCGGTCGTTTGTCAAGATTAGTGGCTTGTATCGCGGCACTGCCCGATCATGCAGTTATCTGTAGTAAAGTTCAGCCCCCGGGATTGGTGTCTTGGAGTACCGTGTAACCGGCGCCTGGCAAATGTGGCGATGCACTCTTGATATTCCCACAGGAGGATTGACTGGTAAGGAGTGACATGTAGGCAAGGTCAACGGGTATCTATAACATAACTCGCGAGACAGACAAAGCAGCCTCGTCCTAGCTTTCCAAAAGCGCGACATCCAAAAAATGACTGACATGCTCCAGCCAAAACAAAAACAAATAGACAAAAGTGATTATCCAAAAACAGGATCGTCCAATACGCCCTTCCATCTATTATTACTTCTTTTCTTTTTTGTTTCTAGATTGCTGGGCCCCACGTGCTGGTGGCCGCTGACCCGCCATTAGTTTCCATCTCGAACCTACCAAGGCTCTCTTGCCAGTTTTGCCAGTCGAAACCCTCTTCCATATTAACGTCCATATCTTCGACCTGGAAATTGGGTACCCGAAATGCTTCGGGCAACCCTGCGCCGGGCCATAACCATGGGGCATTCTCGTCTTTTACGGGCGACTGTACCTGCATACCCTGAGCCATGTTCATGTTTTGTGCCGGGCCAGGCGTGTGGTGCTGTAGCTGATTACCGCCTGCGGATGCCGGTGTGCTGCTTCGATTGAAGTCGGGTATCGCGGCGGGGTTGAAGTTCGCCGCATTGTCCATCGGTGGAATATCGCCATTGGGAAATCCGTAAACAGGGGGACGATTAGGGTCGAAAGAAGGACCACGCCACAAGGGGATGAATTCTTGTGGGTTGAAGCCTTGCGTGGTCATGGCGGGGTTTAAGAAATCCATCATCTCTGGTTTTGGAACACTCATGTTCTCGGTAGCGTGGCTGTTGTCGTTGGAACGGACTTCGTTGGTTTGTTGTTGTAGATGTTGTTGTTGTTGTTGCTGCTGCTGCTGTTGCTGCTGCTGCTGTTGTTGTTGTTGTTGTTGTACTGCCTGAGGGGGCTCGGGCGTTGGCTGCCTCGGGGGTGGCACGGGTTCTACCGGTAGGGGTGGCGCATTGACGAGTTTCCTCCAGCGTTCACGAGCCACCGTGATGCTAATCTCCTCTGTGACCGACAATGCTCCGAAAGTAGTCGGGGCAGGTTTTGACTGGTCTTCGATTTCGAGCTGCATGGCAGCTTGAGGATTGGCACGAAGACGGGCGGTCTCCGCTTCACGGTGCCTCTTGGCCTTGAAGTACATCTTCTTGATGGGGAGCCAAACAGCAGTATGCGACGCAAGCTTCTCGAGCTCGTACTCTTTTGGCGCCGTATATACCGAGTTAAGAGCACCCCAGGCGCGCTCTGATGCGGGACCCCAAGCCTTATGCGATACTTCGATCAGAAGATACGCCACGGCTTGCCATTGTGTGTATGTCTGGAATAGCCACCTCCAAGGCTTGGTCCTTGGGTCGGTGTTGAGGATGTGGTTTGTCTCGAAAACTTCGATAGCGGAGTTGAAAAGACGTTCCCGTAGCTCATCCGATAAGTCTTCACTGTCCGGTCCTGGGAACAGCACGGGCTGGTATATCACCAGGGTCATCTTGGCGACCATGACTCGCGCAATGTTTGCAGCTACCCAGTACATGGGATTATCCAGGCAAGAGCGATCCCGGAGATACTTTTCCTCGACACGTCTGTGCAATTCGGCGAGCATTTCCTCTCGCTCTTCGAGCGAGCTTGCAGCATCTCCTGGGCAAACAGGCGCCATGGCAGACGATGCCGTATGCAAGCGTCTCGCCAGAGTGCAAATCTCGTACCGTATCAGGGAAAAGGTCATATCCGTCGGGCCATCCCTAGATTCTGGGAAATCCTTCATGTCCGGCGAGATATCGGAATCGTTGACATTGAGCGGGAGCTGGGTATCGAAAGTGCGGTCGACGAGAGTAAGATCGGTACCCTGGTCCTCAGCAGAGCGGAGATCCAAGACACATACAGCCCAGAAGACACGGCGCCTCATTTCAACCTCGAACGGGCTGATGTTAGGGAAGTTCGACCCATCACGATGAAGTCCCAGTGCCTGGCTGATGCGAATGAGTAGGCCAGTCAAGGTCCAGGCGAACCTAGTGTCGTCGTGGCGGCGGACGAGGATGAGGAAGAGGAGGAATGCCTGGGCGAGAGTGAGGTCGGGAGTCGTCGTGAAGTTGGCTCTCGCTAGGGCCTGCTCGAGAGCGAATCGGTATTGTTGTACGAGGTACTCCTTTTCGGCGCCGAAGTTCATTTTGACCTATACAGTGTGAGAAGATGACAAAGAGTAAACGTGTAACAGGGGTAAGCATACTTCATCCTTATCCATGGAAGCAACAGCAGAGTAGTAGATGGCGAACATCAAGGCTTCTGTCGAGGGCGTGAGGCTGTCCATGTTGTTCCGGGCGTGGCGTATCGTCTTGGTCATCGAGGGGACGTGAAGCACCTTGAGTATTGGATCGACGTTTTCCTGGAACATCTGCCACATGAAGGGGATTTGCGATGGGAGCGGATGCAGGGGTCTTAGGTCGACATCGGCGGAGCGATAGCCGAAGATGAACGATTGATGATCGGAATGGCTGACCGGTTGGTCAACGGATTCGGGGGAAGCCTCGTCGTCGGAGTCGTCGGAATCATGGTGGCCGCAATCGATGGTTTCTCGACGAATCTCGTCGAGCTGTGTCTGGGTAAGTATCATGCATGGTGAAGTAACAAAATGGAAGTCCCTACCTCGTCATTGATCGCAGACCAAAATCCACTGCTGACATATCTGGTGACACCCTTCTCGTTGAGGACCAAGCGACCAAATTGTTTGTGGATATCTGATGATATCCTCCTTAATGGGCCAAAAGGAGGTCTGTTGAGTTGTGTCTGCAGACCATGCGCACCACTCCTTTCTGTGCCCATGCCGGTTCCAGTCGAGGGCGAGTTCTTGCCAAAATTGCTTCCATTCGGGGTTCCAGGCTTATCGCCGGCTCGGGTTGCACCAGGAGTCTGGCCCTCTCCGTCGTGCGCTCCCATGCCTTCAGGAGAATTACTGGAGCTGAACGGATGTCGCACAGCCTCAAGTTCGATCTGACCGCTTAATTCTTCGACGATGCCCTCGAGTTTTCGCAGGCGCTTCATCAGCTCCAGCTCCCGCTCGCTCGAAGGTTGTTTGGACGGGGCATTCGGATCTTTTGGTCTTGGCCGGCGCGGCGCCCGACCCGGGGCTGGGAAGATGCAGGGAATCTGTGCTCTCCGGCAGTTGGAGCATGGCATATGTTTGTCGCACCGAACCTGAAAACGTGTCAGCGGGTCCACAGCATATAGACGGGTCGGGAAAAGAGACAAGACGGCACGGGGCGCGAGTATCGGATGAAAAGACAAACCTTGCGTCTCCGACATGTTACACAACTCCGGGGGTTCAGAGCGCCAGAAAAGGGGGCCGAAGGAGGATAGACGGAAGCGCCCGGTGGCGGGTGATGGGCAACGAGATGATGTTGGTGAATATCGAAGCTATCGTGGGAGGGTCCAATGGATGGGTGGTCGACACATGGACTCCCCTCTGAGGCGACGCTAATCGCGCTCTGGCTGTCGTCGATAGGCATGATGGCGCGGCTTTGCCTGTCCGGCGAGTGTTGGGAGGATGGGATTCGATATAGACGTCCCTATGCGGACGTTGAAGCTCCACGGAGCACTGGCTGGCTGGCTGGCTGAGTGACTGCCTGACTTAACTGGCAGCCCGGCTAATGGCTCGACTGCCTGCCGAGAGGTCGAGTCGAAGGGGGAAAGAGCTCAGTCTTTGGATGGCGCCAACGTGGAACCCAATCTGGAGATTCCTGCTAACTTGATGGTAGTGGTTGGAGAGCGTCTCTGGCAGAGACGGGAATTGGCGGAGTGGTGGTTGCCAGGAGCTGGGCGGCGACGGGGTCGAATATGGGGATTTCGATGACAAGATCACCGTGGCGAGGGAGTCCGGTGGAGGAGCATTCAGGGCGCACAGGACTGACAGGGCAATGGTGGGATGGAGGGGAAAGGATGCACACTGCAATGGGCGTTCGTTTTGAGTGGTTCCGTTGCTGTGCAGCCGAGAATGTGCAGGTGGCCCGTGGATGATGAAAGCCGTGGGTGTTTTCTAGATCGACGAGAATGAGTGACCCTAGCAACTTCTGTGAGTGGTGGCAGCGGCAGCACCAGGAGCAGGAGCAGGCCTTGCACGGCAAAAGCATTGGACAGCCCGAAAAGAGACAGTTGCAGCCTGGCCCTGCCACTCACCACCAAAACCGCCGCCAGGAAGAGTGCGCAGTCGTCTCCTCTTCGAGCTCTGTCGGGACACACTGGGTGGGGCGAAAAGTGACTGATCTTTCGCATTTTGTGGGGATACTATAGGGTGCCAGGTACTGCCTTAACTAAACCTGCTTTGACTGTCTTGGCCGCCTGTTAGAAGGGACTCGGAGGTTCCTCCTGAGGGGGACTAGCCACTTCAGGCTAGAGCAGTTCAACATCGTGTGCTGGTGATCGATTGAACGATGCAGAATCGTCCACAATTTGTCGGGCACAGCATGGATGATGGATGTTGCAAAGATGAAAAAATCCGGAGAACAACAGGAAAGTGCACGTTCCAGCTTTGGCCAGTTTCAGGGCAAGGGGTTGGTGACTTGGTGGTGATTGCGTAGAAGCCCGGCTGGCACACATGGATAGTCCGAGTATCGCAGCCCACGTCCAAAATTCAAAAAAGAGTCCAGAAGCGAAACCATTCTCAGACGAGGGGTCCGATAGTCCTCCGACCTGTCCGGATTTAGCGCCATTGAGAGTGTTTCTCCAAAGAGCCGGGCACGGGGCGGTCAATGATAAGGCAGGTATAAGTGAAGCCCGCGATATCTTCCATGGTGACTCAGGGCCTCAAGTTGGAAAAAAGGGAATGACGGTCGTTGAATTCGAACAAGGCCCGTGCTCTCCTGTCGACACCAAGAGAAAGAGGAGAAAAAAAAGGTCATCCTGGTTGAAACATTTTCAGTGATGCAATCTGCACGGTGTACGTACCTAAGCCGAACCGGCTATGTATGATGTAGCATCCAAAGTGGCACTGCGGGGCCTTCTCCGTTAACCTTCTTTTCGATTTCTATCGGATAACGCTTGATCTCTGCGGTATCACTGGTCGATTTCGATGAATCCGGCTTGCGTGATTCATTCACCGTCTTTTTCTTTGGTTCAAAATTCTCCGTTGTTGGCAGTGGAGGTTACCTATCTTTCGTCTGCTCCTGCTTCAACCGCCAGGCCTCGTGTAAGAGGGGGGAGAAGACAGGAAGCTCAGCTGGCTGGTGTGGACATGTCAGTGTGCCCCCTGAAGTCTTACTCCTGGACGTGAAAGCCTATGGCTCAACGAGTCTTTCATGAGTGACATTTTGAAAGAGAAGTTGTTTGAGGGGCTACACGGGTTAATACTCATCTTACTTCCAACGCAAATACCGAACAATATGGGTCACCGTCGGCTTCAACTTCCTTGGAGGGGCACATGTTAGCAAGGTCCACCAAAGACTCTAACGGGATTAAGAGAAAGCCCCTACATGCCTTGCCTGGATGCCCAACAAGTCTTGCACATCACACAGAAGGACACGAGGATCCACAGCCGTCCAGAACATCGAGGTTCTCAAAAGAAATGCGCAAAGCTTGTTCTGAAAATACGATCACGTCTAGGCCCTTCCCAAGAGCGTCTAGGCTGTGATCGGAACGAGTGGAGGTGGCTCGGATGGGAAAAATGAAGAACAGATCGTGAACCAAAAGAAACCACCATACTGTAGCATAATAGCCATATCCACCCGAGCCGCCGCATCATTCAGCCTTCATAATAATCCAGCTGTAACAAAGAAAAAAGAAACCCAGAACTCCAGATGTGTATCTGGCTCAACCCCTGGATCAGCATCAACGCTCGATGTTGGACACCAAGCGCACGGGCCCTCCCCCTTTTCTCAGACCATGGCCACCACTCGGATGTAAACAAAACACGAGCTGACCTCCAGTATCCTCATCATAGCGAATTGCATGTCTCAAAGGACGGTGCATTGCCAGCCAGACACCTATGTGGGCTTCCTCCCCATCGATCGAGAACCACAATCTCAAAGCAGCGCCGAAAGACTCTCATGGTCCTTGAACAAGTTGACAATGGGCAAAAAGAGCCGCTTCTGGCCGTCTTCAGTGGCCATCAACTCCCTGAGCTCAGCCTCACTTCTCCACGTCCAGCTCTCGCACTTCTCCGGCTCCATTATCTGTTGTGGAGGAGAAAGACAGCCAGGTTAGCCTTTTTGTGTCCACACGTTGCGTTGGGTCTCTGAATCTGAAGACTGAAAAGGAGAAACCTACCACGGGCTTCTGCTCCTCATCAACCCTCCGGCAAGACACAAAGATGGTAATGTAGTGCTTGTCCTCCGCCGCAAAGATGTCGTTGGTGATGGTCACAAACTTGAGATCCTTGACCTCCAGACCTGTTTCCTCCAGCGTTTCCCGCTTGGCGCAGTCAAAGATGGCCTCTCCCTTTTCGAGATGGCCGCCGGGAAATTGTATTGTGCCTGTAAATAGGGAGTAGTGTGTAAGTTAAAAGTGATTGTTGTTATGGGAAAGATACAGAAAGTGCCATGTGACCTGTGATGAGGTCCGCGATGTCCGTGGGTCACGAAACAGGGAAGGGGAAACTGAAAAAGGGCCGGGGACCTGACTGTCCCTTAGATGGACGTTATGGGGAGAGGTACGTACCGGCTCCATGAGACCCCTTTCTTACGCCCACCAACACCTTTCCCTCTGCATCTGTGATGATCACCGCGACGCCCGTTCGGACAACATCGCTGGCGAGTTTTGAGGCCATCTTTTTCGATTCTTCCGACTGGCTTTTTCTTCTTTCTCCGGGTAGCGCTTTGGAGCTGAAATTTTCGTCGGTGGGTTGATATCGCTAGGAAACGGCTGGCTGTCCTGCTTTTCTAGTTTTCTTTCTATATGCGCTGTCAGCCAGTCTCACAAACTTGTAATTAAGAAAATGGTCCTTAGACGCCGTCGCGAACTACGTGACCTGAACAAATACTGCCTTTCGGGGCTGATGGGGTTCCCTTCCGGCTGTGCCCGGCTATGTATCCCCGCGCACTGGAAAGCGTCGACACGGTGTTGCAGTAACGACCCCGCGCCTGCGCCGCAAACCCCTAAAACGCCCAAGGGAATTGCCCATCAGAACGCCTGCCAGGGCAGTATTTTCCATCCGATCAGAGGTTCGGTATTTCCAAACCTTAAGTAGGTGGAAAGCCCTACCACCGCCCGTACCCTTTGTGCGACGACATCACCAACTCACCAACAACCAACAAACGACGTCACAAACAATCCATAACCGCCAAGCCAAATTATTCCCTGCGAAGCGCGGAGATTTTTTTCTTCCAAATTCCACTTGCCGCATCCTGCAACCCGCCTGTCAGATTGTCTTGGCCTTCACGTTGTCTTGGCCCCTTCGAAAACTTCTTGGCTTTTCGAACTTTCTTGGCCATCTATAATTCAGCTTGTCGCGCGCCTGCGCTTGAAAGCGGACCGCTAAACAGACACAGACAAGAAAAAAAAAAAAGCGGGCGAACGTCAGCCATCACTATCAGTTTGGTGCGACAGACGAGGATTGTGTCTGCATCATGGCGTGCACCAACCCATGTGCAGCCCCATGTCTTTTTTTTGGTGGAGCGACTCAGATCAGAAAAACGACAATTGTCCCTGGTGAAAGAAATTCTGGTTGGCAGCTGACAAGGAATCACAGAAGTCATGGAAGGGAAAAGATCAAGATTGTTCCTGATGCTTCTGTCAAAACATTATGAGGCTTCAAACGGGGGCGTTTCAGATAACAAAACACACCAATAAAAGGCCCGGCTGGCGCAATGGTAGCGCGCAAGACTTCTATATTCTCTCACCGAGACGATATCAGTTATCTTGAGGCTGTGGGTTCGACCCCCACGTCGGGCTTTCCTTTTTGCTCTTTTCCCTTCCTTCCATCGTCATTTTTCTTTAAGACCATTTAACTTTTTGCCTTGAAGACTTTATTTAGTGGTGCCGGTGTTCTTGGTGGTGTCACCCGTAAATCGTTTGTTGCCTCTCCATCTCCCTTTTGATGGGAATCACTCACTGCTCTCCATATCATCCATGCTTTAGTTGGGGGCCGCTTTACAAGGGAAGGTACCTCATTCCCGTCTCCCCTTTTGGACTGCCGACACCTCATACATATTCCCTTGCACTCCGACTTAGAACTAGTCTACAGCTAACCAAATCTATTCCCGAGAGACTCTCCATGCAAGCCGGAACAGAGAGCTTTCATACTTCGATCCATACCAACCACTGGTTATATATAGCATATGTATGTCAGCAGAATAGAAAGAAAACCACAAGGACGAAGGAAAGAGCTGGATAGATCGTGCGGCGAACGGTAGATAGTTCGTCGTTGTGACACCTCAGGTAGCCAGCCGTCTATAGCTTCACAGGACAAGAAGCTATTCCATGAGCACCGTATCTTGCATCCCGGACATCCCACGCCATTACTCATAGGAGTGTATTAACCAAGAGCCAAAGCTCCGTAAAACGTGCGTCTCGGCAAATCAAATTGCGAGCTCTGGAACAACTTCAACGAGCACGCCTATAATCGCTTTGTCAAGAGGATCAAGGTTAGTTAGTTCTCCATCTGTCAAGTGGTCAGCGGAGGAAAGCCTGACCACTGAAGACAGAATAGGTACTCTGAGTCTGAGCCATAAGGGCATTCTGTCACCGGGAAAGCAAGGAATATTGGCCCAGCGGGGTTTATCGCCCGAAGAAGATCAAGAGTACGACGGCTGAAGAGACAGATCCATTGCCAGTCCTTGAGAGGATACCGAACAATATAGGCCCGTCGAGGGGAGAAATAAACGCTAAAGCAATGCATTACTAGTTCTGTGGGTATATGTAGGAATGAGGTGAACATTACAGACGAAGAGCGGCTCGAAGCTCTTGTCCAGCTGAGGATGCCAGGCCTCTCTGCACTATCTTCCTGTACTGGAGGAAATGGGCACTCAATCGCTCTTGGCCCGGTTCCATGAAGTGTACCGCATACCGGTGGTGACCCATCCGAACCAATACCGGATGGCATCCTCCAGCCAGTTTTTGCCGTTCCTCCAGGGACCAGTATTGGCAACCAGAGGAAGTCTGTCACGAACTTCGGTGATGTAGGTAGAGCTGTTAGGAATACAAGGCTCCCTAGGAAGTCGAGCACGCTCGGACTCCTCAATATAGGGAGCGGCAATGGAAGCTCCCGTCTTTTCCGCGTGCTTGATGACTTTGATGAACTGTTTCGTCCTCGTGGATGCACCCGGAGTCCAAGTGGCTGCTATATAGCCGACAATGACGCCTGTATTGGGGACACCCTCAAGCATCACACCATTCCACATGTATCGTTGGCCCATGGTATCATTGATGCGAACGCCATCAACGAAGACGTCAATGTTGTTGAGTAAAATCATCTGCAGACCTGTGGCTGTGATGATCATGTCGGCCTCAAGCGTTTCACCAGACTTTAGCAGAATGCCATTTTCGGTCACTGTCTCAATATGATCGGTGACGACTGAAGCATTCGGCCCACGTAACGCCTTGAAGAAGTCTCCTCGTGGGCAGAGGCACAGACGTTGCTCGAAGGGATTGTACTGAGGGTTGAAGTGCTTGTCCACATCGAACCCCTTGGGAAGCTGCTTGCGCATGGCGTCAACGACAAACTTCCTGCCCCAGTTGGGGAAGTTCAGCAGCAGCTGGACAAAGATGGTCTCGGCGATCATCCTGATCCACCAGTTGATCTTTCCTGCCCATTGGTTCGGCAAGAACTTTTCCAAGAACTCTAGAAGTGTGTCTCGAGCCGGCAAGCTGAAGACGTACGATGGACTTCGCTGGAGCATAGTGACATGCTTGGCGGTTTTGGCGAGGGCGGGAAGAAGGGTGATGGCGGTGGCACCTGAGCCGATGATGATGATACGCTTGTTGTCGTATTGCACGTCCTCAGTCCAGAACTGGGGATGAATGACTTGACCCTGAAAGTTTTCGATTCCAGGAATGACGGCGGGCCGGGGCTTCTCGTAGCTGTAGTAGCCGGTGGCGTTGATCAGCCATTGGGTCTTGAAGATTTTCTTCTGGAGAACGGTGCCGTCGCTGGAAGTGACATCGACGTGTAGCGTCCATCTCTGCTCCTCGGTGCTCCAGCTCTCTGAAGTAACGCGGTGGTTGAAGCTGATTTTCTTGTCGATACCCTGAGACGCAGCAGCATCCTCCATGTATTTCTTGATGAGGTGAGCATCAGCCATGTTGGTGCCTTCGGTCCACGGATACCATGGGAAACCGAACAAAGCCATGGCACTGTCGGACCGTACTCCGGGATACTTCCAGAAAGCCCATGTTCCGCCAATATGGTCTCGCGACTCAAGAACAGTGAATGAGTGGTTAGGCAGCTCGGATTGCAGTAAGTAGGCGGCGTTGATGCCACTCAGACCTGCGCCGGTGATGATGATGTCGAAAGTAGCTTCTTCGGTAACCATGGTAGGAGGTTGATTCGGGGGTAGCACGCCCTGATGTCGGATTAATGTACAATACACGCGACAGACGGTGACCGGGCGAAGGAGTGTTGGATGGGCGTTTTATATACCCACCGTCAGCGCGCTCATCACAGGTTCACAACATCGCCAAATCTGTCGCCCCGGCCGAGGCGTCGCCCGCGTGTGGGGTTACATGGTCTGTGCAATCCCGGTCTTGTCGCTGTCCATGACGGAGCCGATCCGATGGTGGGCGTGGGAGTGATACAGCTGATTGCCAATTGGTGCTTATTGTCGGGATCATTCCGGCCGTTGTGTGTTTCTCGTTGCGATTCGCTGGTGTTATTGTGTCTTGGGATGCTACGAGATGACAAATGTTTGGTGTTTCTTTCTCATGACGTTGGGAGAGGAAAGAAAGCGACCGGGACAGGCAAGTGGAGATTGGATGAAAAATAGGACATTGAGGTTCTCAACCAGCACTGTACCTTGCAGGTACCTGCGCTACGTCACACGGCAAGATCCGCCCAGGCACCAACACTCCCGTCCGTGCTTGCCCTACAAATGCCAAGAGGTACCTGCGAAGTACCCGGGGGTTGCAAAGCACACCTCCTTCCATCATTGGGAATATCCATCTCTGCGAGCTCGTTCCTTCCCATCACATCGCATGATGATTGGAAAGAACAACAATTAACAAGAGAACGGCCTTTGGACTTGAAAATGCAAAGATAGGTGCCTACGGTCCTCGCAGGCAATGTCCTGGTCGGGGGATTCTCTACTCTGTCAAACTTCATCTTTCAACATACTCAATTCCATCAGCAGACCCGGTTAATAACCCACGGGCTCGTCCACTCCTTGTAACTGTCACCATAACTTTTGTTATTATCGCCATAAAACCTACAACCGAGAATAGACTTCTGGTCAAGTTCTCGTTCGCCTCGCCGTCGCTGAAAAGTAGCCGCGCCTCATCGACGGCATCCAGGAAACCTCCGCGTGCGAGCCGGCAACCGAGCCAATTTCAGGCTGGAATCACACAACCTGTTTGCAATTGTAGGGTTCTGGACGAGATATCACCACGAAATCATTGTTGCTGACTGTTAGCATCCTGGTGTAGAGCTCCTCTCTCTACCTAGCTTTTGAGCCCAATCACAACTTCAGTTTGTCGCCTCCAAACACGCGTTGCGGGTGTTGGAACCGTCCTCGACACATAACGACAATGTCTCAAACGTACAACATGCCCGATAAAACGGCATCACCTGCATATCCGCCTCCCCCAGGCCCCAGCTTCACACTTATACCCGCATCACCGACAGGAATCAAAGCATCAAACCGCTCCGACGAAGCACCTTCCGAAGCAACGTTGGTTCAGGACCATCTTCCTCAAAGTCCGCCAAAAACACTGCAACAAAACTTCCACAATCTAGACCTAGAGCCGCAAAGCGAAACCCCCCAAGATCATAGCCACCGCTTCCAGGGGCTCCGCTAGTGGCAGAAATACACCGAAAGCGATTTAGGAGATCAGAGAAGACGGCAATCGTGGACCAAGGCAGTCATGCCTCGCAACAAAGTACTGATGCTCAGCTCGCTGCTTCTCATAGTCCTTTTCATCTTAGAGCTTTCTATAAGTAAGGCCTTCCATAAATGATGCTTGTGTGGGCCAGACACGCCTTCAGTTTGACAAGTGCATGGGAAGAGTCGGGCAAAGGGCTCATGCGTCACAGTATACAAAGCTGATGCGAGGTGAGGCTTGACTTACAACTGTATCTTTACCTAACAAGCCTAAGTAATAGTAATCGACAATAGCAATACCACCGATACTGTGCTGGCTCGGTGCCTGATCATCGATCAAGAGATCATAAAGTATTGCAGTGGATCAATGGGTATCGAATCCTGGGTGTTTATCATCTTATCCGCTTTGTCTACACCGCCAAATGCTTCTCCCTCCATCAAGCCGTATATGTAAGACTCCCCAATCAACGTGTAACTGCCAGGAACTTCATAGGTTCCATCATCATTGTTCCTCAGAACAAATGGAACACCTGCGCTTAGAAAACAACAGACTTAATCTCCAACTTCAGATCCTTGAGGAACGACCCCGAAGTATCCCCCATCCGTCATAACCAACTGCCTTCCGGCCGTAAACAAAGTAATAAACTCAAAGACCTCCTGATCTGTTAGAGTTTCCGGTTTCATGAATGGGAGTCCATACTCATACGCAGCCCAAACAGGTGGATGAAATCGTATGTCTTGAGCTTTGGGTTCCCATAGTTGAGGTTTTGGAAGACATGGTGCTCCTGCAAGATATATACGCGCCTTGGCCGCGTCTTCGGATTTTTCATCCAAAGCCTCCCGATATAACCGCCATCTCTTCACAAACTCTTTACATTGGTCATTCCCAGCGGATCTTATGTCAATATCACCGCTGAGTAGCCTGATTGTGTCAACGGACACACCACACACCTTCAAAAATGCCCATGCAGTTCTCTGGAGCCTTGTTCCCAAACAACCGTCGCCACCTCTTCTCGCAGCAATGCCTCAGACGGGCTGGTATAGTCCCGCGGCCTACCGCCTGCCCACAAAGGTGTGTAAGCGTTCCCAAATCCAATCATCTCGTGTTTGAGATACCTGTCACTCCAGTGAAACCCAGGAAAGAAGTTGCTTTGATATACCGAGATCATTCTCACTCGTCCTCCTGCAACAACTGAGAAAAGTAAGGCCTACTCTGCGAAACAGCCATTTTGCGGTTCGAAAGTATATATCTACGACTAGTATCTCGTAGCGAGCCTGCAACATGCGATCCTGATCCGTGAACAGCATTGGAAATGACAACAGGGCGAACATTTTATCATGAGGATCCGTCGCCTGGGTGCTCCGCGCAAGACATAACAGATCGAGTGTATCGAGGGCGTCGATGTTGTATCGTGGCCAGACCCTTTCCTTGCTTCTAGAGCTCGTGTCTTCGGCGCGAAGGGGGGGCAATACCGACGACGAGGGAAGAGAAGCAACGGTCGGGAGCTCGATGCACTCACTCATTCTCACTCCCCTCTGCCGGGCGACAGTCAACGTCTATGTGCAGCGGCTGAATCCCCGACCACTCGACTGATCGGTCACCGCAATGAAGCAGGGGCGGAAGACGAAGACGACTCGGACCTTTACCCGCACGCGCCGAATGCTCTTGCGCGCCCATGTAAACCTCCTGAAGTACCCAAATGCGAGAGAACCAGAGACGGGCGTAGAACTCGCTGATCATGTCTCGTACATGGAATCCTTCTGTCATATCATAGACATGATCACTGAATTTTCCGGCCCTCCGAGATTGATGATAGTGCACCATGAAGTCAATGGCGGCGTCGCTGGTGGGAGATGAATCTGCTACGTCGATGACAAGTTGATGGCAACCTAGGTAGATCTTGGACATCAACCCGACTTGGTAGTTGCGCTCCTAGACATCATTCTGATTTGATGCAGATGGCATCAATCCATATCGTACGAGGAGTGGTGGGATACCTCAAGCGGCGAAGGGCCGAAAAGCAGTTGTACGTCACGGACAGCGTCGTTGAAGTGTCGTGTTGCTTTGATGGAATGGGTTTCCACACGTCGGATCCTCGGAACTCGAAACGGGACAAGAGGTGACGGTATGACTGGGAGTCACCTTCAACGACAGGGGGGAAGATGGTGATATCCCGCACATTTGATGGGTCGCCCCATGTGTACGAGAGCGCGTCATAGGCCGGCGCATCTTCGAGCTTGTGTTGCGAGAGGGACAAAAGGATTCGTGCATTTGGGTCGATGGCCGGCTCAAGATGGATCAATCGAATGTGACCCCAGGTTTTGAGACGTCCGTAGACGTATCGAGGCAGCTGATGATTTGAGTGGATTGGACCCAGCTTCTTGCTCTTGAGGCTCATGATCCCACTTGCGTGTGCGCCCACAACAAGACACAGCCAGACCTAACGTTCGTTTCGCTTTTTGGAGTCGACTTATTCAGTTGCGGACTTTTCTCTCCATACCTATCCTACGGCACAGTCGACGGTTGATTTTTCGTGATGAACAAAATTCTCGGAAACCAAACAGCGCGAAAAGTCACACGTTAGCCCGCTGGAATTACTGTTTTGAACCTCGGAAAAGAGAGAACGATGAGGCGTAACATCGTGCCTCTACACATTAACGGCGTCGGAAATACTTCTCTTCCATACGGACGTTACATTTTGGGCGACAGGTTTTATTATCACTGCCCGCGTTTCACTCCAATCAACCATTGGAACTGTTGATACCGTCCTCTTTCCATTATGTCCACTCAGAAAGCTTCGGTATCACAGACGCCCTACAGTGTACGACTTGACTTGGCCAGGACACGGTTGCTTACCTGACCTTGCCTTACCTTGTCTGTCCTTGTCTCGGTTTCTGTCGTCCGTCAAAACTTCAAAAACCATTTTATCTCCGTCGTAATTTCGAACGCGGTCTTAGTGACTGAGGCGGAAGCACATTGGATAGTTACACCAACCCCATACATACCTGGAATTTAATCTTGCGAAAAGGAGGAACCTCAAGATTATGGTACCCGCTGACGTATGCGCTGTACTTTCGATGTTTGTATCATGTTCCTGTTTCTTCCTTTGCTTGCTCGGCATCGTCTTTTCAAGTAGGCTTCTACCCATTCGGATATTGATAGGTGGACAAACGGCGCAGTGGGAATTTGGTGATACTGTTATATGGGGCGGGGAAAGAAAACAGAAAGGGGTCCAAACTCGGAAGATTGACACCACTAACAAACAAAAAGTCTAAATCTGGAAATAGCAACACAAATTCGCCCCCAACAAATCGCAACGAATGGAAACAAATCACCAAACAATAAGCACTTACAAAAATGTGAAACGCCCGATCAATAAGGCGCCATAATGTCCAAAAAAAAAAAAAAAAAAAAAAAAAAAAAAAAAAAAAAAAAAAAACAAGGGGTACGTCTCATTCGATTCGTCCACAAATTCTCGTGGTCAACAGCGGGTATCGATCTTAGATCTCTTGGGCCTTGTGCAGTGGTCTCCATTCCCGCTCCAACCGCGCCTTTCTTTGCGGAGCTTTTCCTTTAGCGTAGCGGCTGCGGAGGAGTGTGGAGTAAAGAGCGGAGAGGACCGCCCGTCCGTTGTCTTTGTCACGACGCCGCCGTTGCCGCCGCCGCTACCGCTCCGCTTCTGTTATAATGTAACGGGTAGAGTCTAGATGGCGAGATAGAGAGATGGCGCTACTTGTCTGGCGGCATGGCGCTATCTCATAAAGAAAGCGGGAAAATGACAATGATAGGAAAAGATTTACCCTTTTGTGAGGGGTCCTTTGTTGAGATCCGATGACGATCTCACTTGAAATCGTGTGATAAGGTGGGGAGGTGGTGTTGAAACCAGATTCTGGGCGCTGTATGTGGGTATGCAGGTCAATGGAAGGGGTCCTTGATCCTGCGTGTAAGTTGGTGGTAAGTGTAGGTGTAAGCCTCCCGGTGTAAGAGATAGGCGGAAACTTGGGACTATCAATTGTCATTAAGGAGAGGACATCTGGGTTGTTAGTGCCTGGCTGACGCTTTGTGATGGAGAAGCAGGAGGGATAGTCCGGATGGGCAAACTCGTTAACCATTTTGGAAAGGTTTCAATCTGTTTGTTGAGGTGAGCTTAGCGAAGCGCGAAACCCCAAGGAAAGACATATCACTGCGCTGTTGAGGCATTGCGCAACTGCAGATGGTTTGCATATGTCGTCGGTGTTTCTCAGGTTAGGTAGTTAGGACGGCATGTCTTTGTCTCTCTTTCATCCGAGAATGTGAAGCGTATTCGGCCCTGCAAAAGTCTTAGCAGACAGATCCGAAAGTCAAGTTCATCAAAAAAGCGGAAAGTCCGAATCGGTACATAACGTAAAAGAAAATAAATGAAAGTCAGCCGAGTAATGACACCATGTCCACGCCAGAATAGGTCGATGTTGAGGTTTCACAGATGACGAGACAAGAAAAAAGAGTCGGTAGCACAGATATTTGTTATAGGGCCGTAGGTCTTGGCGCCCTGCTTTTTCAATACCCATGGAATCTGTCCAACGTCGTTCGATCACCAACGACCCGTAACAGTCGCCCAGGTCAGGCCAGGACCCCCCCTCATCTTCTGTCTCCTATTTGTTCGTTTTGTCCCACCGTCTTACCGTCCCAGGAGAAGGAGAGGAGAGGAGAGGAGAGACGAGCCTTGCCGTGGGTAAGCCCTGTTGTAGCACAAGACTTTGTACGTGTGCGCGCCTGTGAGCCTCTCCTTTTGGGGGGTGGTGATTGAATGGCAATTTTTGGATGACTTGGTACCTGGTGCCTGTAGGTTTAGTATGGTTTAGTATGGTCACATGCTCAATGGGAGGCCTGCTGCCCTGCCGTCTGCCGCTGGTCAGCCAGTAAGGTATGTAAGCCCTGGTCGGAAAAGGCATGACACATGGCTTCAAGAATTGGCAATGCTTCTGGGGTAAGACAAGACAGCAAGACAGCAAGACCAGCGAGACAGCAAGACCAGCAAAGACAGAGACGGAGACGAGCTCCATTTGTGAAGAGGGGTATCCATTGCTGATCGCTGTAAGACATTTTGGCGTTGGTGTTGGTGTTATGTTGGCGTTGGACCGGAGGAAAACTGGGGGACGCGCTGATTCTGGAGTCTAAAATGTCTGGATGTCTGGAGAGTCCCGTCTCTGTGTTTGGAAGCGAATTCGAAGTGAAATGTCGGCAAGGAAAAGATCGACATTCCTGCCAAGACCCTAACCCCGCCGTAAGCTTGATAGACGCCTGGCTGTGCAGAGAGAGCGCAGAGAAAGTGCAGAGCAGATGCAGGGTGGTGATAACGATGGATGAAATTTTGTGGTTCTCCAACCGATATCCTCACTTCTCCGATATCAATATCAACAGTCAGTCATGAATCATCCATCTTATCATGAGTTTCCATTCCTCATTGTTATCTGGATGAGGCGAGGTCGACAATGTACGGGTCATCCAAGTCAAAAAAAGTTTAAAGTGAGAGTTGCAAGCGGAGTGGAGGCTCACCAGGGGGGCCTGTAAAGAACAAAAGAACGGTCAACGGCCCAAGGACCGTTCTGGCCAATTCAGCTTCTCCACCGAGATAGCGTGCCGCCGTCTCACGATCGGCGAGCGCGTCAACGTGTTCGCATTGACGTGCCCAGTTTCATTTTATTTTACGAGCCGTCACCAACAGTTAGTGCTGTCGTTCGGTCATGGCGGTGAGCTATGTGGTTGATGCTGGTGGTAAGGTATGTTAGCTGAGCGAAGAGGCTGGTGAGTGAGAAAAGGGGTGAGAGATCCCGTGTTCACTCATGTGGTGAGGATTTGTTTATGATATCGTGAACGGAAACAAAATTTATTGAATTCAAAAAAAAATCACAGTTTGCTGGCGGTTGTTGCCCGTCTCCCGTCACGCTATGCAGTGAGTAGTGTGCCTGTCCAAAATCTGTCTGTCGGGCTGGCAGGCTGCAGTGCTGCCTATCTCCAACTCGAAGGGGACGGACGGGACACCGTACGGTGTGCGAATCGAGACTACCATACTGTCCATACTATCACCGCCAAGACGCGACGCTTGCTCCAAAACAAACTCCAACAGCATGGAGATCTCCCGGCAAGCTTCCCCGCATCGACCATGTCCCGTCATCTGCTCCACCTGACTGCTTGACTGCCGCTGTCGCTGTCGCTGAAGCCAGCCCGTCTGAAGTGCGTCGTCCGCCGTTCAACAACATGGCCAAGCACATTCCGGAGACATCTCCACGCCCAAGTCCCAAGCATCATGGGCCAGACACGGCGCGTCTTGACGGCTTCGGGCCCTCCCTGACGGTCCTGATGGTCCTGACCACAACGCCCTGACACGTCCCTTGGCCGCATACAATATCCGAAGGCGTCTTGGCTTTGCAAGGAAGCGAGACGACCCGACTTCTTGGTACGCTTTGCACTTCCCATCTGGTAATTACCCAAGCACGGGAGAAGACCGGACTTTGTTTCTTTTTCGGTTTTGTTCTGCAGCCATCCATGGTCCATCCGCGCTTTTCATGGGTCTGAATGGATCAAGACTTTGTTTGACTCCTTTTTCACATTCGAGAACGCACCGCTTGGCTCTCGTCAGGTCCGTCAAACCCAAACAGCAAACCTGGAAACCTCCTGGGATCCCTGGGATCCTACAGCGGAACCCTGCCAACTGGCTCAACCGTCTCCTCCAGTCCTCCTCCTCGTTCTCTCAGTCGAGCCAGCCAGTCCTCTTCCTTTCCCCCTGGGCCGTTCGAGTACGTT
The DNA here is from genome assembly GCA_033439795.1 of Sordaria brevicollis. Lineage (NCBI taxonomy): Eukaryota > Fungi > Ascomycota > Sordariomycetes > Sordariales > Sordariaceae > Sordaria > Sordaria brevicollis. Next base: position 2,058,358 of record JAUTDP010000010.1, read on the forward strand.
ATCTGTACTTAAAGGATACCCTGTCCCGAACCTCCCGGATCGATTCCTGTCTTGAGACCTTTCTTGTGTGATACCTATGATCTCACTGATCATTTCACCGAGACTCCTGTCAGCTTAGCTGTTGCTTCCTTGTTGAAACCGCAGTGCCGTATCATTACACACATTTGCCGCAGATTTCTGCAGTGTTCAGCATCGGATCGACAACAACAACGGCATATTGATTTCCAACCGAGTCCGGCCTTATCTTCCATTGTCTTGTCTCCTGTTACACAACTTAGACGCCGTTGTCCCTGTAACTACCACCTTCCTCTTCTTTTCCCTCTTATATACAAAGAGGCCCGGGATTTCAACAAGTTCCCCCACTCGGACAGACACTCCTTTTCTCGCTACCACCAGAGCGACGCTTCCTTGACAGCAAGTTCCCAAGACAATTTCCATACCAAACACGTCAAGTTCTCCGGGTTTTGTTTCTTACACATCATGACTTCAGCGGCGAACATGGCTGTAAGGGAAAAGCGACGAGGGGCTTCCCAGCAGGATATCGATCAGATGGAGGTCCGAAAGGCCATGACGGCAGCCGAGTACTCACGACGACAATTTGTCCTCAACTTCGCCGCCAGCAAGGATATTCAGCTTCTCGTTCCCGGCAAGAAGGCGGATGCGATCAAGGAGGCCGAGGAGTGGACGGTTGTCTGGCTGGCCCAGAACGAACTCACTACAGTGTCTAACGATTTCTTCAAGTATACGGTCGACTCCAGGTTGTGGAGCAAGCTCGGTACGTTCATATTCATCTTGAGATGGCTGAGGCATGACTAATCCTTCGAGCAGTCGGTGACGATATCCCATTCCCATTTGCCTTTATGAAGTGCCCCAACAATCCCAGCGATGGCGAGAACAGGAGCAGGGCACCAACACCTAAGAGCGATGTTTCCTTGACCAACACAGCGGTTGAGAGTGTCGGCACCGCATCTGCTCCTCCCACTGCTTCCGCTCCTAACCTGTCGACCAGTAAGCAGGTTAAGAGGCACTCCATCCAGCGGTCCGAATCAGATATCGGAACGGTTACCAGGAGTCACACCGACATCAAGAAGGCCAAGGCAACTGAAATACCCTTGGACAAGGCGCGCAGCCTTTCACTCGACAGCGTTGATGATGACCTGAAGGTGCCCAAGAAGTCCAGCAACCGCTTCTTGGTGCGGCTGAGCCGCTCATGGTCTCGGCGGGTTTCATCCTGAAATGCGTCTCATCCATTTACTTGACTTGAGCAGTTCGCATCACATTCTTATCAGAAAATGAGCAACAGTTATCAACAAACGGACAGCAAAATTGTATTTTTATCAACATCTCACACCAAGCTACACAGGTTCCCGACGGCCTGTTATCAAAACGGATCGGCGAACAACAGCAGACAGAAACGAATACGGCTTATCAGCGGCCGCGAAAGATGCGTTATCGAAAAAGGACGAAGAAAGGGGAGAAGAGACTGCCCATTCGCGCACTCCCTAGACTACACACACCACATTGGCAAAACCTCCCAGGGCTGAAAACAGATTGGAAATGAACTCTCTCTTAGCGAGTCCTACATATTACACACGGGCGCACAACACGGCACACGGGGCCCAACAACTTGGTTTCCGGGTCCTGGGTCCTACAGCGAATTGTGTCCGCCAAGCCGAAGCAAGCAGGCGCGGCATACAAATATCCATTCCCCATATTGAGCGGGAAGGGAAAACGAATGAAGGGAATACCTATCACCAACACCAACACCACACTACACACACGGAACACAAAAAAAGATGGAGGTGGGCATAGTCAAACGACTGGTTCAAACCGGCAGTGACCGGTCGGTCGGCTGCGCGCTCGCGGTGAAGCATGCAGCCTCAGAGAGCAGCAATGAGCGGCAACGAAGCGCATTTCGCATAGGGAGAGAGCCGAGAGAAGGAACAATTGCGGCACATGGGCTTTGCCAAGAGACTTGGTATTCCCCCCCTCTTGGGGCCCTGGGCATGTAAAGTTGCACGGGAAGGAAGGTCTTGGCTCTTTTCAGTTTTTCGGGTGTCGCTTCAGATTGGGTTCTCGTGCGCCGCGTGCGCGTGCTGATCACGTTTGCGTTCCGGCTGACACAAGCTTGGCATGGCACAAAATGTGTGCGATGTGCGAAATTGGCATGTGTTGTGTTTCCCACATCATCCCTCACGTCGGAAGGCGGGCGGGCGGCGGGAGATAAACAGACATTCGGTCGGGACAAGAGTCCAGCCTACTCGTCGAAGAACGAGACGGAAGAATGAAAGAAGACGAAAACGAAGACCGAAACAGAACGATCGGATCGAAAACGACTTCAAAATCGAACGAAAGATCAAACGACAACCGACAAACCCGGTCTCGCCAAGCGCAATCTGAGATGGTTTTGGAACTCCTTGGCTCGCTCCTTGGAACTCCTTGGCCATGCCATGCCATGCCTTCACCGATTCACCGTTTGGCGAGAAACATTCGTTCCATCCCTTGATTTCTTGGAAAACCTGAACCTTTCGACCAAGCCCAGCCGGGTCTCGGAATGTCAATGGACTGATAACGCGCGGCTACAGACTGACCTCGTAACATTTCCCAAGACGGCCAAGACGACGAGAGGGAATGTCGGCAGAACAATTCGATCTCAGCTATTCTCGGATACCACGAGCATGATACCTACACAGTATCAGACTTTCCGCCGACCTTAACGAGCTTGTCAGGCTTGTCAGTGGCTTGTGGCAGTGCCCTTGGTACTCTTTCTTGGACACTTGGAAGGGGGGGCCCATGGGGGCCTTGGCAAACACGGCTTGCCTTGCCGAGACCGCGGCTGAGATTGCTGAGATCCCGATAGGCTGTGTTGCTTGACAGGTCCCCTTCTCTGCACACTGTCCTGTCAGTGTCCTTGTCGCTGTTGTGAGAGGCTCTTACTTCTCTTCCCGAGTTTTCGGTCGCGTTGGTCGGGAGGTAGGGAGGTAGGGAGGGTTGAGCAAAAAGAGTCACGGGACTTCCAAGTTCCATGCTTGCAGTTTATTGTGCGACATGGCATTTCTTCTCATCATTGTCACATGATGGGGCTTTCCTTCTCTGTGCTATTATTATCTCTTTCCACGTTTTTTTCCTGCTTGGTTTCGGTTCGATGTGTGTTTGTTTAGTCAGGGTTATTTTGTGTGTGCATCTCCTCATCATTTCTATAAGGCTTACAGGACTTGCTAGGTATAGGGTAGCGTAGGTGTTTCGGATGGTTTGTTCTTTTCGTGGCTTTTGTTTTTCACATCACATCAACGTTTTGGGGGCTATAAAAGAAGGATCTTAAAAAAAGGTTTCATATATCTCGTCTTTCTGATTTTTGGTTTCTGGGATGCGTTACATACAAGCGGGACATGGATCGATACATGGACATGGACATGGTTTTGTTCTTGGATTGGATTTTGGACTGGACTGGACACTGCTGTGGACAAACGGAATACCCTTACCCTTCTTTCTCATTGTATTGTTCTTTGTAATCTATGTTTGCAATTTATCTCGATCTCCTTTCAGATCTGAAAATCATTGTGGTGATGCATGGCGTTGGTTGTGAGATGTGAAACGCAGTTCGGTTTTGTTCATCTACTTACTGCCATTCCTGCCGTACCAGGAAAGGGGGGGTAGAACGAACAGCCACTATGCAGTTGGAACTTTTAAACGTTTATTCCTTCTTGAACTATCGCCCTGAACGTGGTTTGATGGTTCGAAAGTCTCAACGCTTCGAAATCCAAACGTTTGAAACTTCCACAGCCGTTGTTCAATATTTAGATAATAATCAAAAGACTGTCCGAAACAGTAAACGTTGGGCAAACCGAACGGTTCGCAACGTTGAACAGTAGGTTCAGTTTGAACAGCCACTATGCAGCTGGATTTTTTTCTCAACAGTCAATTGACCGTTTGCTAGACCCCCCCTTTCCTGCTACGGTGTGCCGCGCTTTACATACAACCGACACACCAAATCCAGCACCACTCTCCAGCTCACCTGTCCTTCTCGACCTTCGTCCCATCTTGGCCTCCCCGTTCCGTCCTCCGCCGCACCTTCCAATCCAGACCATCGCCCAACCCCCAAGCACCAGGCACCAGGCACTCCCGTCAGGCACCAGGCACCACGCACCTTCCACCCAGCCATTTAAGGGACCTTTTCTCGTCCCACTAGCACAACGGGCCACGGGCGCTGGTCAAATGGCGCAAGTGGTTAAAGCATTCCCGTTGATGAAAACATTGCCGGACGACGTGGCGTTCGAGGTACAGTTTTCGCAAAGTTTTCGCAGCTGTGAGCGATGGTGGTTTGTTCTACCAAGTCTTGTCTGGGCGAGCTTAGCTTTTTGCAGTTTTTTTTAATGGTTCTTTTCGGGTATATATGAGGAAGAAGACGCTTAAACGGATAAAATGAAAACCCACGGGAAAAAGGGAAGCTTTGGAAGTGACAACGACATCGCTCGAACACATCCATTGTGTCTCGTACCTTGTTCCGGTGAATGACATGAAACCATGGAGGATGCTAGCAGCTCTAACTAGTAGACCAAGCTGCTGGTAGACAGCAGTCGACCTACACCGAAGTTACAGAATGAGTCTATCACAAACTCAATCAACCTTCCCATTCTCTTAGGCAATAGCACCATGATGTCTTTTCATGTCCTAGACGATACGCCTTTTTTCTTGGACAATGCAATTAATAACATCCAAAAACAAGAATTATACGGCAAGTAATTCACGATATACTAGCTTTATCCATAGTACAAGAGCCCATACAATCGGTCCACTACTTGACATACGCCTCATGAATAAGGTCTAGACGTTCATGCTTTAAAAAAAGTTCCATCCTACACTCCTAGCTATTAAACTCCTCAAACATTCACTCAACGTCCATTTCGCCATCTCACACACTTCCTCTTCCGTGCTATGGCAATGTTAAGAAGACCGGACGCGACTCTTGGATTCACAGGCTAGCGTCCTTCTTGGTAGTCCTAGATACCAGCGTTCTCATGATGCTTTTGATAAAGATGGTCAAAAGGCATTCGCGCGACGACATTCTTCCCCCAGCTTTGGACATTCAAGAACATCATTATCTCCAAAGCTGTGACGGAGTCCTTCATATATATCATTTTTTGTCCTTGTTACACGCTCAAGGCCTCCATCCCAAGATACTTGACCAGCGCGCGTCGCTCTCCGATAGCTATTCATCCTGCCCTCTCATCACTCGAGGAAGCTTTAATAATTCCTCGTATACTTCCGTCCGATGTACGTCTCGGTTCGTCACACGTCAACGTTCAAGTGAATGGTCTCCTTTCTCGTGAACCTTCACTGCTGCGTGTTCGGCAAAGGCGGACAGGAATTCATCTTTGCAGATAATGCTCCCGCTTTCAATTCTCCCTACGACAACGATTTCCGAGCAGTACTGTCCATGAACTTCTGCCTGTCCGAATGCTATGACTCAAGAAGTCAGCCAGCTGGTCGTTTTATTTGAACAAACGGCAGCCGCTCACGAGAATTACACCCAAGGTTTGGAACTTGGGACGAACGACTGACCCGCTCTTGCCAAATTTATCACCCCCACCTCCAAACGTTTCTCCCTCCTTCCACGCACAACTGTTTTTCCTTCGCAACCCACTGGGAAAGAACTCTCCCACTTCCCCATCCTTTCTTCCTTTCTCATTTCTCCCCGCCTTCCTTCTTCCTCTTACGCAAGCAAATCCCAAAGCAACAGCAACCATGGCGGAAATCGTCGATCCCAACGCCCCGCCGTGCGACGCCGACGGCGATTACGACATGGGATACAATGACGAGGATTTTGACGAGTTTTTCAAGGGCCTAGAAGAGTTCAACGGCGCTGCCAGCATTCAAGCACAACCTCAAGCCTCCAGCAGCCAAGCTCCCGACGCCAGTCCCGGCAACAATATCCAACAATGCGCAAACCTGGCGCGCCAAATGCTGTCGAGGTCGCCGACGATGGCGGCGGGTCCTCCTTCCCCTCCCCCTCCTCCCCCTCAGCCGGCATCTTCCGAGCCGTATGAGTCGGCGTTCGATATGGAGGAGGCACCGCCGGCATCGTCGGCACCTCAAGCATCTCAGGCATCCGCAGCGGCGCCAGCAGGACCGGAAGCACCCTTCTACCAACAACCGGCGCCAAGTGTCCCCGTCTTTCAATCGGGTTGGCAGCCCATTCCACCTCGGCCATCGCCTTCCTTCCAGCTTCCTCATGCCGACAACAGATACGATGGTCTACCGGGACCCAGCCATCCGCCGGAGCGTGTATACCTCGCGCCCCAGGGCCCGCCGCCTTTCGGTCACCACCCGCCGCCGCCGCCACCACCCGGAGCTCTACATGGAGCACTACATGGAGCACTAGAGGTACCGGAAGCACAAGCACCACCGGTAGCTCCCTTTGTGACTGTTCAGGATGAGGATGTAGTTGAGGTCATCGATGAGAATGGTAACATCATTATCGAGTCCGGCGGTCCTCAACGGCAGAGGTTCCTCGCCAACACCGCCGCTCTCCTCCGCTCCTCTCCCGTGCTCGCTGCACTCATCATGCCTGAGATACAAAACCAGGCCCACGTCAACCAGCAGCAGCCTGGCATAGCTCAACAGCCTGGAATCAAGCAAGAACATGGCATGGTCCAACAAACCCCACCACCTCCTCCTCCCCCGATGCAAAATCCAATGCGTTCAAGGGCTGCTTTCTTCGTCCCGCCCAGTCCCACAGACGGAAGATCCCTCCCGAGCCTCGTCATCCCGGACGTTGAGGACAAGGTCTGCAAGACTTTCCTGCTCATCATTCATGGCTTCATCAGCGGAGTTGAGAAGAGCTTCAAGAGTGTCCAACTCTTTTACGACCTCTTGCTCTTTACCCATCGCTACGAGATGACTTTATCTCTCCAATCCGTCGCCGTCCCGTGGTTGAAGAGAATCTACCAGGAGAATCCTCTTCGCCATGACGAGGTCGCCAAGCAACTCTGGGTCGTATACGAGCTGGGCCATTTGAAGATGATCAGATACACCATTCGCAACATGGTGAAAACGGCCAGGATCACCAAGGACGGCCAGTTGCTCGGGTACGGAGCCCAGGAAGGAGAAGACGAGTATACGCGCTGGGCTCCGTTGGTGCATCTGGGCTTGCTTAGTACGTTAATACCCGGAGCTTTGTCTGCTTGGGAAATTGCCATATTCCCTCTCGATCCTGATTCCATACTGACATATGCCGAAAACAGGAGACATCACCATCTGCCGCCAACGTGTCATGAATCGCCTACTCTTCGAAGTCGAACAAGTAATCGAGCGTCTCACTTCCTCGCCGCCCGTCCTTCCTCCACGCGATTCCAGCGACGATGAACAAGTCCTACCTGTTCGGGCAGGAGCTGTTCGGGCTGGAGGCCACCCAAGAAACCAGGGGCCTAAAAATTCCAAACAGCCCATCGAGATTCCGCCAGATGACGCCCCTCGCCAAATGTGCGTCTCTCGCAAACCGCCCGGAAGGGTTACACACGCCGTCAACTGCGACGCCAGCATGCTCGGCGCTTTACACCGCACTCTGCGACAAGAGGGATGGGCCACGCTGGACATGACAGGAAGCCCAAGCCACCTATACAGGAAGATTAAAAAGATTGGAAAGACGGCGACGGAACAGGTGGTCATCACACACTCTCTGAAAGGACACAAAGCATGTGATCCTTTCGGCGATGACAAATGGTTCAAACTGGAGGACATAATCATGGAGGAGGTGAAGCAAATTCCGTTCGACATTGAGGAGCTGAAGAAGCGCGGGGCATTGATGGGGTTCTCGGTCAATGACTGGAAATGAGATATGATTCGGGGAAGTCGATGGGTAAAAAAAGCAAGGCGATATCTTACAGCAAAACAGGATTGTTCTTTCAACTCTTTCTTGGGGTGGTGCGTTTAGTTTTGCAGGGTTACGATGGCAGGAAAACAGAGCGTTTGGTTTCGATGAGCGGCAGATGGGAACTGGTCGGAAATAATGGTTCACGATGTAGACCGCCGTGATTCTGGACCAAACGAAGGAGACTTAAATGTAGTTTAGGTACTGTAGGATATACGATGCTATTTGATCGCAGGGAATTTAGCTCTCGTTATTCGCGTTGCTCTAAAGGAAAGAAATGCGTAGGTGTTTGGCTCCCTTACCGCGAGAATGGATATCTGTCGTTGAAAGTCAACCTTGTCGTTATCCCGAAGTCATGCCATCATTTCTTTGCCCAGAACACCTCCCCACTCCTTCATCGTCCAAACCTCATCGTCCACAGGCAGGGCATCAGCCTCAAATATCATCCCTAGCCCAAGGCTCTACCGCCTTCAACAACTTCTCATGCGCCTCCCTATCCCCCGTAGCCTCCAACAACTTCCCCCACCCTTCCTCCCCCGCCGCCCCCCTGATAAACAACAAAAACCCAGCCCACACAAAATCCGCATACGTCACCTTGTCCCCCTCAAAGAACGGCCCCTCCCCCTTCCCGTTCTCCTTCAACAACCTCGTCACCTCCTTCAAGTCATTCCCAATCACCTCCTCATAAACCCTCTCCCCACCCTGCTTAGCTTCCAACTCATCAATCCCCATCCCAAACGCCTCCTCCCTCGTCTCCTTAAAATACCCCTTGCTCCCCTCCCCCAAAACCCTCTTCACAACGCCCGGGACAAACACCCCGTAAAGTCCCTTGAGCAAGCGGGGCATGATAGCTTCCAACTTTTCCAGCACGGGACTATCCAACCCCAACGAAGGGTACTGCGGGGAAGGGTAACGGCGTTCGAGTTCGATGGCGATTTTTTTCGAGTCCATTAGGTAGGTACCTCCGTTGTCGTCGGGGAAGCGGATGGCGGGGATTGTGTAGGAGGTTGTTGAGGGGGGAGGGGTGGCGGGGGGAAGGTGCGGGGAGAGGGTGGGTGCGATGAGGGGGTATTCGGTCCAGGAGGTATGGTAGGGGAGGGATTTATAGTTTAGGGCGAAGCGGGCTGTGATTATGTTAGTTCATGGCTTTGGTTATGTGGTGAGGACGAGGAGTGTTGATGAGGTGAGGAGGGGAGAGAGGATATGGGGGTGCGATGGGAAAGGGGAGGGGAAGTGGCTTACTCTTCCACGGGTTGAGAGACCAGGTTCTGCCATTCTTGTCGGGGATGTCGAAGAAGGTGATTTGGTTTTGGTTAGACTCGGCCATGGTGAACTGACTAGGTTCGAATGTTCGGACTATGAGAAGTATATCTTTGATTTGAAGTGGATGATGAAGAGAAGTAAGACTCGTCAAGGGAATATGCTATTGACGTTGGGGTTAGCTTTCTATTTATATGTTGTTCGGGGATGGTAAGAGACAAAAGGCAGAGCGGGGATGGAGGTATCCACTTGGTGAACTACATGCACTTCCGAGCGGAGGCCGATCTGATCTCACAGATGACAAATCACTACAATAGGCAGGCCCTCTTGCACTAAAACTACCTCGTGCTTATATTGATCAGTGACTATCGTCATCAAAAGCTGGCATCGCTCTTCAAGCAACAGTGAGAAGTTCGGATACCCACTAACGTTACAGCCGAAGTTGTGCAGGGGGTCGAATGACACAGCGGGGACAAGGAGTCGACGAAAGGGCGTGCCTAGCGCTCCACAAGTTCGCTTACAGTGGCATCAAAGGCGTCCAGGGGCGTCCACTCTCTGGAGATTTAAAGTCGGACCGTTCCCTTGTTCCTACCCTCCTCCGTCTTACCTCTCGTTGATGTTTTGTTATTTCCGGCTTTTGCTTATATTGAGGCTCATGTCTGTCATATTCCACGATCCGAATTGTCCAATGATTTGGCCTGCCGTTGCTATCCGCTCGGACTTGCATGACGTCCATAGGGGCTGAGTTCATCCCGTTGGACGACCGGGACGCGCACTGAGCGGGGACTTCCGAGAACAGATGCTAGCCTCGTTGTTGACACTCCTCCATTTCATGGCCGTTTCGGCGCGAAATGTTACCTACCGTGTATGTTCATTTCATAATATGGAAATGGAATCCTCTCCTTTTTTTTCCTTACACGTTCACAAGATGCTGGCGGTGGTTGTTGTGTGATGCCGACGAAGCCAGCCGCTTCTTAATGGAGGATTGATACGGCGAGCAATCACGGCAGAAAGAACAACACACCCAAGCCAAAGACAGGCAGACACGAGGCTACACATCAACTATTTTTATTTCATTACTTCATTAATCATCCCAATCACAATCCCTTTACCTGTCACGGTTGTAGGTGGCAGGAGGGGTAGGCTTGTTGTCCAGAACCGACTCAATCTCCTCCATAATCTCAGGAGTGAGCTTGTCGATAAGGGGCAGAGCCTTGAGGTTGTCCTCAATCTGCTCAATCTTGGTAGCACCGAGAATGACGGTGCTAACGTTGGGGTTCTTGGCAGCCCAGGCAAGGGACAGGTGGGTGACGGTGGCACCAAGACGCTCAGCAATCTTGGTCAACTTGCGCACCTTCTCGATCTTCGCCTTGCCCTCCTCGGTCTGGAGGCTCTTGACGGTATTCTCAAAGAAAGCCTTGTTGGTGGCAAAGCGGGAGTCCTCGGGAATGCCGTCGTTGTACTTGCCAGTGAGCAGACCGCTGGCGAGAGGAGACCAGATAGTGGTGCCGTAGCCGTGCTCCTTGAAGAGGGGAGCGTACTCGTTCTCGAAGCGCTCACGGTGGAAGGCGTTGTACTGGGGCTGCTCGACGACGGGGGCGATCAGGTTGTGCTTCTCGGCGAGGTGGATGGCCTCCTTGATCTGGACGGCGCTCCACTCAGAGGTACCCCAGTAGTAGGCAAGGTTGAGGTTGCGGATGACCTGGGTGAAGGCCTCGACGATCTCGAGCATGGGGGTGGCGGCGTCGGGACGGTGGGCGAAGACGACATCGACGTAAGGGGTCTGGAGACGCTTGATGGAGGACTTGAGACCCTCGACGATGTGCTTGCGGGAGAGGCCGCGGGTGTTGGGCTCCTTGCGGCCGGTACCGAAGAAGACCTTGGTGGTCAGGACGTACTCGTCACGGGGCCAGCCGAGCTCCTTGAGAGCCTGACCCATCTCGACCTCGGAAGCGCCGTTGGCGTAGACCTCGGCGGTGTCAAAGGTTTGCTGGTGAAGAAAAGTCGTTAGCTATAGCCTCTCGTCAAGTGGACATGGGAAACCTACAATGCCATGGTCCCAGGCAGTCTGGAGGCACTTCTTGACAATCTCGCCCTTCTGGGTACCGCCGTAGGTGAGCCAGCCACCGAGGGAGAAGACGGAAACCTGGAGACCGGTGTTACCCAGGTAGCGGAACTTCATGTCCTTGGGCTCATAGGCCGTGGGAACGACGGGAGAATCGGAAGACATGGTGGCGGCTGTTTGTCTGTATGGTGTTGTGGTATAGAGACGAAATAGACAAAAAGAAGAACGAGGAGATGAGAGCGGGGAGAGCTGGCTTTTAAACGGACAGCAAAAGGCAGGGCCAGGGATCTAGCAGAGAATGGGACGAGGAGGGGTATGGACAACGACATTGCAAACCCCAATATTTAGTGGAGATCTCCGGAGCTTCTCCTTGGGTCTAGTCTCCAAAGCAACCCGGGCCTCCCTCTCTCAAGTACCTACCTCTAGTGTGGACGGCAATTCGCCATTCCGATCATGGTGATGGTCGGCGCGGGCATCTCTTTCTGGTATCGACTGGTGGAGCTGGGGCAGTCGCAACAGCGATTGCGATTGTGACGACATGCATTTGTCGACTTCTTCTTTCTTCCTAGCTTCACGATATGTGGCGGAAATAAACAGCCACCGCGATGGTTTTTACGGGCATCTGAAATTGTTGCCGGCTGCCGCTGGGAGTGAAAACCTGAAGAGACAACCTAACCGACACCTTGACGGCTACCAATGGCTGCGGGGGCGGGGTACTCGTAGAGGTACGGTAGTCAATTGCTAGGTCAATGACGCCGGCGGGGCAATCGATGCCGAATGCGACTACTATCCCGGACTTGTCTCCAATTCGTTTTAGTAAGCAAGACTCCATGACGCAAAGGAATGCTGTGGAAACCCACGTTTTCGGGAGCCGTGGACGGCGATCGATTCAACCGGGCCGCCTAAAAGATTTGCTGCGCCTAGGGCCGTGTGGACGTTCATTTCCGGGAGCCAGAGATTCGGGTCTTGTTTCTTGTGGAAGATATGGAATATCGATTATACGAAAGTTGTCATTTTGAACGAGATTGGATGAATCGCGGTTGGTGACGGGATGGAGTTCTGGAGATCGGTGCCCGCTGTCAGCACCTTATGGGGCATCCAGTTCCCCGGAACAGCGCCAAGCTTGGGGTTCTGGCCGGCGCGGCTTTTACGGGGCCCGCATCCGGAGATGCTCGGGTCCACACATGACAGCTCCGGCCTCATGGTCTGCCCTTGCAGATAACTTCAACGAGATGCTTTCAAAAGCTCAGTTGATGTACAATTCTCATAATTTCTTCAAACCCCTCTGTAGGTGCGAACCGAAAGTCTTCTGGTTTTCTCTGGTTACTGACGCAAACAACCGCTGAAACCAAACTCCCGTCTTCGACCTTCGTCAAAAGGAACCGTAACGGACAACGGTCATGAGAGATACTTACGGGCATTCGAGTTGTGGATAATTTACAGCCTACGAGATACAACTTTGAGAGAGGAAGCAAATATCGTGGGACCCAGCCCTATTTCCCCTGCCGAGCATGAACCAGCCTCCAACCTTGGAATATCGAAGGACGTCTACCATAGCTAGTCTATGGAGCTTTCCTGCAAGGCTCAATGAAGCAACAGAGTGACGATCCGGCAACCTTTCCGATTGACTTGCCCGGTACTAGATCCTGGATAGTATCCGTCTGAGATCTGCTTCTCCATGCCTAGGGCAACGGGGCAAGACTTGGTCCTTTCCGTCAACGGTGGACCTCAGAGTTTCATACTCATATTCTTCCGTAACATGGTTTAGCCCATACGTCTCTACTCACCTGTCTACGTGGTTGCCTGTCAGGCCGACTTCTGCCTAGGGTACCTAGGTATGCTTTAAAAATTCATGTCATCTTCACATCAGATTGCACAAACCCATCTATCCAACTATAGCTTGCGTTTCCCTCGAACCAAACGCATGCCTAGGTAATGTGTGACGGTGTCTGTGATCATCGCTCAGCCTTCTCACCCAGTATTAGGACGAAATGCCGGGTTTGATAAGAGCAGGCATCTGGGTTCACCGAGTTGTGGGTGAAAATGACAAGCCTCGTTGAAATCACGTTCAGCTGTCTTCCGTGGGTGAGGTTGAGGTGTGGTTGTTGGATAATATCATGTGGTAATCACGGTGAACAGTGGTACATGTTGATTGTGACGAAGAAACATTTATTATCATTAGCTATCAGGATCTCGCTGGCAACTACGAGACATATGAAAGAGAACAAGGACTTCTCGCTTAAAGCAAACAAAAACGCGAGGCATAGCGACTTACCAAGAACAAAGGGTCCTTACCTGGGCGGCGTTGCATATGGACCTAGAATCTTGTGAGCATGCATCAACTCAGCCAAGAAAGAAATACTTAACCAAGAGACGTTATATCCGACCGTCGATACGATGGGGAAACGGTCGGACGAGTATCATGACTGCTCAGCGTTAGTCTTTTTACTCAACATGCAAAAACAAAACACCAAAAGCAAGGGGCAAGAGAAGAACATTTACCAGCGCCGGGCCCGCCCCAAGGTCCAACGCCAATGCTCAAATGCTAACAAAAAAGGATTTACCATGCTGAATGATGAAAACGAAGAGCAAATATGTACAGTCACAGGACATATGTACAGGGGTATCGGTAGTGAGTCCATCCACCATGCCGCCCTCCTTGGTAAGCTCCAAAACGCCAAAACGCCTCGCCATGTGCTAACTACGAACATTCCTGTTTCGACTCCTGCAGAGCCTTGCCTTACTCCTAGCCAATGATGATGGCGCCGGCTTCTGGATGCGATTGGCACTACTACTTGTCTGCAACTGTGTCTTCCTCCCTTTTTGACTCCTTTCCCTTTGCAAAGGGCGGAGCATCCTCTCTCTAAGCTTCTCCATGCATCCTGTCTCCTTCCAACGGCGAGCTGCGTCGTCCACCACCTGGGTACGGTGAGTCGGCAGCTCTGGCTTCCTGGGATCACGTTGCTGCATGCTACTCCGCAATTCGAGTTTGGAGAGAGGACGCGCAGATGATGGTGAAAGGCTCCGATGACGTCGACAGGGCAGTGATGGCTTTGCCTGATCAAAGAAGGCTGCAGCCTGATGTTCGGGCTTCGGAGTAGGCGTTTCTGATTCGAGGCTGTTCGTGACATCCTTGGGGTGATCCGGGATTTCCTTCCCTGACGCCACTTCCGGGGTGACATCGTCCTCTTCGGGAGCAGGCGTGGTAACCTCCGACACATCGTAGAGCGTTGAGGCTGATGATGCCAGGTGGTCATGGTCGGGTTCAGATTCGGAGTACGAGAGGGTACGGGCTGGGGTGAGGGCAAAGTCGTGTTGAGAAACATCTGTATGAGAATCCACCGACGAGGCTGAACACATGGTCATGGAACGCGGAGACGGCGGCAGGTGGTTCTTAACAAAGGACTCCTCATCTGCAATCTCAAGCGGCTCCTCCGTCATCATTATGGGATCATAGTACTCATCGTCGAAAAGGGAGGGGCACGACTCGGCACTGCTAGAGGTGACGGAGCCCGAATCGGCGGACTTGTGCCAAGGGTGTTGCTGGGGGAGGTAAGAAGCAAAGTATCGAACAAGCGAATCAAGCGACCTTGTCCGGAAGAGCTGGACAGCGTGCTGCCACTGATCAGTGCCGATGAGGGTGGGGTTTCCAATGATCTCGAATGCTGCAGATTCGAGAGATTCGTTCAGTTCGCGAACGCGGAGTTGCTTCCGCTCGGCGAGAAGCTCATGTAACTCATCGGCAGTGGTGGCCTTGTTCGCTAGCTCGTAGACATCATGATGGAAGGCTTCGGGGTCGAGAATGGCGAGGCTGAAAGTGTTGTACTGATCGTGGAGCTTGGTTTCGAGGTCTTCCCTCTCTAAGCCAAACTTCCAGTAAGGCCATGTCCATGCTGGTCCGCTCGGATCGTCCATCTGGGTCGAGTTGAGGTGTAAGGGGGTGGGTTCGGTGTGTCGGTCGAGGTCGAATAGTGGTCGAACGGCGGACGAGAAGAGAAGATTCAGTGGGTATCGTTGTGATTAGACAGGTCGTAGTGGAAGGTATCGCGTTCGTTTCGTAGCGGTAGTTCGGTGGGGGACAAAGATGAAGCCAAAAGTCGTAAACCGGGTAGCCTTCACCCTAAGGTGACGGTATGTTCAAAATCAAGACTCGTGGGCCTTGCACTGGTGCAGAAAGCCATCTAGTAACCGGCAGAACAAAACATCGTGAAAGTATCTATTGTTTTAATGTGGTGTTTTGTTGGATGGTGAGTGGGTTCGATGCCGACGAGAGTCTCGATCGTTGTCAATTGCAGGTGAGGCTTGAAGTGTTGACGGTGAGGTGACGACGGCGGTGATGGGGGAGAGATGGGAGGCAGACAGAGGTCGATGGAGCGTGTAGGCCTCAAGCGAACGGGGATGCGCTGGGTGTTGGAAAGACCAGAGTGCTGCGACGCCACAGACAGGGCATCGACGGTGTCTTCCAGACGGGCCCCCAAAGCCAGATGGTCTGGGTTCTTGGCAGCGGCGTTGGCCAATGGGAGGAGTCTTTGCGGTGGGCTCGGCAGGAAAAGATATGCGGAAGGGACATGAAAGCGGGACACGAGGAGCTGCGCCTACGGCCGGGGGGTTACACTCAACCAAGACCCTGCCAATCAAAGGTGCAGCCACTCACACTGATTGCAACACAATAACCTCTTCCGGCCTAGCCCTTTGGTTCTTGCAGATGGTCGCACACACTTTGCACTCTTTGCATTTTTCGTCATCCCTCACTTCGCGCTGTCCTTTTCCAGTTGAGAGCCTTTCACTGGTCCTGGCTGTTCGGTGGTGGTGCCCGGATGAAATGCACCGTTGCGGTCAAAACATCACCCTCCGATTCCTTCCAGAGGTCACCGGGGTGTGTGTGCCTACCGTTGTCCGTCATTCCATCGCAACTCGCGCTGCCCTTCCGTCCGACAGGGTGAGTGAGGTGTTATTTCGAGCACACTCATCGCCCTAAAAGCTCGTGAATCACCGTGATTTTGGTGACGGCGACATCTCTCGGTGGTGAAGTCGAGGCTCTCAGTTGACAATCACGGTTGTTCTCTCAAAACGACTCATGAGAGACTCATTATGACGATGGCGGCCATCCGCGGGTAAAAACAGTATATATTGCAAACGCCGTCCGTCCAGCCGCTCTCGCTTGAAACAGGAATCGCAACAACGCGACCTTTTCGGAAACCCCTCCTCCCTTCCATCTCCTCTTTCCTCCTCACACCACGGCATCAGTCAGCCCAACACCAACAGAAGAAGGTGCACCCAGCCGCAGGCTTGTGCCATCCGTCGGGTCTTTCAGTTTTGGGGGGGAATCCGGGCAGGCAGCTGGCAGGCAGCAGATGTGCAGATTGGGCTCACTGTCTCGACAAACGAGAGCCTCGAGGTGTGGCAGTACAAAAGAGAAAGGATCGAGGGCGCTGACATCAGAAAAATGAGGGCTGACTTGGAAAAACAAGTGTGAAGGTCCGAGTCTGACAACCTCCCCAACTTCCATCAAGTCCGTCAGTTCAAAAATCCTCACAGCCATGCTCGTCATCGGTGGGAGACTTGTTCCCTTTTATGATTCAACTCTTCTTCATCCTTTGACGTGGCGGAATCAGGATTTTCGAACTGAGATTACCAAATGATCAGGCGTGTTGGCCCTTGTGCGCTTTTCGGTCAAGTTCAACCATGAGAAATCCAACTCTGTGCCAAGAATCTTCACCGCGGTGAGCCCCAAGGACAACCTGAAACAGGGAAGGAAGCAACCGAAGAACCATCGACCATAAACCAGATGGCATCAACTGACGATATCAAGTGGCTGCCTTGACAGCTGACGGCCCCTCACGTGGTGCTGCCTCGAGAACACGCTTTCCCAGAATCCAATCAGGTGGATCATGGGATGAACCAGTCAGACTCGGTTGTTAACGCTGTCCTTGGCTATCGAGGGGTCCTCGAGGGCAGGGAACATGGCGCCAATAAAGCCTCATGAGGCCTAACACCAGTGTGGGATGGTCAAAGGCCGTCGTTCTTTTACAAATATTATATCCTGCTTTCCTGGCCATCTTCAATCGAGTTTGAGATTCCAGCTGATGGCCTTCTTCCCAGTCCTTGAATCATCTGGTTGTCTATCTTGAAGTCGAGATAGAAGAGAGATGCGACAGGGCACTGTGAGGCACTGCACTAACATACATGGCAGCACCGCCCTCCGCAGAAAGTTGTGCTAGCTGTAGGCACCAGCCTCAGCTCACTCTCAACCCTATCTGTTGGGACTGGTCAGGTCGGGTCATCTCTTCTTCGTTGCGCTTCGATTGATGACTCTCTTCCCCCCCTCTCTCTCACACACTCTGTTTCTCTCTCTCTTCTCTCCCGCTCTGTCTTCTGAGCTTTTCGGACCCCTGGCGCACACATCTTGTCTGACGTTGCAAAAAGAAAGCGGCCCGGGTTTTCTTCCATCTTGTTCGGCGAGGCTGAGACTTGAGACTACTATCCCATCAGGAGGAGGCTTGCTCTTCCACCTGCCCTCGTCTCGTCCGTTCATCTGACAACCTCTATTGATGGTCATTCTGCGACAATAGCAATCATGGCTCCTTGAACACGGCAATAACTTGTTTTTGTCTTTTGGAGCCCGCTGAGTTTCTTGCAGCGAGGCTCTTTGCTGGTTCGCATGTAGTCTGACCAACGCGCTTCTATTCTTCTTTTTTCCAGCGGTAGTCTGCCGAATCACCTTTCCCACCGCTGTCATTCGCTCTATCTGCGTCGACTATACCACTTCAGCACAAATTGCTTTCTATACCTAGCCGCCTACCATTCTCCCGTTGGTTTGACAGGCCGCTTTAACCATCGTTCAACAAAGACACAAACAAAACAATACATTACCATATCTTGTCCCTCGATCCGTGTACCGGTTCCCGCGACATGGTTGACTCCAAGGAATCCACCGAGTTCTCGGAGAGGACAGAGGCCTTCTCACAGTCAGAGTTCGAGGCCCGGTTGCGCGCAGCCCGCCGCCAGGAGGAGGAACATAAACTTGCTTTGAGCAGCACCGTCTCGCTCGACAGCTTGGTTATTCCCCCGGATGAGGATGTTCGCATTCTGTTCAGGCCCACCAGGAATCCAGTCAGTCTAGATAATTGCAGATGGCTGGCTTTGCGCGCCGAGGTTGCGGAAAAGGATGAGCAGGCTCAACACAAGGTGCTTGCCGTCACGCAAACATCTCGGGATATCAAATTCTCTGTGCGGATTCCAGGGGATATGATGAGTCCCACGTTGTGGTGCGAGCTCTACTATGACCCGGCCAGCGATAAGCTCATCCTAGTCAACCGATCCGGTCATCCATTTATCCTATCTCGCGCCTCCACCACCACTTCAGGGGATATTGAAGAGTATGAAGTCAATCCAGGCTTTAACAAAGACGTATTCCCTGGCACGTGGCGGATCAGATTCTACAATTCCGATGTTCATGTCCTTGATTTCCGAATCCTTGAGAAGAAGCCAACACTTTTCCGGATCCCGTCCATGGACTCATCAACTCCAAGCCAGCTGGTGAGAAAGCGTTCCCATGTGGGCGATGAAGAAGAGGACAACTCCAGCAACAAAAAGGCCCGAGCTTCCGAGGCCATCGAACTCAAGAGAGAAGACAGCGACATCAAAGACATCAAAAAGGAACACGAAGATGGCGTCATCATGTTCCTGCCAGCAAAGACGAAGCCGCTCGTCTTCCCTATCCCAACCGGGGAGAAGAAGGAACTTGTCTCCGCAAACAACAGAAGGGAGCTTGTTGCCTCTGACGGCAACCTCCTACAAATCCAACCCGACGAAACAGTCCAGGTTACCGGTGGCGGCTGCGAACTCGACGAGTACACACTCACCAAGAAATCAGACATTGCCTCGTCAAGCTTATCAAGCGTATTCACAGCCGACCACTCGCAAGTACCAGACGGCGTCATCGTCGTCAAGGTTCTCAAAACCCGGACTCCCGCAACCGTCAACAACACAGCCATGGAATCCCGCAACGTGATCCACCAAGCCGACGTCTGGCTTCGCGAGCTTCAATACCAAGAAAACCTCCAGCACAAGAGCATCGTCCGTCTCTACGGCGGCGACGCCCGCTTCCTGTCCTTGTACATGGAGCACGTGGACGCGCGCGATCTAGCGTCCAAGGGTATGTGGCGCCGGATGGAAAACGACCGGTTCGTGGGTGACCGATCCGACGCCAGGCGCATCGTCCGCGACATCGCCAGCGCTTTGCACTACATCCACGGCCGCGGCCTGGTGCACAACGACATCAAGCCTGCCAACATCCTCTACAGCCGCGAGCGCGGCGCCGTGCTGTGCGACCTCGGTCTGTCGACCCGCGCCCGAGATCCCCCCTCCATCGGCGGCACGCCGTGGTACATCCCGCCGGAGTTCATCGCGCTGAAACAGCGCGGTGCGCCCAGCGATGTCTGGGCTTTGGGCGTCACCATGTTGTACGTCATGGGTAAGATCGCGTTTCCGGATGCGCGTGGAAATAGGGCGCATCCGCAGCATCTTCACTGGCTTATTGCCAAGGTGCACCCGAACCCGCGCGATCGGAATCCGCAGCCGAGCGCGGTCAAGCATATGCAGCAGTGGTTGGCTGAGGTGAACATTGCTCGTGCACAGCTTGATACGCGAGATGAACAGGAGAGGCTTGTGTATGACATGTTGTCGCCTAATCCAAACCAGAGGGTTACGATGAGGGAGATTATGGCGCGCGTTCACGAACAGATTACGGAGAAGTGAAGGGATGAAGTTTATGATATGATGAGATTTACTACGGATCTTAACAAGTCGGGTGTATGTACGCACTACTTTGGTTAAAAGCATGGAGGATATAATCACGTCTCACATAGTAAGTCTAATCCTACTCTTTTTTTGCGGTTCTTTGGTGGTACTCGAAGAAGTGCCACACTGTGGGACCCCCGAGTACACCAAACTTGTGGTAACGTTGCTCACAAACTTGTTGTAGTATTAGAAACTTTTGTATTTCCTATCTTTTGTACACCACCGGCAAGCGCACGTTATCTTCGTGGTATCATATCATTACCATTACATTACCCATTACCCCAAGCATCATTCATTACCCGGTTTTACAAAGCCATACCAGTCACAAAGCTCAACGCCATACCCACAACAGCAGTGAGGACAACGTTGTTCAGACCAACAAGGGAAGCACCACTCTCTGTGTTGTCATTGCCTGCACCCTCACCGCCCTCAGTGCTGTTGGCGTTCTGC
Source organism: Sordaria brevicollis (assembly GCA_033439795.1). Taxonomy (NCBI): domain Eukaryota; kingdom Fungi; phylum Ascomycota; class Sordariomycetes; order Sordariales; family Sordariaceae; genus Sordaria; species Sordaria brevicollis. The sequence goes on from JAUTDP010000010.1 coordinate 2,078,805, forward strand.
TCCTTGACCTCAGCAAAAGTCACCTTGTCATCGGTCTTGCACTCGTCCTTGGACAGCGCAGTGGCGTTGGCGCGGAAGGTGATATCGGCGCACTATTTATCATCACTCTCATCAGCACATCTCCTTCTTTACCACCACCCCCTACACACACAGAAGACACAGGGGAAGAAGAAGAAACTCACGTTATAAAGCGCACTCCCCGAAGCGCCCACATTCACAACCTGGATACTGGCCTGCTGACCATCCGACACCTCCAAGCCCTCCGGCAGCGGCAGGTCGACGCACAAAGTACCAGCTCCCGTAACGTTCCAGAAAGTCGGGCCGGTAAGGGTGTAGTTGAAGTTGGTCACGTTGTTGCCCAGACCGAGGTTGACAAAGACGTACTCCCACGGGTGGTGCAGGTCCAGCTTGAGGCTGCCGCCTGTGAGGGGCCAGTCGGTGCGGTTTCCGGCGTCGGTGGGGACGCCGGCGCCTGTGATACAAACGGGTATTAGTCGATGGGTAACTGGGGAAAAAGGGAAAGTGACGGGACAATATGGAAGGAAGGAAAGGAGGAATAGGAAGGGAAGGGGAGACAAGACGTACAAGGGTATTGCCACTGCGAGTAGTTGCTGTCGGACTTGAGAGTGTCGGCGCGCCACTCGGGGTACTCGAGACCGAAGTGGGCAGAGGCGAGAGGGGCGATGGCGGCCGCGGCGGCGAGGAGGATGGTGGAGGAAACCATTTTGACTGATGGGATCGGGTCTTGCGAAGAAATCGGTATCTCGGCGACTTGTGTCGTTGATGAATGCGTGCGGCGCAGGATATTCTTAATGGGTTCAGTTGTTTGTTGTTTTGGTTCCTTGATCCGACGCTGGACTGTTGGACAAGTTGACGGTCGTTCGGTTGAAATACACGGGCGGGCGACGAGACCACGGGAAGAAGGACGGGAGGAAAGGTGTTTGCGAAACCTCTCGAGGGATGACACGAGAGTAATATAGCTTCTTTATACCCCACGCTTTTGATTTTGTGCAACTCAGCTCTTTTTTTTCTGCTTTCCAATTCGAGAAATCGTGACCGATGGATTGAGCAAGTTTGTTCAAGTTGCTTGTTCTGCTGTGCCTGTGCTTGTGCTACCAACGTGGAATGTCCAAGTGTGAATTGTACAAGTACAACAAATCCCCGGGGCCCCACTATCTTGCTCAACTGCAGCCTGCCCGGCCTGCACTTCACCTCTGCCCCTGCATTTGGGTAGGTGACGAGCGTCTGGGTCGTAACTTCCTTCTCTTCTTTCTGCCTTTTGTGAATGGTGAATAGCAATTTCATTCGAAAGGGTGCAATGCAGCTTCGTGACAGCTCAAGCTCAGCTCCTTGGAGGTCCGACTTTGAGCTTCCCCTCCATTCCCGGACTCAAACGCCTGTGCAGTGTCTTGGCGGATGTGTGCGCGCGCACACACAACGTTTTCGACAACTTTTTGGCATTTCGACCTTCGAAACGAAAGATGCGAATCAACGAACTTCATGCGAATTTAATATGAATAAGTACTATAATAGTCTTGAAAGCGGTGATTCCGAATCTTTCATTGGTTTTTGAATATCCCCTCAAATCGAGGAGATGCAAGCGAATGAAGTCCGGATAACTTCGTTCTTGATCAAGAAGTGTTGTGTGTGCACGCACACACACCTCTGCCAAGACTGCACAGGCGCTTGAGTCCGGGAACAGCTCTCTCGCGGTCCCGCGCTGTCAGCATGCTTGGCACATCCAATAACATCACCCAAAAGGGGAAACTAAGTGAGCAAGTTATAAGGTCAAGGCGCTTTCCCTCCCCTACTCTCTTCAGGTCTTGTTCATGGAGCTTCTAGATCTACCTCTAGCCCTTTCAGCCCTTCCTCTCCAGTCTAGATGTCGAGGTTTTGTTGTCGGTTTGCGCTCCCGAGATCGCCGGGTACGGTCTACGGTCTATCATCCGAAGCTTCTTTCGACAGCTTCGAGGTGGTGATCTGGACCTTGGATTGGACTTTGAGGACGGCTTGGCGAAACAATCACCAAGTCACGGACGATGAGAGAATCCACTTCGCCAACACAGGTGTTCAACTCGGTTTCACCATGGACGACACAACCACCAACCCGAAAGCTGTTGAACGAAGTCGTGATAGTGGCTTTCTTCGCGAGTAAGTTCCGTGGGGTTTGGGGATTCAGAATGATGGAAATGGGAAGGTTCGCCCGTTGGTGGTTGGAATAAACTTGCTCAAATGAACGCTGCCTGCATGGGGTTGGTTGATTCGCGGGCGGTCGGTCGGTTCGGGTTGGGGAAGTTGCATTGAATGGGTGCTGCATTGAGGGCATGCAGGTAGGGACCACCATCATTTTGGGGAGGTACGTACCACTGCTCTGGATCGCTTCTTTTCGAGGTCTGGACTTCGATAATTCGAACTTCAAGGTGCGCTTCGAATATCATAACTTATCCAAGCGATGAGTTCCTTCGATTGGGGTCGCGTCGCAGACAAGTTCCTCGGATTCCTCGTCCACTGACTCGGGAACTGCACGTGTAATGCGACTTGTTCGTCTGACAAAAATGGGATGAACGAGCAGTTGGTACCTGATCGGCGCTGTCTGTGCAGTTCGTTGCAGAAAACGTTTGGATGATGATCCGGGGATTCGGGATTTTTAGAGGATAAAAGGAATACAAAACCTCACGGTAGCTCCTTTCTTGTGATGCTTTGTTTACACCCCTTTTCGCTATCATCATGTCCATCTTTCGCCGACAATTTGGCTTCAAGAGAGTAAGTTCCGCAGCGTCTTGTCAACAACAACAAAAAGCGCCAGTGGTTTAGTGGTAAAATCCATCGTTGCCATCGATGGGCCCCGCGTTCGATTCGCGGCTGGCGCATTTGTTTTTCTCGTTGAACGAGTAAGTTCTTCTTTTTTTCCTTTTTGCGATAGCGGTTGCATTCGAACATCCGTTGCCGAAGGAAGCCGGGGTGGGCATGTTACAGATTTTTCGCTTGTGTGGGCGTCAGTGGAGGTGGGGTTATGAAGGTTTGCTTCGAAGCGGAAGTCAACAACAACAACGGTCCGATGGTGTAGTTGGTTATCACGTCAGTCTAACACACTGAAGGTCCCCAGATCGAGCCTGGGTCGGATCAACTGTTCTTTCTTTTTGCAAAATTTTCTTCTGCTGTCTTGTTCACGCTCTCGTTTTTGTCGTTGTGAAGACCTCTATAATTCTTATCGGGGATGCGATGCTTGGGCCAGTTATGCAGCAGTTCATCCGAGCTGCAGGCGTATGCGGTTATTTTTTTCGCGGCGCTTGCTATTTTTACTGGTCTTCGCAAAACCTTCATCCGATGTCAAATAATTTCATCCCATCCAAGTTTTGCCTATTAACTCTTCTTGGTCACTTTACTTCATGTTCTCCAAAATCACCACCTGTGTCCTTGGTTGCGCAAAGCGATGCGAACAGGAAGGAAGCTTGTACCGGGTTACGGATGTAGGTGCAAACCGTGCTAATAGTGCTCTAGGAATACTTCAGAGATCGGTGTGACTTCGGTTCCACACCATCGAGCTCGTTCGGTCTGTTCTCACCATCGACGTCCAAAAGAATAAATGCGCGATCTAAAGAGTCAACATCGTTGATCCGATTATCAAAACCCCAACAGAGTTGCGCGTTTTTCTAAATTGACAGGCACCCACGATCCGGATCCGAGATATATCTCTGCGCTGGAGGTTGAACATGCGAGTGTTAGAGAGTTGCAGTAGTGCCTCAGTTCTACCGTGCCTTGGGGTTAAGCGTAGATATTTTGGCACACAAAAGAAGAGAAAACCTCAACACACTCAAAGGAATTCTAGGTACACTCTAAATGCCCACTTTTACAGCCCATGGCACCCCATGACAGTTGACATCGGAAAGTCCACTTTTGGCCGCGAAATTTCGCCGTTCCAATGCACGAAACATTGCACCGCAGAACGCGAAATTTTCCACGTTAGAGGTAAACTCAGCACATCCCGCCCTATCGCATCACCACCCTTTTCATCACCACCCTTTTCATCACCACCCTTTTCATCACCACCCTTTTCATCACCACCCTTTTCATCACCGCCCTTTTCATCACCACCCTTTTTATTATTACCCTTTTTACCGCCACCCTTTTTATTACTATAACCTCCAATCCGCGTTGGCGGAAATGCTAGATGACACGGGAAAACCAGATTTTACCATACGAAACCACCAAATTTACATGTCAGTGGGCATTTGTGGGCCTTAGAGTATAGGTAGAATTCCTTGGAGTGTGTTGAGGTTTTCTCCAAAAGAACGAACAAGGAATTGGCAGCATGGGAAAGATAACAATTCAGAGGCGTAAAGAGAAGTAGCTCGTGGAAGATAAAAACCGAAAAAGATTTCTCGGGAAGGCGTGCGCGGCCCTGGTGTCAATGCCATGAAGTCCCTGCCAGTTCCAACTCCGAGACACTGGACTAGGAGGAAATCGTCTGAAGAGGTGGACGTGCAAGAGGTTCAAAACCTCTCGATCGGAGGCTTGCGGACATCTTAACACTCGCATTATCACAGAGAACGGGTACAATCAGAGGCATGACTACATTTCTTTTCTTTTCTGTAAGATCACTATCATTAGGGAAATGGTATCATATGCTAATCCTACGCCTGAATGCAAACTCCAGCATGTGTCCGTATCCATATCCAAAACTCATATCTCTCAAGCATTTCCCACCCCTCCAACCTCTCAGCCCTTTTCTTCCCCCAACCGTAACCACCCATCTCAAACAGGCGTACTATCCTCCCCAAAGCAGCTCCCCCAAACCCCCTCCACCTCCGCCACATACTCCCCCGGATCCACCCTCCTCAGTCCCCTCTCCCCCAGCTCCCGTTGCTCCTCCACGGGGTCAATCACGGGGGTAGCAACCCTCACATTCAAACTCGACACCCGTCTCGGCAGTCGTCCAGGTACCGGCGGCGGTGGCCCTCCTTCCTTGGCATTATACCGATCAATAATCCCAATTAGTTCCTCAAAGGCATCCGCTTCGGCCTTGCCGCATTGGCGAACTGTGGGGTCGGTTGGGTCAAAGTCTAGGTCGGAGGGGGAGATTAAAGAGTTGAGGGCGGTGAGGTTGTATGTCTTTGGTCGTCTCTGGGCAGTACTGTTGGTGTCGTCAGATGCTGTGGAATCGTCCGATTGGCGTCGGAGGTTGGGTGTGCTTTTGGAGGACTTGTGATGGTAGTATCCTTGGGAAAGACGGAAGTTGATGCGAGCTGGCGGGTTTCGTTTTCCCGGGTAGAAGTGGGAGCGGTGGAGTTGAGATTTTGGTGAGGGTGGTGGGAGTTGGGGTGAACCTGAGTCCATTGATAAAGGACGGAGTGGTGAGCGAGGTGGTGGTGAGGGCGGTGGACAGGGTGATGGTGGTGAGGGGGGCGCGTAGTTGGGTGGTGGAGGGGTTTCGTCACAGTCGGATATGCTGCTGACGTCGTCTTCATGGTGAATATCGGGTTCGAGTTCGGGGACTTGGCTTTCGGATCCTGAGGATAAGGGTCGTGGTTGTGATGGGTCTGAAGCGCATGATAGAGGCCGTGTTGGGGCTGGTAGAGGAAGTGGTATTTGGTCTGAGCCGCACATTGAGGGTCGTCGAGGTGACTTTGGAGGTGGTGGAGGGACCAAGCAAGCGTCTGGTGAAAGAAACTGGTTCTCCGTATGTGTCGAGCTCATGCTTGGTATTGTAAGATGTGTTGACTTGGATGAACGGCTGTCGATGCTTGATGTCTTTCTACAGGCAACAGGCCGTGGAAGTGAGAAATTCAAGAATGCCCCTGCGGCAGTCGGAGCTTCGTGTGGCCGAACTGAAAGGGGTCTCGGCGTTGGCGATCCATTGTTTGGTATGACTAAAGGTGGAAGTGATGTCCCTCGAGAGTGTCCGTAAGATGAGGTTGGCGGTGATGGAGGAGGCCGTTGAGGTGGTTGACTGTAGAGGCCTGTGATGTAATCCCGGCCAATGCCAGATTCAGACATGCTATGCCCGTGGCCATGCAGTGCTGCCATGCTAGTGTGAGGTACCGACGAAGATGGGTTCGGGGAGGATATCTCGACGCAAGAGGACGAACGAGGTCAAAGCGGACAAACTGGACAGCAGCCGTTGAAACTTGAAACTCAAAACAGATGGCAATACGGTGAAGAAAGGAGAGCTTTCACAGAAAGCTTGTGTGGACTCACTCGAGTCAAGAGAGTTGCGGCTTTGTATGTAGATCTGGGTGGGTGTCGTCAGAGAACGAATTAAAATGGAGAAGGAGAAGCAGTGAGTACCGGAGTGGCTGAGATTGTGCGATCACCTCACCGGTACACCAATTGGATTCTCATGAAGGGAATCCTTATCCCCGTCCACGGATTGACATTTGTTAGTGAAGCTTTCTGAGTTCGTATTTTTGCTGGAAATTCGTCCACTGGGTCCACGTCTGAACTTGGGAGTGGCACACAGCCAGGACGAGGATCTGCTGGCAGGAACGAGGAACGGCCGCTAACAAGCAGTTTTTAGCTCTGAAACCGGCGCTGCCATTTGGACGCGTGCTCAAGTCCGACTTGCGGAGGGCATAAAGACTTTCTTCATGCTGACTGGCCTATCATGGCCAAGTAAAAGCACAACCTCGGATGTCTGACAAGAACATTTGGAAAGAAGTCAGCTCTTTTGCGCCTGCCGCCTGGTGAGGATTCGGCGATGTTCTGTTCTTCAGTGGGCTGGAGCGTGGCTGCGCTATAAATATGGATCGGATGACGTTGCTTCCAAACTACGGCTCAGCCCCGCATGGGTCAAGTTGGCCTCCGGTCTTGGCACAAGTGGAGCCACGAGCACGCCAGAGTCTTCCAGTTTACCCGTCAAACCCAACCTCCAGTATTAACTGACCATACAGACAGAGTCGAATACGAACCCGACCCTCGAAGGGCGAATAGCGACACGAGAAGCAATCACTCAGATCTCGGCCACTCCCCAAGCTGACTTCCTGAAATGTCCGTCTTGGCAACAACAAATGATTCGCACCACGAAGGAGTTCCAAGAAACGTGATGTCCACGAGCGCACAGCAACGTTCTATCTTTACCGACTGCTCGGTACACCTTCCATTGTACGCGCAAGTTGTCGATGGCTGAGACATATGATTGTCAGGGGAGACAGGTGAGGATCTGCCATCACTGCCTTTGTGAACATCGGCAATCTGGTCCTGGCAATAGCAGGAAGATGATATCGGGCAACAGAAGAGCAGATCGGAATTACCGGAGAGTATTTCCAGAGATACATGCGTTCCTACGTTGCACAACATGTTGGGTGTAAGCTCTTGTGTAACACTCGCGGCAGAAATAGCGATGAACACCATAAGACCGGGGATAACGCGGTTGAGCGGACGGCAAGACAGCTTCAACTTCAGTTCTATTCCAAAGGAAACCGTAACGACAAACGCCTCGCTTCGCTGTCTAGAGCCTAGGTATCCCAAAAAGCAAAACACCCGCCTGCCGGAATATGACGACGATATGTACAGATCCCCATTTTCTTTCCTCCGTGTATTTTTACCCAGGTCCCATCCAACACCATCATCATCACCACCACTCCCCATGAAACAAGCCCGCCGTCGTCGTCTGCGGCAACAACGCCAGCGGCACCCGCTTCGGCAACGGCGCCAAAATTGGGAGGTCCTTCGTCTGCCCGACCCCTGCATACCGATACCCATCATACCCATAATCCTGCCTTTCATACCACGGCACACTGTTACCACCATCTTTTGAACTCGAGCCACTCGTCGACGATGTCGACGATGATCCATCCTTTGGCGACGACCTAGTATTCGGCGAACTCCTCGTCGACTTGAGCGAACAAACTGTCGTGACCCTTCCCCTAACCTTCTTCAACTCCTCCAACCTCGCCAACAATTTCTCTCGATTCCACAATCTTTTGACATGCAACTGCTTTTCCCCTCCTCCCCCATTTTCCTCTTCATCGTCGCATGGTAACGGCTCAAAAAGCACCACACTCTCCGCCCAAGCCTTTGCTTGCTCCTCATCCGCGTCCGAAAAAGTAAACGTGACGCTGTCCTCCTCGTCCTCCGGCTGCCGCATGGTGATGAACCATGTTAGAAAGGGTGGCATGGCGAGGGTGACTTCTTTTGATGAGGGATCGTAAACAGCATTTCGTCGGTACCCGCCACCGACGGCTTGCGCGTAGGACGGGCGCGAGTCTTCGGCGTCGAGGTAGGCGGCGTAGGCGGCGGCGAGGGCGCGGTGGGAGAAGATGAGGCTTATCCGGTCGTCGAGGACCGAGACGTCGATGGCTGCTAGTGAGGGCATGGTGGGTGCTTATTTGAGTGTGGCGGGTTGGTGTGTTTTGAGGGGGGTGGTGGTGGTTGAGACCAGCTCAACGATATGCGCGACGATGTTGTCGGTGTCGCGGTGAGCTATTGTTGTCGTCGACTTCCTCCTTTCTCTTTCTCTCTCCTCTCTGTTCTGTTTGTCTTTTGCGGCGTCTTTCGCGAGCGGCTCAGTTGGTTGGTCTTGGCGTATCGGTTTTTTTTGCGAATGCGATAGAAAAAAAGCCCAACAGCTGACAAGTCGACTTCGGTCACCTGCACCCAAATGTTTCGGCAGTTCTTCGCGCCTCGTTCTTTCAATCTTCTCTCAATATTCCTCAAGTGCGGAAAGGGTTTTGGCGAGTAGAAAATCGGCGATATCAATCACAAGCTGTTTAGCAAACCCGACGATAGAAAAAACCAAAGAGCCTAGGCGCGAGCGCATGCGGTTCAAAAAGGCGCTTCTAGTTCAAGCTTCCCCTCTAAGATCTGACATTACATCGTTCGAGTTGATAGTAATAGTAATTAACCAATGAAGCAACTCCAGTTGTCTTTCGATGTTGCCCTTTCGCCATTTTCTCTTCTTTTCTCCTCTTTCTTCAAAATTTTCTCTCTTCCACTCAAACTTCTGTTCCGTTGCAGCAGCAGGGCATGCAAGTGGCCCGAAGCTACTGTACCCAGCGAGATCCAGTTAAAAGTGATGAAGTGGCACTTTTTACCAAGCATGCAGTAGTCGTCTTGCAGGCGCAGCAGCAGCCAGTGGTTATCCTCGGCGCTCGCAGCGTTCGACATGCACGCACTACTGTATCCTGCTTCTTTGCAGTTTTTGCGGTTCGCTCACCTCGCTGCGCTGTGAATGGATCGATAATGATCTTCGCGGCTCACAACGGGGCGGGGAACAAGACGCTCTGGGGCGACGTCGTTTTCGGCAAAGAATGAGACTAGACTGTCTAGAGATAAATAGTCGCAGTCGGGCACTTATTTTGTTCGCTTGTTGATAGCGCAACCGCAGTGAAGAGTCTTTCTGTTATCATCCAATGTTGAAAGTACCCATGAACTGAGAAGAGAGAGAGAGGGTTTCGCGGGAATACCTACCTCGAGCTTCAACTGGTCTGCAACTCTCGAGAGAATCCGTCGTGGAACTTCATGGGTCCATATCCTCCTTTTTTAAACCAACGATGTGTTTACCCAATTGTTATCAAGAAACAACGGCATCTCGGGGAGAATCTTTCGGGTGCTCCATATAAAGGCAACCCGGACCCTCTCCGCATGCAACCACGGCAGGAGGAAGAGGAGCCTTCACAAGTGAACACGGGACGTGCTTTTGCTGATGGTTTTCCTGCACGCCATTATCGTGCGAATCGTGAAGTTGCTCTGCTGCAGAACATGATACTGTAACTCGACTTTTTTTGCTTGGTTGAAGATCTTTGATAGGTGAACAGGATGATAATCCCGCCAGCGAAGTCGGCGATCTTTTCGGATTGCCTCTCTTAGTACCGCATCTGCTCATTCGATTTGGTTTTATCTTCCCCCACTTTTCTCCTAACAACATCTACCGCAGCGTTACATTTTGACCCATAAATTTGGTGGCGGAGCTCTCGGTGACAGACTCAATTGGACGAAAAGTCTGGGGATAAAACCAAATCGAATGAGTAGATGCGGTATCCTAGTCAAAAGCTCGACAAGTAGAAACCACCAGAGAGAGGCATTTTGTAGTAACACCGCAGATATGCGTCGCGTAGAGTCAGACTGGCTGACACTGACGAGCCGGAGTTGATGTTATTTGTCGATAGATGCCCAAGAGACCCAATTACACTCGTCGCTTCGTGAGAGCATGAGACCATTAACTCTGCCTAAAATCTTGACTGCATTCCATTATTTCTCGTGCTCTCTGGTTCGAAGACTCGAGAAAATTGTCGACAGCCTCACTGACGGTAACTTATCAACAAAGTTTTGCCTTTAGTCGCTTCGGCAGGAACTCGGCATCGTCAAAGAATCAGAAAGTTTTCAACGACCATGTTGAACCTCTCATGATCATCGCAAAGTGAAGTATCTGCACCTGCAATGGACCCCTTGTTTCTCCAACCAAGACGTTTCAAATCTGCAAGTAAGAATATCGACTCGGAGAAGACGGGGAAGATCAATCAAAAAAATTACCTGATGGCAGAATGTGAGATATCCATCGACAGAATGTCGTGCGCCTCATTTTGGCGCGCAGGGTCCCATTCTATCTCCGGCCCGGCATGTCCCATCTCCGTCCCGTTCGTTCCCCTCTTTTTGACAAATGTCAAAACTCCTCCCCGAGCCTCCCATCACCGTCAATCTCCATCCATCTCCGCGCGCTAGGCATCGTCGTTGGATGCGAGACTGCGAGATCTGACAAAGTTGACAAAAAAAGTCCCCTCAATGAAGTCTCAAAACCTCAAGTCCCACCCGCGGATCGTTAAACCTCCGAAGCGGCGGGTGGAACCGCTGGCGCCAACGCAAACGGCGCGCCCCCGCTCCGCCCCGCCCGAGCCCGGCCAAACTGAATCCACAATCAACGCGCCAAGCCCGAATCGGGATTGGTGCAGTATCCACTTTTTTCTCTCACCGCGGCCAGCCGCCGGCGGTGGGGAGTCACCGCCCCGCCGCTAACTAACGGCAAGCTAAAAATGGAGCTTATAAGCCCAAACAACGGGCCCTCTTTCCAACAATCAAACAAAAACAGAGTTTCCGTGGCTCAACTGGCTCTGTGGTGTAGTGGTAGCATACTTGCTTTGGGTGCAAGTGGTCCCAGGTTCGAACCCTGGCTGAGCCCTGAAGCGAAAAATCTTCTGTTTCTTTTTTTCATCTTTTTTTTTGCCTTTTGTGATCTTTGGATTTCCTTGAGCGTTTTGGTCTTTTGGCATTTTTGGTTCCTGGGTGTGGTCGGGATCATCCCTGGCAGGGATTTCTTTTGGAGATGAGGCTCAAAAAGCTTAAAATATCTCGGTATTGCAAGTCCCGAGGGAAAGGATGTGTGTGTGTGTGGGCAGTGCGACGTTCTTTCACATGCTTCAAGTTGTGTTTCTTTCGCACTCCGTACCTTGAAGTTGCGTCGTGCATCTTTGGTCGAACTCTCGACTGTCCCAGCTTGGTGACGGCTTCTTAACATGATGCGCACATGGATAACAAGAAGATACGGAAACGTCCTCGTGTGTGTTGCTCACCTCTTGCTTTTCCGAAATGTTCCTCTCAATCATCATTACCGGCTGAGGAGATAACTCTGAAAGGTGATATTATGCGTTCGTCTGATTTTTATGACGGTTAAGTTGAGGGAGAAGATGCCATTGGCTAATTACGCAGAACTTCAGTGTGTTCGACATCGTCGTCTTGCAACTCTGGTACACGCAGATGTCCACGGTGCCGTTAATATTCAATCTGACAGGGTATAAGACTTTATCCCCGAGGAGGACAATCCAAAGTGAAAGCTTCCGTCAGTTCAACAGCAGTTAGATGATCACAGATAGAAAAGACAATGTGACTCCTGTGTATCAGTCATATTTACCCGACAACTACCACACGCTTCTACCTATTGACCACAGCTTTATGTTTTCAGTTCAACATGTTGTATCCAAATCATAACCGAATTTACTTGGCCTTGTCCAAACTCTAAACCCCCTTACAATTTTCATCTTAGAGCAAGCAGAAGCCAATACTGCACGAGTCGATAGTATCTCGAGTACTAATCTGGAAGTCACGCATTTTTGTCCAGCTTTCATGTCCTGTTCAACTTCTTCACACATGTAGTTGCACAAGTATCATCATTTTTTGGGCTCAGGACTCTACCCTCCACCAGCGACACTCGTCCTCAAATGTGTAGACGCGGCCCCCAATATTGAAGAAAGAAAAAAATCAGTACCACCGACTTGCAGGATGAACAGCACATTGCTGAAGCGGCCTTTCCTCCACCGAGACAGCCGCGCTTTTTGAGTGATTCGGTAGAGTTTGAGGGTTGTATGTGATTAAGAGTAAATTACCTACGTTTGTGAAACAACACTTGTTGGTATTGCCAGGTCCCCTCCCAAGAAGCTTACCTCGAACATGTTATAAGAGCCACGAAAAAAAAAGGAAAAAAAAGGTTCCAACGCGTGTAGCTCACTCAGCCTTGACAGTCACGAGAAACACCAAACACCAATACAATCCTAGGCAAAGAAAGAGAGCACTCTGGCGCTGATCATCCAAGTCTTCGTCGGCAAGAGGATGACCACAAGCTACCTAGGCAGATTAAAACGTCAAGCGAGCTGACAAGATACAGTGATGTCGTCTTCACAGTTAGTACGAAAAGCACTCGAACATCCGGCGTAGCCAGTTTCCGTATATGACCGCGGTGGTTTTAACTACCTGTGGCGTCGCCTAATCAAGTATAATCCCGAATCTAGCGTGGACAACAGGCTTGAACGCTCAGAGAGAAGTACCAGTAGTATGTCCTTGAATCCTATGTAAATATGCTAGGGCTGTTGAGGTAAGAGATGTGCTAACCATGTCACCCGTATGTCAAAGCCTCGTTGATTTAAGGTTTGGCTCAACACAGAGGCACGCACAGTCTTAGGGTGACGTCGAGATCTTTGCGAACTCCTGGCACAAAAAAAAAAAAAAAAAAAAAACATGATTTGGACTATCAATGATCCCTTCTACCAGCCATGGATACTTCATCTTGAAACGAGAAAAGTCTGTACCAACGGTTTGAACTGAGACCCTACGCCAAAAGCTCTGTTGCAACGGCAGCGAGTCTCTGACAATCCGTAGCCGACACGATGAACATAGTCTAGGCAAATTAGGATGGGATACTTCGTAGGGAATCACGCAGAGTCTACATCAAACCTACATATTCCCTGGTCAGCTGTACCACTATGGTACTCGTCTGGGCTAGAAACGCCCTTGGAAGACTTCTTCTAGACGCTTGCAGTACCAGAGAAGCGTACAATAACCGCCAAAGTTTGTTCGAGACATGGACTGCCGGATTCAGATTGTCGTGCGCCACGATGACCACTCAGCCACTGGAATCTACAGAGCTGACCGTTGTTTATGGCGAGTAGCCGTGGACTTTGAGAGGTCAAGTCTGCTTGGCTTCAGTGATCGTCAGAGACAAACGGATGATTGTTGCCATCGGTTAGACGAGCCCGCGAGTTGATACCGTCCTAGTGGCAAAAAAGAAGGCGCCAATATTCAGAAGTCCTGAGGTGCGCAAGAAAGAAGACTGGCAAGAAGTTACTGTTGAAAGGGCAGACTTGAGTGTCCTGGCAAGGAAGTATAAGAGCGAGTGACTTTCCAACAGGGAAGACCTAAAGTGATCTGAAGCGTTGCGAGTGTCGGACCACCACAACGCTGCTGGTCGATTCTCCTCGCCACTGACAGTTTTTTCATGTTACGCTCCAGGCCCAGAAAACCTACCTGCTTTTGAATGGGTAAAACTCCTAATACATCCCCTCAAATCTACTGGCATATCCCCCCTATATAAAACCCCAACCCTCATACGCTTTGACAGCCGATGGCACTTGTATGTAAAAATCCCCGTTTTACCCGTTAAAACCCTATACTTTGTATGTACGTTACATTTCGAAAAAAAATCGGGTCTTGGTAATTTTTAGAGTGCTGAAAAACTACGTACATGGTCATATCGTTCAACAACCCTAATACTATATTATAATAACGTATTAATTAATAATAATAATAGTAATTATATAGTCTTTATTTTCTTTTATTAATATTTATATTAATTATTTCTATTTAAATACCCTCTTGGAATTATATTCGTATTAGTATTGGTAATTTTAATAACGATGTTACTATTATCCCTTTTAAGCGCCGGCGTCCGTCGATTAATATTATTATAATTTTTGTATTAAGCGCTTCGTACGACGGGTAATTATAGATTGTTAATAATTTCGAACTTTTGTTTTTTAAAATTAATTTCGATAATCTATTACGCGAATTCGTTAATTTCTACCGCTTTTATCGGTTTAGTATTATTATTTTCCGGTTATTTAAATATAAAATTAAGAATTTAAATTACCCGATATTTAATAAGACTTTTAAATATTGGTATTAGTACGATTATATTTAATATAAAAAGTAAAAATCTTAGAACCTTCGTAATAAATGCTATTATATAATTGGTAAGGTGGTAGAAGGGTGCCTATTTTATATTATTATCGTCGCGATTGTAATTATAGGGTGGAGGTGGATAGTTAACGTAATTAATAATATATACGAGGATTATTTACTATTTAAATACTTCGATTGTTATCTTTTTTTACGGGAAAGAGTATTATAATTGGATCCAAAAGCCTTCGAGTAAGTGATGATTTTATTCGACTATAAGGAGATGATTATAAAGACTATTTACGCGTCCGTTAAAAAACGTTACCCTTAGTATTTTTTAAAATAAACCGACCTTATTAATATATATAATTGTATACGCCGCGCCTCCTATTAAAGTTATTAGGATATATAGGCTTTCGTAAAGTTATTGGAATTTAATAAGGATATTGTTTATTATAATATTAATTAGGACAATGCCGATTAAATAATCCTTTCGAATACCTTTTAGGTTATAGATCGTTAGTGTAAAATGTAATTTCGAAGTTTATTTACAATATTAATCGATACGACGTATAAAACGAATTAGTATTACTTTACTATAATATAGGGTATTATAATAACTTATAAAAAGATTTCTATACCGATTTTTTAAGCGGTTTTAAATAACGAAGGCGTAGCGGGTTTTATATACTTAATTAGGTAAATTAAATAGGCTATATTATCTTTTAATATTAATTTTTTTAAAATTATTATTACCAATAGCGATAAGCGGTTAATTAAAATATTATAAACCTACTTCCCTAATACTATATTCTAGCGTTATATTTGGTATATTAATTATAACGTTATTAAGAATATTAAGAAACGTTAAAAATAATTAAATAATTTTATACCCAACCCTAATAACGATAGTAATAACGACGATAATAACGATTTTAATAACGATAATAATAATAATAATAATAATTTATCTTCGGTTTTTAAAAGTAGTAGTTAAAATAATAATATTAATAATATATTATTATTAAAAGATTAAGCGGATATCGAAGAATTAAACGACCGTTACCGTTATATATATAATAGGTTATATATTATTATTTCCTTCGAAGAATTTCGCCCTATTAATTTCGCTAATATACGTATAGCGCTATTTTTTGTATAATAATATATAATTTATTCGATAATTAACGAAGAATTCGATAGGGTATACCGGGTTTTGGTTAATAAATATAGTAAATTATAATCGCGTATTATTTAATATATTAATTCTTAATTAATACCCTTTAAAGAAATATAAATAGGTTATTATATTAATAAAATTTTTAATTACGGTTAAAAAACGACGTTATTTAACGAATCGAATAACGGCTAATTTAAATCGTTTAACGTTTCCTCTTATAGTGGTTTTATTAATCTTTATAATATTATTATATAATATATCGATATTTAATACGATTACTATAATAATAAATTTAATAAAGTAGAATTACGGGTACGGATTAATTAAGGCGTAATTATATAATTTAGTTAATATTATAATAAATTTTCCTTTTAGGCGCTTAATTTCTTAAATCGCTAATATAATTAATTAATCGCTACGTTACTTATAATACGTAATAAAATAATTATTTACGAGGGTAACCTTCTATTTATTTATATTAATTATTTTATTAAATAATATAATTTACCGTATACTTATAATATAGAGGAGGCGGTTAAAGTAAAATAAATAATCCTTTTCGAAAGGGATGATTATTATTTATTTTGGTATTTTAATTAAATTAGGGTAGGTCTTTCCTTATTTATATATCCTTATCCCTAATTATTCTTTATATTAATTACCCGTAAAGGATTCGGTTAATAAATATTTATAATTTAAATTAATTAAAAAGGGTATATTTAAAGGAAGGCCGCGTAATGAAAGACCTTTTAGTAGAAAGGAAGTTATTTTCGTAATTAGATTATTTAATATTAAATAACGCGTTATATATACGTGTATTAAAATTACCGCCTTTTAAATTTAGTAATTTTAAGATTTTTAACCCTAGAGTTAACGTCGTTAAGTATTTACCCCGTAGGGTCGTTCGAATAATATTACCCTTATATGGGCGTTAGCGCGCCGTAACTACTTTTAATACGAATTTAATAATAATATCGAAATTTTCGATATTAAAGATACCGTTTAATCGCAATTATAATTACGGTTTGGGGTGGTTAAGAAGGCGATTAAGAAAGCGACTAAAAGGGTAATTAAGAGGGTGATTAAGAAGGTAATTAATGCCCCTAAGGCGACCCGACCTAGCGAGCCCGCTAATTAATTTAAATATAGAGAGGCTATTTTAAAGGCAAATTATATTATTATTAATAATAATATTAGATATAGTTTTAATAGTTTAAATAATTTAAATAAGGGTGTTGTAATTACCCCTTAATTTATTTAATTTATTTTGAGCCTTGCTTATTCCTCCCCCTTCGTTAATATTGCCCTTATTATACTACGCCTCGAACCCGAGTAATAAGAATTAACCCCCTTTATTTTATTAATTATTCCTTACGATAATGATACTTATTTTAATAATATATCTATCGGGTATAATTTTTAGGAATCGAATATAAATAAATAGTTAATTAATAAAGAGGATAGGGATATAATAAAGTACGTTATAAAGAAGGAGAGGCGGGAAGAGGAGGAGAGGATAAAGAAGTATATAATTATAATAGAAGAGTAATAGTAAGCCTACTTCGCTAAAAAAGTAGAATTATAAAAGGAGGCCGCTATTTATACCCTATTAAGTCTATTATATTATTTTTAAAGAACGTTACTTAAGGAATTGGAACTACCTTATAATATTATCTTTAAGAAGGATAGGGAATGGGTAGAATAATATAAGGGTGAACGTTTTAATTATTTAGAATTATAACCTATAGTTAAAAAGGAATTTAATCCTAATAAATTAATAATTTAGTATTAATAGGGTAGTCCTTCGAATATTATATATTATTCTCCCTTTATTTTTAAGGTTATAGAATATTAACGCTATTTATATAACGCCTAATTAGTTTAGGAATATAAGAAGTAAAAGCGGAAAATTATATAGGGTAAATATATTAATTTTAAATATAACCGTATAGTAAATTAAGGGGATTATAGGTACGAGGAGGAGCAAAAGCCTAACTTATATTAAATATAATATAATAGAGAGGGTGGCGTTAGAAATCCTATCCTACTTAATAATTAGTAGTAGATATTATAGAGTAAATAAATGAGTTTAATTGTATTAGGATTTTTGCTTTAGGTTATATTCAATACTATAAAATTATTACGATTCTAGTGGTTTTAGCGTACTTGTTAGATTTGCTAGGGATGTTAGAGATGCTAAATGATACGAGAAAACGGCATTTTACTATACAAAATAAGGAAATTTTGATGGCAGCTGTTATAGGTGGGGGGGGATGTGTGGCTAGATTTGAGGGGATGTATTGGGAGTTTTACCCTTTTGAATCCTCAACCACGAGGGCATGGTTGTTGCTTTTTCACTGCCATGCGGAGGGGGAAGGGTGTCTTATACCCATCCCCTCCCTCCCCTTTCCCCCCCGAGTCTCAACGCGCGAACAAAGGGGCCATCTTCACCCACATCAGCTCACTCGCGACCCAATGATCCTAAAGGCCCGAACAGGCGAGCCGTCTCCTCCCAAGCTCCGTCCCATGTTCCATCCTCACCCAAGCCGTTATGTAAACCTCGACTCAGCTCGACGCAGGGAATCCTGGCTTCTCCCAACCCGGAGGACCAAACCATGTGGACTCGCGAAAGAAATGACAAGGAGGGATCGTCCATGCCATCACACGCACCCACACAGACAAGACACCTTGATGGCCAGCGTCAGCACCAGGACGCCTCCACCACTTACGCCGCACCACTCGGGACGCTTGCAAAAGGCAGCAGTTCCTGACTCTATGTGGGGGTCGTTTGGAAACAGCTGTTGCCTGTCACGTCCGTCTCGTGGGATGTGATCCAACGGTTGATTTTGATGGGGTAGCAATGAGAGGAAGCCGAGGTTGGAAGGTTTCTCGCGTGGAAACATCCCATTGCATCCGTCGTGATGTTGCCCAAGACCCAGCATGTCGGGCGAGGGGCCGTTCCTGGATTCGTATTGTGTGACTTTGGTTCAGCCGGTTGAATCCGCAGGCTGGCTGGGTGGGCTTGTATGTAGCTGTGTAGTTGCCCCGTACCGTAGCACCATCTACCAGATTGTCACTGTTGTGTAGCCTGACCCGAGTCGAGTGGCATGGTATGAAGGGGTCGAGCACCCAACTGCCTTCCGAGTCAGCTCAGTGTCTGCTAATACCTGCCAGCCAGGAGCCAAGCCGAGTCCAGCCGAGTAGCGAAGTAAGCAAAGAGAACCTCTACGGGTAGGTGTGAAAGGCCGTCACGTGCTTCTAAGCGTCCTTCAACAGTGTCAGGGACTGGGATCTTGGTGGTTGAAGGTGACCAGCGATACCCAGGGCTCTATCACACTCTTGGTACCAGTGTTCACCGTTTGAAAGTGACCATCCTGAGCTTGTGAGGTCTACTGCGCCGTGGACAGTGAGCATGACTTCGTCTGTGAATTTGTACATTGGTCTTCGTTATAGGCTCGACTCGATTGGATGACATCCCGTACTCCGAACTTCGGTCGGTGGCACACCTGCCCACGATGGATCTGCGTGGTATCGTTGATCGTGGCCCGGTCTCGTCCGAAACCCGTCGAATACTCGAACTTGCTTCTGCGTCTTCGCTTTTTCTGCATCGGCATCGAATGCGGTAGGTAACTCGGCGGTGGATACAGGTACAGTATCGGTTCGGAGTGGGAGGGAGGAATTCGGAAGAAGAAGAGGGGTCACATCGTGGGATCGGATAGCTTGTTCGCAATTGACTTTTTTTTTCCGCGGCGGTCCACAGTCGAAGAATCTGGTTCGTGTTTCCATCATTGACATCGTTCGTCGCAAGCGGTCAGGATGTTCTGCCGTCGGCGGCGCGCGAGAGAGACATGACGTCCTTCAATTCAGTTCTAGACAGCCAAGATCCAATGGCCGCTGCTGGCATGTCATCGTTATCAGCTTGGCTTGTGGTCCGTGCACAACTCGATTTCTCGATAAGGGCTGGCTAGCCGCTTGCGACATTGAAAAAGCCGCTGCTAAAAGCCAAGACACACACGAACCAAACAAAGAGTGGCCTGTGCTTATCGCGGACCGGCAGCGCAAATTCCAAAAAGGCAAAAAGCAAGGGTCTTGCCAACTGCCAAGTCGTGTCGTTTGCCAACATCAGTCACTAGCGCGCGGCGGGGCTACGGAGAACAAACAACCTTGCTCTTTTTAACCGGGACGATCGCCCAACCAGCGGATGATGGCCATCAAGGTTCTCATTTTTTTACCATGCGGCCCTTGCACTCTCACCTCTCCGCACACACACACACACATACTCGCAATTCATCGGTTGGCAGGTTGGTCGGAAACCGAGCCCGCGATGACAACCCCTCAACCAACACGAAGACGCAAAAGAAACAACGACGAGGAGAAAAGAACAATGAATGAGCTGAGAGCTGAATCTGCATTCAATGCTTTTTTTTTTTTTTTTTCACGAACCAACAACATTCCAACAGCCAAACAAAGCAATCAATGTCTGTTATGCGCGGTTTGCTGCATCACTGCAGGTGCACTTTCGACGACAAAGCTGTGCTGACCGACCTTTCGTTGCATTTTACTCTTTTGTGTCGTCTGCAGCTGGTTGTCGCATCGCATTAACCTCTGTTTCTCTTGGCCAGTTACATTCGTTGCGCATTTCCGCTCAGTCTCACAGGCATTGAAACGATGATATCGGAATAATATGATGGATTATAGTGCCCAGCCTCATAACTTGCTCATAGCAGGAGGAAAAGGAGGGGCCGTTCATTGTCAATTCTCATTAGAGGGTCGTAGGCTAAACATGTGACCAGAAAGAAAAAAAAAGATACATGAGGAGGGAGGGGTGGGAGAAATGCGCGCACATCCCCAACCCCAAAAGTACCTCTATACAAGCTCTTCCGAACTCGGCTGACGCTTCTGCAGCTCGTCAAAACTTAAAGAGCGAGGGCCATGATGGCCAATCCAGCGGCGGCCAAGCCCGAAGCTCCCTTGCGACCGGCAGCAGCGATGGAAGGGGTAGCAGAAGCAGAGGCGCTGGCCGAGCTGGCCAACCCGGCAGATGCCGTGGCAGTGGCAGAGACGTGGCCAGCGCAGTGCCAGTGGTCACCGTGGGGCTCGCAGCCGTAGGACTCCGTCGGGCTAGGCTTCAAAGAGACCGAGGTATGCTCATCGTGGTCATGGTCGTGGTCCTCCTCGTCGTGGTCATGGTCATCATGGTCATGAGCCTCGGAGGTGGTGGCAGGAGCAGCAGAGGTCACGACAGTGGCGAGAGAAGTGACCTTGGGACCATCGCAGTGCCTGGAAATTGTCAGTTACCGTGTTTGTGTGTGGGCATGGCGTGGACACTCCAACGTACCAGTGGTCGCCATGAGGCTCGCAGCCAACCGAAGCCGTGGGCGAGGGAGGGAGGGTCTTGGAGGTGGTGACCTTGGGACCATCGCAGTGCCTGAAAATGTCAGTGTGTGGGTATGACTCGGCGTGGACACTCCAAGAGAACGTACCAGTGGTCGCCGTGAGGCTCGCAGCCAACCGAAGCAGTGGGCGAGGGAGGGAGAGACTGGGCAAGTGCAGTATGCACGAAACCCAAGAGGAACGGCGCAACAGTGGACAGCTTCATGGTGTTGACTTGGCGAGTGGCTGACTGCAAAGACTGAGAGGAGTGACTGTTGAGTGTGTCTGCTGATGCTTCTTCCCTTCTCTTCTTGTTGTATTTATCCTCTTTATGAGTTCTGCTGCCCAGCCTTGGCTCTCAAGCAACATCCGCAAAGAGGCTGATCATTCTCATGCAGAGCTGGCTCCTCATGGCGAGCCTGTTGCGGTCGAGTGAGCAGATCCCAGCCATCGACAGAGGTCCATCAAGGTGTTCGGCGGACGAAGGATTCAGTTCGATTTTCGTGATACCTCATCTTGGCAGCATGGCGATGTTGATGCCAAGAGAGCGTCTCCCGGCCCTCACTCCGAATCCTGAAGCTTGACCTTGATGGACATCGTGGGGGCGTGAGTCCATTGCCAAATCCTGGAGTTGGTGGACAGCAGGGAAAGGAAAATGAGTTGAGACAACGGATGGACTTGGCGCGAATCCCTACAGGGCACCCGTGTTCATGTTGGTGACTTCTGAAAGCTTACCGCGGCAAGCTGGGGCTGAGAAGATGGAGACTCATCGATGGGTGGAAGCCGTCAGCGGTGGTGATGTTGGAAATCGAGCATTCAGAACGCATTCATGGATCGGTATCCATGTTTCCGCTAAGCGCGTGGCATACCCACGGGCCACATGTCTCCAAGAGCGAGCACTTGTCTCACGATGGGGATATTCGAGAAGAATTCTTTGCACAGATGAGGTTGTGTTTCTGAGGATTCATTCAAGAACAATCAATGATCATTGCACTCAACTGCATGATGCGCCTTCCACTTATTACAGTAGTGCTTGGATACAATGAAGGATGCAGCTGCAGACTATGCTCGATTGACAAGAACAATGGCAACTGCCAGTTTCGGATGAAAGAGAAGAGTCGCGTTGGCGCCTTCCAATCAATCAATCAATCAATGAGAAGCGTTGCCAATTACGCAAAGTTGAGCCCCACTTCAGCAGGGGTTGCACCGGGACGTTTTGAGAAGGTACGTACCATCGGAGCGCGCAGGCAGGGAGCTATCTGGCCATCAAGGTTCTCAACCATCAAGGTGCCCTCAGTGCTGAGACAAGATTAGGACCCGTACCACGCCCCGTTGCGCCAGCCATGGCAGCCCACCCATTGGCTGGAAGCCGTTTTTACCAAGAAATCGACTCCACCGCCTTGCAAGAACTACTTGTCTGCTGTTTTTTCCTCTGGTGTGGTTGCCAGCTTCTCTCTCTCGAGCGCTCGGTGTGTGTGCTTGTGTCTTGCTCCTCTGCGGTCCTGCCCCCCCTCCCCCACGTGGGCCGTTTGGAAAACTGGACATTTCGAATCTGTCAATTTCTCCCAAACTTCCCTCGCCCTCGTCTTTTCATTGTCTGTTTTCTCGAATCTCTCCTCATCCATTCCCAATTCCTCCTCCATTTCGTGTCTGCAGGGCTCGCTCGGCACATCCCGTTCCCCCCTCGCCTTCAAGGTCCCCAATTCGACCCCCAAAAAGTGGGATTGGCCCGCGTCACACACACCCCATCCCCATACCGTCTTCAAGACTTCGGAAACACTCGACTCGGGTCCACCGCCATCAGCTTGGCCTACCTCTACGGCCCCGACGACCGTTGCAGTATCTTGGAGCCTTGGATATCCACGTCCCTCGATCATATACAAGTTAGGCAATTCCACCGAAGCAGTAGACGTCTCACTTCACTCAAAGATCTTCATTGCGACATTGTCTCACCGGCCAATCTCACCTCTCTCACTTCACTCCCGCGAGTCAATCCACTCACTTGAGCCTCCAGCCTCATTACTTAAGAGCTTCCAACACCTCAGACTATACTTCTTTTCATCACTCACTGAGAGAAGGACCATCCCAGTCTGGTCTACTCACACAACCCATCAATCACTCTCGGTTATTCGGCTGCCACCAAACGAGTCTAGCCTCTCTCTCTCCAGGCCGTATCACATCATTTCGGACTCTAGGCTTCACACCGCCTATACCCTATCTCGGTGGCCCTTGAACTCGCCATCATGGCTCGCCTACTCCCTTCAGGGAGGAAATCTATCCTTCAGTGTGCTTTGGCGGCACTGCTTCTTCAGTCTACTTGCGCCACTCAAATACAGCAGAGAGCACCACAGGTCACGGCTGCTCCCGCCGCCCCCACAGCCCTTTCTGGGTGTCACTTGCACGATACACAAGTGTGAGTTACTTGATCTCAGTCCTTGTATGTGCGACATTGGACGCTGACCTGGCTGCCACAGATTCTGCATGGATGGCGCCGATGAGTACTCTGTTCACATTACAGCCACTGCTACCTCTGAGCTTCCCGCTCAGTTTACAGGATGCCACTCTCATGGCACTGAGATGTACGTCTTGTCTTTGCGCCCTCTTCGTTCACAACCCATATTGACTGGAAGCAGGTTCTGTCAAGACGCAAGTGGAGATGATGTGGAGATTTCTCTAGTGGCCGAGGAATCCGAAGAAGGCCACGATGACCACGACCACGACCACGACCACGATCACGACGAAGAAGGAGCGGCAGCTTCTACCGGCGAAAGGAAATGCCATTATCACGCCGGTGTCGAGCACTGTACCGGTGGTGATGAGCATGAAGAGGAGGCTGCGACATGCGAGAGAACCGACCGGGATTACAACATTCGCCTCAGAGTCGGTCTTCTGTTCGCCATGTTGGGGACCAGCTCCATCGGTGTCTTCGGTCCTATCCTTCTCTCGAACTTCGTTTCGCCAAACAATGTCGTCATCACCATTCTGAGGCAGTTCGGAACCGGCGTCGTTATCTCGACTGCCTTTATCCATTTGCTCACTCACGCTCAGCTCATGTTTGCCAATGAATGTCTTGGAGAACTCAAGTACGAGGGCACAGCAAGTGCCATCGCCATGGCCGGCCTCTTTGTTTCGTTCCTTGCAGAGTACCTCGGCGTTCGTGTCTTGCAGTGGCACACCGCCAAGACGGAAGCACGCAACATCGAGACTGGTGCAGATAAAGTTGACTCGGCTCAGAGGACTGAGATGGTCAACATCATGGTTTTGGAATGCGGTGTCATTTTCCATTCTATGCGTAAGTTACAGCGGACCTGCATTTTCTTCTTAAGACTACCGCTAACCAAGCACCACAGTAATCGGCATTACCCTGGTTGTTGCTGGCGACACCTTTTTCCTCACCCTTTTCGCAGTAATTGTATTTCACCAAATGTTCGAGGGTATTGCTCTTGGTTCTCGCATCGCCGCTCTTGGAACCATGCCCCCGCTCAA
Organism: Sordaria brevicollis; assembly: GCA_033439795.1. NCBI lineage: Eukaryota > Fungi > Ascomycota > Sordariomycetes > Sordariales > Sordariaceae > Sordaria > Sordaria brevicollis. The sequence continues at coordinate 2,103,223 of JAUTDP010000010.1, forward strand.
TGCGGCCTCCTCGGTCCACAGCCATTCGCACCATGGCCATAGCCACCACGGCCACAGTCACAGTCACGCCTCCGAGGTTAAGCGCCCGAGTCTGCCTACTGAGCCCACCTCGCCCACCGCTACAGACAACGGAGTGGTTTCTGAAGATGAGTCGGTGGGAGTCACTATGGTCAAGCCTGTGTCGCTTAAGAAGAAGCTCCTCTTGGCTTCCGGTTTCGCCTTGGTCACCCCTATCGGCATGGCTATCGGTATTGGTGTCCTTAAGCAGTTCAACGGCAACGATCCTTCGACTATCATCGCCATCGGCACCCTCGACGCTGTTTCGGCTGGAATCCTTATTTGGGTTGGCGTCGTTGAAATGTGGGCTCACGACTGGATGTTGGGCGGCGAGATGACCACTTCTGGTCCCCTCCGCACTTTTGCCGGCCTGGTCGCTCTTGTCGCCGGTCTGGCTTTGATGAGTTTGCTTGGAAAATGGGCTTGAGCGGATTCGTTTTGCTTTGAAACGTCTTTTTCTTCTTCATTGGTTATTCGCGGGGCGTTTCTTCCAAAAATACCTTGGGTTTACTTGCGGTTATTGGACAACATAGCGATTTGGTACTTTTGAGCTTGGATGGCGTTGGGTTGATTTTCACACACAAAAAGTTATTGGGTCTGCATTTGGCGCAACACAAGATACCTAATGAAGCATCTCTCTTGGACATGACAGCATGACATAGAAAGCACACTCGAATTTCTTAGGAGGAGCAAGCAAGTTGGAGGAACGCGTTATTTGGTTAGAAGAGAAGACAAAGTTTAGATGACCAAACCAACAATTCATGATCTTGGTACACTCATTGTTTTCCATTCCGTTCGTGATTGTGAAAAAGATGTGACATTGGGGCACAGCATCGAAAGCAAGAGCATATACTACTTTTGGCAGCAGGTGGCATTTGGTGCGCACGTCATACGTGGGTGTTTATATTGACCGATTGCTTCACGGCGTGAAGACTGAATCCAGTTCGTTTTCAGCATTTGACTCTGATAGCATGCAACGAAGAGAGCACATGAAGAGTGGTTAAGCCTCCTATTACAATGCCCATTGTATATGAACCTCGATCGTGGCTGAAAACTGCCGACAAACATGTCTTGCTAGCTCATCTTCTTGGTCCCTTGAGTTGGCATCGTTCATTCCTTTGTGTCTTCAAAGCAAAGTGTTTCTTGTTCTGTGTATGTATGCGCTTGCTTCCCGATTTGATCGCTCTTTGTTCATGACTTCAAGGAGAAGGACAACAAACGGGAGCACTTGAGATGCGTTGGATAAACAGAGAGTTTATTTAGGATTGTGAAGTTACATTTACTACGGAACATTCATCCTCGCAACTATATGTAGTCACTTCCTCCCATATAATATTACAATTTGCTGGTTAGTTTATTACTTTCTTTGTTCACACAAGATCAAAAACAGCATACTATATTGGATTATTTCGGAAGCAAAAAGAGCCAACCCATATAGCGGACGATCTAATGATACATCTCTGGTTATGATATAACATCGAGGAAGAAAAAAAGACATGATTGTAAATGAGTTGAGAAGGAAGCAAAAAAGTGAAAAAAAGAAATGCCCAATAACAGGATTGAACTGTTGACCTTCGCATGAACTTGATATCTTGGGGAGTCAAGATATTAGTACGACGCTCTAACCAGCTGAGCTAATCGGGCTTCGGATGTTTGAAGCGACGGGATTTGTATCTGATAAGAGTGGTGGGAAGTGGTCTGTGCGTTTTGGGGGAACTGCTCTGGGATGAACAGTTCATCGCTTTGGTTAACCGGTTCTTCCTGGCTCTAAGCCAGAAGTGGAAGCGTTTTTGGACACGCGATGGGGAACAACCTCTGGAATAGGAGAGAGGAAGCACCGGAGTTATAATACTGATGATTTCAAGACGCAAATACTTTTGAACATTTAGATATCACAAAGTGTTCCCCTAGGTCCAGCAGCCTTTGAAGGAGCCGTTGTTCTGGTCCGTGCACGGGGCCCTTCGCTGCCCCCCTTTCGACATCTGCAAAGTAAACAAACCACCTAAAAGAGGCAGGACAAACTATCTAAGCAAAGTGATAAACTGAGTTGTGTACAGTTAATATGAAAGATGGAGAGTCGAAGAGAAAGAGTGCCTCGCAGTCTCGATGAGATACTGGTACAATGATAATGTGGATTGTGACTGTTCACACGACCAATTCACCTGTCTCGTTCCTTCCTTTTCCATGAAAAAGGTGCACAGATAGATAGCCTTGCAGCCTCACACCCGAACGGCATTGCTAAATGCCGGACTGCATGCCAGTACCAAGCCCCAAGGTTCCCGGTCAATCGACAGCCTCTGAGCCTGCCGGAAGACTGGCGTGCTGCTGCGCTGCCAGCCAGGCTGATAAGCCTCACCTTCAACCTTCACCACGCCATGCAGTCCGCTATCTGGCGGTCTGTTCCTCACACAGCCTTCACTGCAAATGCTGCATGCTCTGGGACGTTCCTCGACCTCGGCCATTCACACCACCTCCTCCCGGACCCTAAGGGAACGCCTTTTATCTTCTCCCGTCGGGGCCATTTCTTCCTCCTTCCAACTTGCAACTTGCAACCACAAAACCACAAACCACCTTTTGCACACAAAAATCGCCAACCCACACTTGACGATTTTTGTCCATATCGTAACCACACACACACACACACACACACACCATCAAACATTAGCGCAACAACGTTCTGCAAACATCATCCAACCCTAACACATCCGATCATCGAACTATCATCCTCCCAGACGATCAATCGGGACCTAGGACAAGAAACCAAATGATGTTCTCCTTACTCACCAGGACGTTCGTCCGCATCGCTAGCCCCATCGTGCTCCCCCTTATTCGCCCCGCCATCGCGCACGCCGTCGGCTACTTCCAGCCCATCGAAGCCGAGTTCGACTCCGATTTCTATCCCAACGAGCGCGTTACCTCTGCCATCAGCAAGGTCCGTCAAAATGTCGCCATCGCCAAGAAGCATATCAGAGCCGTTGCCGAGCTCCCCAAAGCCATCACCTCCCAGGTCTTCGGCAAGTCGATCGCACTGATGACGAGCATCATCAAGGCCCCCGTTGTCGTCGCCTCTCGTGTTATCGGCATGTCGAATGAGGCGGTCATTCGCAACGATTCCATGGGCACTGCTGGCGAAACCGTTGAAAGGGTCGAGGAGGGCGTTAAGCGCTTTGTGCCTTCTTTCTTGTTGAGGTATGTCCTGGGTCTTCTCACTTCCAAGTCAGCAATTTCCCGACACATGCTAACTTACCATAGCACTATCAGGACCTATCGCGGTACCTCTACCGAAGAGACAATCGATCTCGAAGCCCAAACCATGGAGCGCGCAACCGACGACGCCCAAGTGTCTGCCTCCGGCACTTCTCCCGCCAGGGGCACCATCTCCGTGTATCCCTCCCCTCCCCCTTTGGTCGCCGACCCTTTCTATGCTCCCAGGGGCACACCTCCTTTCCCCTGCCCTAGCCAGCCAGAAACCCCTGGCAGCGGCACCGCCACGGCCGCGAACTTGTCTCCCGCCCCGCGTCTTCTGAGCGTTGGTGCTCCTCTCATCAACGGCTCTCCCCGCTCAGATGCAATCTCGGAGCTAGTTCTCGGCAGCCCCATCTCGTCGCTCGACCTCGGCGAGTCCATCGACTCCATTCTCGCCCCGCCCATCACCAATGGTTTTGTCAACGGCGGCGGCAACGAAAACAGTGTCGCCGCAGATACCTCTAGCCATGAAGTTTCTTCCTCTTCTTCTTCCGTCGAAGTTGACTCCTCGTCCGTCGAAGTCCTTCCCGCCAACTCTCCCGTCAACAACGACAGCGGATTGATCGCCGCCGCTTCCGACATCTCGCTTCCGTCTCCCACCTGCTCCTCCGACCTCTCCGAGATTCGTCTTCCCGTCTACTCTCCTGGTGGACCCGACAATGGCCAGGACCACAACAACACCAACCTAAACTCTGCCGAGACCTTTTCCGAGGACGAAGAGGACGCCGTCAGTAGGGCCAGGGCCATCGCTTTCCGTCCCGAGCATGAGGAATCCGGCGACCTCGACAGCTCACTGAGGCAATCCCCTGGATAGGATCAGGGGTACCCAGCTGAGCTGGTCGAGGGCGTGGTGGCGACGCCTCTGGACGTGGACAACCAGGGTTTGGAACTCGACGAGGGAGCTCAGATGGGAAGCGAGGAGGGTGTTCAGGTTGAGGACGAGATGGAGCAATCGTCCGAGACTGGGAACGTAGAGGAGGGACAAGACTTGGCTAGGGAAGCTGAGCAGGAGGAGGTGGCCGCGAGCACTCCCGCCAGCAGTAGCAACACCGGCACTCAAAACTCCGCCGCTGTGTCGTCTAACCCACAAGACGTCACCGCCAATACATCCATGCCTCCCAAGCAACCTCAACAGCCTTCGGAAGGTCTCATCAGCGACACCGAAACCGTCAACCCCGGCGCTGAGGGAGACCATTTAGAGCCCTACGTGTTCAACTGGGAAGAGCACGCCTTCATCGACGCCACCGGCCACCTCAACGTCCGGCCAAACTACCAAGGCATTCCCGATGCCCACCGGCCCCGTCTTTACCACGACCACTGGATCGGCCTCACCGACGTCGACAAGCCGAAGCAGGCCATCACGCACTACCCCGGCCCCGTCGACCCCTCCACCGGCCAGCAACCCTCCTTGCCCGTCCCGGAGCTAACCGTCACCATCCCCGAAGGCGAGACGTTCTGGCTCGAGGACCCGCTGCCTTATAACCGGCTTTGCATGAACTGGAAGTGGCTCAGCCAGAGCTATGTTGATGAGGCCGGGCGCATGGGTCTCTGGAGAGACCTGGCGGATGAGGATTACAGGGAGCAGGTGGCCAGGGGCCAGAGCAAGCTGCAGAGGGATAATTGGGTGTTGTCCAAGTTTGCGCCGTTGGAGAAGAGGCCCGAGGGCGTGCCGGAGATTACGGTCACGGTGCCGAGGGGAGAGACGTTTTGGTTGGATGAGCCGAGGAGTTGGGCGGATTTGGATGATGATGAGGAGGATTGGTAGAGGAGGAAAGGAAGGAAGGAAGGGAGGCAGGCAGGTGATTGGAAGGAGTATGGATGTTAAGTGTATAAAGTATGAGGAAGGAGAAGAGTGGAAGAAAGGAGAGGGAACATGATGGGAAAAGGGAAACTGAAAAAAGAGAAAACGATATAAAAGCGGGTGTCGAACGGGAGTCTTTGACGGGAGTTACCAAACAGATTGTAGACAGGCGTGATAGACAAGGTAGTAGAAAACCACAAAAAGAGCTTGAAAACTGACAAACACAATGTTCAATTAATGGAAGCCAGTGTGACATAAACTGAAACGATGTGACATTGATAGGCGTGATGGATGGCATACAGACAAACGGAAGCTTTCGTCTTCAAGTATTGCGAAATGCAGACGAGAGTGGGGTGATGATTATCGTTGGGGGGGATTGCTCCTCTCCTACGAAGATAAAGAATTGGAAAGAACTTGAACAAAATTTGGAACAGCGCGATGTGAAGGAATCGCGATTGGCTCAAGTTGAAGTTCAAGTTCCTTCGCTTTGATGTCTCGACCGTATCTGTCAAAGCGGGTGTTATTAGGTACATGAGGGGGTCGGGGAAGAAAAGTGGGGGTGTCCTGGGTACCGGTGTCGCGACCTCTGCACGCCATGCGCAGCTTCGCATCCACGAGCCATCTAACAAACGCTCCTTCCCCTTCGAACTCAGCTTGGCTTCCACTTCTTGCGTGCCGGTGTCTATTCCGAACAGGGCAGCAAGTATGATTCGCTCTCTCCTTATAAGCACCAGACACGACCGCAACTTGCCGCGTTACCTACAATGGCAACGTCAAGCCGATCAATTGCTCCTGCCCGGCCGCCAGCGAACGGTCAGCCCAAGCCGAGGGAACAGAGCGGTACCAGTACATGATGTCAGTCCTCTCGCGTCCCTCCACCTGGACACGTCTCGGAGTCACCATATCCCAACAACACCAACCACCGATAGTACACCTTTTCCGCCGCAGGCCACCGCGCCGGTTCTTTTTGGCAGCATCATCAGCCGAGCAGCTGTTACAATCATTAGCTATCGCTAGTACATTCGTTACAAACATCAGGACCATCAAGATCACGACTGGTTACGACTCTTGTTACGAAGTGGGCGTGTGACGCCGCAGTTTCTATTCCACACTGCCGTCAGCCCATGAGTGGGAGCAGTTGAAGTAGGTGCCGAGTTTACTCCATCATGTTCTCCTTGCTCTGGCGCTGCCATCGAAGCCCGTGAGCTGGCATCTAACACGGGTATCTTCTTAGGCCACCTATTCCCCTTCCTCCAGGCAGCCCGGTTCTGTTGTTCATTGCTTCAAGAATCAACTCCTCTCCGACCCCCCGCTAGTAGCTAGCTGTTCAAGATGGCAGGTCCCAGCTTCAAACAGCTCGTCTTTGAGCAGTTCTTCCAAGACGTCGTGCCACCTCCCAATCCAGAGCCCACGGAGACTATCCCGCCAGCCCCAAACGGCACAGAGCAACCCGAGCAAGATGTCAACCCTTCCCAGCCACCCATATCTTAGGCTGATGATGTCGAGGAAGAGCTTGGCGGACAACCGACGGCTCCGATAATGATACCTGTTTCAGCTTCTGACGGCGATAATGACAATACCACCAAGAAAGACGACGTACAAGTCACCGAGATTCCGCTACCAGATGAGGATGTCCCGCTACCAGAGTCGGAGCTCGGCGATTACGAAGCGGAAGATGACCTCCAAGACTTGGTCGATGACGTGAATGCAGACGCTCGTCAAATGAGTCCGGGCTCTGAAGACAACCAGAAAAAGACGCTGTCCCCCATATTAGAGGAGTCCGAGCCAGAGTCTTCCCCCAAGGACGCAAAAGCTGTTGTCGACCCAGGGGAATCAGATGAGCCAAAGGGAGAGAGGCAGACGGAAAAGCAAACTACCGTGCTGGAAAAGGCATCACCACAAACGGCCCCACTTGATTCTACTGCCTTACCTCAACCTCGGCCCGAAAGCTTCCCATCCTTGTATGTCACTACAGACAGAACAAGTGTTGTTACACTGCCTGGTGGGTTCCTACATTCTCACTATAGGTCACGCATGAACTAACCAAATTCCTGGACCCAGACACATTCGACGGTCACGCACCATGCTCTTCAGAAGAGGAGCAGTTGGTTGACCCAGATGGTCACGGACAGACGGTTCCAAATGACGACCAAGGTAGTCGGTTAGATGACATGAGGTACTACGATTACATTGTCATCGGTAACAACAGATAGTACCTGGATGCCAATGGCAATTGGAGAGCTCTGACGGAGGCGGCACATGAACACATTGTCGCCTGGACAAATGGGGCAGCTGAACTGCCAAGCCGCGTGGAGCCTATTGAAGGTACGCATCGCAGAACGCCTGATTTTCAGCCCGAGTATGTTGAAGCTGACAGTTCAACTTGTCTCCAGAAGACCCCAGAAGATTATGTGATGTTTACCATCGTCCATTCTCGGATGGCGGTTCATCGGCTTCAAGCACGGTTGGTGGGAATAGTCAGTCCGAAGATGAATTACAGAGTCCTTCGCAACAACGCCACCGGAATATCCATCAGCCTCCTATGGGTACGACTGCCTCCATGTTCAATGACGCTCTATCTTCTGAAATCATTTCTAACCCACATGCGACCCAAGTTCCCGGCGACAACGTCGTTATTCCCACTCTGAGTAGCTCATTCGACAAGAGCAAGTTTCTCGAAACTCTTTCAAAGATTTCCCAAAACGGAAAGAAACGCAAAGAGAAACTTGATCAACGGATTAAGTTGCTCGAGTCGAATACCATTACACGCCCACTGAAACACGGAGTCCCTACTCGGGGATTCTCGGGAAATGCCAAAGAAGGATGGCATGATAACGATAAGGACTTGCAACCAGACGATCAGGCAGATCCTGTACGCATTCCTTCTGAAGCGCTCAAAGAGTTGGAACATTTGGACGACAACATTGACTTTGCCGAGAAGATGATGAAGAAGATTGGCATGCAGAAACGTCACTCTGAAAATGATACAGCTTTAGGACCGGAGAAAGAGCCAATCGAGGAAGAAAAAGTGCGTCAAACCAAGCAGGAGAAGGTGAAGGCCCAACGTCAAAAAGAGAGGAAGCAATCAAAAGATGCCCAAATTTCGCATGAAACGACAGATCCGGCTTCAGGACGGAGCAGTCCAGCCATCAAAGAAACCAAGGAGGAGAATAATCCAAACGAATCTCAAGTGTCCAGATCCAAGACAGTTGAATCAAAGGCGTTCAAGGAAGCTGTAAGGAAAGTCCGGGAGGCGATGAAAGATGATACCTATGTCCCATACGAAGAAAGAACAAAACCCAGGAACGCTGTCGATGAACCCTTGAAGCGTGCAAACGGAGGATCCAATGAACCCAGGGAATCGACCACAGAGAACGAACAGACTGCCAAAGACCATCAGGCCATTACGAAAAGCCCCGAAAAGCCCAAGGAGCCCGCGGTGCACGAGGCAAGGAAAAAGCAGGACTCAGATTCCAAGACGCCGGCGGATGAAAAATTTGAGGAGGCCAGGGAAAAGGCCCTGAAGGTACTGACCCAAAAATCTGCAGATGGTAACCTGGGTCGAGTTGCTGACGTCTTATTTAATGCTTTGAAGCATGCACAGGACAAAGTCGACGAACCCAAGGAAAAGAGCGAAGAAGATGAAAAGACTGTCAAAGGCCATCAGACCGACACGAATACCGAGGATTCAGAGTCCAAAACGCCGGCAGAAGAAAGGCGTAAAGCTGAACAGGACGACGCGGACCGCAAGCTAGCGGAGCAGATTCCTGAAGACGAGGCCGCCAAACGCTTGAAACTCGAAGAGCAGCGAAAGGCCGAGCAAGAAGAGGCAGATCGGAAACTAGCAGAGCAACTTGCCAAAGCCGATGCGGATGAGGCCGTAAAAGCTTCCGAGCATGCACGTCGCAAGGCATCGGATGAAGCTGCCGAGATCGAAGAGGAGAAAGCCACCAGAGAGCGGGCCAAAGCGGAGGAGGCTGAATTGCTTAAGAAATTGGGACAGGCAAGAGCTAAAGTTATTGAAGCTGAAAGACTCAGAGAAGGCGAGGAAAAAGCAATCGCAATGGCCAAGACTGCGATAGACACAGCCCGCAGGAGAGTCAATGATTTTGAGGCGAAGTTACTCCAGGCCGCACAGATGGGTGAAAGCGTAGCTGCCGATGCTCATAGACGCGGAATCCGCGAGGCACAGAAAACAATTGATGAAGCTTCCAGAGCAGAAGAAGAAGCTGCTGAAAGACTCAAGACTCGTCAAGAAGAAGAAAGAAAAGCTCTAGCAGCTCTCAGGGTCCTTGAGCTAGCGAGGCACGATGCCGTCAAAGCGCAAAAAGCCAAAGCCAATGAATCTTTTACATGGAAAGAGGTCTCAAACCCGAAGGCAGCACGCAAGATCATTCACGATGCAGAAAAGGCTGCATTGGCCGAAAGCACCCATGTGGAGGCACCCAAGCCCTTGAAGTCTTTTGGGAGAATCAAGCCTGCCGAGCCAACAAAAGGCAAGGAGCTCATACCAGGCGGAAAGTCGGACGTCAATGCTGCACCAAAAGGCAACACTTCCACTCCACTTGGGAAGATCATGCAACTTGCTAAGTCAAGAAAAGAAGCCTCCAGAGAGACAGATCTCAAGCTCGCAGAGGAAGGAGCTGCGAAGCGGCGGGAGCTTGAGGCTCTTGGGGCTCGAAAACGCGCAGAGATCAAGAACAAGAGTTGGGCGAGCGTTGTCAAATCCCCTTCAACGGCCGTGGATAAACTCCATGACAAGACTGCGATTGATACTAAACAAACCATCCCCGCACCCAAGGAGGAAGTACTGGACAGTGCTGGCAAAGAGGAACACCAAGCCACCCCCAAGACGAATCCGCCGCAGAAGCCTCAATCCCCAGTCCAGAAGCCTCAATCCACCCCCCAGACTTCAAGTCGGTCACAGTCATGGGCAGAGAAGGCGGGCCAAGGAAGAACCGAGGATCAAGCAGAGAGTAAGCCACAGACGAAAGCTCAAGAACAGGCTCAAGCTCCAGCGAAAAGCAAACAGGTTCAAATTCTGAAGAAGACCGGTGTTCCACCTACACAGGACCCCATTTCCAAGGATCAGAAGCCTGGAGATCCAGCTCAAGATAAATCCCAGTCTCTACCCGTCCAGGAGGCAAAGGCTTCAGCCGAAGGGAAGCCACAGACCGATGGCTCCGTAAAGGAAAAGCCAATTTCGGCACCTGAATCCGTACCCTCGAAGCCAACAGTTGAACTTCCGCTCAAGGAGGCTGAGAGCGAACGGGCTGCTCGTCAAAAAGCCGAACAAGAAAAGGCCGAGAAGGAGCGGATTGAGCGTGAGAAGGCCGAGAAAGAGGCACGGGAAAAGGCTGATCGGGAAAAGGCTGAGCGGGAAAAGGCTGAGCGTGAAAAAACGAAGCTTGAAGAGGCGGAGAAAATAAAGGATGCACAAAAGTGGATCGAGCATTTGAAGCACAAACGAGCGGCACAGGAAAAGGCTGATCGTGAAAAGGCGGAACAGGAACGGGTTCAGAGTGACAAGGCCAAACGAGCGGCACAGGAAAAGGCTGAACAAGAGCGGATTGAGCTTGACAAGGCCAAACGAGCGGCACAGGAAAAGCTTGACGAGGCCAAACAAGCGGCACAGGAAAAGCTTGACAAGGTTAAACAAGCAGCACAGGAAAAGCTTGACAAGGCCAAACGAGAGGCACAAGAAGAGGCTGATCGTGAAAAGGCGGAACAGAAAAAGGCTGAACAAGAGCGGATTGAGCTTGACAAGGCCAAACGAGCGGCACAGGAAAAGCTTGACGAGGCCAAACAAGCGGCACAGGAAAAGCTTGACAAGGTTAAACAAGCAGCACAGGAAAAGCTTGACAAGGCCAAACGAGAGGCACAAGAGGAGGCTGATCGTGAAAAGGCGGAGCAAGAAAAGGCTGAACGTGAAAAGGCGGAGCAGGCAAAGGCTGATCGCAAGAAGGCGGAGCAAGAAAAAGCTGAACAAGAGCGCATCGCAGACGAGGAAGCCAAACGTGAAAAAGCCGAGCGACATCGTATTGCACTTGAGAAAACTGAGAAGGATCGGATCGAGCGGCTTGCGAACGAGGAGAAAAATCGTCAAACTGCCGAGCGTGAATCTGAACGATCAAAGTCAGAGCGAGAGAAACACAAAGGCGACGAACTCGAGCGACAGAGACTCGAAGCCCAGAGAACTGCACGTGAAGAGGTGGAAAATGGAGCGGCTGAGGAAAACAGACGCATGAATGACCATCCGGAAGCTGAAAATACCAAGCCAAACCACCAACATAAGGAGGACAAGGCCCCGGTGAAGAAGCAAGTGGAGGAGCGAGGCCCTACCAACATACCAAGTTCGAGTTCCGATGATTGGGAATTCGCAATGCTGAAATTAGTGAAACTGGCAAGAGAGAAGGAGGAGGCTTCACAACGCCGCCAAACGCTTTGGGACGAAGCAAAGCGTCATAAAGAGAAAGGTCATGAACTGGGACAGAAGGTCAAAGAACTTCAACGCAAGGCAGACGAGGAATTCAAGCAGAAAAACCGCAAAGGGAAACTGAGCCAGGAAGAGTGGAAGAAGGAAAAGCTTTCCTGGGAGGAGTATAAGAGGTCGTATGCAGTTTTGATCGACAAATTTGACAGGGCTAGGCGGGAAGAGCAAGCTGCAGACCGAGAAAACATGCGAGAACAAAAACGTGGAATGGAAGAACTAGAACGGGAATTTGAAGAAAGAAAACGGAGCTTTGAAGAATCAGAACGGAGAGTCAAGTACTCGGATGCAAAATTCGATGACGCATTCAATGAGTTTCGGGCCAGATTACAGCAAATATGGGGTTCAGACACGCCCAGGCTGCCCGAACAGTCTCCAAGCACTGAGGACCCGTCCCAGGCCAATCTCGTCTCTGGCGGAGATCAGCCAGGGCCTTCTTCATCGGCAGTTCAGTTTAGGCAGACTTCACCACAACCCAGAGAATCTGGAAACTCGGGTGCACAAGAGCGGTCATCAGAAGGGCCTGCGAACTCTGGAGCCAAATCATCAAGCGTGCCTCAAGCCCGTCGAGGACCTGAGATTGTTTCTACGGAAAGTTACAATGCGTCTCGGAAATCAACGCTGGCCACAGAGCATCAAGAGACGCCCCAACTCGAAGCATCACTTGATAACTCCAAGCACCAGCCCACAGAAGTCACTGACGAGTTCTGCGAGGAATGTAGATGGATGTTACAATGGAAGCGTAAGATCTTGTACACCAAGTCTCTCCTTGATTTAGATCTCGTACTAATGGTAGACTACAGCTTGCCCATGTGCTGCATTCACACGGCGTACTTGCATGATTTGCAATTCCTGCGGGATTTTACACACCGTCGTCTTTTGCCCGACGCACAACTTTCTTTAGTATGGAGGATCGGCTTGGCGTTTTCACGCCGGTAAGAGACCTCCGGTGCAACAGCCACGAAGCGACACCAGTGCGCCAGAGGGACAATACAGTCATCACGAGATACCTCTTCAACCAGGGTTTTCTTCAGGTTCACAACAAGGATACTCTCCAGCTTCACTGCAAGGATATACTACAGGTTCACATCCCGCACCCCCTCGAGATCCCATAGCTTCTCAAAACTCACATCAACGACCTCAAGGACATACAGGCTCTCAAGTTGTGTCGGCATCGGGACGAACGTACAACTACCAGCCATATACACAAGTAAACAACTACCAGGGAGGGACCTACATGCCCCAGACAAATTGGAATGCCCCTCAATCAGAGTTTTACTCACCTCGCGGGGCTATGGCTGGACCGGCCGCATCAGGGGCCTACAATTACCAGACATCATATACGAGCGGTAACCAAGGACAAATCTACGGACCGCAAGTGCAGTGGATCGGATGGCAACCAGGCTCTTATGAGATTCAACCGCAGACCAACTATTCCCAAGGACCATCAAGACCGCGAGGAGAACCCATATATGTCCCCAAAGATTTGCTTGCTCCTGGGCCCTACAACAAGCCACATCGACCTGAAAGTCAACGTCCGATACTTTATGACTTTGAAGGGCGGAGCCGAGTACCACAGCCAAGAATTAACCCGCCTCCGTCAGAAAAGCCTCGCTCGGAGAAGCCTGCGTCAGAAGTTGTTCCGCCTGAAGAGCCTTCCTTAAGGAAATCTACAAATGTCGACCAGAACCTGGATGCTCATCAGCCACGTTTCAACCGGCCACATTCGCCGGCAACAGAAGAACAACTTCGTGATCCCGACAGACAAAAGTCAGAAAGCGAGCCTCACCCGTCAGAAATAACACCCTCAATGGAGCCATTGGCCGGAAGTCCCACGCCAACCCGAGCGGTAAGCAGTTCACCAAGATTGGGCCACCCAGAATGGTCAAGCGCCAGGAACGACATGCCGCCTACTCATGAAGAGGATCGACATGGCGGCGGCTCGAGTCCGTACGTGGTATGGCGGGAGACTGCTAATCCTCATGAAAAGTTGCTTCTGGAAATTCTAAACGGAGGTGGCAGTGGCAGTGGCACTCAAACGGAGCAAAATACCCCGCGGGCTCCACTTGCGTCGATGGATCCGCCGTCATTTTCACCGCTTTCGAGTATTCCTGAGGGTAGCGTGGGGGATGTATGGAGGGAGAAGTCCGGAGAGGAGATGGCGGTACAAGAGGATACAAGGAATGGCGATGGAGATGCTCCTCCAGATGAAGCTGGTGGCCGAACTGAAGCTGCCGGTGAGACTGGAGCTGCCGGTCCAACTGCAGCTGGTGGTCAACCTGGCGCAAATGGTCAGACTCTAGCCGGTGGGCAAAGTGAGGCCTCCAAAGTCAACGGTCGATCTAAAGATTCTGGTGAAGCTCAAGCCGCTGTGAAGGATCCTGCTGGCCGGAGGAAGTCCATCTAAAGACGGGGCAGCAAACGTTGAGGCGGTGGAGGCCTCGCTTTGTCTCAAGATGGATGGTTTGGATATGGTTTGGCATTTGTCTGTTTTATTTTCCTCCTCTTAAGTACTGCAAGCGGGATATCAAAAGCATTGTTTGAGCGTAGCGTATACCACATTGTTTTCAGTTAGCATCAGCGGGTATCATAGGTCTTTTGCCATTATGGGTGTAGGTAAATATTGGGGATGGAAGACATAGTTTGATAGCAATTGATTGGAGTAACTCAAACCCAGGGAAGCAATTGTTAACGTGCTGATGTCACCAGGTGTGAGTTGGATCTCGTTGCTTCATGTCTTACGATGGGATGTCGATGTGAACTTTGGTGTTTTGCATGCACGCAGTTTTACATGCCAAGCCAAAGCTTAGATCTATCGCTATCTCACCTAATCAACTTTCCCTCCACCTGCAGTTAGCACCCTAACAATTCTTCCTCACCCGCTGTAAGTCCCTCTTGCCATTTCCAGCGACCCTAGGGGCATCCAAACAGGGGCGGGAGGGGGTCCACCAAAACACCCGCACATCCACCCGCACCGCAGCAAGCAACCCCTGTTCGCAAATTTTCACACATCCACAACTTTCGTCTTCATAACCCACACTCACGACTCAAATTTCCAACAACAAAAAGGCAAGATGGCCGAGCGGTCTAAGGCGCCACGTTAAGGTTAACCCTTAATCTTCACTCATCTGAGAAAGTTCCGTGGTCCGAAAGGGCGTGGGTTCGAATCCCACTCTTGTCAGAATCATCCATCGCATCCTAGCTCGGGGTGTGAGATCATCTTTTTTGGGTTTTAGGGTGTGATCCATTGGCGAATTTTGGGGCTTGTTCACCGAGAGAAAGGTACTTCGGGAGAAAAGGTGGCACGGGCCAAATTTTCACCGGTTGTAATCCAAAAAGTCTGGGTGAAAACGGTTCAAGTGTTATAGCGGCATTGGCGCTATATTCTAGGGCGTTCAGCGGGTTGGTAGCCTGTGCAAGATGATTTTCGGCCTTTTTTTGGTCTACCGGGTGAAAATGGATGCGAGCATTCTAATTGGTTGAAAGGTTAAAAAATGGGTCTTTTCTTTTCACCAGGTTGAACGTCGTTGTTCAGCCGGTGAAAAGGTACAAAATCGTTTATGTACCTTGTGGAACACCTTTTTCACCAGCCCATTTTCGCCCGGTGAAAACGCTGAAAAAAGGCGAATGGATCACACCCTTATTCTTTTGTTGTTGTTGCTCTCCTGCAACTGGTTTCGAACTGAAATTTGGTGTGAGGGGCGACGTCCCTCAGGCTTCATGTTTTTCTCGTCGCTGCTTCGTGGGGTCAGTATTGTTTTGGGTAGGACTTGTTGCCGCGTGCTCGATGGTGGATGGGGATGAGGATGAGGATGGTGATGGAGGTGACGAGCCATGAAGTTGTTACTGAGCTGTTTGAAAGCTTTCTTTTTGCCATCTCTTCGTTGTTCTTCATGATGGTGCCTGGCTTGGTGTGCTTCTGGTGTTTTCCTTCATCATTCGCTGCCTTGCATTGAATGAATACCTTACAATCCCCAGGGAGCTGATGGAAAGCTCAATGTCGACAGCTTTGCCTCTAACATTTGTGGTGTTGAAAGACGTCGTTTTATCAAGCAACATCCGGATGAGGCTTGAAGTTCAGAAGCGCAGACTGAGTCCCGCCCCACATGGTTGCTTTGCGGAGGGAAACAAAGCTAGGAAGCACTGCCTTTGCTTCTTATCTTGCTTTTGCTTCCACGTTTCTGATTCCATCAAAATCGCATAAGAACTCCTGGCTTCTGTCATTTTGGTGCACGTCAGTTTCTGGCCTTGCCATTCGCTTCCAGGGGCATTTTCGGCTTTGCATGAAAACGGGGTTGGTGGAGGTTTGGATGTCAGGGTCCAATTACGTTACAGTGGGATGAGCGCTAAAACTGAAGGTGGTTACTGGGCAGGTACAGTGGGCTGGAGAATCTCAAGGCAAGACCGAACCGAGACGGTCGCACCTTCCAAGACAGCTGGCGAAGGACACTCAATCATAAGTCGGCTGAATTTCTTTCAAAAACCGTATTCATCATGCCAAACTTCAACTTTATCTCTAAAAAGGGCACCAGCAATTCGACGAAGGTTTCCCTTTTACAGTGTGGCTGTTATCCCCTCGCGTTGAGTGTGCCCACCGACCCCAAATCTGCTCGGGCCACATTGCAGGCCACAGGCGCCCTTCACCTGTACCGCAGCACTGGCCAGCCACCACTTCGATACCTTCACCGCGATCAACCCCCAGCTCGCCAGGCTCGGCTCTGTTTGCACCGGCAGACAAAGCTTGACATCGTGGATGGGCAGGCCCATGATGAAGAAACGATATTTCCCCAAAGCACCGGAATGCTTCAGTTTCTTTGGGCTGCGCGGTCTTAATCGAAACGCTTCTCATTCCAGTTCGCCTGGGACGTCAGGTTCCGGAGCCTTCACCTGCCCCTGCCTCTGGCAAGGCCGCCTCGCCGGCCCGGCAAGCTGCACGCATCGGATCCGAGCTCCCTTCACCGAACTGTCTTATTCACCTGGAATGACTTCCCATTGTGCATCAAATGCAGGTTTAATTTGAATATTAACTTTGAAGGAGAATCAATTTTTTGAACCTTCGAAAGTTGGAGTACAAATTTCCCCAAACGCAACTCTTTCTGGCATCTTTTCCTCTCCTCCCTGCATCAACATTTGGATTTGACCACAAAAGTCAATTTGCAAAGGCAACCAATTACCGACAATTCGACTTATACAAAGTAGCCAAGATATCATCGTATGTCTCTGCTATCAAGTATCATCAACCGCCACCTTACCCCGATATCTTCCCCTATCTTCTACGACGAGCTCGACGACAATCGGACCCCTAGTTGTCGATAACATCGCATCTTGCATTTCTTACAGAAGTCGACAGTCTATCTCGACCAAGACAACGCCAAAGAGTAACAACCTGCACATCAAACTCACATCCTCTATCTCTTTCCGAGCACACCTACCGCCGACTATCCGTCCAGCAGAACTCGAGCCACTTGCCCATAAATCACCCCAACCGGCCGTCAACATGTCGCACTCCAAGTATTTCAAAGCCATGTTCGAGCGAATGCACGAAGGCCAACCACACTACACCCGCAAATGGGCCGTCAAGTAAGTCGTCCTCACCACAATCCATATGCAAAGCCATTGCTAACTCTATCCAGGGACGCAAAACCAACTGGCCTCACAGACGCCCAGCGAAGGATTGCAGCTCCGCCAGATAACGGCGAGCCAGCCGCTGCTTTGTACGCTTTCCTCGACATCACACAGTATAAGCCTGACTGGCAACCTGTGGCAGTCGAGATCATGACGCGCCTCGATAATAACCTGGAGTACGTCCAACTCGACAACGGATTTTGGTACCTGCTGGAGGAGGACGGCAGTTACAAGCACATGACCGACGCCCAATTCAAGGACTTTCTCAAGTGGAAAGCGGAAAAGGACGCGGATGCAAAGAAAGAGGGCGCAAGAGACCCGGATGAGACGGAGAGTGACGAGAGCGAATACGTCGCCGATTTCGAGGACCACGATTCCGACGACGAGATGATCACCCCGGACTCTTCGGTTGAGCTGATCGACCCCGAACTCGACAAACTCAACTTCGAGAAGGATGATTCCAGCTAGGAATCGGAGTCTCGCGAAGGAGTTAAGGACGAGGATGTTGAGGAGAAGGAGGAGAGCCAGATTCAGGTCCGCATCTTCAAAAAGACCGGAACGGTGATCGACGAGTTTGGGCTGCTGGACACTTGGAAGAACTTTCAGTGGAAGCACTATTACGACGAGGAGGATCTGAAATTGGACAAGTGCCACTGGTGGATGGTTACTGACCGTCGGGCTCTCCCGGCTACCAAACCGGGTGTGCCAAAGCTGGGTGTTACTGTCCCGGAGGGCCTGTTCTTTTGGTTGCATGATCCGGTCAAGTACGACAATTAGCGGGTGATGGATGGTATGCATGGACTGGCGTTCAAGGGGTTAGTTGTTCTTTTCATTTCATTCAAAGCCTGGTAGCGAGTGAAAAAAATGGCATTTGTTCACACTTTTTATTTCACTCTTTGATGAATTTTCCAACATATGGTGATACCCTCATCTGTCAAACGTCTTTCGGCTTCATTCTATATATCAAAACTTCCCTTCACCCTCCTTTGCCCCTCGTCTACCGTTGATCGCCAAGTCATGACTCTGCACGACAGCAGCCCCGGCGTACTCGCTTAGTCAACTAACAAGTGAATGGCGCAGAACCCCCCAAGCACCTGACGCTGAGGCCCCTGAGCGAACAAAACAATCGTGAACCTTGTAGTTGCCCCGGTAACCAGGCATCCAAGCGGGTGTGAATAGCTCCCAGGTTCTTGGATCGTCACAGCTGACTGAACATCCATTCACCTCCGGAGAACATATGCTGGGTGTTGAACAGGGGGACTGTGCTGTTCAGGTTCTGTGCGGATGTTTTCTTTGTCAGGCCGGTCAACAATTTCTTGGTTCTCGTTCTGCATCTTACTTCGACATCCTACATCGAGGCTCCCAAGTCTCACCTGCGCGATCATCACGACCTACGCTGCCAAAGCACCCTCAAGAGAACACACCAAGACCAAGCTTCTGCCTCTTCACCTCACAAGATGGAGCACCCAACAGGTAAGAACTGGCTCCCCGCCTGCACTATTTCAACCACTAACAGCTTTACGGTAGCCCCTGCTGAGGAGGTCGTCATGCCGACCCATTCCGCTGACGTGACCCCCATGGCCAAGAACACCAAGGAGAACAGCAAGCCCTCTCCCCGGTCCAGCGCGAATGCTGACCAACATGCCCTTGCGGTTGTTGAGATCACGGAACTCACCAAACGCATTGCCCTCGATGGCCCTGCCGGCCAAGACAAGGCGGACACGGCCAAGAACAACAACGTCCTCCAGCCTGACAACGATCGTATCACGAAGATTGGTAACAAGGACGCCCCTACTTCATCCAAGGACGCGAAGCCTTCCATCACCGACACCGAGCTTGCTGTTACACAGCAGAAAGATGACAATAGCACGCAACTCTACAAGCCTGACCAAGAAGTGTAAGTCCATCATCTCTGTTCTGTCTTCTAGCAACTACTAACATTACTCCCATCCCAGGACCGCCAACAAAGCCCTGATCACCCGCCGCACTGACCTGGCCTCTGACAATATACCTGACCTTGACTATAATACTACGACCGTCGATACTATCCCTGTCCCGTACGTCTACCCGCCCCGCAGGCCCAATATTTTTAAGAAGCGGGGACTGAAGCGCGCCGCGGCCCGTCCCGTCTATGTGTGGAGTAAGGAGTCCGGCGTCCAGGATATCATTGACAAAGCTGCCAAGAACGCTGAGGATGGCGACGACGACGGAGAGGAGTTCACGGCCGAGGATCTCAAGGACATCCAGTCGGCGCAGGAAGAGTACGTGTCAAAGAAGACGGAGGCTTTTAAGCAAATGGTGAGCCAGCACTGCTGGCAGACTCGCAAGGTGGTGGATTTGGGAGAGGCTTTTGCTTTGGAGGATTAGAGTGTCAGTCTGTTGATGTCAGGGGGAGGGACAGGAATGTGGGATATGGGAGTCGCGAGAATAAGGAGTCAGGTGCTGTGATGGATACGGTGGAATTAAGGATTGGGCAAGTACTATTGCTGGGGTTCATCTTGTTTCAAGTACTTCCTGCTGATTATCTACTGTGCTTGTACTGGCTCCATAATAGGACAATTATAACCCCCTGATAGCTCATCCTTCAACTTCTCGATCTGTTCTTAGGTAACCTTGTGACACTTGCTTGACAGTGCTGTCAACTACTCCATAAGTTCACAGCCGTAGGTAATCTACTCTTACTCACACATCTTTACTATATTAGCGTGACGCTCAAGACAGACTCATATGAAAACACCAAGCAGTTAGACCTTGGCGTTGCCAGACACATCGCCCACAGCCGTGACACTCCCGCTCTACTCACTTCCAACGCAGGTTCATTAGATGCTGTCCGGGGCGACTGTCGATGTATGAGTTGTCCTGTTCATGGCTGTTCATGGCTGTTCATGGCTGTTCATGGCTGTTCATGGCTGTTCACGACTTTTTAACCTGTTTCACGTTCTTTGCCCACACAACAACCTGTTCATGGCTGTTCACGACTGTCCTCCAATTCTGCAAAGCTGTTCAAGCTTGAACAGCTGCCTGTTCACGAATCCCAGGCTGTCGCCTAGATGTAGTATATCAAGCCAGAAGATAATTTCTTCCCCTTCTTGTTTTTCTTTCCTTCGACATCTCACATCGAGTATTACACCTCGCACCCCAAAAGGCACAGTCTCACCCAAGTCGATCCCGCACCACCGAACGATCATCCGCAATGTCAAACCACGCTTCCGCCAAGCCCGACCCCGTTGTCACAAAGATGGCTGCCCTGCCTAAGCACGACGCCGACCACACCGTCATGAACAACGCCGATGCACCGGCTTCGACCACTACGGACATCCAGCCCCATGCGGAGGACGAAACCCCTATGCCGACCAGCACCGAGACTACCAAGTCGATCGTTCCCCTCTTCAGCAAGACCGGACCCAACTTCAACATCCCAAATAGCGCCGGCCCCGCTTGCACCGATCTGCAAAGCACCCGCCCCGTTCCGACCGTTTACCCTCCCCGCCGGCCGAACGTTTTCCGCACCCGTCAGAAGAACGTCCGCTACCCCATCTCGGGTCTTAACGCAGTCGCGCCCGTCAACGTTGGCAACCAAACCGAAGACCTCGAGGCCGCCGACGGCTTTCCTGTTGCAGACATGGAAGAATTTCAGGCTGAGATTCAGGAGAAGATGAGGAAGAAGACCGCTTCGTTCATGAACAAGGTCGCTCAGCGTACTTGGACGGAGAGACCAGTGGAGGACTTGGGAGAGCTCTTCACCATTGACAACTGAGCGTGGGATGGAGTTCTCCCCGAGGAGAGGATGGATGGTGTGATGGTGCTGGAGAACAGGATATGGAGATGTGGACTGATGGACGCATGATGTTCTGGAGGAAGGCACGAGATGGTGTTTTGGCCCTAGGGGCGATGTAAGATAGACACCCTCATCGTCATCTTGGTAGCATAACAAAGTCAAATTGCTGCCTACTTCTAAATGCTCCATTTGCTGTGATATGACCTCGTGGCCTTTGTTGGGTAAGTAACCGTTCATTATATCTCGAATTTGCTACCTATTGCTCCTCTTGTCATTTGTTGTAATATGTTCTATACTTTTCCAAATTTATTTGGCCGTAAAGACACCCTTTTTAATGGCCACCGACTTGGGATAGAGGTCATTACCATGACTGGTAAGATACATATCCATCCTTATTGTCATTAGCCTTCAAACTGAGAAGCCTCAGAGAGTTTAACCAAGGTACATCCGTCTTGACAGGCAAATACCATCAATCAATTAACCAGTCAGCCAGTTTGTGACAGTGGTCACTAGTATCCGGCCTTCAAGCACCAGGGTAGGTTGCTTGGTGACCCGTCAACACGATGAACCTCGAGAACTTCATGTTGGGGATGAACACTGAACAGCAGTTACAGAGTCAAAGGAACTGAAAGCTTGAACTTCACTTCCGCGAACCCAAACACAGACTATTGCCCTGACAACCGGTAGTGCAGATGCCAGTGTGAGTGTTCACATCTGTTCAACGGCCAGATAGCTGTTCATCTGCCAATGGCTGAGGTGTCCATGACTGTCTTGATCATCGACCCTGTTCACATCTGAATAGACGCCCAGTTCATCAAGGTTTCGAGGTGACAATCTAAATTGGTATAGGTATAAACTTTTCGTCAGCGATGGACTGGCTTCCAATTTTTCTCTTCCTTCTTCATCTCACATCGAGTATCGCAACATCGCATATCGTACCCAAAGAAGCCGCAGTCACACCGACGCCGATTTCGAACCACCGAACGAATCACGATATCGCTAGTCTCCAAACTCCAAGATGTCGACCCCCGCTTCCGTCAAGCCCAACCTCGCGGCTGCCGCTACGGCTCCCCAGACCGCTCGCCAAGCCAACCAGTCCTCCACCGAGGCTACCCATGCGACCGAGACGACCGATTCGACTGCTCAGACCGCTACCGACCTCGAGCCCTCCGTGCAAGATGAGAGCGATGTGCCGACAGACACCAAGGCCGCTGACGCCCACCCCTCGACCGAAGCCAAAGGCATCATCGCCAAAGCCAGCCACGACATCTCCAACAGCCCTGCCTCGCAAGCTCCCCCCCTGTTCGGCGCCGTCACCAGTACCCAGCCCATTCCCACGGTCTACCCTCCTCGTCGGGCGAATATCTTCAAGACTCGCACAAAGAACCTTCGGTACCCCGACGCGGCCTACAATCCCGTTGGCCCCAATGCCTCTAGCTCCGATCTCGAGAAGGCAGATGGCTTCGATGGCCCCGATATGGACCAGTTCCAGGCCGAGGTTCGGGAGACTATGAAGAGGAAGACCGAGATGTTTATGCGCAACATGAGCCAGCACAACTGGACTAAGCGCCGTGTTGAGGATCTCGGCGAGCTCTTTGCTATTGAGGAGGATTGAGCATGATACCCGACGGCATTTGTTCTGGGGTCTCAGATGAGGTACACTAGGATGGAGTAACAGACATGGTTTGGTTTTGTCACCGGATTGTGTGGAGTTTTAGATGGGGCGAAGACAGATGAGGCCCTGAGAAGGAAGGTGCAGTGGAGGGAGGTGGGGTTGGGATGGGGGAAGAAAAAGTGGGAGGGAATTGTCTTAGTATAGTCTTGTCATAAGGTACTGTACACCAATAGATTCCCTTCTCACCATTTGTCTTTGCAATTCATTGCTCTACGTGATATCTTGTGACTCTACATGTCCTATGCTAATCTTTCTGTTTGTTCTCCCTTACCTCTATTTGCAATTATCGTCGAAGGGTGTCAACCTATGAACTGATCTGGCGATAGACAACTGTGACCAGTTGTACCAGTCCCAACGAAAAAGATTCCCCCGGTGACGGGCGGACACAGAGAGACTCGACTTCTGGGATTCGAAACACCGAACATACCTGGCTACAGGAGGGAATGAACTGGAACATCGAAATCTCATACCTACCCAAAGGTGAACACAAGAGATAACCCGGGCAACCAATAGTGGGGATTTCACTGTACTGTTCATAGCTGTTCATCTACCTGATGGCTGTTCATGACTGTTAGAGCCCCTCGAGTCTGTTCAGGACTGAACAGATGCCAGTTCACCACCACAAGGTTTCGTTCAAGATTGGGTATATCTGGATGGTAAACAATGGCTCCTCCTTCTTGTTCTCTCTTCCTTTTGACATCTCCAACCGAAGATCTGAACGCAGCATCGCCGCTAAAGCCAATCGCCTAGCCCAAAAGCATCGTTATCGCCTCACCAAACGACCTACACCGCAGCGAACATGTCAACCCACACCAAAGCCGAGATTGATCCTGTTGCCGTCAACATGGAATCCTCCGCCGTGCATGACTCTGCCGGCACCGCCAAAGACATCGGTCTTCCGTCGACTGCCGCCGCCAGCGGCCTCGAGCTTGCGGCCACGAGCACCGAAGTAGATGTCACCCATCACAAGTCGTCTACGGATTCCTTAGCTAAGATGAATCCCACCACCGGCTTCTCACCCCTGTTCGGCAACACCTTCGTCAACAATGGTACCGCCAACGCCCAGCATGAAGCCGCTAACACCACCCTCCAGAGCACCGCCCCAGTTCCGGTCGTTTACCCTCCGCGCAGACCGAACATCTTCCGCACTCGACAGAAGCACGTCCGCTTTCCCGTGTCCGGCTTGAACGCTGTTACGCCCTACAACCGTACTGTCGGCGATACTACCCAAGAGCTCGAGGAGGCTGACGGGTTTCCCGTGGCTGATATGGAGGAATTCCAGAGGGAGGTTAAGGAAAGGATGCAGAAGAAGACGGCGGCGTTCATTAATAAGGTCCGTCAGAATGCGGCTCAGAAGAGGCAGGTTGAAGACCTAGGTGAGCTGTTTGTTATTGAGGAGTGAGCAGGAGGCTTGGCGTGGGGAGGAGTTCGAAAGGTCCAGGATGTGAAAGTCATGGATAAGACACTGTGGGGGCTCAAAGAGGATGGGGGAAGGAGTTCTCGAAAGAGGACCGGGGTATGGAGTGCACCTGTACTATAGCATTTTGATAGCATTCTCTCGAACATCAATAAGAGTAGGAGTGTTGTCGATAACCTATCTCAGTCAGACGTGACGTGAACACACATTGTTATGCCATTGCTCCTCGTCAGTTTTTTTTTGTATTGAACCCTTGCACTTTTTACTATCAGCTCTAGCATCTTGGCCTATTTGACCATGGCCGTTTGTGCCCAGCATATAAACTCTATTGCAACGATGTAACATGATGCGCATCATATCATTATATATCAAGCTTCAACGAAGTCAAATGGCCGACCATAGCGGCTCTAATAACACCAAATATGTTGCTGAGAAGTCAGACTCAGAACAATGACAATCGCCGGGGCAACCGACGGTGTGGTGCTGAACATTGAGTACTGGTGTGCTGTGTATGGGTGTTCACTTACCTGATGCCTGTTCATGGCTGTTCAGGATCTTCGACGCTGTTCAGCGATGAAAATGGCTTCGACAGCCCAGGTTCAACTGTCAGGCCATGCTCATAAGACAAGTCCACATTGGTTTCGCTTCTTCCTTTCTCTCTTCTCTGCATCTCAACTCGAAGACCTCAAGTCATCGCACAAGACGTCAACCACGAACATCGTCAACGAACCGCATCGGCGTATCATCCTCCGAGCATATCGCCATTGCAAACATGTCTTCTCCGACGCTTTCGACCTCCGACCAAACGGCCCCGGCCATCCCTGGCACTCCAGCCGCCTCCCAAGCCTCGATGGTAAGCACGACCTCCACCAGCGGGCCCAGCGGCCAGCATGCCAATGACGATCACAGTCCTGATCAAGCCGAGAAGCCGACTCCCGCCGGAAGCTCCTCCGCCGTCGTGCAGACCAAGCGCTCGGTCACCCACCCGCAAGCCAGCTCGACAGCTCTCACAGCACCAGACCCATAGCGACCTACTACCCTCCGCGTCGCCCGAACATTTTCAAGGCACGCGCGAAGCACCTGAAGTATGAGCCAGCCCCCACCACCACCACCAATGCCGCGGGCAAGACCAATGCTGCCGCTGACGACTCCGACGATGACGAAGAGTTTTCGATGAAGGACTTGGAGGAGCTCAATGCCAACAAGAAGCACCGCATGGAGAAGAAGACGAAGCAGTTCGTTCGCATGGTTCAGGAGACCCATTGGGGCTCTCGCGTGGAGGACTTGGGCTCGGTGAAGGAGATTGAGGAGTAGTCGTGGAGGGTCAGGGGAAGGGGTATGACCAGACAAGGACACAAGGGTGAGGACGAGAACTAGCAGGCGGACACTTTGTACTGTTAGTAACGTTGATAGCTCGAGGTTGCTCATAGCCAATAGAAAACTCGATGCTTTCTGCTATACCTACTCTCCTGATACACAATCAATTGTGCCAACTGATTTCGCAGCCTACCTTCTCGTGCATTGGTGACATCAATCCATGTTTCCCCCCTTTTCTTTCTTTCTCTTTTCTTTTCTTTTCTTTCCTTTTCTTTCTCCCTCCTTCCTACGCTTTCGACGGAGGACCAGACGGCCTGTTAGGGCGTTCCCGATTTCCACGAACCTGTTCATAGAACAGTGAGACTGAGTAGCTGTGATTGGTTACCGACTAATTGGACCGTTCCGACCGACTGTTCACGGACAGAACATTCACCCTGAGGACAGCGAGGTCGATGGACTGGACATGACCAGGGGTAGCAGTAACTCGACACTCGAACCTGAACAGCGAGGAACTGCGCAACTCACATATCTGGTCTGTGCTGAGGATTTGGGGACTGTTCACGGATGTTCACCAACCTTGACGTTGTTCAGGTTGGGACAGCACCCAAGTTCAGTTCGGTTGCCAAGTGTTCGTCTGATATCGCACAAGGTTCGTCCGAAGTTGCCAGAAATTTGACGCCCGTCGACCGTCGTCCAGGAGGGGGGTTATAAACCTCGCCCAGCTCCTTCCTCCCTTCCCGAAATTCTTCCTCCTGCATCTCACCGAAGATCTTGCAACTGCACCAACCGATGCAAAAGCTCACCTGCAACTGCGCACCCGCATCCGCACTCAAGCCTTCGCATCGCCCTGCACCGCACCAGACTTCGAACCCACCCGCCGACCGATCAATCATGTTCGCCGCACTCCAGCGCCATCGCGCGTTGCACGCCCGCGCCCGCAACCAGGAAGCCGCCGCCGCCGACGGCGACAAGCCAGTCCTTGGTGGTTCTTCGGAGCCAATGCAAGGAAGCCCCGCTCCGAGCATGTACTTCGGAAACATTCCCTCCGAAGTGCCCAAGCTGGCTGGCCACGGTCGAGCCGGTACCCCGATTTCCCCCGCGAACGAGAACCCCGTCGGCAAAGTTTCGGACATGAAGATGCCATATCCCGTCGCCGTATATACCCCCACGGCTGAGAAAGATGCCTTCGTTGCTCCGATTACCCAGTCTTTCGGCAAACTCGCGATTGCACCAACCATCAGCAAGCCTGATCACAAACCACTGGACAACAGTGCCGAACCGAAGCCCGCCGACCAGATCCCAGAGACGCCGGCTCCGATCGTCCCATCCGTCCCCAAAGCGCCCGCATCCAAGGCAGTTATCCCGACGAAGCCTCACCCGAAGGAAGCTGTCCCAAAGGCAACGACATCGAAGGTGACGGTCACGAAGGAAAACGCTTCGAAGGCAATCGTCCCCGAGGCACCTGTGCCAACAGACACCGCCTCGAACGCCTCTGCTGCTGCGAATGCGCCTACCACGAAGGCGCCTGCCCCGAAAGCAGTTACCCCGATCATCCCATGCGCCCCCCTGGTCCCGTTGCCGAGCAAGCCCAAGACCACTGAAGCCGCAAAGCCCAAGGCAGCCCTCCCCAAGGCAGCCCACTCCAACCCAAAGGTTGAGGTGGCCAACTCGAAGGGGCCTGACCGTGCTCCAGGTTAGGAGCCGGAGCCGACCAGTGCCCCCAAGAGCGCCCCTGCATACCCAGTGATCAAGAAAATCAAGGTCACGCTCGGGACAAAGGAGATGGAGCAGCCAATGATCGAGCTGAACCCAAAGTCGCGAGCTGCGCTCCGAGCCAAGAAGATCGCCGACTCGCGCACTTGGGAGAGGAACGCCGTCATTGACGAGAAGGGCCGCCTGGACACGCTGATGAATCGTTACGGCAAGATGAGGATGAGGCTCCCCGGGCAGTGCACCTGGGAGCTTAAGCTCCTCTCGAAGTTCAAGTTCGAGAGGGAGATCAAGAAGCCCATCCCTGTTGTTCTCGTGACGGATCCTTGGGGCTACCAATGGTTTCTCAAGGACGAGACCAGGTATGAGGATTGAGGGACGAAGGGTCTCGAAAAGGATTGAGCGGAGTGTAGGAGTATGGATGGAGGGATGATGGTGTAGTGTACGAGTAGGAGTGGATGGATAAAAAGGTCAAGAGCTAGCTAGCAATTGCAAACTCTTTGACCACACGTTCTTTTCTAATACATTGCCGTGCCCGCTTGAACTGTGAATTGCTTCTTAATTTGATATTCTATGCTTCGTGAACTAACTTGCCCATGATCCTGATAACGTGATTCTTCCGTCGATCCGTGACCCAACCTAACTACAGGAATGAACACACATTGACCCCCTTCTTTAGGTAGGTTCGTCAACAGTAAATTCGTCATGCCCAGCCGGTAAGTAATCAAGAAGAGCTTGTCCCGGTGATTACGTTCTCGTCCTGTCGCCAGTGTCGTTCCTTGGCTGGCCTGCCTACAGCGGCCTGTCGGCCGAGTCGCAAAACTTACCTCTACGGGGCCGGCTCCGCCAGCGCAGTGGAAGAAGCAAACGACCGGCCGTATCTCCCTCTACGTACAATCACGCAACAAGCGGCCACGCTGGCTTGATCACAATCCTTTCTGCAAATATCGCCTTTACCAACAATTGAGTCACGACTGAAGCGTGCACTCATTCATCTACTTCACATTTGCGACCATGACCAATATCGACAGCTCCCCTTTGCCCGGTCCTGGGGCATCTCTTACGATGAGCTCCAGGGGAAGATATAAAACAGAAACCCAAGCCCACGAGTCTGCACCGCCCACAACTTCTAGACCAACAGGAGCAGACGAGTCAAGCGACGAGAATAACCACGTATATACGAAAGACATGGACCACACAAAAAAAGCAAGACCATCCTTCCTGTTGAAGCCATTCACATGCCTTGGCATAGTGGATACGATCCACACATGGTTTCCCTTGTATATATAGCTAGACTTCGTCTCCCTCCTCTCTTGCTCTCTCTCTCTTCAATCAATCAAGCTTCACCACCACATTCTCGCCTCCCTCACGTGATGCTCATCCGTATGGTTCAACACTTCCACCATCGTCTCTAGCCCTTCAGCCGCTATGAAGCATTACGCCGCTGTAAGATCCACGCTGGAAAACAGCCCTGCTTCCGGCCGCGGCGCAATCGCCGAGATCGACCCCAAGAACAAGGGAAAGGGAAAGGCACTCGCCACCTCGCTCCTCCGCCCTCGATCCCCGTCCCGCGTCGTCGCCAGTCCCAGTAGTCAACTCAGCATACCCAAGTACCAGCAGGCCAGCAACCCTGGCGTCATATCGAGACACATACCAAAAAGGTAAACCGACCCCGGGCTTCCCCTGGTCTACCTCCTATGTGTTCAAATGCTTACCTACTGGGATTTAGCGACGCCAAAGCCACGACAGCCAAGCATGTCGACAACAAACCTGACGAACGAGACGTTCGCCTTTCCAATGCCACCAACGAGTTGACCGAAACAAATAGCAAAGAGCGCGAAATACCTACCGAGGAAGCAACTGAGCCATGTTTCCTTTACCACACTCCAGTTACCAGACCCGGGAGCTTGAAAGTCAGGGTCTACAACATCGTCAAGGTCGTGGAGAGGCCAGAACTCAGTCTGAAGTACGCCAACTTGGACGATGGGCTGTGGTACGCTATGAAGGAAGGCGGCACGCTGAGGGAGATGACCACTCCGAAGTTCAAGGACTTCGTCAACTGGAGGATCGCTCAGCTCCTAGAGGATGACGAGAGCTTGGTTGTTTCGGAGCCCGTTGCTGAACGGGAAACGGAACGCGGCCCCTCATCACACGAAGTCCTCAACAACGAGTTCGCCAACCTCGACATTGACGAAGACAGGGAAGAGGGGGATCACGAGTCGATCGTGGACGCCGTTAACGATGAGGACCTGGAATGCTTCCCCATGGATGACCTTGAAGACCTCTACCCAGATCGGAGAACCACAGTCAAAGATACCACCACAGAAGAAGTCCTGGAGCTCCCCAGGCGAAGCTCGTCATGTCGGGCAGCCAGGCTTAGAGCTAAGGACAAGGCAACAGCCATCCTGGAGCCTCCAACACCACCTCCAAAGCGAAGCTCATCCTGCCCACCCCCCAGACAACGACGAGCCAGACAGCCCAAAACGCCAAAGTGGGCAGACCACAGCCTAATCGACGAGAACGGCTTCCTTCAAACTCAGAAAGGAAAAGAACAGGCCCAGAAGCAAAGGAAAAGACTGCCTCGACGGGAAACTGGCTGCTTGTTTTCGCGTTGCCGACGTACACCGACTCGGAGATACCTGACCTAACGGTGACGAGTCCAAGGGAGGGTCTTATGCAGTGTATGACCCTTTTGACTATGATCGGAGAAAAGTCGGAGAGTTAGGCGTGGATTAGAAGCCATGACGATGAAAATGATGGGAGGTTGGTATAGAAACTTGTGATCGTGAACGTCATCGAGGATATTGGAGAGTCCAGTGGCAAGAGGATGAAGACTAGCTGGGGCAGGATAGAGCCCACACTAACTCAAGAGATACAAGCTCTTGTCGTGGTACATGTTTAGCGGAACAGTTTCAGTTTTCTCTGTTGTGTGGTCGCCCCCAATTAGCCGCCCCTGCGTCATGGATTCGTTATCCCATCGGCCCATCTTTGTGTCACTGCAGGTTAGAGGTTAGGGGTCCAGGAGATCTAAAATAGGGAACGCATGGATCTTATGCAACGCAGACAGTGTTTCCCCTCGTCTCAACTCCTCTAGAGTTCTCGCTGACGCTTTGCCATGCAGAACTATCCGCAAGGGGCTCGCACCTTGCCCGGACCCTGCCTTGTTTAAGGCTAGCCGACATGGCCAGTACGTACTTCGACATGAGGAGAAGCAGAGGGGCAGGGCTGTGCCCATGCAGAAGCCCACGCCGGTTCCTGCGTGAGGAGAGAACACTGCAGGCCCCGCAAAGTTGTTTAACTTTTTGTCAAGTCTTGAAGGTGTCCGGTCCGCGAACTCCGTTCGAGTTGGTCGTCAACCTCCGTCTATATCAAGTCGCAACATCCCGTCTTCTCCTGATCTGTCCAGAACTTTCACTCCACAACCGCTCCTTTTCGCAACCGCCTTCCTTTCCCCATTTTCTTTGCGCCAGAACTTTCTCAAGATGGGTTTCTCTTGCTCCATCGAACACCATGTCCTAGAGGTAACACCTCCGCCGACGCCCAAGCCTGCCTTGATATGGCCTCCCAGACCAAAGCAGAAACACCGGCCCGGATCAAGGAGAGACTACACAGCATACGCGAGATGGCATGTCAAGTGTCTAGAGACTGAACTGAACAGGATTGTAGCGGAGTACCGACGCCGTGAAAAGACCCAAGGCTGGAGGTATCAAGGCTGGAAGTTCAATTCAACGGCCGACATAGTCTATCATCAGAACCTCGCGGACATGATAAGGTGTGTGAAATACTTCCATCTATCCCATCTTCACGTCTTTCCCCGCCTCCCTTCGTGACAGCGTCAATCGCTAACTGTCTTTCCCACAGCAAAATCGACGTCCCGGACGTCTTGCTATCAGCAATCTGCCCAGAAGCCGAACGTCTATTCGTAGTCGACAACTACTCAATTGGACTTGGTGGTTTCATGCCGGGGGAGATGACTGGTAAAAATACCTCCCTTCTCCCTTTCCTTTCCCAAGCCTAGCCTGTTAGGTACCTAACCGAAGCAAACCAACACAAAAGGCTTCGTGCTCACAGAGCACGACTACTACCAAATGCGGGACCAATTCCCCAAGGAAAGAAGACAAAAAAGAGAGGCGAGAATGCAGAGATACAGGATGAAGCTACGCAGAAAGGAAATGGCCGAGATGCGGTCTTATAAGAGAGAGTTTGATAAGCGCATGGGTGGTGGCAATGTCTACACCAATGTCAACACCATTGTCAACAGCAACAGCACCACCATCAACACCACCACCACCTCCACCTCCACCTCCATCCCCCATCCCCCTCCCCCTCCCCCAGAAAAAACCTCCAAGAAGCTCCTAGCAAATCGTCACGACTGGTTCGACAAAAGAACCAACACCCTCAAAAGCCCCGACCCCAGACTTCCCCCCCTAAGAAGGACGAGGCGCGCACCAGAATGTGCACCCCGCCGCGGGGACCAAGCCCACAAACCGCTCCGGGGGATGCGGATCCCGGTCCCTCTGGTAAAGCCTCTGAAGCAGGGAAATTTGCTGCTTCCACTTACTGCAAGTAAGAAAGGGGAGAACAACAACAAGTTTCCTGCTCTAGAGGTACCGGCTTTGGTGTTGACGGATGCGCAGGGGAAGGATTTTTTGCTGGTTGATTCGGAGGAGGCGAAGGTAGAGGGACCGCGTGCTCGTGCTAGGGAGGAGGGGGGGAGTAGAAGGAGGAGTTCTAGCGCGAGCGGGAGGGTAGTGTCGATGTCGGCTGGGGAGCGGAGGGATAAGAGGAGGAGGGCCATGGGACCGGATCACTACTTGAGTGATTAGAATCAGGTAGGGATGTTTGTCTGGGGGAACGGGGTTGTATGTATTGGGGATAGGTACATGTACATGTAGGTGGGATGGGTTATTGTCCAATGTAAACTACCCTTGGTAGACGCGGTGTTTCGGTCGTCGACATTGTGATCATACTTTTCTTTGCTAAGTACCTCTCTTTGTGTCAACGACTTATTCCGAATAACTCGTGAGCCACATCGAAGCCATCGGCTCTGACGAAGTCGACCATGATCCGTTTGCTATGGTGTTGAGCCTAGCAAGAGGGGGGTACCCCGGTATTTGGCTCCTATTCACTTGCGACTGTGAAGGTCATCTTCCATCCCATCTCGAACTTTTCCATTCACTTCTCGTATTGTCCTCTAGCACTTCCAGGTGTTTCTGCCTGCCAGAACAATAAGATGACCCAAGGCTCAATACGTTGGACCCACTCGAGCGCAACCGGTTGAATGTGATGTGCATTGCGAGTGTCGTCCTTGGAAGTATTTAGGTCATTTTTCTTCCCGCTCCAACTTGCAAAAGTTGTTTTTTCTTGCTCAGCGACGCAGCAACACATACTTCGCGACACTTACTTCGCGAACTTTACTTTCTTGATTTAACAACCAACATCGACATTTACAACTTCACAACCGTTCATTCATGCAACCAATAACCTACGACAAAGCAAAAATGGATTTCTTCAGGAGTATCCTCACTCCTCACAAGTTTCCTTTTGCGAGCAACTTCTTTGGTGGCACTCCGAACAACAGCACAAGCACAACAAAGACTACAAGCAAGTCGTCCACAAAGAGCGCCAGCAGCACTTACCAGGATCCGTGGAGTGATGATGTTGATGAATCATCGTCACTTCACGGGTCTTCGGACTCCAACAACAAGCCTGCCGATATTTCCCCGACGAGCGACAGCAAGAGCGAGAAGAAGAAGCGTCGCGCGGATGGCGACAACGGAATCGCGACGAAGGACAAAAAGCATAAAGCGACGCATACCTCTACCGGCGAGGACGCCAGCGCGAATAAGTCGGATCACCGCAAGGTGAAGAACGACAGGAAGCAATTGGCCTTGGTTGATTCCGCCGACGAGATCATACTTCTTCGTATCACTTCCCCTGTCCAGCCGAAGAGAAACCCACTTGACTTGGCCTTGGACTTCAAGTCGTCGCGAATTGACAACAGAACTTCTGCTGGCAAGCTTGGAAAGAGGAAGTGGGCAGGATCGGCTAGCGCTTTGGGATATCACAGCAGCAGCTCCGCGCCGGTTCACTCCGAGCTCGTTGACGATACCCCGAGCAAGAAGAGGAAGACGGAGGGAGAGATGGCGGGATCTCTATTTGACGAGGTCCGCAGCCCAGGCAATAGGCGTGTTGTCAGAAGGTACACTATTTCCGTTCCTGAGCTTGCTGTCGTCGTACGAACTGATCGCTAACTCACTTCTTTCTTAGCCCCCCTACTGCTGGTACCACTCCTGCCACACCGGGCTTCTCCTTCAACACCCCCCCTCGCACTCCTCCCTCGACGACTACTCAACACGTCGACACCCCGACCTCAACCCCCTCCACGACGCCCTCCCAGATCCGCCTCCGCCCCGCCACCAACCTCAAACAACAGGCCGTCCTCAACCGATTGGCCGCCCGCGCCGCCTCGGGGTAGGTACCCGAGGTGTCGTTGTCGTCGGCCAAAAAAGTTGAAGAAGACGCGCCCAGTACGCCTCCCAAGTCGACCACCGCCGTCGACTCCCCCAAGCCCGCCCCAGCCACGCCCGCCACCACCACCACCCCCCCAAAGCCGGCGCCCATCTCCATCAAAACCTCCACCCCGCCCCTCCCCATCCTCAAGTCCAAGTCCCAGAAGACTTCCACCCCTCCCTCCCGCGAGTCCCGCCGCCACCGCCGTCACCACCTCCGCCCCAAGAACCAAACCTGGTCCGACATCAGCCTGGTCGACGACAAGGGACTTCTAGATACTTTCAGCAACCGATCCGACCGGAAGAACCAGAACGCCCAAGCAGCAGCCTTGTCGACGGGAACCCCACGGAAAGGAGGACTGTCGCGGTGCACGTGGGTCAAGATTCGCGAGCCGGTGTTGGAGGTGTTGATGCCCTCGTCCCCTGGTGATGAGGGGAAGGGGGGGAAAGAGGGTAAGGTGGTGCCGAGGTTGATCTTGACGGATACCGAGGGGAGGTGTTGGAGGTTGGAGGAGGGTAGGAGTAGGAGTCAGGTGGAGGGAGGTGGGAAGTTGCCGGGGTTGAGGGTTAGTGGTAGGGATTGACTGTTTGGGAAGGGGGATGTGGTAGCAGCGGAGCAGCTGTTCCAGCAACGATCGGTGGAGAGAGAGGGACGAAGCAGAAGTGCACCGAATTCGAAGAGGAAGACTGCTGGCGGGAGGAAGAGGGAGAAGCTGATGAAGAACGAGCTTGATAAGAAGCTTGGCAAGGAGAGGAATGATGAGTTTGGATGGATTAGGTTGGTGTTACTTGTTTGTTTTATTTGCTGGTTTGTTTACCGCGGTATCCAAGACTGAGGTCCTCTCCATGATGGATGACGGAGGTAGAGGTTCTGAAAGCGTGTTAGGTATTTGGGAGTCCACAAGGGAGAGAGGGCATATGGATTATTTGCTTTATACTACCACGGTTAGCCACTAGTTTGTTTGATCACGATACCAATTTCTTTGTTCTGTGTACCCCTTTGATCCCGTCGATCTTCTCATGTTATGAAATCACAACCAGGCCATATGAGCACTCTGGTCGTCGCATAACCAGCCAGCATTGTCAATCTTCCCTGTTCAAGCGCACAGAAAACCGACGGCGACATGGACTGACCGGCACTCCGAGCTCCGTTGACCGAAGCAAGCCAATCTCCTCGTCCCACGGCGTCGTTATCGTTATGGGACCCATCGTTATCGTCATTCAGTGGGGATGCTATTCACTTCCGTCAACGATTGCCAAGAGCGTCTTCAGCACCTGGTACGGACGACGGGTCACGTCACGGGATGGTCGACCGGCCCAGTGAATACCTTCATCCGATACTGGTGAATTGCCCATGGCTTCTGCCAGCTGGCTAGCTGGCATGTGGTAGGAGCTCTACGCCGAGCCCAGTTGCTCCGCTGGCACCGCATTCTTCTCACGGTCGCGATCGACCATTTGGTGTTTTCGACTTGACGTCTCCTTCGCATCTGCGCCGACAGTATATACGCCGACCAACCTCCAAAGACTCACAAAAGTCGAGACACAATGTGCTTTACGTACCGCATCGCCGAGTCGATGGACTCCCATCTCAATCTGTCAATGGTAAGCATTCCCTTTCCTGTTGCTTCAGGATCCAAGCCGAAGCTGATCGCTGATCGCTGGCCGTACAGCTCTCTCTTGCATTGGAGAAGGCCACCCCCAGTGCCGAAGTCGACTTCCCGTCGGTCTACTGCTTCCAGTCTACTCCGTTCGAGACTCAGACCGCGATCCCCATCCCCATCCCCGACATAGGAGATGCCGAAAACGATTCCTCCTCCGGTGATGAATTCTTCGACGCGCCGACCGGCGAGGAGGAACTCGAGTGGCTCAACTCCTCCGACACGAAAGACGTTCAATCACACTCTACCATCAACGACGACTGGATCCAGACCTTCTGGGAGCAAGACGAGGACGAAACAGCCTACACCTACGGCACCAACGACCACCCCATCGCAGGCTGGCACTCCCCCCGCCTCATCCGCAGCGACTGGACAAAAACAAACTTCATCGACAAAACCGATCATATCGACTTCTGGTCCCGCCACACTCAATACACCCTATCCAAGTGCACTTGGTGCACCCTCTCAGTCGACAGCTGGCCGAAACCGAAAAACGACTCCCCCTGTGGCGCCCCGGACTTGATGCTAGTTACTCCCGAGGGAGAGGTGTGTTGGTTGGATGATCCGTTTGACTACGAGTCGCTGCCGTGGGAGAGGGAGGTGGCCGGGATGAGGGAGGTGATTGTGAGGTATTAACTTTTGGGGGTTGGGGATGACCTAGCTTGGTGTGGGAAGTGATGGGAATGGAAGTCGTGTGTCGTTTGACTGGGGTACTGCTGGTAGAAATAATGGGGGGCAGTGTCCTTCGCTTATAGACCTGGCCTTACCTACCGTGCCCTGAATCCATATGGGTTCTGCCTTGTGCCGGTACGACTTCGTCAGTCCGGGCTGTCAGTTTTGTTCAGCCCTAGGAGATCAGCTATACAGCTTCCTGGGAGAGGCTCGACGCCATCAGTATGCCATAATATTCAGCACTTGGTAAGGGGACGGGTGTGGAGAGGCGTTGGGGGTCGAAGGAGTCGTTGATGCTTGAAGGAGGATTGTCGGTTGTCGGAGAGTGTTTGGTTGTTGCGGGGGTCCGGTATGTCGGAGGAACGTCGCGTCCGGATACGTAGGTGTTGGAACACTCTCACATCTTGTGCATAACCTTATCTCCAGGGCAGAAAGGGCTTCCCACCAAACTGTTAAAAATTCTGTAGTTGTCGGTTGCAGTATAAAAGCATTCAAACCCTCCTCCCTTGCCCACCGTTCCTTTTTCACCAAACACAGTCTCCATTAACCAACCTGTCTTCTGATCATCGGCATCGCTTCGAACTTCCACCTCAGCACCATCATCAAGCTCAATACCTAACCGCATCTTGGATGCCATAGGGTGTGTACGGAGAAGAGAATTTCCTCTTCCAAACCCGTCTTCCTTTTGCCTGTTGCTCGGTTCTGTAACTGTCTAGTTAACACGAGAATCTCCCACAGGTCTTCCTCTCCTCCATCACCAGACACCCAACACCGCTCGCAACCAACAGAAAACTTGCAGTCAATCTTTCCCATCGGGGACTCCATCCAACCGCCTTTACCATGACCAACGTACAAAGCGAACTACGCCTAGAGGACGACATGGCCAACGTACAAGGCCTACGCCTAAAAGACGCCGCGGCCAAGATACAAGGCAAACTACGCCTAAAAGGCGCCATGACCGACACATCCGTGGCGCTCGATGGTAGCGTCACTGGACCGGGCCCTAAACACCCTCCATCAGAAACCTTCATGATACACCTCAGAAGTTTGGATCGCAGGTTCTGTGCCTATGCCGGGATCTATGGCGTGCTGTTCGAGCTCCGAATGACCTACAAGAAAGCCGGCGAAACCTACGAACTGACCCTATCGGCGAAGAACATCGACACCTCGTCAATTCCCCCGCCTGGACCAAATATGATGCGCGAACTCCGCGAACAACTCAACGACGTAATGCTCGACGTGTTTTTAGACAACAAGTTGTTCTCAGAGGGCTTCGAGATCTGGTCATGGGAGTTCGTGACCGTGGAGCCCGATCCAGAGAACGTGGAGGAAGAGGGACCCGAATTTATGTTTCCTCTAGAATGGCTCAAATATTACATGGAAGCCAGATTGGCCGCCGAAGAGCGTGACTTGGGTATGAACGTGTCGTTGGCTATATCGAGAATGCTTAAGAGGTCTTCCGAGTCCAAGGGCAAGGTTGCCGCAGGTTCCAAGGGAAAGGCTCCAGCAGAGTCCAAGGATAAGGCCAGGCCGCCTAAGAAAGAAACAAAGAAGCGCCCACCATCCAATGCGGACATGCTTTTTTCCCTTGCGGACATACTTTTTTCCATTGTCGAACAATCGCCAAGGCCATGTCCCAAGTGCATAGAGAGTAAGACCGCCCTTCCTCATAAAGTTGAACGTGGCGAAAGCCTTATTTTAGTTTGGTCAGATATGCTAATT
The DNA here is from genome assembly GCA_033439795.1 of Sordaria brevicollis. Lineage (NCBI taxonomy): Eukaryota > Fungi > Ascomycota > Sordariomycetes > Sordariales > Sordariaceae > Sordaria > Sordaria brevicollis. The sequence goes on from JAUTDP010000010.1 coordinate 2,140,903, forward strand.
ACTATGGTACTTACATAGCCAAGCTTTCGCGCATGCCAATGTTCTTTGACTCTTTCGAAGAACCCCTAGCCGCACTCTCCAATGCTCGCGAAACCTCTTCATTGCCTAGCGAGGAGGTCACGAACCGCGACGGCAGCGGCAACCACGATGTTCACGAGGGGGAGACTGCTCGCGAGCTGGAAGAGATTGAAATTCCCGGTCCTTCTCCCGAAGACTCTCCCGACGAACTTGAGTTTAGATTGCCGGCCTTCACGGGTCCGCTACTAATCTTTGACGGAGAAAGGTCGTATTGGGCGGCTTATGTAGAGAAGAAATAGATATAGTATCTCAACTTTGCTCTTTTCGCTTTTGTATACTTTTATGATAAAACGTCTTGCTGTGATGCCTCACCCATTCGATGTTAGAGTACCGTAGCCGTGATGTGCCGATGACAAGACACAGCCGGGTTTGGGACCGGGACAGATGCCGCCCATGCTTCGGCAAGCAGGAAGGTCAGCCGTTTCCCGATAACGGGCCGGGACGGGGAACAAGCGGAAATCTTGATTGCAGATGTCTTGGACAAAAGGAGTTTTGTAGAATAATGACGGGGAGTGATGCCGGCTTCCGGCTCTTCTTTGTCGGTGTTAGGTACAATGCCATGAGCAGTCCGGGTCAAAGCCGCTGGAAGTTGTTCTGCTACAGGGCAGCGCTACAGGCGCCAAAGCGGTCTTGGCAGGCACCGGTGTCTGTTCAGATTGCGGGCAGTTCGGACGATGGCTCAAAGACTTGATCCTTGGACACTTGCCATGTTCGGACGAAAGAGCCAGATCTGACCAATCGGATGTAATGTATCTAATCCCCGTCCGCACGGTCCAACTGTGATAATAGCGGTAATATTGGGGTAGCAAAGAAGGCTTGATTGTATGTAATTGTGTGTAAGACTCTACAGACGTGCAGATCTCTGGTCACTGTAAAATCCCTCAGACTCCAAACCTCGGTTATAGTTACGTATACTCTATCCTCCCAGAGTAGGCCACCCAATATTATAACATACCCCCTTAGATCTAGGCTACAAACCAGCGCTAAATTTACCCAAAAATACTTTATAATCTATTTACTTCTTAGAATCTTATACCTTTATAATTAAATTATTATAATAATAATTTTAGAGTCCTTATTTATTACATTAATTTTCAAATAGATTATAAAGTTTATTTACTAATCTACTTATAGCCTCCTCCTCGTCTATTTCCTCTTAAAAACCCTTATCCTCCTTTTCCGAATTTATTTCTCTAAGTATCCCTACTACGATAAACGCGCTAGTAATTTCCTACAACTTCGTTAAAGGGCGCTAAAATTCGACGAATTTTAATTATATTATCGAAATAGTATAATCTATAAGCTTAAAACTCTTTATAAAGTTATTTATAATTTATTCCTTAATAAGGATATAAATAATATCGATAAGGTTTCTCTCCTATATTTAACGTAATTAATATTTATATACGTTAACGTACTTTAATTTAATTATTAGCCGTATACCTTCCTTAATTATAAATCGAATTATTTATTTATTATCGTATCTTATAAACGTAATTTACTAATTTAAACCTACGGTTAATTTATTTAAAAAGCGGTGAATATAAATAATTTCTTTAGCGCCTTAATTGAAGGATAATAATTCTATTTCTATAAAAAAAGTAATTACTATATTTTATTTATTAGTGCGCTAATCGATTATTATATTTAGTAACTTTAGTATAAACGCTTAGGAATTCTTACGGTCAAAGGAATTATTTATAAAAGAGGAATTAATTATTATATAGAAGTCCTATCTATTAAATCTATTTAATTAGAGGGCGTAATTTTAAATCGATAATAAATAAAAGAAGATTCAATTTATAACCCTATAATATATTAGGCTAGGGTTGGAATTGAATTAAACGAATTTAAAAATAGGGAAAATAACGTTTAAACGCGTAATAATAGCGATATAAAGGATAAAGCCGATTTTAATTTAATAAGTTATAATTTTATAAGGTAGTACTTTATCTTCGTAGGGTATTAATTCTTCTTTAATTATAGGGGTCTAAAAGAATTTCTTCGTCCCTTTAACCTTTTCTATAATTTTCTTAATATATTCGCGCTAAAATAATTAAATTAACCGTTTTTTACGGTTACGAATAATTTCGATTCCTAAAAATTATTTTAATTCCTCTCCGCCAATAAATTTATATTTCCTTTATAAGGTAGCGATTACCCCCTTAATTATAATAACCTCCTTATTTCTATTTAAGTAAATAATAACGATATTATCGATATAGAAGAATAAAAAAACGTTATCCTTACGTAGAATATTAAATTTAAAAGGGATAAGGGATATACTTATAATTATAAAGGTTTTAATAAATTCCTATTGCTATAAAAGAAGTAATTTCTATAAATTATATAATATTCGAAATAGACGGACTACTTAGCCTTTCTTCTAATACTTAAGAGGAATTCGTATATATATTAATTTATTTAGTAAAATATTAATAAAGGTATTTTTTATATTGTATTAAATTAAATCGAAGTTGAAATACGTAATAATAATTATAAAGATACGAAACGATTTAATTATTAATATAATTGCGTAAGTTTTTCGAATCCTATCCTTAATCTATTAATCTCTTTTTATTATTAATCGAACTTTATACTTCTAAAACCTACTATCTTAATCAAATTTATAAACATAAACCTATTGTAATTTTAGAACTTCCTTACCGAATACCTCTCTAATATTTATTTATTCTTAAAATTTTATTTTATAATATTCCGCTAAGTACTCCTTCTTAATAATAACGAATAATTCCCCTATAGGGTATAAGGAGAATTTATAATAATAATTTAGGAATAATAGAAAATTTAATTAGTAGAGGGTCTTTAATAAGCTTTATTTCTATAGACGGTTAATTTTTTCCCTTATTAATTTTAATTTAGGATTATAGTTAAGATCGATTTCGATTCCTTTCTCTTATATTTCTTTTAAGAATACTTAATTTACGACCGTATTTCCTTAAAGATTTATAAGACGGCTTTTCCGCTTAGCGAAGAATAACGCTATTTAATTAAAGTATTAATTTATAATTAGCTATAAATCTTTATTAAATTTTAAAAGACCGTTAATTAAAAAAGAAATTAATATATTATTTAGGGTTAGGGACGTTAAATAGTACCTTTCATCCTCCAAATTCATTATTGTATTTTAGAAATTTAACGGTAATTACGAAAGTAAGGGTTTTTCTAAAAATTCCGATTAAATTTCCAACCCCATTTTAAGGACCGCCAGGGATTAACCTAATAGTATTAGAATAACCTCTAACTTTTATATTTATAATAAATATTAGCCCATTTATATTTATTCTTAATATTAATTCCTTAATACCTTTTCTTCTCTCCCCTCCTTTAAAGTATTAATCGTATTGTTCGCGTCGGTCGGAAAGCCTAGGGTAATAGAATTAAGCGTTAAGTTTTCGAAGGCTAGCGGCAATTCGAAAATATTTATTTCGGCGGTATTTATATTATAAAGAATTTTTAATTATACGGCTAATTCGTTAAGGGAAACTTTTAAGGATTTATAAAGCTTCTATATATTATTAGTAAATACTTCGTCTTTATTAAATATAACGTTTCGTATTATAATAATCGAATTAATATATAAATTTTAAATCCGGTATTAGTTCGAAGATTAATAGTTAATTAAATACCTAACCTACACTCGTTCCTTAAATTTCCTAATCCTATTTTTACTATTTATAATATTAGCTATAAAAGCGAAGGCTTTATAATTATAAACCTTTAAATATACGATTATTAGGGAGGGATCCGCTAGAGGAATTTTACTATCCTTAAAATTAAAGTAAATTTCGAACCTCTCTTTAAAGGATTTCTAATAATATTCTACCTTAAGTATTAAATTATATAAATATATTATTATACGCGTTATTTCTAATTATAAAGCTTCCGGTAAATTCGTACTAATGCATATTAATATTACTTTTATATTAATTATACCCCTTAAATATTTTATACTTTTATTTTATATTTACGTATAAGGGGCGGAGGGTTTAATAAATATATTGCGATAAATTAATTAAATTATAATTTTATAGCTATTAATTATTTCGTTATTATATTCAATTACCCGAAGAATAATATTATATTAAGTTTATAAGTTTATAAAAAGGCTTTGGAAATTAATTAAAATAATATTAATTTCCCGGCTATTTAAATAATAAGTCTAAATATATTTAGACTACCGATTTACGATTATTATTAAATTTGAGTACTCCCTATTTCGTATTTTAATTTTAATATAAAAAAAGAAGTTAATAGCGAATTATAGTCCTAAACCTTTAAGGTGATTACGAAATTCTTTACGCACTTAGCGCTTTAATTTGGTTAAAGTATACGGATTATAGTACATTATATCCGGCCCCTTAAAACGGACCCTATAAACTTATTTAATAAATTTTGTAAATATATTTAATCCTAAGTAGTTAAATCGAAAATATTAATAAAGGGCTTCGCTTTCTTATAGCTTCCGTTGAGAATAATTAAAGGTACGTACTGTAAAAGAAAATTCGTTAATATTATTTAATATTAAGGGGATGTATTTTAAAATAAATTATTTATATACGGAATAGATATAGTAAATTAATAAATTTATAAAGTTAGAATGAAGGTAACCGTTCTTATAATTTTAGTAAATATAATTATTTTCGAATTGTTTTAAGGAAATAAAATTATATACTATATTTAATATTAATATAACGTTAGGGAGGATTAATTCCTTTATCCCATCGTTATTTTAGACCCTAATAGTAATATTTCCGTATTTTTTAATAGCGGTTTAATTACTCTTAGCCTATATATAATTATTAATATTTATAGAGGTAAAGTCTTTAAAGTAATTAATTTTATTAAAAATATAGATTATTATACTTAAGTCGAAAATTATAAAATCTCTTAGCGGGTATATAGCGTAGGAATTTATAAGTATTAAAAAATTACTTTTATTTACTAAACGATTATAGAATTATTCTTAAGTAAATTCGTTATCCTTTTACTTATATAATTAAATAATAATATCTTTAAACTTTTTATCTTTCTTTATATTCGCTAAAGTACGTTTTTTAATCTCTTCGTTCTCAATTTATCCTTCGAATACGATTTAAGGGCGTATATAATAGTATTTATAAATATTATAGCCTTATTAATTATAGAGCCTATAAGTACTATAATAGGTCTTATATATTTACTAAGACGGGGAGGAGGCTCTTTTCTTATTAATTAATTTAGAAGAGGGTTTTTTATTACTATTATTATTTATTAGGGCTATAACCTCCTCCCGTCCCTTTTTAATATTTATATTAAGGTATTAATTATTATTATTAGGAATATCCTCCGTAGCGGGCTTTCCGCCTAACGTAATCGTAAATACCGTATTTTTTAATAGGGGGATTAACCGGCCCTTTACTTAAATGGGATTTACCATTACTACTTTACGAAAATCTTTAATAACGGTACGGAATCCTATATTTATACAATTATTTTTTATAACTTCCTTATTATATTATAATTAGTATAAATCTACCTAAATAGAGTAAAAACTTCTTTTAATAGCGAAATAGAATTTAATAAATTAAATATCGGGATTTATAGCCCTAAGGACTTTACGCGCTTTATATAAAGCTATAACTTATTCTTATTAAAATAATTAAATTATTTAATCGCGATTAACGCAGCCGGGGCGTAGGATAATAATTAATTAAGCTTTAATTAATTTTTTAATTTCTTTATTATTAAAATACGCTACCTTAGTAAAATTATTATACTATTCGTAAATTCCGGAGCATTTAGTAAAGTTAATTTCGCGGTATAGATCTTTAATAATTTCTATTATTTATAGATTTAATTAGGTTTTTTTAGCCCCGAAATTTATAATAGCCTTTAAATCGGTACGCTAATCGTTTTTCTCGGTTATGTAATTGCGATAGTCACGCTCGTAATAGAAACTATTACGTATAGCGGTAATAGAAAGTTCTTTAAAGCGGGCCTTCCTTTTAATTACGGTTTCTCCTTCGGGTTCTTCGCTTCTATAGTCCTTAATATTAGGCTCGACGGGTTTAGTAGGTTAGGGCTACCGGTCTATAAAATCGATATAATCCTATAGCCTTAAATTTTGGGCTTAGGAAATAAAAGTATCTTCCTAGGCGGGCTAATCCTTTAACGAATTAAGACGGATATTATTAATTTTCGACGACGATATTATTATTATTATTGGCGTAGTTCGGTCGAATCGGTAAGACTCTTAATTATAATAATAGCGGTAATATTAGGGCAGTAAAGAAGGTTTAATTGTATATAATTGTATATAAGATTCTATAGACGTGCAGATCTCTGGTCACTGTAAAATCCCTCAAACTCCAGACCTCGGTTATGGTCACGTGCACTCTGTCCTCCCAGAGTGGGCCACCCAGTATTGTGATACCAACACCCTTGGCTGTCCTCACCACCAAAGAAACCATCACCAGGTATCATTTATCATTTATCACCACAAGCACATCTGTTCAGTATTGACGAAAACAAGCCAGACATCATGTTCAGAGATCACCATATCAACAAATCATCCAGATACTCAATGGACAATCGACCTGTACCATGGGAATGGAAAAGTATAAGAATGTCTCCCGGACCCCGAATCCATTCCCAAGTTCCATTCACTTCCAGACAAGCAAGCAAGCAAGCAAATCACTTCACGCAACTTTCCAAACACAACAAGCAACCAGTTACAACCCAAGCGACCACCAAGGTAACCAAAACCCCCCAACCCCCTTCAACAAAAATGTCCCCCTCCTCACTCTTATACCTCGGCATGATCATGCCCGAAGACGAATACAACGATCTCCTCGGCGGGTGTTCGATCTGGAAGACCAAAGACCTCGAGGCCGCCAAGCCTCCTCCACCATCCATTCCCAAGGACATAATCGTCACAGATCCTCAAGGTAACTCGAAATCCATCCTCGCCAATTTAGATGTCATTATCGCATCATCAGCCAAAGCCAAAGCTAACGCTAACGCTAACAAATACAAGCCCACACCTAGACCTACCTCTACTCGTAGGATTCCTTCGCACTGGTACGCCAAGCCTTGCCCGGCCGCCCAATTCTCAGGCGGTGTCGCACCTAATGAAATCATCGACCGCCCTGACAACGACTTAGCGTACGTCCGGTCGGGAAAAAACGACTTGTGGTATCGGTGGCATGATGGGGAGGCGACGGCTGAGATGATGACGCAGGAGGAGTATGAAGATTTGTTGAGTTGGTTTGGGAGTCTCAAATTGGAAGAACAGATGCTGGAACAGAAAGCTAACGTTGTCCAGGTCCAAGTTCTTATGCCTCCTGTCATTTTGGTAAACTGATGAAGAAGGTAAACAGTTTCTTGCTGAGGTTGAGGGGAAGAAGGTTAGGCAGGGTAAGAAGTGGAAGAGGTGCCCTTGGGGTTATAGCACGTGCAAAGAGGCTGCTGAAGCGAAGTAGATGGGATTTGAGTAAGTGATGGAAGGGGTTGGGGGAAGATAGTGATTGGATAGCTTATTGGATAATTTACAAATTTTTGACTTGAAAACTTTGCTTACCCGATTGTGAATTTGTGATGCTATTGAGACTTTCTGATGGCTACCTCTAAGGTTTGATGCGTGCCAAATCTTGAAGTTTGCCATGTAACAATGACTTTGTTCGTTCTTTGTCCGTCTTTGTGTGAAGTATGTGGGTTCTTATGCATTGTTGGGGACATCTCTTTGTGTAGTCTATCTGACATGTTCCATATCTCAAGTGTGTAGTTATTGTCTCCATTTCCATCAATCGAGTTCTGAGAATTCGTCCACCTTCACTACAGCCAACTGCAGAGACTCGGCGATGTGAAGTGCGTATGCCAATTCGTTATGTCTATATACGATAGCGTTATTGTTTACTTTACAACACAGTCTTTCCAGGTCGCACTGAACAGCATTATACTACCACTCCGAGAACTACAACCATCTGTTCACCTGTTCATAATACTGTTCGGGTATAAGGGTCATATTCCCCTGGGGAGACTGCCCGGACTGTTCAGGCCCTCGAATACCATCCACGAACAGTACAACTTCTCCTGTCCCATCGCCGCTGTTCATCGACGGTCACTCCAGCAACCACCATGAACAGCATCACAATGTCAACACAGCAGTACAGTCCATCCAGGTTCAGAGTTGCAAATCGCTTCATGGCCACAGCGACAGCTAGCTTGTGGGAGGGTTTAAGTTCTCGTCCCCGATTCCAATTCCTCTCCCAAATTCTTCTTCCTTTCTTCATCCACACTTGGACTCCCAAACCGCACGTATGCTTGCACACATCGCGACACACCCTCAAGCCAACCAACCCGAACACACCTCAGCCCCTTCTTCAAAGTCTTTGTTGTCTTTCAAGATGTCTTCCACGCTCTGATCTTCGGGGCTCGCTGCCCACAAGTACCGGCTGTCTTCGTTGCCGACCATCGCCGATGTGATGGACATTGCCGACGCTGCTTTTGCTCGTGCTTTGTCTGTTGCCATCCACGATACCCTGCCCGATGTGTTCAACCATCCCGCGCCGATCGATGAGCCCAAGGCTTCCCTTCCCGAGAACCAGGACATCGAACTCTCCCAGCCGATTACGACCCCCGATGCCGACCAGACGCAGACCGAAGACGCTGAGCCGACTCGCGCCACCGAAGAATTCGCCGTCGTTGTCCCTGACGGTTCGGTTTTTGCTATGGAGTTTGTTGAAGAGCCTGAGCCCACCTCCGCCGTTCAGCAAATCGAGTCTACAACACCCGTCGACATTGATATCGATGACACCCTGACCTTGCCTCCCACCCCCGAGGCTCACTCGTACCACCATGCCGCTCCGGTAATGGAAATCCTTGAGGTCAACATCAGTTCTGCTGCTCCTATCCATGTCACAGAGTCTGGTATTGATGATCTTGGGGCTTCGGCCTCCAGCGTCGACTACAACAGCTTTGAACGCTTCCTCGACGAAGACCGAATGTGGGGAATCCATCGCCCTGCTCTGCGAAAGCCCTCGATTCGCCCTTTCAAGGCCACTGAGAAGCCAGAAATCGTGGTCCTCCCAAGTGTCAAGGCCGATGAGAAAGTTGCGAAGGAAGTCCCGACCTACGTTAGCGCAGGGGCCAACAACATATGCACCTCGCTCGGGGATGACATCACCCACCACCACGGACGTAACCTGTCCATCGAGTCGACAGAATCCCATCAAACCGCCAACAGCGACGCATCCACGGAAACCGACCTCACGACCCCGGATACCGCTTCCTCGAGCCCCGATGGCACCCACAAGCCGGAGCCCGCTACCCAACCGCCCACGATTCCGCTCATCGTTATCACCGAGCATATCGAAGTCGACCCCGAGACCACCCCTGCGTCGCCGGTAATCCCCAGCATCATCATCACGGAACCCACCGAAGACTCCCCCGATGCCTCGGATAACGCCGCCCCGATCATCGAAGGCGAGGGCGAACTCCCAACCGCAGTGTCCCTTCCACTCTTTGAACACCTCTACGACTACGCGTCTCTCAACTTCTCCGCCGAGGACATGGCCAACCTCTGGGTCACGCAAACCGTTGTGCAACCCGGAAATCCCCACGAATATGCCCGACTGAACGATGGCTTCTGGTATATCGTCGAGGACGGAGAGAATATGCGCATGATGGTCGAAGAGGAGTACAACCAGTTTGTGCACTGGGTCATGGGAATGCAGGAAAACCAGCTGCAGGTCGTCCAACCGGTCTACAACACCACCCCCGAGGTCTGCGACAACGGCCGTCCCCAGCATCTCGGTCCCAATTGGACTCCCAAGCTCGCGGATTAGGAGTCCGAGGGCTTGGTGATCCAGGAGGATCAGACCGAACAACACCTCGACGTCGCCGAAGATGATGAGAAGGACTGGGCGGAGTTGCTCGGCTGGAAGAGTCGCACTGAGCTCGGCCGGGATTGGGAAGTTCTCAAGTCATTTGCCCACCCCGAACATCCCGACAGCAAGTACGCCTTCGGTACCGACGACAAGTGGTACTTCGAGTACGAAGGAATGTTTCGCCAGTTGATGGAAGACGAGCTGGACCTGCTCCACTGCCGCATGGAGGATAACTCAGCTCTTGCCGATGCAAATGCGCAGAAGGCTACCACCAACCGCTGGGGGCTTGAGACAATCACTGAGGAGGAAGAGGAATGCTGAGCGCGGAAAGTGTTGAAGTATGATGAAGGATAAAGGGGAGGAGAGGCCGAAGGAGTTCACGCAGGGAGGAATTGTAGAAGAGTGTTCAGAGACGGATCAAGCCATATGGTCAGAGATGGAGATGCCCCAAAGGTACGAGATAAGGGACAGATAGGGAATGGAAAGATGAAAACTACTCGCTGACTTCCCAATGCTTGAATGTGATTGTGACTTGCTCGTAACGTGATTGCCAAATCGTGAAATTGCTACCTCTATCTGCTTTGCTATATGTTTATTGCTGCATCCGACTATAACAAGTTGATCCCCCAGGCTGACAATACAAATCCCACAAGAACTCCTCTTCTGCGTCTTTGAAGCCTCGTAGGCTATCACGTTGAGCTGAAACGGTCCATGTCGGTAAGACATCACCATATCTGCTGCGCTCTGATACAGCATAGTTCGAGATCTTGAGATGGCTACACTATTGACATGACACTCCCACCACGACATCCTTGTACAGTTCTAAGTAAGACGTAGATATGTGTATAGATTGGTTATGGAAGCTATTGCAATCCCGTTGACTGGAAGCAGTTCATCAGGTCGGCGACGGTTCAGATCGCTATACCACATATTGCCGTTCAACTCCTCCTTGGCAGCACCATTCTCTACTATTTCCATGATGTGATTTTGAGGAACCCTAGGCGCACCCACCCCATTCCCTAAATACACCCACCCTTTCCACTAATTTTCTAACATTTCCCAATATCTATTAGATAAAATTATAATAAAAGAAGCCTACAGGACTTTTAAGCTTCCAAATAAGGGTCTGAGCAAATTTGAACCTAACCGCTAATAAATTGGGGAAGAAACCTAGTACATTGCACATCTTGGACGTTCCGACTGCAAATAGAAGAAGGAGTCGACTCTTATCAAAAGATTTTGATCGAAAGGGGCTTCCAAAGGCTTTTTGGGCAGTTATTTCTATATATACAGAGTTTAAACTTGTCTGAGTGCTTTGTTATAGAGATATTAAGAAAAAACGTTGAGGGGGTGGGTGTATTTAGGGAATGGGGTGGGTGCGCCTAGGGTTTCTCGTGATTTTGCACCATTAGCGCATTTCAGACATCTGAGGATCTGCTCATCGAACAGCACATGAACATGGACTGTTCAAGTGCCGGTGTGGTATCTGAACAGCCTCCCCATCCCTGATGCACTGTTCATGCAAGTGTTCAGCGCTGTTCGACCTCGTCCATATACGGCACCACTGTTCACAACATGAACAGGTAGTTGTATGTTTTGTTTACTTGTTCAGAACTTAGGTTGCCGGTGCAACGAACATCTCACCCCTGAACACCCATCTCACCATGTGGACAGGCACACAGTCCACCCAAATTTGGATTTGGGAATAGCCTCAGACTGTCAGTGACAGCCAACCAGTCCAAGGAGTATAATATAATATCTCGTCCTCCCCCCAACTTCTCTTCCAAATATTTTCTTCCTTCTCTTCCCTTCTTCATCCACACTTGGACATCCAAACGCACCGTCATATCGACACGCAACCCGAAGCCCAAGTATCACACACGCCGCAAGGTATATACCTCACACCTCATTACCTTGTATTTAACCCCCCCCCCCCCCCCCCCCCCTTCTGACACCACCATGTCTTCCTCCCTTTGGTCCTCCGACGTCGCGGTCCACGCATACCGGGTAAGCAATCCCAACATGGCCGTCCTCAAGGCGATCTTGAACGGAACATTCGAGGCTCACAGTGACCCTAGCCCAGCCCAAGTCTCCAACCAGCAAGTAAGTTCGATCCCAACGTTCCCCTTTACCGGTGTTTCATCGATGCCAACTCCTGTAAAGGATGGACCTGCCACCGAAGTCGACGATAACTCCGAATCGGACGACAGCACCCAAGATGTCCGCAAAGATGATGACCAATCCTCCATCGCGGTCGCGGAATCCGATTACGTCTCCTTCCCACCCTTCGACGGCCAGACCTCCCCCATCGACGTCGACAAGTATCATCACACTCGCAAGGTGTCCACTGAGTAAGTACCCCTCCTTCCTTGCATTGGCTTCGCATGTACGTACATATCTAGGTAGAAATATGCTAACTTTTTTTCCTTTACAGAACGACGTCTTCGCAGAACTCCAAGACCACTGTGAACAGTGACAGAAGCAAGAACACCGCCGAGACCAATGACACGGAATACACCCAGCCGTCCATTGCCAGCCCCGAAAAGAGACAATGCCAAACCAAAGCCCAAAGCGACGAAACCGGCTCGGCCCGCAACGCCAGCAACCCCACCGGCTTTCGATCATTCCCCACCCTCCCGCACGCGCCTTCCCCTTGCGCCGCCGATTCACGCTCACCCACGCCCCTGGACCTAGGCTCCGCCTACGGCTCCTCCAACGAAGACACCACCACCTTCGACTACGCCAGCGACGACGACTCCTACTACAGCGACGACGCCGACGACAACCACAGTATCACAACCGATGACGAGTTCTCCGACCTCTCCATCGTCCACACCGTCGACCGCGAAGAATACGGACTTCAGTACGTCCTGCTCTCCAACTCGCAATGGTACATCTACCACGACAACCGCCGCATCTCGCGCATGCTCCCTTACGAGCGCGAAGACTTTCTAGCCTGGATGAGCAACCCCGATACCAAGCCCGCGGCGATCATCGAGGGTTAGGAGCCCGAGTTGAACTACGTGTGCTTGGAGGTTGGGGAGCATGAGTGCTTTGATCCTGATCATGACAACGGAAAGAAGCAGCCGAAGCTGAAGGCTATTGTGAGGGGCCCGGGAGAGGTGGAGATGGTTACCTACTACTCCGACGACGAGGAACTCGAGCAAGAAGATGACAAGGAAGAGCAACACCCCATGGCGGAGTTCAGCTGGAAGAAGGAGCAGTACATGCCCAAGAACTGGCAAGTCCTGGCCTGGTACGAGCATCCCAAGGGCGAATACAAGTACAACATCCTCGGAAGCGATCATAGATGGTACTGGGCTTGCGATGGCGGGTTCATGCTGATGGTGGACGAAGAGCTGGAGGAGTTCAACTCGTGGCGCTGGACCGATTCGGATGCTGTTCTTATCTGGAACGGTGATGTCAAAGAGGAGGAGGAGGCTCCGGCCTGTGTTCCTGCTCTCGAGACTATCCAAGAGGAGGACGAGGAATCTGATGAGGAGCTCTGCAAAGTCAAGGAGGATGATGAGCGGAAGCCTTCGGGTGCGGACTGGGACTTGGACGACGTTTTCGAGGAGGTCACGAAGGCTTTTGTGGGTCTTGTTATCGTTGATGGAAAGGCCAAGGAGAAGCAGGATCTGGTGGAACTCTGGCGCCAGGAAGTCGTTGTCGAGGATAGTGAGGATGATGAAGAAGAGGACTGGAAGTGCTTTATCTGATGGAATGACTGGGTCTACGAATTAGGATCCGGCTAATGAAGGGAATACGAGAGGTCCTTGTCAAGATAGGTGTATTGAGAGTACTGTACGAATGTGAGTGATGAAACAACATTGTCCCATATGCAAATACTTCGTGATGTGACATGAAACTGCCAGTCTGACTGATCTTATTGCTGATATCAAGTGATTTTAGTTATGCTCACTAAAAACTACTTAACTCATTTATTGACCGCTCCGACTTGTTAAAGACTTAAGCCACCGGTGATAGTCTGGATGATCGTGAAAGTGAACCCTAATTGGCCTGAATACTACAGGTAGGTACGCCCTCCTCCGGCAGATCGTGATCCGTAACGCTTTGGTACTATAGGTAGCTTTCCTAATTCCTAAATCTAGCATATTTATTCTTTGACTCGAACAAATTGTGCTGCTGGTATCGCTGAGTGTCCTTGGTAGTTTGAATGCTGCCGCCGTCATTCTCTCCCCGCCCCCATCCACGCATGTCTTGGCACGCGAGAAACCCAGAAGCCGGGTGACAGCAACTTCCATCCCGGCGTGGTAGCAAAGCGCTCTCGATAGTTTGAAGGAGTACATCATGAAGCTGGGATCCAACAGTCACCATCGTGGTGACATCTCATCGGCAGCATTGGCCTCCTGTTCAGCACTGTTCAGTACTCACCTTAGTAACCTTACCCACCTGGACACAGTGATCCGATCCATTGCACGCAGATGGACAGACCAACAGTTCCCAAGAACAAGTATATAAGTTCACAAAGACGGTCACCATACCAACTCACATCACTGAGGCGTTGTTCGCAGCATCAAGCTGCTGTTCATCACTGTTCTTCCCTGAACCCACCTGTTCACCCTGGAATTGGCCAACCAAGTGCTGTACAGCGCTGCTGTTCCATGTTGAACACCCATCGCCATGTCAACAAACCTCCTGAATCTGTCACCAACGTCGCCGGCGACACTCGAGGTCTGGGAGGGTATAAGAATTTCCCTCCCCTCCCCAAACTCTTCCCAGATTTCTTCCTCCTTTCTTCCTCCATCCACAACCACAAGGATTCCCCACGCACCCTTGCAAGCCGAAAGCACTCAAGCCCAAAGCACGCAAGCCTCCCCCCCTTCAACGCTCTCTTGTCACACCCTGATACACATTCTTCAGACTCACTTCGCTGAAAATGCATATCACGCTCTGGCCGACCGCCTTCAAAGCTCAAGCCATGTGCCGCCTGTCCATGCCGACAATCGCTGACATCAAAGCGATGACAATCGCAGCCCTCTCCGCATCTAGCGTCTCTTATGTGGCCGAATCCCCCGAGGCCTTCGAGATCGCCAGTATGCTTGACACCCCGCAAGGATTCCAGACACTGTCTGTGAACAACTCGACCCATGACGCCGGCCTGAATGCCCACAAGATCATGAAGGCTCGGCACATGAAGTCCACCCTCGAGACCGTCCCCGAGGACAGCACCCCTACCGATGTCGACAACATGGCTCACGACTCCGATAGCCACGACGATCGCAAGGATACCACCCAGTCGGCCGATGACCACGCTACCGCGCCTCTCCCCATCGCGGACGACAAGCCCATCCAAGTCGCCGACAACGCTCACCAAGCCGACACCATGGCTGATGACAACTCCGAGAACATAAACACCGCCGAGGATGGACCCATCACCATGGAAGAGGAGGAGAAGCACACCTACTGCCACGCCTATCCCCTCACCGTCGATATTGTCGAGGTCACCGAGTCCACGGCCCCCAAGATCACCGATGTCTCTGACGCTGACGACACAAGCGTCTCCGTCTCGAGCATTGGCCACGACTTCGAGCGCTACCTGCAGGAAGACAAGATGCAGTGGGTTCATGACAAGCCCAAACACCCCAAGGTATATACCGCATCCCGCAAGACTAAGAAGCAAGCCATCGAGGCCACTAACCCGAGCACCCAAGACGGCAAGCCCATCGATTCCGACACCGAAGCCGATGCTCGTCATCACGCTCGCACATTGTCCAACACCTCCACCGACTCTGACAAGTCCACCGACAGCGATGCCACCGATGCGAGCTACACCACGGCCCCTGAGATTCTCGACAGCGATGATTCCAGCCCCGACGCCAGCGCCATCGACGAAGCCAAGTCCGAAGATGCCACCCCCTCAAGCATCACCAAGCCCCAGGCCACCGAGGACCCTTTCGACAAGATGTACAACACCACCAACCTCACCCCCTCCGACCTCGACGTCGTCCTCATCCTCGAGCGTCTCGAAAACAACCACCGCTACGTCCAAATGGCCTGCGGCTCCTGGTACGTAGTCGAAGACGATGACGAAATGCGTCAGATGACCAAACCCGAATACCAGGAGTTCATCGACTGGAACAGGCGCACCCCCGCTATCACCCGCGATGCCTTCAACAAGCAGATGCAGAAGGACGCCGAGGAGGGGGTCATCACCAGCAAGGATGTGGCCATTATTGACACTTTGGATGATGATGAAGAGGAGGAAGTCGAGCTTGCTCGTTCGGCTGAGATTGAGGAGGAAAGCACCTTCAACCCCGACGATTAGGAACCCGTTGAGGAAGAGGAGGACATCTTCGACCACGCTGGCATGTCCGCTCCCCAAGAGGACTTTGCGCAAACCTGCCACGGCATTGAGCTGTTTGAGTATGATGACGACGAGGAGTATGACGACGACGACGAGGAGGACACCCCCACCTCCGCCCCCGCCGCCGGCCCATCCACAGCCACAGCCACGGCCAACGTCCCCGCTCCCCGTGTGCGAGCCGCATGGGAAACCACCCCCGCCACCTGGAAACGTCCCGAAGACATGGACGAAGACTGGGCCGTCATCGGCGAGTTCACCCACCCGGACGGCCAGAAGCAGATTGTCGTCGGCAACGATGCGAAGGTGTACTGGATGCACGAGGGCATGTATCGCGGGTTGGATGTGACGGAGCAGCCTCGGTTTTTGAGGTGGGATGGGACTGCTGAGCAGGCTGGTTGGACTGAACAGGCGCAGCAGGCTGAGCAGGTGCAGCAGGAGGAACAGGAGGAGGAAGAGATGGAGGAGAAGAGGACTTGGGTTAGGAGGCAGTGGGTTAGACCCGGGAAGATGACCAGGAAGTGGGATTGGTGGACGCTGGAGTTGGAGACCATTGTTGAGGAGGATGAGAGTGAGGAGTAGGGAAGATGGAAGGAAGGAATGATCATGTATAAAACGGCTACGGCCGGATTAGGAAAGGAAAGATGGAATTGTAAGACTTCGGGGTTGAGACAAAGGGAGGAATTGTGAGAGAGAATGGGATAATAGACTGCATATAGCGATAATAACATGCTTGCAGTGATACTTGACCATTTTGATGATTTGTGATGATGACTTCTAATTGCCTGAATGATCGACCAAATTGATCGATTGAATGCCCAAGTGACATGACTGTTTTCGTGATCAAATGCAGTGCAGGTGCTTCCTGTCGTGATGCTCCTCCATTCTGTAATCCGTGATTGTTCCGAACGGTAGCGTAGTACCCGTCACCATTGACAAGCTAACAGTAACTCCCTTAATGTCTGTAGTATTCTGTTAGTGAGAGATCGTTGTTGCTGATTGTATGCTGGCCGATTAGCGAGGGTGTTATGCGTTAAAGAGTTGATAGTGCAAATGCACCATAGACCTATATTATCACCTCTTTACTAACGCTCCGCTATTATCGTCTGACTGCTTCCTGCCGAGTGTCAAAAACTTCACGGCGTTTGTCCACGAGTCCACAAAACAAACCTCAACCACAATGAATGCCAACAAAGGCGTGTGTGAACAAAGCATCAATTTCAAGTAAGTTCGATTGAAAGAAACGGAAGTATCAATTAGCTATGTTGATTTCATACAACTCGATACTTAGAACAATAACATGAGATATTCCGAATCTCGGGGTTCCAGGCTTCGGACACACATGGACGCATCTTCCAACCGATTGATCGACATTCAGCCTCTCCCTTCACATTCCCATATACGCACACTCATCGACTACATGGCATTAACGAAAGCTTCATTCAGGCCTATATGGGATCAGCTGAACTGGATTGCGCCTCTCAGCGCTCGATATTACCATATGGCCCTGTTCTGTCGGAGTGTCCCACACGACCATTATGCCCTTGGTACGGCCTCCCCCAGACCATCGTGATGTCTTGGCATGGAGTTTCCCGTCTAGCACGAGTGGAACCAGTAGGGGGCGGCTGACCGCTACAATGCCATTGTTCACCGGCGACACCGGATGCTCACCCCGAGTCTGTCTCCGGGTAACCTCAAAATGCGAGTCTTTTGTGTTTTCCAGATTCTGCGAGGAATGACCACTGTTCAGCGAACTCGACAAGTTACAGTACTGTCGACGATAGCTATTGATTTGACTGTGGTCAGCCATTCATGGGACTCGATATGAACAGTTCGTCCTCATTACAGTTCGGAGTACTTCAGCTTCGAGCGTCACTGAACAGGCACTCAAGTGTCTTGATATGGGCTGTCGCTGATAAGACTAGAATGTGTGAGTTGCCCATACTCCTGTACAGACTGTTCAGCAAGCTAATTCTTACCAGCTTGCAAATGAATAGTAGAAATTATTGTTATAATAAAACTGTTCACGCCTAACAGATGGTACAAGCACTCGATGCTGTCACCAGAGCAACCAACCCCCTTACCTTACCCAGAACACTGTTCACTGCTTTGTTCATCACTGCCTACATTCCCACGGAACATCTGTTCAACCTTGTTCTCGAACACCTTCCCTATCCGGACACTACCAGGCCGTCTCAGCCAATCAGGTGCTACCCCTTGTCACCGGGTTGCCCACGACAACCAAAACACCAACAGTCGCCATCACCAACCTCGTCGTCGACACTTACCACATATCTCCATGGCGACAGTCAGACAACTGTTCTCTACTAAACCGTGAACAACCCATCTGAAACTCCCTGAACAGCCCATCTCAACCACCAAACAGCCCATCTGCGCAGATCCAAACCTTTGACCTCCTGGGTCTCCTGAGAGGGTATAAGAGAACATCTCCCCTCCCCCGAACTAAAAAAAATTTCTTCTCCTCTTCATCTCACATCGAGTATCCAAAGCACCAGTGCTTACTGCGATTACCGATCTTCTGCCTCGCGGCCTCTTTGCAAAAGCATACCCTTGTCTATTGACACCCTGCGCTCGACTTTCAAGTCAACCCCAGCCCCTCAATCGACATCATGTCTTTTGCACCCGGATCTTCCGCCATCGCGCACCTCGCCGGCCCCAAGATGAACGACCTTCTCGACTCGCGCCACCCCAGCGCCGATATCGACAACGCCCTCATCCCGACGGCCAACACCACCGATCCCCCAGACACTGCCGACATGGATCACACCCTCAAGACCATCGTCGCCATGATCATCATCTCGGCCCTGATTGGCAATACGCTTCTGTCTGCCATCAGCGTCTTGATTGTCCTGGTCGCCTATCGAATCACCACCCCCGAGACGACGACCATCACCGATGCCGCCCTTCCCTGCGAAGACCTCACCCCCTTGAAGCCGGTCGACGCCCCCTCCCTTCTCGACAACGCCGCTCCTGCCAACCCCACCCAGGACGCGCGCATCGACGATACGCCTTCCGAAGCCATCCCTCTCACCGAGGAAGAAGTTCACGTCTACCGCCACACCCGCCCGACCTTTGACATCACCGAGGTCCTGGCACCCGCCCCCGACTCGAAGATCGACATCTCTCTCGCGATCAACGACGACAGCGACTGCACCGGCGGTCTCGCGTCCGACGTTTTTGACTTCAAGACTTTCGAAAGGTATCTAGCGGAGGATAAGATGTACCTCACCCACCCCATCCACCCGAACCCGGCCATCACCTCTACTGGCCTGAAGGTAACCAAGAAGACTAACAAGAAGAAGTCGAAGAAGAACGCCACAGCGGCCCGACCCGCTCCCAAGCTTTGTAAGTACAGACCAAATCCTATCATCCAAACAATGGGACCAATTGCTAACTTTGCCTTAGTTGACGTTGCGCCTTTCAACAACCAGCTCGCTAGTGTTATTGCGGAGGAGGTTCAAGCGGTCCGTCCCGCTCGTTTCGGTCACAAGAATGGTAAGCCATCCAGAGTCCAACAACACCATGGAGATAATGCAGCTAACTAGGAGATAGCCAAAACCACGGTGTTCAACCCCAAGCTTTCCATGATTGCTGAGGAGGACGAGATCGAAGAAGACATCGAGAATGAAGAGCATAAATTGCTGCAAGAGGAGGACATCGAGCTCCCGCGCTCCGGCTCATCCGACGAAGAAAGCGGCCATGACAACAGTTTCAACAGCTGCGCCGATCTCGAGGACTTTTCCGAAGATGAGGAGGCCGAGGACATCATCACCTTTGCCAAGAACCCCAACAGCTGTGCCGACGTCGAGGACTTTTCGGACGAGGAGGACATCATTGCCTTCGCCAAAAAGGTCAACCGCATGTGCGAAGAGCTAGAAAAGGTCGAACGCTTCTCTGAGCCTGTCGAGCATACCATCGCGCTCGCTCAGGACTGGGACGCAACGTTCAGGAAGTGGGATGAGGAAGAGTTGGAGACCTTTGACTCTGAGGAAGATGCCATCGCCATGGCCAAGAAGATTGAGTTCGACACCCGCCCGAGCCCGCCCCCGACCCCGGTTCGCGCACCCTCTCCTATCGAGATCGTCTCGCCTACCCACACTCCGGAGGGCACTCCACAGATTATCGAGCTTCTTACCCATACTCCAGAGGGCGCTCCTTGCTTCACCGAGTCCGGCTTCCTTATCGAAGATGCCAGCACGACTCCAGCCGACGAGATTACCGAAGCCACGACCACTGCCAAGTTCACCGAGTCTGGCTTCCTCATCGAATCCTCGCCGGTCGAAAGGATCACCGAAGTCCCTACCACTGGCTTCACCGAATCCGGCTTCCTTGTTGAGACTCCTAGCAACACTCCGGCCGATCAAACCCCCGAGGCCCCCGAAACCCGCTTTTCCGAGTCCGGCTTCCTCATCGAGAGCCCCGACAACTCACCGGCTCCTTACACACCCACACCCGCTAGCCGCATCTCCCGGATTCCCATCTCTCGGATCCCTAAGGCTACCCCCAAGGCCGTTCTTCAAACCAAGGTCAACCCTCAGACCGAAGCCACTCCCAAGGCCGCGCCTAAAACTCCTATCGCCATTGATCTTCGCAAGTCAATCTTTGGCCCCGTTACCCAGAAGAGGATCTTCCCTTCGCCAGAGGAGAAGCCCATTGTTGGAGCGCAAGATGAGAAGCCTACCTTCGCTTCCCCCATGAAGCCCATCTTTGCCTCCCCGGTCGGATCCCCCTTCGGCCAGCACAACCGGAAAGTCTCCAACGAGTCCAACACCACCGAGGAGTCGAACCAAACCAACGACACCGTCGGTACCACCGCAACCACCGCACCTCCCGACTCGCCGAAGCTTGCATACTCAACCCACTCCACCCCCGACGACAATGTCTACTCCTACCAAGCCATGACCGGCTTCACAGTCTGCCTCTCCGCGAAGAAAGGCACGGGAATCACCTTCGATCCCATCGCCATCTCCGGAGAAAACATCAACTACGACCGTGACACCCTAAAGGAAATCTCTCCCTCACCTACCTCCTCCCAGTTCGGCCCTGCCGACCACAACCCCGACCCTAACCAATCCACGGCATCCGCCACATCCGAAGAGGAACAATGGGAAACCCCCTACCACTACTCCACCACCACCCCCGCCGCCGACGGCGAAGAAGAAGACGAACTCCAAATCCTCGCCATCCTCGAACGTCCCTCCACCGGCCGCAAGTACGCCAAGCTCTCGTGCGGGAACTGGTACGGCTACAGGGAAACACCCGACAACAGCGACAACGACGACGGGTTTGAGGTTGATCACCTCACCTGGGACGAGTACGAGGATTTAATCCGGTTTATCGTGGGCGATGTGGCTTCTTTGCCGACCAAGTTGCACAGGTTTGCGAGGGAGGCGGCGGAGGAGTGTAAGGCTAGGGTGCAGGAGGCTGCTGAGGCTAAAGAGGCGATTGCGAATGCCACTGAGACTTAGGAGGTTGAAGGGCAGGGTGCTGACGCTGAGCCGATGCATGAAGTTGAACACCATGAGCATGGCCATGAGGTTGAGAATGGTGAAGTAGAGGAGGGGAGCTACTGGGAACTGGTACCCGCTGAGGCTACCGGTGCCAGCATTGGGAGTCTTGTTCCTGCTGAGGGGTATGAGAAGCGGGATATGGATGCCAGTATTGGCTCTCTTGTTCCTGCTGATGAAACCCAGGAGGAGGTGGTTTCTTGGGATGAGCCGGAGGCTATGATGGCGGAGATTGAGGCGATGCTTGGGGGCACCGGCGACAACACCGAAGTCACTGAGCAGAGCTTCACTGAAGACATCACGGAGGGCGCGGCCAAGTCTACGGTCGAGGACATTACCAAATCCGACGCCGAGCAGATCACCGAGACTACCGACGAGCCTATCACCACGGAGGTTACCGAAGACATCATCACCCAGACCACTACAGACTCAGACCTCACCCCAGAACTCGAAGACACCGAGGAGGCCAACACCACCATCTCCTCCGACCAACCCGACGAAGCATGGTTCAAGCCCCACCAAATGCCACGCAACTGGTTCGTCCTCGAACACGTCCGCTGCCCGGGCGCCGACGTTTCCTACTACGCCGAGTACGTCCGCGGCTCCGACGACATGTGGTACTTCCGCCTTGAGGATCCCATCGAATACCGCCCCTTGGACGCCCGCGAACTTCGCTCGTTCTTGAACTGGCGCGCTGCGGAGAGGCCGATGACGAGTATTGTGGAGGTTGAGGGGGAGGAGTTTTTCTAGCTCTTGCAACCCCTAGAAGGGCAAGGCTTGGAAGGGAAAAGGACATGACAGGCTCGGACTCGCACTACAGCCAATGATGAGTGACGAGGTACGATAGAGAGAGAGAGAGATCGGGAAGTGGATGGTCTGTGTCAGATATCACAAACCCAAAAGACCCAAGACCCGAAAATAAAGACCAAAAAGAGCCCAAAAAGAAAAGACCAACGGGCGCCACTTACCGAGCAAAACCTACCGAAACCGAAAGGCCCTAAGCTACCCAAGCAAGATTGCGAGACTTTCAACGGCCAAGAAAGGACGGCAATACCAAGGGAAGGACCTGGACGAGATGGATCATGGATGTGTTTGCATGGGATACAGTGTTGGGACTCTCGGGAAACTGGGTTTTGACGGATGGACTCATGGTATGGATTCGGGTCTTGTCTTGGACGGATTGGGTCATGTAACGGGATGAATGAGATGGATGGATTATGAGATGAAGTTACGAAAAGGGATTTTGTACGGAATGAGAGTTATGGGTTGATTGATGAAAGGGATTGATGATGAGATGAGATGTTGTATGATGCAATGGGAAATGGTTATGGATATGGTTATGGATATGGAAAAGGACAAAAAAACTTGAAAATGGAGATAGCATGAGTGTTAACATTACAAAAACGCACATAGCTTTCTCCCACTTGGTACTGACCCTAACGTGCAACGTGAACTGAAATGAGTGAAATGAGTGATGCTATTGTCTGCTATGCTCTGAAGTGATACGTGATGCTAACTAATGGTCCGAGACGCCTAATAAGAAGTAATGTCGAAGTTCTCTTAACTATCTAATGTATAACCTTCCAAATCTTTACTTGATACTTTGTGAAACTGTGAAATGAGTGATACCAGTGTCTGATACTGCTTTGAAGTGATAATGCTAATGGCCCAATATGCATTATTGAGTGATGCTATTACCTAGCTATCCAGTCTGTAACTCTCCAACTTTGGAACTGACACCTTCTCCTGAAGTTGTAAAATGAATGACCCTGGAGTTGAACATGCCTGACGGTGACCATGAAGCCCCATAATAATGTCCAGTATGCGAACAAGTGATGATGCGCTCTCTTACTGAGGAGCGGATGGGTGATAGTAAGGACTGCCAACAATGCAGACAGCTAATGAAGCTCCCATAAGAGAACCATTGTATACTCATACAAAAAACGTGATCCACGTCCCATTTACCAACAAAAAACTTACCACAATAACCATGGCTATAGTAATATTGCAATCAACGTCAACTACCGAGCAAAAAGCTACGCTAGCATACCTTTCTCTTTCTCTCATCACCTCGGCATCATCATCATCAAAGAAAAAGAACAAAAGAGGGAAACCGGTAAGTATTCCAGGACCCAGGTACGTAGTTATCCTGGAGCCTAGCTGGCTTACCTGGTACCTGGTCTGTTTGTACGTACGTACGTACGTACGTACGAGATCTCGCACACTACGAGACCAAGCACAGCCTCGCACTCGCTGACCCAAGCTGACGAGCTGACGAGGGAAGTTAACGAAAGTGATGAAAGTGAAAGTGACAGACAAGAAAGAACCAACAGGATCTAGATCTGGGCGGGCCTGTCTGGACTTGTGCCCTGGCTAGACAACTGACGACGCCCTAGCCAGACAAGACTAAGGACAGACGGACGCCTCGGAAAAATGAGATGAGATGTTGGAACTAACAAGACGAGTTCGACGATACGATTTCAAAGACCGAAGGGACGATTTCCAAAGACCGACGGACGATTTTCCGAATAAAACGGTCCAAACTCGGCCGAGAGTAGACAAGACATGGCAGCATGGCAGCATGGTTGAGAAAAAAAAAAAAAAAGATGGCTTGATCACCAACTTTCGACTAACTAACAAGCGCGAGACTGGGCGTTATCTCGGAGCAGTCGGAGGCGTTGCATGGGAGACTGGGAAGATGGAAAAAGGACGGACTGTGCATGAGCAGGCACTGGCAGGCTCTGGTGAAGTGAGAAAGCCGACGTGAACGGTGTGCCGGAGCAAACGGTTACGATAGCCGAACAGGAGCCATGCGCCGAGCAGCGAGCTACCTTCCCTCTTTGCAAATTCATGGCTCATGGCTCATGGCGTTCGGCGGAGATCATGAGGTCAAGCCTAGGCCTTGGCGGGGGTGTGTGTTAGTCGTTAGTCGTTAGATAGGAGAGATGGGCCATGGTGTACGAATATGAGCCGGGCTGTTCGGACAATTTGTTGAAGATTTTTTTGCTGTTGTAGGATTGGGATCAAGGTTTTGTCGGTTTGAAGCCAGTTGGTGACTGGAGTGAGACGAGTTTGAGGATCACGGCATGATGGTGATGGTGACGACGACGGAGGGTATTTCTGTTTTGAACTGACATTCCGTTCGGGCGCCGTACCCATTATGGGGCCGTCAGGATGCCATCAGGATGGGAAGAGATTTTCTTGTGTTGGATCCATTGTGTGATGTGTGTGTGTGAGTCGAGTGTTTGAAGATGCGCCCATGCCTCCCTGTTTCTCTTGGGACCGTGACTTCCACTTGGGACCTCCTCCATTCGTTACGCATGAACGGTGATGCATTATCTGAGATAGCGGCCCCGGTCACTTGATAGGTGCAAATCGAATGTAACGTCGTGTAACATTCTTTCCGCTTTCGAAGAAGGGTGAAGGGTGCTCCTGCTGCTGCTCTTTCCACTTCAGTTGTGCTAACTGCTGCTAATGTGCCTACTTTGTGCCTGCTGTGCCCGCCTCTTGCACATGTTACACACGCTTGCCCCCTCTGGGGCTATATGTGATTGTGCATCTTTATTCGCAAATTTGCACAAATTGGGTGGAGGATTGGAGATGGAGTCCCGCGTGTGGTCCCGTCTCCGTCGTCCTCCGTGTCCCAAGACAGGAACAGGCAAAGTAAGTATAGGCCAAGGTACACTATAATCCAAGGTTAACATCAGAGAGTGCCGCACTCCCGGGATTGCGGACTCGCACGTGTGGTGCCGTGATGATGGTTGATGATGATCTCGCTGCCCGTGTTTCGAGTATCGACAAAAGCGATCGAGCACTCCATTCAACAAAGCAACGAGAACGACGAGAAAAGATGCAAGATGACGGGCAACGACGCGCTGGAGATCGAGTCATGTCGTAAAAGGTTTAGCACCAAAATGGCAGGCGCTTCCACAAAAAAGAAGCCAAAGTTCCTTAGGGGTAGGATATAGTTCTACCAGACCGTCCCTCAACAGTTTCTGAACGGTAGAAAAAATAAACAGTTTAATTAGGTAGACTAAACTATTACGGGTAAGCACAATTAAGTTATTTACAAGTATAAACGGTCTAAATCTATAAAGACGCTTATATAGACGTCTCACACATATAAACAATCTAACAACGGTCTAAAATTACCAACGGTCTAAAAAAGGAGCGGTCTATATAAAAGAGATCTAAGGGCAAGGAAAACTATAATCCCGCTTAAATTAATTACGTAATAGGCCCGTATAGACCAAATCGTACCCCGATAGCCTAAAACCAGCGCACTTACACCCGCACCCGCACCCGCACCCAATATAACTAATTTACCGGCGCACCCAATACGCCCATATAACGTACCCAATGCCTAATGCCTTAACACTCCAATTTTAATTAATTATTAATAAATAATAAATTAAATAGAATTAAATATAATAATAAATATATAATATAATAAATTAATTATAATAGCTAACCCCAATTTATATATATATTAAACTATAGAAATTTACTATCAAACGGGGCTTAATTAAGAATAAAGGAGCAATTACCTTTATTATTTATATTAAAAGGGATTAAATATAATTACTAATCGTATAACAAAGGTAAATTAATAATGAGCTACTTATTCGGAATAACCTTTATTAAATTAGAGTCTATAATATATAATTCATCTACAAATTATACGATAAGAAAGTTCGTATTTTGTTCGGTTTCATTAATATCGTAGATAGGAGTAATAACGAAGAATACGTATATAAAGAATTACTCGCCTATTATATATAGAGGAATACTTCGTTAATATTAACTATCTAAATTAGTATATATATAGAGATTATAAAAGGAAGTATATAATAATTCCGGTATAATTAAGCTTCCCCTAAAGTACAAGCGTCGATAAAAATTAATTATATATTTTTAATTTTATCGAAGGCGTTACTAAACGCTTAATTTATTTAAACTACTCAATATAATTAAATATATACAGGCTAACCTTTATCGATAATATTAATTCGGAAAAAGTGCCCGGGTAGGGTTTAATAATATAATTACAATAAGGATACGTATTATAAAGTGATTAATATATTAAAATATAATCTAACTACGCGAATTTCTTTCCTAATCCTTCTTTACTACAATATTATATATACTAGCCGCAAAAGAAAATATAACGTTTAAACCCGAAGCCATCCCTATTATAAGTATAGAAATATTAAAATTAAAAATAGAATTAATAAACTTTATAATCCCATTATATAAATACGTACTTAATAACATATAATATCTTCTTCTATTAATATAATAAATAATTATTAATAATTAATATATTATTTTTACTATATTTATTGCAATAGGCTTTTAATAATACCTCTTTAAATATTTTAAATATATATCCCTCCTTTACTAGTAAATTTAGGGTTTTTCGGTAATATTCTAATATTAAAAAACTTAGGGCAATAGGGTTTTCGTATTTATTATCTAATTAAATTACGATTATAACGGCGGTATTGTTGAAATTTTTATTTAATATATTACGGCTTGGTAATAAAAATTCGAAGAGGGAGAGCGTAGTAGTACGCAAATTCTATAATAATTTAATTAGGACGGGTTTTTTAATTATTAATTTATTTAATAAAATAAAGTAGAAAGTCTATATTATATTTTTGTATTATAAGATATTCTTTTCCGGATTCTTATAATTAATTTTTATAAATAAGTTCTTTAATCCCTTATTTTCGCTATTAATATTAATTATATTAATAGGTTATTAATTTACTTATATTTGAACTCTATATATAGTATTATTAATAATATAATTAACGTATACCGGGCTTTCACTTCCTTATAATAAAGTCCGATATAAATATTCGGCTTTACTACTTATTATCGAAATTTAATAACCTTTTAGGAAGTAATTAATCGATTAATATTAATATTATCGTTAATTAATATACTTAACGGCTCTTCTATCGACCTTATCGGAATATTACCAATTACTTCCGCTATAATACTTATAGCCGTTAATACGCGGCGGGCTTTAACCTTAACCTAAACTCTAATATTAAAGTTTAATTCTATTATTTTAATTGCGGTACGATATAGTTTTTAAAAAACTTCGCGATCGAATCGCATATACCGGTCTATATTATATTCGTAGTTAGCTAATTCATCGGCCGATATTATCGCATTTATTTCAATTATATTAAATATATAATATATTATAATACAATTATTAAATATAAGATATTCGCCGAATATACTAATATCGATTTAATTTTTAAAGATTTCCTATAATACTTTAATAAATTTATCTTTGAAATAATAATTCCGTAACTATATAACGGATAATATTAATATATATACCAACTAATAAATATATTCTAATAAAGAATATTAAAGGATATAATATAGCGATTAAATCTTTCCCCATCCCAATAAACGTAATAAACGCCTAAATATTTAATAATATTCGATTATTACTATTAAACTTAAAACTTAATCAATAATAATCTAATAAAATATTTTCGTAATATTATTAAATTCCAAATAAGCGGCATTAGCAAGTCTTCCCCCAATGAAATTTAATACCGGAGTAATAAAAATAACGGGTAATAAATTTATCGAAATCCTAATTTTAGTAGAATATCGGTCCCTACCCGTTTTAATTTTAATTTAATTAAACCAACGGCGTTAACGTTCGACCTTAAAATAAGCCCGGCTATTAATAATAATATTATAGTTTAGGTTGCTTTATTCGGCTTTAGGGATTTCGCAATTTCGATATCCTTTATTAATTATTTAGGAAAGAACGCTACTATTTTTTTATTATTAGGGCATATCTCTAATAAAAATTAAAATAAAAGCGTAAAGAAAATATTCCTTTCCTTTAATCGTTATAACAATACCGTTTCTATTATTTAAAACGGTTAAAAGCTCTAATACTTTAATAATATTTTCGAAATTTAAATTATAGGGTCCTATAATAACCGGAAAGATATTATATTATTAAATAAACTCTTTTCGGAGGAAGGAAACGAATTATAAATATATACCTATTAAAGATTTATATATTATTCGATAAAGCGTAAACCTATTAACGAAGACTATTATAGGGATTAAAATAAGTAAAATCGAATTTATAACAAAACGTTCTACCAAAATATCTTTTCTAAATATCTCTATTTTTAATAAACCTAAAATAAGCGAAACTTTATAAATAAGAAGAATATAATTCTTCTTTTTATTATAAATTCGTCGGATAATAAACTTAAATCCCCTATTCTTATTAAATTCCCTTAAAGGATAAAAAAATCCAAAGGCCTTATTAAATTAAAATAATTAATTATATCCTAGAACTATATCTTCGGTAATAAACTCGCGGGGCTTAATAATTAAAATATATTCATTATTAATTAAAGGATGCGAATTAATATTATATAAATCGATTTTTAGGGTTATATTTCAACGTTAGAAGTTATTAATAAAATTCTATATTTTCTAGAATTTCGTTACCACTAGGACTTTAACGCCTTTATCCCTTTAAATAACCTTAAAATTCGGAATATCTAACTGATCATTAGGCGTAATAATATTATATAAATCGTAAATTCTATTATACTCATCCTTCCAAACTTCTAATACTTAATTATAATAAAACTTCGATATATTATATAATACGCCTTCGCAACGGTAAAAATAATCCTAATATATATATTTAAAATCGATAAAATCTCTAGGGAAAATAAAATTTTTTAATCTCGGGTAATAAATATATATACCCGAAATTATACGGATTAAGCCGGCCTATTAGGAAGAATAATATACTTCTATCAGAAAGTCTACTAAATAAACGAATTCGAAATATATATATTTAAAAATCTTTAACACTAATAACCTTCGTATAAAATCGATAAGGTTTAAAAAGAATATATCTTATTTAGGATTTTTAGCCATTTCCTTATTATTAATATCGAATACGCAAATCGTTTTAACCGAGGATATTTTCGTTAAATTCAATAATAAAGTCGTAGAACGCATCTTTATTAATAGTATTATTTCTCTAATATAACACTTAAGGGTATTAATAATACCGGGTAACAATACAATTTTTCTATTAGGATTAAGAAAAAGGCTAAGGATTTCCTTCAATATTATATACTAAGTACGGGAAATATTATAGCGGACGTAATAAAAATTAAAAACCAATTTAAAATCATTAAAAGTATAAGGTTTCTAGAGTATTTCAACAACCTTAAACTTAATAAAAACATTCTTACCCTAGACAAAATCTATACCAGACGGCCTAAAAAAAGGTAAGGGAGGAAACTAGAGATTATCGTCGTCGTCCTCTAAAATTTCTACTTCGTTAATTTTATCGTCGAATTTATCTACGGCATTATCTTAATAATCCGCAAAATCTCGAAGCTCTTTTATAAAAAGGAATTTAAAATCGGGCTCATCGGCATCCTTATCGATATTATATACTAATATCCTAGCGAAATCGATCTTACTAAAATCCTATTATTATAATATATTAATAAAAACCTTTTTATATATTATTATTAATTTACCTAAAATTCAATAAAATCCTTATATTATTCTAACTCCCTAATTTCCGAATTATAGTCACTCTAATTATTTAATAGGGGCTCGAATATACTATTATTTTATTCTAAGGTTTTATCCTAACGAGGGTATTTTAGTTAAATAGAGCCCGTATTAAATTAGGGCCTAAAATAATTAGGACCCGTAATAGTATTTTAAAATTAAGATTATTAAACTACTTACTATCTTCTTTCGGCGCTACGTTTATCTATTACTTCGAACTCGGCTAGTTTATTTTTTCCGAATTTTAAGCGGCCTATTTTAATAATACGGGGCGGTGTTAAAATTAAAGCCACTACAATAATACGCATACTCTTTCTAATCGATTAAAAAAAATACGGCGATATTACTAAGTATTAATTTATATATTACTAGATTTTTAAGCGAATTAAATATTATATAATTAAAAAAAACGAAATCGCTAAAGGAAGGTTTTAATAATTACGGATTAAAAATATAAAAATCGCCAACCCGCTACCGAAAGTCTAAATAGCCCGCGCTCCGCCATTTATTGCGACTATAATAACGTAATTTAAATAATATAATAATAAATAGTAAAAAGGTCGTTTCCTTAACGGTTAAAAATTTTCAAAAAATTCTAATAATAATATAAAAAAAGAAAAAAAAAAAAGGAAAAAAAAAATCACATCGACGCAATAAGAATAATACCACTAGAACTACCGGCATTATTAAAACTATTAATACTAAAACTACTAATTCGAAATTCCTTACTAGAATCCTTACCGCTACTACCGCTACTAGAACCACCGCCGGCAAGACTACCGCTAGTAATACGACCGGTATAGCCGGTATGAACCGCATTACGGACAGCGCGGCTAAGGGGAGGGGGGCGGTATCGATTTCGAAGCGGGCTATTAAATTATTAATAATTATTAGCAAAATGAATACGGAAAAAAACAATCGCAATTAATATACCTAAAATAACTATATTAATAATATTATAATCCTTATTCTTCTTCTTCTACCTCTTAATAATTATAAAGATTTTATAAAAATTATTTTTATCGACTTTATTAAATTCGCTCTTATAAGGAACGTTATCGTAGAACCGGAGTAGCCTTTTCCTCGCCTTCGCCCTAACCCCCTCCTTATTATTATTTTCTTCGATATTATATTAATATTAATATAAACTTTCAATATTAATAACGACGAAAAAAAATAAAATAAGATATATACTCTTTAAATTTAGCGCGGAGGTAACTAACCATTTCGATAGCGAATCCCTTAAACATCTCTATAATATATTAATTTTATTGAATATTATTAATATAATTAAGATATTACTTATATTCGATATAATATTTACCCAAATCCGTCGATTTTCTATAATCGATATAATTCTTCATCCAATACCAGACTTTAAAAAAATTTTCCTCGCTCTAAGCCGTATAGTAATATTCCTTAAAGCGGCGGGCGGAAGGGGTATACTCGGGATCGAAGAGTTTAGAATAAAGAGCCGTCTTTATATATTCCAATATAACGGCCTATATATATATAAATTTCTAAATATTCTTATAATATTCTATAATATCCGTAAAATAATTGTACTAACTTATATATTATTTAAGACCTCCGATTTCCGATATTTTTAATAATTTAAAAACTTTTCGTACAATTATATATATCGACGAATTTCGGCGCCGATTCCTAGACCCAATAAAGATTCAATACGCTAAACCTCTTTAAATATTATATTAATATTTTAATAGAAATATTTCATTATAGTAATTTAATATAAGAACTAATATATTAAAAATATTCCTAATATAAAGAAATATATGCCAATAGCATTCCTTATCGATATTCTATTGTAAGGCGTCCCTAAAAGTAATAATTTCATTATTATTAAAAACGGGCTTCCTTTTACAATACTTTATAATTATCTTCGAAGCGCCGGCCTATTAACGAATTATCTATATTAATATTAATATTATTAGTATTTATATTAACATATAGTGAACATTTAGGTATATTTCCAAATATTAATTTACTTTAGGGGCGGGTAGGTCGTAGCCGGCCTCTTTATCGTTTAATTCGTTAAAATTATTATCGGCTATCTAAAGGGCATTTATAATAAGTAATTATCTAATATTAATTCCTTCGGCGCTTATATTAACGTTAATACTATAATAAGTATTATATTAGCTAGGTTAATTATTAATATATATATAATAATATATAGGATATAATATAATATATAATAGAAGTGTCGTAAGGATAGTAGTAATAATCGTCTGCAAATGTTACGGTTAATTACTTTAGGGGCTACGAAAACATCGTTAATAATACTAACCGTACAATAAGAATATACTAGAAAAAATATAGGGAAAGTAAGAGTCGAATCTTTAATTAATTATTATTATAATTATTTAGAAGAAATTTAATATGGCCTTCAAAATTTTTTTTTCACTTTATACGAACCCTATAATGATTCTATCGTAGACTTTGGGAAAAAACCCCCTCCCGCTCTTGCCTATTTAATATATAGGTAATCTTTTAAACTATCTACGGTTTTAAACCGTTTATCGACCATTCAATTAATAGATTGCTTACTCCTACAATAGTAAAAACGTAAAACCGTATAATTACCGTTCTTATTATAGATTATAAATACCTTTAATAATTTAAAAATATCGATTATCGTACAAATTATTTAAATAGATTAGGCCGTCTAACCACAACTATTAAATTGTAAGCGGGCTAGTAGACGACCTTTACGCATAGACTATCAGGAATAATCTGGAAAATCGACCGCTAAAATGAATAACGGTTTACACACATAACGGTCAACTTTATAAACCCTTTACACGCAAAGGACCGTGGGCACACTCTTTATAGAAATCGATTGAAAATAGTCGGTCTAACCAAATCGGGTTCTGCAGCTAAGTCGACTTGGCGAGACACACCTAGGACACACCCCATGTCTCGCCTATACACCCCCCACCCCTGTCTATAGTCCCAGAGTCCCCAGTGCGGGCACTTGTTTCTAGCATGCTAGAGGCGCGGAAGGGTGTGTGTTTGTTCCGTGGCCGCGGGGGAAGGAGGTCTGGATGGAGCCTTCCAATATGCACAAGGTGCATCCTGTACAGTGGAAACAGTGGGAAGAAATCCGAGTCGTCAGTCCCACCAAGGTCCGGTCCCAAGCTGGCCTAGCTGTCTCCTCTTCTCTCTTTCCCTCCCGTCAACGGTCCTTCCCTCATCCCTCAGGGTAAAAAAAATGAGCTGGGGACGGGGACGGAGCTCGTCCTCCTTGTGAGCTAGATCGACTGCGAACTCCTGCAACGTGCGTCATTATGGCCCGACCACTTTGCGACACCCATCGCCAACAAAAGTGACCCCTTCAGACCGTTTTTAATAATCCCCGATATCCTTCGGACCTCTCTCAAGAGGACCAGGCCTGCGCAGTCCGCTCATCATTTTTCTTTTCTTGCCTCCTTTCGGGAGCGCTTCCAGTCGCCCCGTGAGTCCGTGTGAGTGCTCCAGACAGTCTCCGACTCCTGGCTTTCCTGGCGCCGTGTGTCCAAGGTGTCGCGCTTGTGCAAATGACCAATCTGTTTTGTTTTCCTGTGGTCTGTCAGTTTTCCCTTGTCCCTTTGTCGCCCGGGTGTCCGATCTGTCTTTTTGTTCGGTTCTGTCGACGGCGTGGATTGAAATACCCGTCAAATAAAAAGGTGTGTCAATCCCCTTGTCCTTCCACTTTCTGCCCTGAAAGCATGTCGGCCTGTCAATCAGAATGGGGCAAGTGCCTTTTGCTTCCGGGACCGCACGCACGCACGCAGCGAGCAGCAGCAGCGCCTGCCCTCGCCTGCGTCGCCTGCGATGCGCCTGCCTTTTCGGTTTTCAGCGCCCAAACTTGCCCAACAGAAAATGGCAGGCGCACATGTCGGTCGGCTGGTCCGCTGCCTCTGCACCGCAGTGCCTGCTGCGCTTCCACGCCGGTTCGGACGAGGGGTAACCAAAAAAAAAATAAAAGTCGAGGCGATGACGGAAAATGATAACCGGAGGAAAGAGATTGAATGTCTTGCTCCTCCTTGCATCTCTTTTCTTGACAATATCGGGGAAGAAAAAGACAATTGGACGGGCCCGGAGCTGGAGCCGGAGCCGGGCCCTTTTGATGGTTTTTTTGTCTCGCCTTTTTGTCCTTTTATCTTTCCAGCGCCCGGGAGGACGGGAGAGCACTGTATCGGGTGTCTTTTTGGGGGACTACAGGGCCTTTTGGAACCCCTGTCCGTCATTGTGTTGGTGTGTGTGTGTTGAACTGTTGTGCACCCTGGCCGTTCCAATAAATCCGAAAATCCGGGCCCCTCTCACAAAAGCCCAGCCGTTTCTGTCTCTCCTCACACGCACTCTCACAGCGCTCACCATGCCCGCTCCGTGCCTGTGCTCCGTGCTCCGTGCTGTCCCCTCCCCTCCCTCCCTTGTCGCTGTCCTCTGGGAAGTGCAGCGCGGACGGTGCCGTGGTGCCGATGATTTTCCTCACGTCATTGGTCTTGGAGGAACGGGCTGTCGGGGCTGACCACTAAGAAGGGAGAATTGTGCATATACACCTTACCCGTTTGGGGCCGTTTTTGTCTGGGCGTGTCCGGGGTCGTCCCCTGGCCCTTTGGCTATTTGTCCTCATTTCCTCTCTCTTTTATTTTTGTCACATTTTCTGTGAAGAGCAGACGTCTGGCACAGTATCGCTCGCGTCGCTCTCGTGGGTGCACTCGCTTGTTGTTGGGGCGCTGTTGGCAGCTGTTTCTGGCCTAGCCGTTGCTGCCAAAAGGGCTTCTTGGGAGAGAAACCACCACTGGCAGCACCGCAAAACCGACGGCCCCTCCGTCCGCTTCGGCTTCCCTTTCTGTGTGGAAGGTGCTCTCTTTTCTTCTTTTCCCTTTGTTTTCCCACACAGACAAGCCAGCCCAGTCACCTCTTGCCCCAGGTGAAACACAGGAAACGACCAGGTAGACCAGGCTCTCGCGTCTGGACATGCTGCGGTGATGCTGCTTGGTAATCGACCTGCCCATTCGCACCCATTTCGACACACACTACGGGGTTTGCCAACTCTCCGCCGCTCGCAGCTTTCGCTCGACTGCCTCATTTGGGGATACTCTCTTTTTGTATTGTTGCGCGCCGCGGGAGAAATGCGTCTCTAGAGGCCAAAAGACAGTCAAAGATTGAGGGAACATGACACAGATGGATTTCGACCATTCTGCTTCCAATTCGCAATTCCTCAATCCTTCCCCGCCCACTTGAATTCCGACTGTCCAAAAGCCTGACGCCGTGAGGTGGTAGTGTCTGGTAGTGTTGTGGCTATCTGGCAGTTGTGAGGAACCATTAGTCTCTGAGCACAGACCACCTAGTCTCAGTTCTTAGACCCACTAACCTCCGAACCCCACCCCCCCCTTTTCTGCGGTAGCAGGTCTGAGCGCGTTTTGCGCAAAATGGCCGTCGAAAATAGGGGTAAAAGACAAAATATTGAATATTTAAATAACGAAAAATTATATAGTTACAAAAAGTATATTATAAGGATGGCCTCAACGAGACGGTTCCAACGGTACTATTTTTGAAGTGCACGGACCACTCCTTGAGGTAATGCAACGTTAAATAGGAAGAAGGAAAAAAAATTATTAACCCCTTCGAAGTTGCATTACCTCAATAAGTAGTCCGTATACTTCAAAAATAGTACCGTTGGAACCGTCTCGTTAAGACCATCCTCATAATATACTATTTATAACTATAAGAATTATATTCATTTAAATAATTCAGAGTGTCTCAAATTCTAAAGATTTGATAGCCGACGGAAGAATATCTTTAAAGTTAAATTTATATAAAAGAGTGGTCCGAGCGCTTTGAAAAAATAATCTATAAAACGGCCTTGAAAAAACTATCTTCCGCTATATTTTATTTTTATCTTATTATTTTTCGTTATTTAATTATTAATAAAAAACCTTTAATAAGAGTTGAAAATTTATATGGGAATTTTGCAGCCGACGGCCATTTTGCGCAAAACGGTAATAGACCTCCTCTCACTAAAGTTCGAGGAGAGGAGACCCACATTTTGTAGGGTGGGTCCGCTGAGCGCCGTGGAGGAGGTTCTGTGGAAGAGACTACAGACCACCCCACAACGACACTCTACCCCACCCTAGGAACTGGGTGGGTCTCCGCGAACGAAGTGAGAGGAGGTTTGTATCGATTTTGTGCGATTTGGCCATAGGCGACAAAACTCCTATACAAATTTTCAATTAAATTAGATATAATTTTATATTCACTTTTAAATATCTTTATAATAATAATAGATATTTATAATTTAACGGCGTTAGGTATTTTATTTTCCTTTTAACTTTTCTTTTCCTTTTTTTTTTTCTCTAATACATTTTATAATTCTTAATTAGTAATTACTTAGGGGTTATTCTCGTAGATAATAAAATGTGTTTTTAAGGATTATATATTATATATTAATTAATTTTTATCTAGATATTATTAAATTATATAGGAATTATGGCATAGTTTGAATCTCATTCCGGTAATATTTTATATTTTATTAAATAATTCGAATCTATTATTATATTCGCCATTTTATTATACCCTAACCGGACTTCCTAATAATATATAGCTATAATTATTAAATATATTAATTTAAACGAATATTAAGAATTATAACGTCGGTTTATTTATATTATTATCCGTCTTTTATTTAACCCGGTTAATTTAATAAAATTTAGTAATACTATCCGTCGTTCCCGTATAGAATAAATTAAATATATTCATTAGATTATTTATTAATACGGCGATATTATCTTTATTATAGTTATTAAATTCGGTAAAAGTATTATTTTCTAAATTATTTTAATTATTTTACTTTATAAAATTATAATTCAAATTATCCCCCTAAATCGGCTAAATTAAAAATAGAAGGATATTATTACCCAATATTATAATATTAAACTATTTTTTATTAATTAAGACTTTTATAAAGTATATTACACCTTTAAGAATCCCTTCTTATATTTAACCTATTTTTAATTTTTATAAAAATAATAAATTTTGGAAGCGTATAATTTTTGGATATTATATTTATATCCTCTTCGGTCCCGAATAAACCTTATATTACCGTTTCTTTAAATATCTTCGCTCCCCCGAATTCGTTAATCGTATAATATTTATAATTATTAACGAATTTTATATTATATATTAATAGCGTAATTTCTAATTTAAATTCGCGGACCTTTATTAATTTCGGCGTACGCTTCTACTCTCTATTTTATAATTTGGCTATACTACTATATTAATTAAAGAATCCGAAATATATATACAAACGTATACCGGTTTTTAATTATTTAATAATTTTCTAAATTCTTTTTATATTATCCGTACGTTAATCGATTAATTTAATATCGGTATTATCTTCGATTATATTCTATTTAACGAAACCCAATATTTCGAATATTTTAAATTCTTATTTATTCCGACCGATTCAATTATATTAAAAATTATTATTTATATTAATAATAAAAATTCAATTAATAAAGCGAGGAAATACTTTATTTTAACGTTAATTAGGCGTAAAATTCGCTCCCCGATTACCACCCCTCTAATTATCTAAATTTATTATTCGTATATCCGACCCGCGGATTAAGAACGGTTTTATTAATAATTTATTACTCCGGATTCTTAATATTAAATTATTATATTTATTATAATATTAAATATAGGAATAAATATATTCGACGTTATTCGTATAATATAATATAACGAAGTTATATTTTAGGATATTATTAATCTATAATAGCGTTTCGGGTGTATTATACGCGGCGGTAGGCTAAAAATAATTTATTTTTTTGCGCTTTATTAGTATTTCGATAAATTCGGATATTTTTTTAATTTAATTATTTCACATTAAATAGAAGCGGATAATAATCTATTCGGTTTTAATTTAGAATTTTCGTAAACGTTATTTATTTGAAGCTCCGCTTCAACGGGTCTTGAGAAAGAAGTGTTGAATAAACACGGAGTGAGCAGAGCGTTGGCGGAGCTTCTTCTATAATGAGACCTATACCCCTGTCATTGCCACGTTAATCTTCCCGAAGTTTACCCGCGATTTCTCAACCTGCAATTGGCTGGAAAAAGTTTCTCGACCTGCAATTGGCTGGATTAAACCCCCTATCCCTGTCCACCAAGCTCGCTTAGGGCTTGGCATTTGAAAGTGGGTCCTATCAAAACAAAGTGGGTACCAAAATGATGAGTAAGCTGAGACGAGTACAATGGTACCACTCACGTGACCGTAGCTGGCCTGCCGGCCGAGAAAAACGGCTTTGAAAAAAAAACCGACGGATGGAATTTCGAAGGAAAATTTTCGAAAATTTCACTAAGTCCTCAAGGTTTCTCGCCTACCCGGCACTTTAAAAAAATAAAAATAAATCTAGCCGCTAGAAAGGGAGGGGGGGGGGGGAGGGATAGTAAATTCTAATAATAATAATAAAAAAAATAATAAAAATAATAATGAAAATAATAATAAAATAATAATTAAATAATAATAAAATAATAAAGGAAAAAAAAGGTAAAAAATAATATATAATTATTATAATAAATAAACCTATAGTACATCTCAAGACCTTCGTTGAAGCGGAGCTTCAAGTAGAATTCTGCCCCTTTGGAGTACTAAGGTAAAATTTGCCGCAGGCAAATTTTGCGGGGGTACGGGGGCGGCAGCCCTCGTAATTGCCGATATTTACAATATAATTTAATTTTAACCCTTTTACTATATTGGGCCCGGTAATTCGTTTAATATAAATTTCGAATTCAATATTTTCACCGATAATATTCGCCCTAAGAAATAATTTTAAAAGAATATTAGTAAACGCATTACATTAATTATTAACTACCCTAATATATATAAAATTACTAATACGAAGTACTTTCGGTCCGTTATCTTCGGGATTTTTTAAAATTAAATTGATTTTATAAATAGGAAGTAAGTACGTATAATTTATTATAATAATTATAACCATTAATTTAATTGGATAGAAGCGCTCTTTAGTAAGGTTAAATTATTATTTAAAGCGCCGAAATTTATATTATAAATTAAATTACTTTTATCTCGTTTAAATAGCTTTTTTATAGATTGCTTTAGGTTAGACTATTTTTCTAATATCGATTTCCAATTATTATATATTATCCTTATATTACCCGAAATTTTATAATAAGTTATTTATATTATAATCGTAAATAAAATATTAAATATAATTTATAATTTATTTAATTTTATTTAGCGCGCTCTTTTATTATAGGAGTAGGAATATTTAAATATTTACGGATAGGACTTTTTTTAAGAATATAGGAAAATTATATCCGATATTAAATTTATTTATATTAATAAGTAAAATATAATTATTATTGAAATAATAATAGGTAGGGAATATAATACGTAACCTACCCTATTTATAATTTATAGGGCCGTATTATATATTATATACCTATCGGCCTTATTTCCTATTTTAGAACTATAATTAATTAAATACCGTACCGCCGGTAATAATTATAAACGTTACTAATAAAGTTATTCTAAATCTCGATTTCGCGGCAATTTATTTATTTTAATTCAATCCTTTTATATTTTATTCCTATAGGAATTATTTACCTTTACGTAATTTATTTTCGTAGGATTAAAGTAATAAAAATAATAATTAAGTTAATTAATTCTAATAGGAATTAAGGTATATAGGATTATTTCGATTCTTATTAGAATTAATATATACAAATATTTTTTAATTCCTATTAAAATTAATATATACCTATTTATATTCAATTAATTAATATTTATTATTTATTATTCGAGGCGTTATATTATTATTATCCGCCCGCTAATTGCCGGAAATTATAATACTCTAATTACGAAACGCTAAATTTATTTAAATTTTAGTAATCCTTAGGATAAATATAAATACGATTATATATAATTTTATAAATTTTATTAAAAAGACAATATATAGCGTAATATAAGTATTTAGCTTATTTTTATAAATCCTTTATAATTTGTAATTTTATAGCCGATCCTGCCTTTTATTTATATACTTTCGTAATATTTATTTAAAAGACCGTTTCGAATACATTTATATTGGGGCTAGGAGGGAATTTATAAACGTTGCTATTTATATTAAATTATTAATAATAAATTTATTTATTCGGCTTCGTACCCGTTGTATAATTGAGGGTTAATATATTTTTAAAAACGGTAGGGGTAGAAGGTTATTTATAGAACCGGACGTAAATATATCGCGTAATAGTGAATTTAATAATTTCGACGTTAACTTTTAGGAGGAAAGTAAAAATTACTTAAATTATAGCCTATATAGAAGCGGTATAGGGCTAGCGGCGTAGGGAATTAAGGGCGTAATTATTAAAATAAATTAAACGATATTAAATATATATTATTTACCCTTTAATTTTAAAGGTATATTCGTCGTATAAAGACTGGAGTAATTAGAAGTCTTCGTTTTTAATATATATTATTATTACGGTATATAAAGGTTATAAAAAGGGAAGAAGATAATTATTAAAGAATTTAGACGAAAGAAAGATATAATTTATATTATATCCGTATATAAGTTACGTATTATTAATATAGGATTTAAAATAGATTTCTTATACTTTATTAACGTATAAATTAAATAATATTAAAATAATATAATAAATATAAAAAATACGCTCTCTTTAAATTATTATATATTATTCTATTTATATCGAAGTTGGGGTATTTTACCTTTTTTTAATATCTCCGCCTTTAATTTAATATATTAATTGAATATTATTTTAATTTCCGCCCGTATAATAGGAATTTTTACGTTTAATTTAGCTTTAAAAATATATATTACATTTTATAATATAACGTTTTAAAACTTTACGTTTTAAAGCGCTTTTACGCGATATTTACCGATTTTTAAAGATAATATACGTAATTGCGTATCGATAAAAACGAGAACTCTCTCTATAAATATATTATTTTACTCTATTAATTTATTTATTTTTAATTCTAATTTTTATAAATAAATTAATAATATATAGGGCCCCCTATTTCGCTTTAATATATAAATCTTTTAATTAATATTATTTATTATAATAAAAATTTACATATTACAAACGAATTCGAATAATATATTATTATAATACGTAAATATTTAAATATATTAATATATAATATAATTTTTTATTTATAAGGGTAGGGGGCTTATTTAACTCTTTTATATTCCCCGGTTATAAATAGGGTAGAGGATAGAATAGGAAGCGAACTTTATTTATTAGAAATTCGTTTTTCGGTCTTAATTTAAATTAATTCGGCGAATATTACGAAATTTATAGAATTAAATTATTATAAACCGGGATGCGATTTTTCTATCCTAAGGGAAGAATTCGAAATATTTATTTAAAATATCGCCGATTATTATACGTCCCGCCGATAACCGCTTTATTTGATATATTCCCGAATATTATTATAATAGGGTATTTTAAATAATTATTAAATAAAATTATTATATCCCTCTAATTTATTTCTTCGTTACCTTTAACCTTATCTTTAATAATTTTAATTTTAAATAATATTACCCGTCTAATAAATAAAGGTTAGGCGATAAAAGCTTTATATAATAAAAATAGGGTCCTAAGTATAGGTAGAATTTTCGGCGTATAATTAATTATATATCCTATTTATTTTTCCCAAAGAATAATTTAAATCGCGGGGCGTATTACGATATTATTAAATATAGAAAATTCGTTAGCGTAGAAGAGGTCGAACGCTTTAGCTTTAAAATAGGTTTATAATTAGAATTAGTAATCTTTCGGCCATTAATTACTTAAGGGGTATTCCGAAAAAAGAATTATTAAAATAGTAAATTAATAATAAGATTTAGATTTAATCGTTTTTAATACCTAAAAGTCGAAAAGTTTTAAAATTATATTATACGGAATTAAATATAAATCTTCGGAATCTAATTTTATTTTTAGGAAGCGAATTTCGTAAACGATTTATATATATTTAATAAGAATTTAAACGCTATAAACCTTAAGGTTCCTTTTTATAATATAACGGAAAGGAAAATTATTTAAAATATTAAAAAATAAGAACGGGTTTTTTTACTTTTAAAGTATTAATATAATTATTACGAAGAATTGGGTATTATTTATTTAATTAACCTAATTAAATCCCTTCGTTAATATAAACTCTTAATTAATATTTCGTTTATTATTATAAGGGTATAAATTACCGAAATTACTATTACCTATAGGTAATTCATTATTATATATCGTTTTTATTTTCCTTTTTTTAAATAATCGTTAGGTAACGAAGTGCGCTTTTAATTTATTATCCCGACTTTTGGATTTAATATCTTTATAAAATTAATAACTATTAGAATTATTCGATTATTAAAAGTATAAATTAAACGAAATTATTAAACGTAAATAATAAAATATTTATATATTAAGGATAATAGTATTTATATTATTATCCTTAAAAGTATTTTCTATAATAATATATTTATTATTTTATTTAATAAGCCTATTTACGAAATAAATAATAAATTAAAAGTTTAAAGGTCGCTTATAATACGCTAAAAATACCGAAATATTTATAACGTAATTAGCGAAAAGTTAAATAAGGTATTTTAATAATTAAACGGTAATACGAAATAATAAATTAATATTTATAGGTTATATTTAGAGGCGTAAATAATAGAAAGTAGAAAACGAAACCTACCCGCGAAACGAATAATGAATTAAAGACCTAAGGGCCGCTCGTAATATATTATAAAGATTAAAAATATTTATTAATATAATATATAAAAGGCTAAATAAAATATTTTAATAATTAAATACGAAAAGATATAATAATAATTAATAATTATAAATTATATTTAAAAGCGTAAAGAGTAGTAAGGAATAAAGAATATAGGGAATAAATTGGAATTAAAAAGGAGGGAGGTCTTAGGAAATAAAATCGGAGGTAAAGTAATTTCGTTTTATTTTTTAAATTTTCTATTAAATTATATTATTTACGAATTTTATTATATATTTTAACGTTATTAATTATCCTTTTAAAATATATTTTCCGTATTATTTTAATAATAAATTATATATTAGGGACTTTCCTTATTGAAATAATAATATTTACGCAAAACGTTATATAGGGCGCCAAAAATGGATATTAAATAGAAGTTCCGTATAAGTGCGTAAATATATTAAATTAGAATATATCCGATATTTAGTTATTAATCCGTAATACCGGCGTTAAA
This sequence comes from Sordaria brevicollis, assembly GCA_033439795.1. Taxonomy (NCBI): domain Eukaryota; kingdom Fungi; phylum Ascomycota; class Sordariomycetes; order Sordariales; family Sordariaceae; genus Sordaria; species Sordaria brevicollis. Next base: position 2,184,611 of record JAUTDP010000010.1, read on the forward strand.
TTTATTAAATAGAATTTATCTATTTTACCGCTTTTTTTATTTTATAATTAATTATTAATTAAAGTATTATATATCCTTAGTAATAAATTTATAAAGTAATTTACTTTAATTATATATATATAACTCTTAATTTAATATTTACCTTATACCAATTAACGTATCGAAAAGGGGTTTAACTATATATCGTTATAAATATAACTATTAAGCGAACGAATCGATTAGGTTCTTATATTCGGTAAAGCAAGGTAATCCGACGCTATATCGGTTATATTATTTTATTAATATCCGTTTTGAGAATTAAATATAAATAAAAATATAATTCGCTATAATAATAATTATTTACCTTTACTTTTTTATTTATTATATATTATAAATTCGTTTTATTATTTTATTATTATATTTTAGTATTATTATATACCGAATACAATTATAATTATTATAGGTTTATATAGAATTATTAATATTAAGTGGGAAATTATATTTATAATTAATTATTAAAATTTCTAAACCCTAAATATTTAATACCTCTACGGCCTTTAATAATACCCGGCCTTTATTTAATTTAATTTTATATTTTTTTAAATTATAAAGGTTAATTATAAAAAGAATAATTTAAATAAAATAAAATAAATTCTTTATAATTTATAGGGCGCTTCTATTAATTATCGCTAGAATTAGCCCGGTAAATAATAATATAATTGCGAACGTATTTAACCGAAGCCTCGGGTATTTAAATTATTACTTTATTATTATATACGTCGCCGCTTAGGAATTTATAAATTATTTATATATTTACTACCTTACCGAACTATTGGACGAACCGATATTCATCCTTATTAAAAGAACCGTATCCGTTATTATAATACGTATTCTTATAATTTAATTAGGATTTATATTTATAGATTTTACCTATATTATTATCGTTAGGAGGGTAAATACGGTTATAGAGAATATTAGCTTCCTTTATTTTAAAAGTACCTTTAAATTACTTTCCTTTAAATAATTTGAAGGAGGGGCGAGGTAATTAAATTATATAATTTATAACGACCTAAATAAATTCCTTTAATTCGCAATCTTCGTTACTTATTCCTACGGAAATTTATTATTTAAAAAGGATTATTATCCGGTTAAAACGTTTTTTTAGAATTTTATAATAATACTTTATATCGTATAAATTATATTCCTTATCGAATATTCAATTTAATTAAAAACGTCCGGTTTTAAGAAGGCGTATTTTTCTAATAACGACGAAGTATTAATCGGTATAGGGCTTTATTACAATTAATATATATTTTAAAATTACAATATTATAGCCGGTTATTTATATATATAGCGTATAAATATAATTTTTTATAAATTATTTAAATTTATTAAAGAGTATATTTATATTAAAATCGTTTTGAATATTATATACGATTATAATTATAAAATAAAGTATTTAAATTTATAATTTAAAAATTTTAACGTACTTTTAAACCTAAATTACAACCTTATTTAAAATTCCCTTCGAATTATTAAGAACCTAATTATTAAATTTATTAAATAAAAGGTTTTTAATAATTATATTTACAATTTTCTTTATACGAATTAAATATTCGCTAAGGACGTTTTTAATTTCGAAAATATTAATTTAATTTCTAGATTTTTTAACGTTTATTCTTATAGGAATTGAAATAAATCCTTTATCAATTGGGCTAAATATCCCGTTATTAATTTAATTTTTAAATCCTTTAGCGTTTATTTTTATAGGAATTGAAATAAATCCTTTATCGATTAGGTTAAATATCCCGTTACTAATTTAATTTTTAAATCCTTCGGCGTTTATTCCTATAAGAATTAAAATAGATCCGGAATTAATTAAATTAAATATTCCGTTATTAATTTAATTTTTAAATCTTTTAACGTTTATTCTTATAGGAATTAAAGTAAATTCGCTACCGATTAAATTAAATATTTAAAAATTATTTCTAGCGGGAATAATTTTAAGACCCTTTATTCGTTTTTCGTTGCGTATATACAATACCCGGGCGGTAATTGGAAATTAGGATTTAAAACGTTTATAGCCCCGTTAGGCCGCCGAATTAAAATTTATACGATTATTTTTATTATTAGAATTAAGGTCCGGCGGAAATCGTTTTAACGTAGTAAAATTATTATTCAAATTAATAAATTCCTTATTTTTAAGGGCGGGTATAATATTATAGAAGTGAATAGGGTTTACCGTCGAAGGGTTAATACCCTTATTATTTTTTCCCTTAATCCTTTTATTAATTTCTTTAATATTCGGTACTTTAACCTCTTTATTTTCGACCTTTATTTTAAATATTTAATTACTTTACGTTAAATATACGCTATTGCGATTTATTATTTGGTTTTAGATTTTACATTTTTTATAGCGGGTTTAATATATTATTTAACGAAATACGTAATAATATCTTTTTCTATTCGTTTAAACGTTTTAAAAATCTTTTATACCGTATTAAACGAATTTTCGGAATTAGTATAATATATACCGATAAAGGGAATAAAGGAATCGAAAACGTCTTAGTCGATTTTATATCCGGTTTTTATAGCCTTTATAATAATAAATGAAAAATGCGAATATATTTCGCTAATAATTATCGCCTTTTTATTATAGTATATAAAAATACTCTATAGGGGTTTAGTAATTTAAATATATTTATTAAAGGTATATAATATTAAATATTTTATAGCTTCGTATTTATATAACGTTTTAAAATATAGACCGGCGGCGTCGGGAATATTTAATAGATTTAATCGGAAGTTAAATATAAATTCGTAAACTTATTAGATAAAAATATTAATATATTACTTTCCTAAGTAAATTAATAGAAATTTACCTTATAGAGGATTCGCTCCTCTATTTAATCGTAAATAATACTATATATAATCGGAAGGAATTATTCTACCGGTTATTATTATTCGATTTAATATAAACGATTTAAATATTATAAAATAGTATTTATATTTTAAATTAGTCCGAAACCGATTCCAATATAGTATTAATAATAAAGGTTTAAATTAGCGGTATAAATTGCGGAATTTAGGATTAAAATATTAATATATTTAAAAAGGTTATTCTAATTTTAAACGATTTTTAAACGTTTAATTTATAATTAATTAGAAAAAATTATTTAAATTTTAAACTTAACTTTCCGTAGAATAAAATAAATTATTTTATTTATTGTTAATAGGGTACGTTTATTTATTCCTATAGGAGTAAATTATTTTTTACTCTAATTAGAATAAATATAAAAGGGTATAAATTTATATTTATAATTATAAAGAATTAGCGATTACGAGGACGCGTTTATAGGTTATTATAATTTTTATACATTTTTCGATAATTTAAATAAATAAGGGCAATTACCCAAAAATTTAATAGAATATATTAAATCTACTAGAAGGCGGTAATATATTTCTATTTTATATTAAATATACGAATATATATAATTAGCCGCTATTGAAATTGAATTTAACGAATCGATTTATAACGTCGGTACTTAATTTAATATTAATTAATTCCGTATATTTAATCAATTTGAGGATTTCCTTCTTATTTTTACCGATTAATTATATAATATCGAATAGGGTACTTTTAATAATATTATTACTAAATTAAACGTTTAGGTCCTATAATAATATAAAATAATTATATATATTTTGGGCGAAGAATTAAAGTAAACGGATTAATGTTATATTTAAATTTATTATTTTATTATCTTTATTAGAGGTAAATTCGCTATTTTCGGTATTAATTATAAGCGCGCCGGTAATATATTATAAGAAGCTATTAATATATTCCGTAATAGTATTTATATAAATATTATAATTGAAATAGATAATATTAATTTATATTAATAGGATATTAGATAAAGGATATATCGTTATACCGTTAAATAGTATTAATAGGGTTATTATTCCTTTATTAATTATAAATATTTATATTTCCTTAATAATTAATATTATAAAATCGTTAATTATTTTTCCTAAATTAGTAATCGCTTTTTAAATATTAGAATAGAGGAATTATTATCGATATCCCTAATCGCGGTAAATTTCCTTTAATTTATTAGCCTTTATAACCGATACCTTTCCGTTAATAATACTATTAGGATTACTGGGTTCGAAAGAAGGAACGAAGGATTTATCCCGGGCTAAATTAAAAATAATAGCCGTTTCGTCGTTAATAATAAACGTAAGTAATTTAAAAAGTTTATTAAATTTAATTTACTATACGAATATAATAAACGTTCGTATATTTATTAATTTATTTAATATTAGCGTAACCGAATATATTAAACGCGTTAAAATTAATAATAGCCGGATTATTTTAAATATATTAATAGATATATTTTAGGTAAATTAAGCTTCGTCGATTACAACGGCCTAAAATTTGGCGTCGAGAATTATAATTATTTTTAAACGGAATAGAATTATTTATATTTTTTTTAAAAAATTATATTAAATTAATTTATACTTTAATTTATTCTTATAGGAAAAAATAATATTATATTAAAGGGGGTAAATTTATACGTTCTTTTTAATAGAATTAATTACAATAGTATTATTTTATACCGAATTGCAATTTTTATTTTTAAAATTTAATTCCTCGTCCGAATTGTTATTATTAACTTTAAGCGAATTAGCGTTAGAATCCGAACCCCGACGCTCCGCCCTCCTTTTAGCTTTAACTTTTCTATTTTAATAAATTTAATTTCGTATATATTAATTTATAAAAGCGTCTTTCTTTTATATATACCCGTCCGTATTAAACGCCTAGTTCCCCTATAATATTTAAACTTTCTTTATACCTTTATAACCTTAATATTAATTAATCGTTATAAATATAATAATAATAATAACCCGGGCAATATCCGCTTTATAGTAATTTATAATATATTTAATTATTAATTTATCGAACCGGTTTTAATTTAGGGTTTTATCGTAGCGAGGATTATCCTTCGGGATATTATTAAATTTAGCGTATTAATAATAGATTTTAAAGTTATTAAATATATTATATAATTCTTTAAACGTTTAAGGGATTAAAGAGGGTAAAAAGATTATAATATTAAGGTAGGTTTATATAATTTTATTTTTTTATTTTAAATCGAGGAGCCTTTAATATTTTATAAATAAAATAGAATTATAAATTAGGGTTTCATCGGTTTTTATTTCGCTAAATAGAATAGCCTTATTAAAAGGTTTATATATTATTTTATAAATAATAAAAGCGTTTATTTAAATATTAGCCCGGGTATTATTTATTTTTATAAGAATTAGGATTTAATTCCTACGGAAGTTAATTGTAAGTAAAATTTACCTATAATTTAATAAAGGAATAGTATATAATTATTAATCCTATTAATTTCCTACTTAATTTAATTCAATTTCTCCGAAAATTCTTTTAATTTAAACGGTAATAGTAAATTTTATACAATAATTTTTTCTTCGTTAATTTTTCGCCCGAAGGCCCGTATACCTTCGATTATTAATTTACTATCCGTTATAATATTCTTTATAAAATAATTCCGAATAATTAACGCTTTAATTATAATACCTATTTTTATTTACAATTTTAACCTAGAGCGCGCATTATTTTAAAATAGCGTATTTTTAGTTATTATATATAAAAGACGTTAAATTATATCTTCTATTTAAATAATATATTGGGTAGTAATATTACCCGAATTATAAAAAAAAAAAAAGCGGGTTATTTATTCGAACGGTCTTTAAATTAAAGGCTTTTCCTATTTTTTATTATAAATTTATATAATTAGCCGGAAAGACTATATATTTATCTATTCGGCGGTATTACCTAATTTAATATTAAAATTTACGGCTTTTTCGAAATTAATTTTATCGGCGTTAATTTTAGCGTTTATTAAAATAATAAACTATAGAACTTAATTAAATATTAAAACGTTATAAATATATACCGCTTAGGTTTAACGGTTTATAATACTTTTATTATTATTAAATTCGGGTATTTCTATATAAATTATATAAATAATTTACCGGAGCGTTATAAGGGCGCTTTATTATATATATTCGGTTTTATTTTTTTCGGGGTCTTTTACGAATTAAATATCGACGTTTATAAAGAAGATTAATATTATTTATCTTTCGCTATTTAATTTATAACCTTTAATAGAATTAAATATTTAAATGCCTTTTCTCCGGCTATTAAAATAACCGAATAAAAATAAAACCCGGAATTAATCGTCGATTAAATACTTATTAGTATCCGCGAATTTATTTCAGTATTATATAAATTTAACCGCCCTTTAATATTCGGGTTATATTAAATATCGTCGTAAAATTAGGAAAAGGTTTACGAATAGAGTTTTTTTTTATAGGATAATTTGCGGGTTTACGCCGGGATTAATTTAAAGTATGTTTTTAATTCTTATTACTATTATATAGGTAAATAATTTAGCGAATAGGTAATTTTGGATAACTTTTATAATATATATAATAATAGGGTTTTTAAACGCGTTCGGAACGTTACGTAATATTACTTTAAAGAATAAAAAGGGTAAATTGCTATTTTAGTTCTTTATATTCAATAAGGGTTCGAATTAATTAATTATTAAATTCCGTTAGCGATAGGTATTATATAAATTATAAATTATATAAAATTTATAATTTATTTTTATTAAAGTAAGGAAGGTAAATAATATAAATTATTTAGGCTAATATAATTTATTCCTATTAAAATTAATTAATTAATTTTAATTAAAGTAAATTTAAAATAGTAATTCCCGATTCTTATAAGAATTAATTAGTAGGGTATTTATAATTATAATTAATATATTAGTAATAGTCCTTAACGGATTTATACCCTAATATACCGATGAAAGACGTTATATTAAATTCCTATATCGATATAAAATTATACGTAAGCGTTTAATTAGGGACCCGGTTCTTATTAAATTTTTTAAAGCCTTCCGAATTTTTATTAATTAATTGTAATTCGGTAGGAATATATTTAAAATCGGTTATATTATTATATTTAAAGAATTGTAGAATTATAACGGTAATTTTATTAAAGTTATAGTACCCTACGTTTATTAAGTAATTAATTTTTACGATCGTTATATTTATATATTTATTTAATTTATTCGAATATAAATTAAAGTTTTAAATACGTAATATAAACGTATAATATAACAATTAAAAGTCGCTAACCTTTATAGGATTTTTGAGGAATAGGTATTTTTCGTTGGCTTTATTTTTATAAGTTTTAAACTTTTACCGTTTTATTAATATAATTATAAAGGGTATTAATTATTTATTTTTATAGGAATTATAAGGTTTATTATAATAGTAGGAAGGGTATATTATAAAAGGGTAGGTTGTAAGAGGGAGGAAGGAGGAAAATGGGAAAGGGTTTAAAAATTAAAGAAGGAAGTATTTTAATTACGCGGTTAAAGGATTTATTTTTAGGGCGGCTACGGTAATTAAGTAACGGCAGCTATTAAGTAATTAAATTAATTAAATTCGGTATTGTAATATAATTAACGTAAGCTTTTAATTAATTAAATTATTATTTTTAAGTAACGTTATTCTATTTTTATTAATATAGTAATTCGTATTCGATTCCCGAAATTCATTTTTTAAATTTTATAAACTTATTTATAATTATAGTAATTTGAATTTTAATAATATAAGATTCCTATTGTTAGCCAAATTTAAAAATAATTCCCGTAGGAATAAATTTTAATATTTATATTATATATTATGATACGAAATTTTAAATTTTGGGACTACGAAGTTAATAACTTTCGTAGGAATTAAATATAGCGGGTATATACGAAATATAATAGGAATTAATAGTATATATACGTATAAGTACTTATATAATCGATATTATTGAGTAGGGATAAACGCTTTTAATATTAGTAATTATATAAATAGGGGGGCGAAAGTATATTAATTCGAATTGGAATTAAGATTATTGTTATTTAAATTTTATATATTATTTTTATCCCCCGAATCTTTATTTTAATTATATATAATTATATTATCCTTATTTTCGTTATTGGAAAGTTTAAAATATTTATAATCTTCGTTACGCTCGGGTTAAACCTCTTTATTATTAAATTATTTTAATATATTAAATAATAATTTAAGTAAATTATTATATTAAAAATCGGGCGTATTAAAATTAACGGGATTTAATTTACTATTTCGACGAGTAATAAAATTATTCTTATAGATTATATACGCGTAATTAATAATATTTACGTCGGTAAACAATATAATATATTTATTTTTATTAGGTTTTTTAAATTTTAATTTTAAAACTTTATATACGGTTATAATTAATAGACCGATAGTAAATATTTCCGTAAACGTCGATTTATAATCGTAAATGGAATTTTTATTATATTTAATATCGATGGTAAATGAATAATTAATATATTTTATAATTAAATTAATTTCTTTCTAATTATTACCGGCCGTAGTATACCGAACGAGACCCGACTTTAAAATAGTAGTGGAAAGTTTTTAATTAGTGACTTTTAATTATAGGAATTACGAAAAGTATAATATTTTAGGTTTATAATTAGTAAATTTCTCTTTATAAAAAAAGAGGAGGAAATAATTAATTATTTAATAGAATATATTATAATCGTTAAATTAAATTATACGAGTAAAAACGATTAGGATTTATATAATATATAAATATTAATATATATTACGGAAGTGGATATCGATATTAGATTTATTGTAATCGGGGTATTTTTTAATTTAAACCGGTAATATAAATATTTTATTGTAAATTTAAACGATTTAATTTATAATATAAAAAGGACCTTCGATACGGATAATAGCCTTAAGCGTAGTTTTAATACTTTTATTATTAATATTAATAAATTGAAGGTAATGAGTATCGATAAAATTGCGTATAAGAAAAGTTATAATTTTAGAATAAAATATATTATAGAGGAGCCGCGTCCCGTAGTAGAATTTAATTTTAGTTTCTTTAATCTTTTTAAACCTACTAAGTCTATACGTATTTTATTCGATTAGTAATTAAAAATACCGAAAGATAAAATTAATAAAGTTTATTTTAATATAAAAGAAAGTAAAGATAAGAATTATTTATTATTTACGATTATAAAATTATTAAATATTTAATTAGGCGGATATAATCTTATATATATAAAAAACCGTTTTTTAGTCGCTATAGATGAGGAAAAATTTATTTTTAAATTAAGCCGGGTTTATATTTAGAAAGTTTAAAAATAATTTATTATATAGGCGGTAAATACCGGCGAATTTTTCCTCATTTTCGTTAATAGTAGGAATTTGGAGAATATAACTCTTTTTCGTTCGATATTATTTTATTTTTAAGAAGTAATATTAGGAAAATATATATAAATTTTTATAAAATCTAAGAAATAGGACGTATAATTTATCGATAATTAAAAATAATATAACTAATTAGAATATATAAAGCGTCCGAGTAAAAGTAGGGATTATTTACCGCTTTTAGAATAAGATAGATAGCCGAAATTACTAAGGACGAAAAGGTCTACGAATATTAGGGCTATTAATTAATAAATAAATAATAAAATTATATATTATATTTTTCCAATTTAATTTAAAATTTTAAATAATATTTAAGTAATTATAATTATTATAGATAATAACGAAGTTAGGATTAGAAATTATACGTTTAAAATTGGCCTACCCCAATTAATTTAATCTTTAAGAAGAAGGGTTAATAATTAAATTTATAATCCTTTTAATAATTAAATTTTTAATAATTATTATAGTCCGAATATAAAATATAGAAACGTTAAACGTAGCGAAGGTATTTTATATACGTTTAATTACTTCGTTATTACGTAAATATAATCCGATTATTTGTACGAAGAAGTCCGAATTCCTAGGAATAATTATATTTATAATAATAGCGAAGATTATATAAATTTTAAGGGATATATATTAAACGTAATCCGAACGTTATATAAATAATAGTTAATATATACGAAAATATTATATTAAATTAAAAAGGAGGGAATATAACCGTAGAGTATAGAAGCGTAGGTCGTTAATATATTTTTTTATAATTAATATAATTTAATTTATATTATTTAAATCGGTAATATTATAAGGTTTATATTTATTAATATAGGAGGCGCCGTTTTATTTAACGAAGGATGAAAAGAGGTTAATATATTTAAGTAAATTAATAAATTCATTTTAAAATATAATAAATTCGTATAATTTATTTTCGTCTTCGAATTATATTATAACGCTTTAGCGACGGAAAATTTCGCAAATATCCTAATTTTATAGTACGGTAATTAATTATTTAATATAAGAGTTAAATAATTAATTATCTTTCTAAGTAACGTTAATTTAATTATAGAAGAAGTTTTTTAAAGTACCCTCAGGGTAAATATTAAATTAAAATTTTTAAATAATACAAATAAAATATTTAGGATTATTATTAACCCTATTAAAATTTAATATTTAATTCGGTAACGGAAGTATATTTATAAAACGTAGTATAGGGAACGACGAAAATAAATAAACTTTTATTTATAATAGCGGTATATTATATAGAATAGAAAATTCGGATATAGGTTTGGGTAAATAGAAAGTAAATATTAGCCGGTTCGGTAGGATTAATAGGAATTGTAATAAATATTAAAAAGAATTATTAATAATTTTTAGAAACGATAATATAATTAAGTAATTACGAATTAAATATTATTATAATATTAATATAGGATAGGTATTAGGGTTTATTCCTATAGGAGGGAAGTATAGATTTAATAGGGTAGTAGAATTTACTCTTATAGGAGTACTTTTTTGTCGTTTATAGCTAAATCGCACAAAATCGCCTTAGACCTGCTACTGTAGAAATGGTATCCCTGGGCGCTGATTGGTTGTGTGGGTGTTGGAGTGGGGGTGGTGGGGCAGCGCCCGGGGGTGCCGTTTCGGAGGTAGGTAGGTTTGAGAATTGAGATTAGGAACCATTTGGGTGGGAAAATAGCCAGGGCATTAGCTAGTGTGAAAGTGTGTGCTCAGTGCCGGTTTTTCTGCCAGTACCACCAAAAAAAAACACACATGTCCATCGATGGAAGGAAAGCTCTTTCCTTCCGCCTGGCTAGCTCTGGCTTTTTGCATTTGCTCTTTCCATTTGCATGCCTTCTTTTCCCCCCATTGAATGCCGCTGTTTTACTGTCTCTGTTTCCCCCCCGCTCCACTCGTGGCCCAATCGTCCCCAATCCAAGAACCGGAATTCAATCCCAATCGTCAACTTTCCTAAATCCTTTTCCACCCGGTAGTAGCCTCTCCGTCCGTGTAGCCAGCAGCAGCTGTCCGTCCGCGGCCGTTGTCTCACAGACACACACCTTTTTTGTTGTACTCGGAGACAAAAAAACACCTCCTCCATTGCTCAGCTCACCCCCTTATCCCGGGGAACTGGATCGCTGCCCCCAACCTACCATAACCTACCTTTTACTCGGGAACCCAAGCAATAACCACCTGGCATCCATCCCATCATCTGCCATCCACATTTCATCCCAATCCCCATCCATCTCATCCACTCGTCTGCATCGGCAGCTCCCAATAGCTCGCACAACAAGTACCCAGTCATCTCTCACAGATCCCAGTACACTAGACTACTGTACCGAGCTTGTCCGAGCCTGGCCTGTCAGTCCAGTCTGTCATCAGTCTGTTGCTGTTCCAGTCCCAGTTCCGCTTTCCTGGGTCGACAGCAAGCCGAGTCTTGGGTCCAGCTTCTATTGATCAAAAAGCAGAAGCCCAAATCTCACACGCCCCCCCCGCTAGCACCGGAACACCAATCCAAGCCTTCCCAAGCGCTGGCGGCTTCTCACTTCCTAGTGATCAGCCAACGCTCCGCTTGCGAAATAAAGCTGTCCGGGTCTGGGGAAGGGAGCCGAGAATGCGCTGGGCTAGCAGCCTACTAGTATCGCTTCCATCCTCGTCCACTCGCCCCAGCGAGAGCCCAGTCTACCCAGCATCCTCGCCTGCTCATTGATGGGTGTGGAGTCAGGGCCTCCTTACTAGAGGATTGCCATCCCCCATACCTTCTCGGGGGTGTCCACCGTCTCTGGTCGTCTCCATCCCAAGCTCCATCTCTGTTTCTCTTTCCATCAAAACCAACCGACTTCCCTCCCGTCCTCTCGACCCCAGTCCCCTGTGCCATCATCAGCCTTACAAGTATCATCCTTTCAACAATCCATCAACATCAACAACAGAAACCATCCCGTCGAGCTGTCATTGCTGCCTCGCTCCACAATGGAGGCCCTCAACATGCTCGACTTCAGGTACTGCGGCCTGGTTCTCCGCCGCGACCTCGACCTCTTTTACGACAAGTACGACGGCGAGCCGACTCTCTTCGACGAGTTCGTCTCAATTGAACAACATGATGATGAAAGGTCAGTCAATCGACGACAAGTATGTCAGACCTTGGGCCACATGGCAGCTGACACTGACATGACCGACATCAGCGTTACACAAAGTTTCTCATCCATTTGGCAACAACGACCGCTATCCGATTCGACGCCGCCTTCAAGCCCGACTGTTTCACGAGAACCATTTCAGTTCCACGGCATCTGTCACAGCAATGATTCTTCCGATTCCAGAACGCCTCTTTCCGGCTAACTTCTGTGGAGCCTTGGGTCGCTATCGGTGTTGGATGTTTTCGTGAAGAGGCCGGAGCGATACGAACATGTCGCAGTTCCTTTGAGTTCCGATCTGTACATGGAGCGGGAGGAAGCATATGTCGACTACATCCCGTGTCCAGGTTCCGGTCCTGGCTCGCCCGCTCTCAGTGTTTTGTCCGAAGCCGACCTCCCCGAAATCATCGACGAGTTCCCCAAGATCGACGACAGCCGACCAGTGGTTACCGAAATTGAGCCGACTGAGGAGGAGAAGAGCAAGGCTGAGGTAGCAGAGATTGAATCAGTCAAGATTGAAATCAAGATGGAGGAGCGATCGATGTCCATGCAGCCCAGCCAGACTCGCGATTGGCTTGCAACCGTGCTTGAGAAGAGACAGCAGACACCCGAGAACGAGAAGTTGTCTGCGGCTCTTACCGCTCAGGCCGCATTCGACGAGGAGCAATTGAAGAAGGCAGTGTACGTGATGAGAATGATCGCCCTTTTGATGGATGGATTGAAACTGACAAATGACACAGTCGGGACCAACGTCGCCAGGCCGAGCTCTGCAAACCCCGTCTCAACAAGCGCACCCGTATGCGTTCCAGCGTTCCGCCCCAGAGTCGCAAGAAGGCAAAGAACACGTCGCGGCAACCACGATCACCACCTGTACCCGAGCAACATTCGCAGTATCCGCCGCATCAAGGATGGACTGGTTGAAGGGAAGGAAATTGTCAACACAGACCACCACCACCACCACCGAGAAAGTGAGCAAGGGGAGGAAGCGGCAAGGGGGAAATTGGATCGAGTGTTACCGCTACTTCCATCTTCGACTCACGCCTGTCATTTGAAAGTACGATGGCGGAATTGGATATCGAGGTTCATCGAAACCCAGCACCAGCTCATCCGAATCATCGTCTCGATCGTCGACAGTTTTTAACGACACCCGACGACATCAAAACCAATCCTGCGTCAATCAGGGCCGGGCCTCACAATCATTCGACCAGGCAGCCGAACGAGCGACAGGATGTTTGCTTCACGCACTTCGGCCAATATGGGCCACCGAACAACACCATTGCCCCTCAATACACGGGAACGGGGTTTTGGGAGATCTTTTCGTCTGCTCGGATCGGATCCGTACACAGCGATGACCGATACGACAGTTCAGTTTCTGTGCCACATCATCATTATCACAAATGCATTTTGGCACCAAAGCAAACTCTCTCACACAATCACTCACAACATCAACAATACCCACACTTCTTGTACACACACACACACACCGACACCCACCAACTCGTTTTATGGATTGTCTTCTTTTTTGTATTGTCTTTTTATCATCAACAACAGATACCCGATTTCTCGCAAGCATTTTGTATGGTTCTAGCCTTTTTAGCGAGAAAAGAATTACTGTGTATATCTTTTGACATCATTCGCTCGTTTTTGCTCATTCGCATGCTTTGCCCACACATATTTGTTCGCAACGCACGCTAGCCGGCCGCACACTCGTTTTATGGTCATTAGCAATCATCATCCTCATTCATCATGCCACAGCACATCACTCTACTTCTACAAATGTCTAGAATGGGCATATCAGTTGGTTACGGATAATTTTGGAAAGTTAGCATTAGCATCACAGCACTCAGTTATGAAAATTGAATACTTAACCCCCTCAAACTAAAATATTTGCTATGCGTTCAAACAGTGAGGGACCGTGAGATAGATGTAAATGAGATGGCATGACAACTTGAAAGCACAAGCAAATTGTCCTTCCGGGCTTATTGTAAAGCACATTTAACACATTGAACAGAGCACCAATAACAATCGCACACAAGCGAATGGCTCCAAAGGGAATACAAAGCGGTGAACGGCGAGATTGAGTTCAATGGGCTAGAACAGACACTGAATGGACCCCACGGACACCGAACGGCTTGGGTGGGATATTCTAAAACCGCCACATCCTGCAACCACTTGACCGGCGAGCAAACAACGGCAACCAGAGCGACAAGTGGAACACCGACTGTACGGCCTGGTAGCATCTAAGTTACCGGGGCGAGTGCATCCTTCCTCTTCACAAGCCTTTCGTACCGTTGACAGCTTGACAGACCGGCGATAACGACAATTTGATGGCGAAGACAGCAGGGCATGGCGGTTTGTTGAAGTGCTAGAGAGTAAGTTGTCTTTTGGGTTGGTTTGTACTCAGCACACATTTCACATGGGCAGTGCAAGTGTACTCCTTATGTCTTCAAAGCCGACCGTTTAACTAGTGATTCGGCGAGTAGGTGTATAAAGACGGTCCGTAGGGCATGAAGGGCATTGAGGGCATGAAAAGGTGGCAATTGACTATATTTTGTGAACAATTGGGATGCTTTGCATGCTCCTTCTCACAGCAGTTTTCCCACTTTTTGACAGACCGGCGACGACGATACTTAAGGATTGACAGCGATGGGGCTGGATGGTATCATGATAAAGGCATGTAAGGGCGCTTTGTGGATTGTGCGCCTGAATGCCCGAGTGCCCGGAGACTACCCTTCGCGCCGGCGCAGCACCAGTGAAGCAACGCAGTGAAGCAACGCAGTGAAGCACATGGCAACAGGGCCTCGAAGCCCCAGGGCACAGGGACGCCGAGGGTCGCCGGCCAGAGAGTGCACCCAGGAAGCAGAGGACGCACAGATGGGGGCCAAAGGGACACCTTGGGACATCGTGGGCATGGATTGAAACGATACATAGGGACGAAGACCACAAAAGAAAACGGCCGTGAATACGGATAAGAAGAAGGAGCTACTGTGTGAAGACGCCCAGGGAGGACTAAATCTACGGAGGCCATTGTGTTGGTCGGTTTCAAAAAAACTTTGGTCACTACTAAAAAACGTTTGGCCCGTGCGCACAACTGGTCTACAAGTGTCAGGGCAAATAACAAACGCCCTATACATATACACCTCTTTAGTAAATAAATATAAAGATTATTCAAAACCCTTAACCTTATACTACATTTATTAACCTTATACTATTCTACTTTAACTATAATAATACTATTACTACAATCCGCACTATTATTACTTATAATACCTCCTAAATAAATTATAATTAAGGATACTACTATTACTATACTTAAAATAGCCCTACGTCCGCCCCTAATAACCTTACGCCTACTTCCTATCCTGAAAACCGTCTTTACGTAATTTATTTAGAAGGGGGAATTTATTATAAAGGGTATAAAAAATGCCGATAATATTCCTAAAATATTAAAAGACGTTACTAATAAGGTTAAAGAATTTCAGTACTTTATTACGAGAATTATAAACGACGGTCCCGAAGAAGTTATCAATATTTATACTAAGAATAAAGTAATATTATTTATTAATATTAAAAAATATTATTTAAAGGGAATTAACGCTAATTAATATTAATAAATTATTCTCTGCGAATTATTTTTTAAAATATATTAAAAGCCCTACGTAAATGAGAAAGTATCGTCGATTTTATACTTTACGCGTATTGAATACTTTGTAGGCCTTATTTATTATTTTTTTATAGTAATTATCGAAAATAGAATTTGCGATTTATATAAATATATTATTAACCCCGGCCTATTTATAATATATTTTTAGGGTAATAAAGAAATTTTGTAAGGAATTTACTTTAATTATTATATAAAATATAAAGAATATATTTATTCCTTCTATAAAAGTAAATTTTATTAAAATTATTTCTTAATATTAAATTTCTAACGTTATTTTATAAAAATCGAAGAGGAAATTACTACCGAATTAGCCGCCGACGATAACGATTATCCTAAATTCACTATAGAAAACGTTTAAAATAGCGATATTATAAATATTAAAAAGGGAATTAAATAAATCCGCAAAATAATTAATAAGCGCGCTAAGTAAATAAAGGAATCCGATTAAATAAATTATATTATTGCCTTTAACTCTATTCTAAAAAAAAGTTTATTATATTCCGATTTATTTTAGCCTTAATTTGAGTTTTTTATACAATATCCCTATTCTACAATTAATTATATTATTTTCTAAATTTAAAAGAGGTATATTAATTAATTTTAAATAACGTTTTTTTTCTTTAATTTATATTATTATAACTATTTTCAAAATATTTATTATAATTCTCTATTAAGTATTAATCCCCCTTCTTCTTCTTTATCTTTCAATATAGCCTCCTAACGTTATAAAATTACTAACGTTCCTTATAAATATTATTTAGTAGAATACCTTACTTAAAAAATATATAATAAATATAATAAGCGTATTATTACTAAAACCCCTCCTCCTTTTTCGTAACCTTCTATTATTATTATTATTAATAATAATTTTCCTATATATTCTCCTACCCGCGATTTAAGTAATTTAATTATAATTAGCGCCGCTAACGGCTCTTTTAATTACTCCTCCGCTATCCTTCTTTACGTTCGCCCATTAAAACGAACCTTTATTTAATTAAATATCGGTAATCGAAGTAATACTTTATCCGAATTAAATAAAATTAATATTACCTATTAATAATTAATTACCGATTTATTTAATTAGAATAATAATATTCGCGTAAATAAGAATATTACTTTTTATTAATAGTTTAAAGAGGTAAAGACTATTATAATTAAAAGGATTTTTATTTTTATAGACGTTAAAATTATCTGGATTTTAAAGATTTACTTTAAATCTTTTCTTTTTTACAATTACTATAATAATTATATTTATTTTATTTCCTAAATTAGTATTTAATTTCGTTTCGTATAAAATTATCCCTCTAATTTCGATATTAAAACGTTTAAATTCGTCGGTATTAATCCTTATTCAATTAATAGCAAAATTTAATTTAATAATTTTAATTTCGATAAAATTAAATCTATTACTATTAAATAATTTCGTATAAAAATCGAAGTTATTAGTAAAATTAAGAATAATACGCCTTTAATTATTAATTTCTTATTAATTATTAAAATAGCCGAAGAAATTAACGAATTTAAAAATCCGGGTCGTATTATTCCTAAACGTATTCGTAAATATACTACAAGCCTTAATACCTTCTTTAATTCTTTATTAAAACGCCGTAAGCGGATTATTATTTCTATTATTAATTAAATTGCAATTCTTATTAAGGAAGAGTAAAACGTTAATAAATAACGACCGATTAAAAAAGAGGAAGCTATTACGCCCGTAAAAAAGGTTACACCTATTCTTTAAATTAAAAAAGAATTTCGTTTAAATATTTAACCTAAAGAAATAATAGTCGGCAATTTAGAGTAAGAATAAGCGGTAAAGTAAGAATATATATAATTACCGCCGTTTTTATAATAAGAAATTATACCTTTGGAATAAATTAAGGGTAAGGATAATATAATTACGCTGGATAAGGTAGAAGATAAGGTATTTTATAATTTTTTTAATAATTTTAGTAATATAATTAACCTAATTAATATTAATAAGGTGCTAATTACGAAGGTAAGCGTACAAACCCCAAAGAGGTTAATTAATATTAATCGAAGTAATAATATTTTGCCCGAAAACGTTGAAATACTATTTACCCTTTTAATATATAGTCGTAAACGTTAATTTCCAATTTCTTGTAGTAGAATTTTATATAATAGAGTATATAGAAATAAAATTATTATTTTAATTTTTATTTTTCCTTTTTTTTGGTTTTTTTTTTTGCTTTTACTTTTTTTTTTCTTTTTTAAAATATTATTTTAAATATATATATTTAAATTAACGGTAGGAAAAATAATAATAATACCATATGGTATAGTGGTTATAAAATTGAAATAACTTTTTAAAAAGTCGTGAATTCGAATAAGTTTTTTTTCTTTTTTTAAAATATTATTTTTTTAATAACTTTTTTTATAAGTAAATTATATATAATACTATTAATAAAAATATTTTATTTTATTTATATTATAAATTTTATTTATAAATATTATACTCTAATAATTTTCAAATTAAAATAATAAAGAAAAGAAATAAAAAAGGAATAAAAAAGAAAAAAAAAGAATTAAAGGAAATGAATAAGTATTAAACGACGAAGAAGTAAATACGAAAAGACTTTTTTATAATATATAATATTTTTATTTATAAATATTTATTTACTTGAAAATTATTAAAGAATTTAAAATTATAAATATCTTTTTTTTATTTTTATATATATTTATTTTAAAATATTCTTTTCAATATAATTAATAATAATAATAATAATTAATAATAATAATAATAATAATAATAATAATAATAATAATAGTAATAATAATAATAATTGTTATCATTATCATTATCTTAATAAATAATTTATTAAATAAAAATAAAAAAGAAAAAAAAAAAAGAAAAAAATATTATTCGAATTTATAACCTCTTGAAAATTAATTTACTTTCTAAACCATTACGCTATAGTAATTATTTTTATTATACTATAAAACTTATTAATTATATAACTACGTTTGTCCCGTACGTTAATCTACTTTAATTAATATTTATAAACATTAATATATATTATTTTACGCTATAAACTAATAATTTAATTTAAATTACGTTCTGCTATTTCTTTCTCAAATTAAAATTAATTATTTATAAAGTATTTATTATTTTATTAATATCCCCCCTAACGTTCTTAATTAATTCCTTTAATTCCTCGAATCTTCCCGTCGGTATTTCGTATATATTTAATTACGGCTCTTATATAAAATGGTAATACGTTTCAAATTTCGCTTGTAAATATTTATATTCTATACGAAAAAGCGATTTTTCCGAATTAATTACGTAAAGCGTATAATCCTTTATAAATTCCTCGTATAAATTTATTATATTTTATAGTAAATAGTAATTAAATTTAAAAGTATTTACTTCCGAAATTCTTTTTAAGTATTTAAACCTTATTTAATTTAATTCGATGCGGTAATTAATTGTAATTCTTTTATTATAATTATAATATAATTCGACGGGCTTTCCTATAATAATATAACGTTTCTAGCGTTAATTATAAATTGTATATTAATTTTAATATTTGAAAAAAACTTTAAATTCGCTCCGGATTTAGGGTATAAAAATATATAGTAGAGTAATATAATTTTTAATCTTTCCGTATATTTAAAGGTCTATATATTCGAATTTCTAGAAATATTCTTATAAAAGTTAAATTAAAATTAATTAACGTTTTTTAAGAGAATTTATATTCTAAAATCGTCCGCGGTTATTATAAAATTAATTTTATTAATTTTTAATACGTTAATTCGCCGTATTCTTTCCTCGTATAAAAATATCCGTTAAATATATTTATATATCGATTATTTACGTCGGTAATATTTAACCTTTATTAATAATATCGTAACGGATAATAATATTTTCTATTAATAATTTTTATTCGAAAATTATAATATATTCGGGTAAAATATACTTCGGTTTTAAAATTTTTAAATTTTATACCCCGAATATAAAATAATATATACTTATTACGATTATATTTATTTTATTACTATAATTAAATTTAAATTAATAAAGGATAAAGCTTCGTTCTTTAATTATTTTAATAAATTACATAAAGATAAATTTTTACATTATTCCCGATATACCGGTATAAAATTAAGGGATATAACGAAAATAGGTATTAATATTTACGTAAATTTTAATGCTCTAACGTTATAATTTCAAATATATATCGATATACTATATATAATTAGGGCTTAATACAATCCAACCTCTCTTTTTATATATTATATTTATAATTTTCTCCTTAACGGCTTTAGGAAAAAAGCTTTTAAAGTAAGCGTAAAATAATTCGTAAAGAATAAAAAAATTATATTATTTTTTAAAATAAAATTAGAATTCCTATTTATTTATACGGCGAATAAAGTAGGTAAAATTATCGCGGCGAACTTTTTTAAAAATTTCGCAAATTTAACGAAATTTTTCTTCTATTGTATTAAAAGAATATTTATAAAAGATTCCTAAACTTTTATATAAAAATTATAAACTTTAAAAAAAGATTTAAAATCCCTTTATTATAAGTAAATTAAAAATTTCTTCGTCGGTAATTATAATTTCGAAATATAATTTACGAATTTTTTCTTCTAAATTTTCCGTTATTTCTATCCTTAGTCCGGCTTTTTTAGGAACGTTATAATTTTTTATAAAGCGTTATAAAATTGTACGGAAAATATTAATACCGAAAGATTATTTAAAAACTTTATAAATATTAGGTATTATTTATTTATCCGTATAAGCGTTAAGAATAAAATCCTTATAAGGAAGAAGGTTAATACGGTAACGACCTATTAAAATTATAAGTATTAATAGTAAAGTATTAAAAAAAATATTAAAAATAAGGGATAGAAGGTGTATTATAAGTAATAAAAACTAATAGTAGTAAAAATTTTCGTAAAGTATTAATTAAAATTAAGAAATATAAATCAATTTTAAAGGACGGTATATAAAGTATTTTAATATTATTTAAAGCTTTTTAATATAAATTAATCTTTTTCTTTATTATTTATAATTATATTTTGTAATATTATTTTAAACGAAAAAACTTTCCTAAATTTAAATTCCTTATTTTCTAAATATTATTAAAATAAAATTATAAAACCCTATTTACTTCTTCGGAATACGAATTCCTTTACTTCTTTTCTTAATAGGGGTAACGGCGGTAATAACGGCGGCGGCGGCCAAAACCTTATAGCGAGTAATTTCGCCAATTAAAATAGCTTCCTTCTTATAAAATTAATTATCGGTATATTTATTAAATTCCGAACGATTCTTCTAATATTTTTATTTACCCTTCTTTTATTACTCTTTAATAGTTTTTTATTCGTTAATAAAAATTTTCTAAGAGTATTTATTATTTTAATTCGAATAAATATAATAAGTATAAACGTTGCCGAAAATATCGACGGGGGGTATAACGTAACGTATAATAGGGTAATTAGTATTACCGCTAATATAATAATTATAGAAAAAAGGGCGGACGTATTCCGTAAAAAGGTAAATTATAATAACGTAAATTTAAACGGGGGTATCGAATTTGGGCAAAATTTTAATAGAACCAATTTTTCTAAACTTTTCTTTAGCGTTCTAAAGACGATAAATTTCCTTTAATATTAATTTAATTAAAAATACTTTAATTAATATTATAATATATTAATATAATTAATTTATTTAATTATTGAAAAGGATTTATTTAGTAATTCTAACGGTGCTACGCTCGATTTTAATAAGGAGCTAAGCGGTTTATAGCTACTAATTCGCGTTTAGGTCGAACCGCGTAAGCGCGGCGGGTAAAACTTCTCCGTTATATATATAACGGGCTATAATAGTAATATTAGTAAGGTTATTATAATAGTTATTTAATTATTAATAACGTAAAAGTATAATAGTTGCGTAAGAGAATATTTACGAGTATTAGTACGCGAAGGAAGCGGGGTTATACCCTTACGCGTTTATTTTAATTACTAAATTGAATTCTACATTATACGCTATAGGCGCGGTTTTAATACCTGCAGGTGGCACGCGCTACTGCACTTAGCGCCAAAATTTTTTGAAACCGACCAACACAATGGCCTCCGTATAAATCAGGCCTAGAGGGGATTAGCGCCTGCTTAGTGAGGTATAACTCAGCATCCTGGGCAACACCTGGGCAACACTTGCTGCACAGCCTGCACTTCAGGAGGAATGGCCGTGCGCAACGAGGCATAATTCTTTCTCGGGCCGGATGGCGATGGCGTTCCAGAAGCTTTTTAGGGCTTGTTACAACGTTGCGATTGGTGATGTTTGGTCTTTGGTGTTGAGTTGGGATTGGGATCGGGATGGGGGTCAGAGGGGTTTAGTGCTGTGGTTAGTGCTGCATAACTCGTGGTTACCTGGCTTGGATCTGGCTCTGAACCTAACAGGGAAATTGGCTTGAAGCCGGGCTTGAAGCTGGCTTGACTGCTCGAGTCTGAGCGGTCTTGAGGGTGCAGTGAGTGGTTATCAAGAGTGTTGCAACCTCTAGGGTGACAGAGGGCATCGAAAGTGCGGAAACTGGGGTGAAACTGAAGAGCTGAGAGCGGAAAGGTGGACGGGCGTTGTGAGAAACCCGGCCTGGGAGAAGGAGTGGTGTTTGTTACAGTGTTAAGTGTGCTTGGTATCACTTGGCCGAGGAATCAACTGTCCAAGCAATTGTGACATTGCAACGAGACTCGGGACAGAAATACTGCTTCGGGAGGTGCACCCGGAATCCCTTGAAGGTTCGGAGAGATTCATTCCTCCATCCTACGCTGACCAGTCAGTGTGGCAACTTGCCTGCGTGATATTGCAACTTGTTACATATCTGAGCGGTAATGGTGAAGAGGGAAGTGCGGAATTGGTCCGTTTTGCCAATCGTCCTCGTCTCTTTTGTTCGGAGATGTCGTTGCCCAGTAGCGATATCTTCAGCCCACCCTCAAGGTCAGAATCAGACATCTGGACCTCGAGAAATGGATGGCAAAACCTCACAGGCAGACAAGGCAGTCGTTGCAGTCCTGAAAACATGACAGTGATCGGAATGGGAGTGGGAGAGGATGTTTGTCACAGTGTACAAGTAAGCGAATGCGAGAGAGCCAATGTTGTTTGCTTCAATAATCTGATGCTGCAGCGGAACGACGGCCCACGGGAGTCCCGTCAGGATGGGTTGGTAACCGTTTCGGTCAGCAAATGGGTCGGTTGGACGGGAGGACTCGGGAGAAGTGGGAAGATGATGCTTCTGGGGGGAAGAGCACGGGAACCGCACCCGGATTGCGTGATGTGAAACGCTGTTTGTCATGAGTGTGTTTGCCAGTGTCCGGTCTCTGCTTGATTGTCGGCCGCCGATTCTGGAAAGGATATCGTTGTCTTCGTGACCGCTTGGAGGGAATCCGACTGGACAAGACGGTACGCGTGTTGTACAAAGAATGGGAATGACGCCCTCGTCAAAGACTCGAAGATAGTTGATGGCAAACGCGAGAATACGGGAACCGCACCCGAATTGCAAATCCAGGATGTTTGCGATATCGACTATTTGCTTCGGAGACTCACCGACTGGAAATTCGGTATTTTGTTTTTGGCCGGTTTGCTGTTCACCGGTCTCGAACGGTCGTTAGTTGTCTCTGCATTGCGGGAATTGCACCCGACGTCAACTCATATTTAGGCCTGTTTGTATGCTTCACCATTCCGAGGGACTGGAAAACGTCGGACATTTTGATGCCGGTAGCACATGAGACTTCGAGACTCGAAACAGGAGACGAGGCCGGGATATGTAGACACGGGAACTGCACCCGTAAGTGAGCGAGCGGTCTGGTGTTTGCGTTTGCCCAGGTGAGACCGTCATTCCCTTGTGCTCCAACGGTTCAAATCTTTGTCTTTCTGACCAGTCTGGGCCGACGGGACTGAAGTAGGTATCCCTATAGGAGGAAGTCTGGGAGCTGATGCGGGAGCTGCACCCGGTGTTTGTGTTTTCTCTAAAAACAAATCATCTGCCCCAACTAGTCAGTGGTGAATGATGGCCGTGGTTACATGGACGCGGATAGGGTGCTTGCAGTCATTCCACGGTGATGCGATCCTTACAATGCTTGATGTGTTGTCACCGCCAGTGGTGTCACGGGAGTTTTGTGCTGAGCTAAATGGTGGCGCGGACCCAGCACCGGGTCAGTCGAGTGCAGCGGGCCAGTCAGTTGGTGGAAGAAAGAGCGGAATTCGGGAACTGCACCCGGACCCGATACGGCGTCACCCGAACCCGGGCCCGGCGCGGCAAGCTACTGCGCGGTTAGTGAGACCCGGTAAGGCACGGTGAGGTGCGGTGAGGTCGGTCAGGAGAGGTGCGATGACGCAAGGTGTGCACAAGCGCCCGGCCCAGTATCGACTGCTGTGCGGGCTGTATTTCGGAACCTGGTCAGTGTCACGGTCAGTCTTCCAAATGAATTGAGGATTTGCTCTGACAACAGTCACCAGGCCTCAAATTGTGCAAGCAGTTGCTGTCCTTCAATTTCCTTATGTGACTCGTTTTCTCTTCGAAAACCCACGAATCCCATCCATCGGCCTTGCACCCGTCTCCGGCCGATCGAAGTCTCCTAACGGTCATGATCTTCCCTAGCCCAGCCAACAGAAATATCCTCAGACTCCATAAAACGGGAGCCTGGAGATCAATTATACCCCTTCAAGCAGTACCAAGGTTGATCTGGTGGTTTGAGGGAAATGGTACGATGGGGAAATGTCTTGATATTCCCGGTGTGTATCCGGTGACGGGAAAGAGGACGGACGAGAGGACGTGGAGAGCGCACAAGACGCAGGGCGGTTGATGAAACGGTGAATTTCCTGATGAGCGACCAACCAAGATTACGAATGGAGCTGTTTCCTTGTTGGTGCTTGAGGACATCGAGGACGAAAGAGTGGACGTGTGGTACCGTACAGTGGGAGGATAGGTGTGCGTTACCCAAGATTCCCTGCTGTGATGGCGATGTTCTCTTCCTGTCGCTACCAAACATGCTGAGCTTCGCCGGTTTGCGCCGGCATACAAAACTCCTCGATGATCGATATAAATGGGGGGTCGAAGGTGGGATCTCGGTTCGTCCGGAAAGGAAATGAAATTGAAGGCAACACTGTTCGGAAAAACAAAGAGCGACACCGTCAATTCATCAGAAATGTCCGGTAATGGGGAGAGAGGGAAGTGACGGTGACGCCGCGTTGCATTGACTGCGGTGGAACTGGACAACTTACAGGTGTTTGAGCGCTGTAAGTCCCTGAATGTTAGTGGTCCGGATGCGTTCGGGGACCCACCCCGTGGTTCGTCCGGTGTTCGTGATGCCGTCGCGCCGATGGGATGGTGTTTTTTTCGACATGGTTCGGATCCGTGATCAAGAAAATAAATGAGTAGGCGTTGTGTTCGAAGAAGAAAATCGAAGACGGCCATTCCAATTGGAGGTGCCATGTTCTGCTTTTGCTGCAGCTGCACGGGCGCAGTCCATCCTCCTTCCGCAATTGCACAACACCACCGTCATCAACCTGTTCAAGGCAGGCACGACTGTCACGGTTGCCGAAGTCGATATCTGCGAAACAGTCATCAAATTCTCAAGATTAAATTGCTTTCAAGGAAGGTACGATGGCCTCTTGAAAACTCTGCAACTTCCACATCTCTCTCCCTGAATTGAAGATTTGTTCTGTCTTCATTTGTTCCATGCCATTCAACCACTCACATATAATGAACACCACAAGCTTTTTACACCCTTTAACCAACCCAACCGACAAGTTCAAACAACCTCAAGAGTTCATCAATCCGAAAGCTCCCCACAAGACCGCCACAAGCCCTACCATCGCTGCTACACCTCTTCCCAAGTTGCCCACGTCCATCTTGTGCTGTACCGTCACCCCCATCGTGCTCGCACCTCCTCGTTTTCCACCTCCCCCGCCAACCATGATCCTCCTCACCATTCTCTTATCCCCATTCCTATCAACACCCGAAGCAGCATACCTCACCGGATCTCCCATCCTGCAAAGTTGTCCAGTCTCGGGATGCTTGATGATGCTTCCTCCCACCGGCATGAACAAGGCGGTTTTGCCAATGAGGCTGTACCTTGGTATCGTCCTGCCGTCTGGATGTTCCTGGGCTGTCTCATTCCCTGCCTCTTGTTCAAGAATCCACCCTCGATGCATATAACTGACTTGCTCTTCCCTCAGTTGACTCAGTGCTAACGGACAGGCGATGGTATACTTCGATGTCTGCTTGGGCGGTGGCGCGAAAACGATCAGCCCGTGTGGGATGGCATCGCTGACTTGCAGTTCATAGGCCTTGTTCACTTTGCCTTTACGGTAGTACGCTGCACCGCCGCAAACAGTACGGACGATTCCCTCGGCTATCGCTAGAAAGACGGTTACGCCTTTGAAGTATTGGTCAGAATCTTGGGAGTGGAGGACATTGAGATAGTCCTTTACCGCCCATAACCTCAAATCCTCGTTAGGATGGTTCTTGTCGTTCGCGAGAGGCTCCGCATGGTGCCTAGCACCCGACAATGCTCGATAGCCGAATTCCAAATAAGCCGCACATAACGGATGGGTCAACAGCTTTGCGTACTTTGACCCCGGTCTAGGAAACGCTTGCGAAAGACAGAGACGAGTCCAAGTAAAGGAGGGAAGATCGCTCAGTTCCAGCAGGATGGCGAGTGCTTGAGTGAGGTGACGAGTGTAGAGCGGGTTGATTATGTCAATGTCTTCCCACCCGCCTGGCTCGGCTTTTGTATTTCCATGCGCCGTCGATGTTGACAACTCCTTCCGCAGATCAGTATACCAGCTTATCGCCCCCTGAGCTGCCTTCATGCTGGTAGAGTGAGGGCTCTGCAATCCAGATGAGGTATCAACAATAATAGCATCCAGAGCCAGTCCGTCAGGGGAAAGAGATGGGTTGCCATCCAATGCTGGATAGATGGGTTTCGATCCCAAATGAACGTAGTCGTCCACCTCGGGATTGCATGCCCATCCTATCTCTCTCCGTTTCTTGTTCGTGACTTGGCTATCGGCAAGTGTAGGACCAACAGCTGCCAACACCGTGGCGTCTCCTGAAGCCAGTGAGACAATGGTGGCAATCCACGCTCTTTCTGCTTCCGACAGGAAGTCATTATGCTTGATGAACAGCCGGGTGCGCGACGCATTCAGCCAAACAGAAAGCTTATCCCTCTCAAACCCCGCCGCCATACTCTGAATAACCGCAAAGGAGCTAATCTGCGGCATCAGCTTTGCTTCCGCTGCCTCGCTCATCCGATGTTGGTTATTCGCAATCCCAAACGCCCTCCTCTTGACAAACCCTTCCGGATCTTCCTCTTCTCTCGACTCCGGCACCTTCCCACCCCAATAATACTCCTCCCCCGGCTCAACGCTTTCCGGTCTTCTCAGCCTCTCTCTCCGTCTCACCGTCTCCGCATTCTCACCCGAAAACCACTTACTAGCCACCGAATGCATCAACTGCAAGAACCGATTATCAAACCTCAAAATTTCCACCTCCTTCACCTCCCCCGGTTTGGCCAACGGATCAGCAGTAACAGGCGCCAAAAACACCACGTTCCTCGCCATCCAATACTCATGCGCGCACCAAGCCCTCACAAACCACCTCGCCGCGAAAATCCTTTCCACAGCCGTCCACAACCTCCCCTTCTCCGCTTCATCCCATCCATTCTCGTCATCTGGCTTTTGCTTGGCTTCCACATTCCCCGCAAACTTGCTAATAATCTCCGCATCACCCGGACTCAGCCTTACATCCTCCAAACAGACTACAACAAGACGAGCGCTATAGTACAGCGCGTCCATCGCCCCTATAGCCACGATCTTCTCGGCTTCGTTCGTCTGGTCGATGCACCATTGGTCTAACCAAATTGGCTCCTCGGGAGTTAATCTCTCAGAGAGAAAGGCGGCGAACATGGCTGGTGTCATTGGGCAGTAGGGTAGTTTCCCACTGGGGGAGGAAGGCGGTGGTGGTTGGAGGCCGAGGGCGGGAAGCCAGGCGGAGGGGTAGTGCCAGCAGTAGCTTAGGGCTACGAAGGAGTTTACTTCCCCTGCCTTTTTGTCTCGGTCTTTTTCGTTGATGAGCCGGGTTGGGTTTTCGGGTTTGGCACTTTCTTGTCCGGTGCCACTGCCTGTGCCGTCACCGCTGCCACCCCCACTCCCCGTTCCTGTCGAAGTGGTCTCGTCATCAACCAAAACCTTAAACAAAAACCTCTCCAACGCCTCATCCAAAGGCGCCAATTGCTCCGCAGTCCACCGATCCAGTTGTTTTATGCGGCTGAGGAGGTCAGAGCCGGAGTACTTTGGTTCAAACTCAAAGTGGCGTGAGAGAAGTCGCCCGGAGGTGTCGGGGGAGAGTTGAAGGAGGGATAAGGGCTGGTGGGGTGGGATTAGGGGGTAGGTTTGGCGGGAGAATGTGAATTCTGGGATTTGCTTGTCGTCATCCTTTGCGGACATGCTGGAGAGGGCCAGGGGGGAAGGGGTGGTGAGAGAGAGATATTTGGATAGCAGGTGGGGAGGCGGAGGGTTGGGGGAATAGGTTGTGAGGAAAAATCCAATGGATTGTTGGGCTCTGGGGGAGTGTGGGTTGCGGGAAGATCTTCAATCCCAACTGGTTTCTGGAAGCTTTGATGAGGTCAGTTCAATTCAGAAGAAGAAGAACGAGGCAAGAAAACTAACGCGTACCGTGAAGTAAACAAAAGAGGGGCGACGTGGCTGAAGAAGTCCTTCTTACAACCGTTGACCACCCGACCTTTTGGATTATTGGTGCCTGAAGTCAGTCGTTGTTGAAGTGGCTGTGTCAGATGAACTATCGATAGCGGCTAAGCGCCCCCTCTTTACTTTCTCAGGGATCACTAACGTTATATCAAGGTACCAATAGCCCAAAGCAATAGCCTGGCGCTTAACGGACCAGTGGCTGTTAGCTATTGATCCTTTGTGCGCTTACCTACCCTCAGGATGATAAGCCGCAATCCACCCTCTCAATCACCGAAAGATGCCAATAGAGAGTTTTATCTCATGTAAGTCATGTATCACCATGACTGGCCAGTGGCTGTTGACTATCTATTGAGCCTTCGTGCGCTTACCTACCCTCAGGATGATGGTGGTGATAGCCTGTCCTGAGAAGCATCCGAGCCACAAGACGGCCAGTCACACACACACACAAATCAACATATATCAATCAACAATAAAACTCATGTTCCATCTCGTGTAAGTTATATATTCCGTTGTTTCCCGCTACTTTATACTAAAAAGGAAGAAGCTGGGTGGCCCAAAAAAAGCAAACTACGTCAATAGGATAAGAGAAGCTAGTGATAGCAAGAAGTCGAGAACCATTGTTTGCCGCCCCAAAGAAAACTGTCGTAAGTCATGACACCAAGAGACCCGAGATATCAGTTCGAGAAACCTAAGATCCACCTTCACACCACAAACGTTAATATCTTCATCAACTATCGAAACTGGAATAAGAAAAGGCTTTACTCACCTCCACCACAACCACCTCCACCACCGCATCCTCCTCCTCCTCCACATCCACCACCTCCTCCGCAACCGCCTCCACCACCGCCGCCGTCTGCACCGCCACCGCATCCCTATAAAATCATCATCGTTAGCATTTGCACACCCTTCACCAACAATCCCCATCGGACAGGACAGAGAATAAAATAAAGAAAGGAAAAACTTACACCACCACACCCCCCGCCCCTCCACACCCACCCCCCGCCACACCCCCTCCACAAGTCCCCGCCGCACACGCCCCATTCGTGCCACTTCCACAGCCCGCAATATACCCCGGATGCCAACCGTAGTACATACCCGGCATGATCCACATGGGGTACATGTAAGGACCAGCCATGTAGTAGGGGTATCCCCAGTGATCATAGTACATTGATTCGCGGGGTGGGATCTTGCGACCTTTCTTTTCGGCGCGCTTTTGGGCTTTGGCGTAGGCAGCATCGAGTCGTTTTTGGTGGGCGGCGGCGAGTTGGATACGGACGCGGGTGGCTAGAGGTTGGAAGGATTGGTCCGGGTTGGTGACGTTGAGGAGGACGGCGTTGTGAGAGGAGATGTGGGCGGATTTGTCGGGGGGACAGAGGGAGGCAAGGCCGGAGGTGTGGAAGGTTTCGGAGACTGTTTGACGGGTTAGTGATGAGGAAATGGTGGAGGGGAGGAAGGAGGAAAAGGGGGAAAGAAAGGGAAAGACATACTCTTCTCAGACTTGGAAACACCCAGCACTTGACCGAGTGAGTTCACGTGTGAAGTCCGGATGGCTACAAGCACATTATGGTCAGCTTTAAGGGCCACGAGATTGGACAACGGAGGAGAAGAAGACGACTCACACTCGCAATACCAACAAGTACACTCACTATACACCTCCCCATACGTATCCTGATACTCCTTACTCGTCCACTCAAACTGCTCGCTCAACCTCCCCTCCTCAACCTTATCATCATGATCAATAAACTTGTCACACTTGCCAATACTATACTCATAGTACTTTCTCGGACTCAACTGATGGGTATGCCACGCCAAATCCACATCCAACGTCGGCACCGCCATCTTGGTCGGGTTCTTCTGCATAATCGTGAAGAACCGGACATACTTCAGCAACAGCCGCTTCATGGTGTCAGTAGCCGACGGACTATGCAGCCAGTCAATCTTGTACATCTTCTCGATGAAGATTCCCTGGCGCACCACGGCGCCCGCCAGGTCGAGAGCGAAAGGACTGAAGTTCTCCCAGTAGTGCGACATCATCTTGCGGATGCTTAGCTTGCTGGAGCGTCCGACTCTGTATGCGGCGCCCCGGTTGCTTCTGTAGTTGTTGATCTCCCGCAAAGCAGAGCTGTTGGTGAGGATGACTTCGATTTCGGCACGAATGTCTTGCATGGTGGGAGCAGGCTTGGAGGTCATGAGCGTGGTCACTTTGGTGCGGATGGAGTTGGCCCCGG
Organism: Sordaria brevicollis; assembly: GCA_033439795.1. Classification (NCBI taxonomy): domain Eukaryota; kingdom Fungi; phylum Ascomycota; class Sordariomycetes; order Sordariales; family Sordariaceae; genus Sordaria; species Sordaria brevicollis. Next base: position 2,215,709 of record JAUTDP010000010.1, read on the forward strand.
ATTTGAGGAGACGGTTGGGGAAGGTGCGGGCGTAGATGGAGCGCTCGGGCTCGGGAGGTACTTTGGCGGGTTTTCCGGTGGTGGGTTCGAGGATGGTGCCGGGGATGGGCCGGTTGTAAGGGCCGAGGAGGGCTTCGACGTCTTTGACGAACTTGTGGGCGCAAAGCAGTTCTTTGCAGATGACGACGCCGCAGCTTTCGCAGAGGTGCTTGAGGTTGCCGTCGCCGTAGCCGGTGCCGGTCAGATCCAGGGGTTCGGATTCGTCGTAGAAGTCTTCGGGCTTCGAGCAGGTTGTCCAGGGGATGGACAGTTTGATGGCGCATTTGGGACATTGTAGCTCTTTGACGAGTGGATCGGATTGGTTGTCCCATGAGAGACCGGTTTGCTTCGTCCAGTTGGCCTTGCATTGATCCGTTACGTTGTAGTTGAAATCCTTGTCGATGGCTGCGTTGATGATGTTCCATGGGAGTCCTCTGTTCCAGAAACCTCTAAGACCAGCGAGCATGGCATCTTCGAGGAAGGCACGGGGGTTGAGCATGTGGGTATGCCAGACCATCAGGACGTCTGCACAGAAGCGTCATGTTAGCATAGCCGTCTGATGCGGTGGAGGGTATGGGACTTACCAAGAGGAGGCAGCTTGTCTTCAGTCCAGTCAAAGGTAGCGTTATCATCCGTAGGGAACGTGAGGTATTCAAAGCCCGTGTCTTCCTCCATATCCCTTTCAGTCAACGGTTGACCGCCAGGCAACGAATTCCACCAAACTTCATATCTCTGAGCGGCTCTGGCCAGGAACAAAGCCCATCTCTTCTCACGGATCTTGCTGAGGTTCTCGAGTGTCTTCTTGGCAGCCTTTTCGTCGTCTCCCTCTAGTTGACTAACAAGAGGTTTCTTGACATCCGAAGGCGTCTTCTTCTTATCGGCAAACGTCTTTTCAATCTGGTCAAGGGGCCCGGCAAGCGAGTCCCACAGTCCCCAGAGTCCATCGGTATAGCCGACTTCTTCCTTCATAGACTGGATTGCGAATAGGAGCTTCAAGTGGGCAAGGCATGTATCGACAGTTGGGTCGGAGGCGGCATCGGCAAGTTTCAGTTGGTCAAAGGCTGCTGTCAAGTCCGCCGTGGCCGACTCGTCGACGGTGGTGTAGGCCGGGGGTGGTGCGAGCTTGCCATCGATTTCATGTTGTCCGTCTTTCTCGTTGCTGGTTGCAATGCTTGCCGTCGCCGATGAGCTTGAGCGGCCAAGCTTCCCGAAGATGGACGAGCGTCGGGACATGTTGGACGAAGGTGGCCGTCCTAGGGAGGTCCTTGTTTGATTCTGTCTGTCAGGTCAAGGGTCGGATGAAAGGTTGGAAGACAAGTATATCACAACCACAACTTGATCAAGATGCATGCCACATCGCTTGTCGGTGGGAAAGAGGCATCTTATAGAGGTTGTGGATGTTGGACAAAGAACCGAAGCTGACAGCGAGTCATGGCAGGACGTTGCAGCAAGTGTAACTATTGCGCCTCCCGGCCCCCTATGGTCTGGTAGAAGTGCCAAAGTCTGGTACCATTAGAGGTACCAATAGAGGTACCAAGTTACCTGTGAACTAGGAGATCCGATTGGGTGGGCTCTACCCCAGACCCCACTATTCCCGCTTTGCCCCACACCATCTAACCGATTGTGGAGGAGTCAAGACAAAGGTCGGGGTACCTTGCCATGGAACTTTCTCTGTCCAAGAACACCTGCACAACAGACTCGGGAAGCTTTCCACATCAAGACGAAATGATCACCGAGAGAATCTGGTATAGAAGACTTAAATCTTCGTCTCTGATTGCCATCGTGTCCCATCTCGACACCGACGAGATAAGCCTCGGTGGCTATTACGGCCAAGGGTGTCTCCCTCCTCCTATCCTCACTCGTCATATACCTCTAACGAAGGTGGCTTGCTGTGGCTTGAAACTGCTAGCCAACAGGCAGCAACCAAACGGCCGGGTAGCGGTTGGGGTGGGGTTACATGGCGATCACGCGAGTCGAGCTCAGCCCCAAAAGGCAACCCCAAGTTCCCCCAACCTCGGACTCTATCCCGCTGCAAGGTTCTCGACAAGCTTCGACACGCTGTCAAAACAAGCTTCACCGGACATGCTTCTAGAAGGCTGGAAGCCATGAGGTCTGAGCGAGATGCTTTCGGTTGTCGGTAGCTGTCAGTTTCTCGGTGCCCTATTCGGCTGGGCGGCAACCATTGGTCTACGATATCAGGCCAGTGAGAGTGCCCAATGGCCGTCGAGGTTGACCTTTGGTGGCATTTGGGTTGTGGACTTGGACAGCTTGGTGGCAGTGCTGTTTACTATAGTGAACTGGTTGGGCCAAAAAGGGCGGAAAAGGAATTAGTCTTGACGAGCTGAGAGAAAAAGGAAGAGGAAGATTGTTTCACTTGACCTTTGAGTGGGCTAGAGATGCAGTGACGACAAAATCCATGTTGACGAGGATCTTAGAGGATGTCTGAAGTCTGATAGTCCCAGAGGCATGGGCACAATATGGGGTCCTGCTCACGCCGTGCACATGGTTGATACGATGGGTATATGGAAGGGCAATAAACTTCTCTGCTGTCTGTTAATCAACTGCTGATAATCCGGGCCAAGAGCAGTTTCCCGATATACTTTCGACGGACATAGACCCACGGAAGTATCGCACTGTACTTAAGTACTTTCGTCCCCAACCCTTCTTTTCGTCGTTGGGGTTATTTAACTGGAGGATCGGTACTCGTTTGGATTTTCCTCTTACTTCCTCAAGCCTATCCAAGCATTAATTTTCTCTCCTTTGGTTTCAAAAGCCTGGAACTGGGAATTGGGCCAAAGCTCTTGAATATCCATATCGACGAAATTCCGACCAGGTGGATTCCATGTATGAACCATGCATACATCATGCCCGTGACTGGTTGTCGGTACCATGTCATGCCAAAGATTTAGTTTCGCTGGAGCTTCCGAACGGTTTGCACGTCGCCCACGCACACCCTTCGAAGTCGGCAACGAGTGTCAAGTGCCGGGTGCAGAAAATGCAGAAACCTACATAAAAAAAAATGGTGATTTTATTTCGGCTCCAGATGGTTAGCCCTTGACCTACTGCCATATATTCTCGGCGGGACTGCTCCCACAACCACTCTTTTTTCCTTCTACCATACAACCAACAACCGATTCCCGTCACCCTCACCAATTCAACTACAATACGAGTGGACAAGGCCATCACTCACTGATATCGGCATCTGAATCACAACTCATCATGACAACACTACCGTCACTCGAGTACCGTTTCCACACGGATCAAGTTGACGTGACGAGCATCGTCAACGATTGTGTCGGGCTTGTGGCATGTAATCCGAATGAGTCCCAGATGTAAGTCAGAATCTCAAGCCCAGCTGTTTAGGTTGGCAGTGCTTCTTCATGGCTAACGCGAGCGGTATTTAGTGACGAGTTTAAAGCAGATCCCGTTGGCTCTTCCCGGTATAGGCAGCAAAATTGGCGTTCCCTGCCCCCCGAACCAGCCACCCCGGCCCGGAGCCCCAGATCCATAAAGGACCTTCTACATTCCCCCAAACCTCACGACAGGCAGTTTACCCTCTTCAACCGGCTACCAACGGAGCTGCGATTGCTTATTTGGGAAATGTCGGTCGAGCCGGATGTGCTCGTCGGTTATCTTTCAGTGACCAAGGCGGACAAGAAGGTCGATAACTCTGTGGTCATCAACAACCGTTCGCGACAACCGGTCAACTGCACCACACACGATTTTGGGACCAGAAAACACTATAACAAAATTAGGCTCTACGAGATCAACAAGGAGAGTCGCGAGCTAGCCATCAAGTACTGGGGAAAGCCGCTGTCTCCGTTATGCGTCACGGATGGAGGAAACCAGCAACGTCCCAACTATCTGTTCCGGTCCGACACCGACGTCTTCGCCATCCAACTTCACAGCATTCTGGGTTACGGAAATGACCACCACTCAACTATCACGCATCATCTTGACCCATGGCAAGTGTCATTGAGAGCCACCACCACTCCCTACGCTTGCGCGCCCGTGGAGTTACTGTCCAAAATTCGGTGCGTCGAACTCCATCTCGACCGCATCGAAGACCTTCAATACGTAAGCTACAAATGGGCTGATTCCGGCGAAGCCAACCCCTTCACCTTCCTGTTCCACTTCCCCGGCCTGCAGCACCTGACTCTTGTCCTCCGCCGCCCTCAACTCTATGACATTCCTCACTACAAAGACGGCAGAACCTTGATTGAAGACGCCGACGAGTGCATAAGGGTCATGCCGGTTACCGATTCTCTCAAGGAATTTGACTACTACCACGCCGACACCATCTACTGCCTGCACGCCTTTCAGCGGCTGTTCCGCGACCCCACCACGCACGACCGCGCCAGCTTGATGCTGCGCAAGCTCAGAACCCTGACCGTGAAAGCCAACACCGAGTCCCTGGCTACCAGCGGCGTCGGTTCCTACTGGGCCGACAACCACCGGCCTGAGATTCCCATCGCCCGCATTCCCAAGGGCATGTCCCCTCTCGGCTGCGCTCAGCATGATACGCTCGAGGAAGTACCCCATGTGTGGCACATGTTTTACCCGCCACCGACTGTCCATCGACAAGAAGGAGATATTGGCATGGCTCCATATCTACATTGGGGTGATCCTCCCGCCGTAACGGACTCTCTCCTTGGGATAAATGGTAGTATAGATCCCACTCTCACTATCACTCATTCTACTACCTCTTAGGACTTCGTCAACACGCCCTCGAACAACGACCATACCCTTTATGTCGGGGTTCACGAGGAGTCAGTCAATAACTTGGGGGAAGGTATCCTTGAGGATCCCTAGTTAGCGCCGCCCCCGTACCCCCGCAAAATTTGCCTTCGGCAAATTTTATACAGGTGGGCAGAAATTTACTTGAAGCGGAGCTCAACATTTAGTTCTTCTATTTTTTATTATATTTTTATTATATTTTTATTATATTTTTTAATTATGAATATTTTTTATTTATTTATTTCTTTATTTATTTAACTATTTATTTATTTATCCAATTATTCATTTTTTTATTCATTTACTTATTATTCGGTTTTCATTCATTTATTTATTTATTATTATTTATTTATTAACTATTATTTATATATTTATTTATAATTATTTATTTATTATTTTTAATCCTTATTTAAATATTATTAAAAAACTTTTATTTTTACTCCGGCCGGGAATCGAACCGACCGCTGAAGGTATATATTATAATCGTATATTTACTAAGTTAGCTACGACGGTTTTTTTTAAAAATAAAATCTTTTTTTTTTATTATATACCTATCCGTCGGATTTTTTAAAGCCATTTTTCTCGGCCGGCAGGCTATTTACAATCACGTGAGTAGTACCAAACTACTCGCCTCAGCTTATTTATCATTTTGATACCCATTTTCTTTATTAATATTGTTACCCTTATTGATAAGCTTTTTGATTTTTTTATATATCCGTCGGATTTTTTCAAAGCCGTTTTTCTCGGCCGGCAGGCTAGCTATGGTCACGTGAGTGGTACCAATCTATTCGTCTCAGCTTACTCATCATTTTGGTACCCACTTTGTTGTGATCGGACCCACTTTAGAATGCCAAGCCTCGTCCCATTTTTAGCGCCTTGGCAAAGGTTTATTCCAGCCAATTCCAACTCGAGAAACAGGGATAGTGGCTTCGGGTAGACGGGTAAACTTCGGGAAGATTTACAGGGATTATTACAGGGGGTCACCGTATTATAGAAGAAGCTACGCTCAACGCTCGTGTTTTTTCAACACTTCTCATATTGAAGCTCCGCTTCAAATAACGCAAAGACAGGGCAGTGGTAAATAATCATGTAAAAAGGATTTTGGCTTTCGTTATGTAGTTGAATTAGTGTGGTATGTGAAGAGCGGAACAGACACGGGGGACACATCCTAAGATAGATGGTCCCCTACTATTCCTTTCTACCTACCTATAGTTTAATGCAAGTGAAGTAAATTTTAGTAAGAGATTTAAAAGTATTTCCAATTGTCCCGGCCTTTAATTAACAATTATCTTTAAACACACTGCATACTTGGATTTTATAACATAATCAAGAGTGTCCCTCCAATTTTGAAAGTGACCATGCCGATATAGCGGTCTTGATCCCGGCACAACCCCTGTCCTATCTATCCCAACTTTAATAAGCACTAGCTAAGCGGCCATTGACAACAACATCCACTAGCCCGATTAGCTCAGCTGGTTAGAGCGTCGTACTAATATCTTGAACGTCCAAGATATCAAGTCCATGCGAAGGTCAACAGTTCAATCCTGTTATTGGGCACTTTCTTTTTCCATTTTTTTCTCACTTTATTCGGGCTCGAAAAACCTCCCTTGCTTGTACCTATATTGTTTTTTTTCTAAGGTTTGCTTTTTTTTTGGTTTATATGCGAATAGCATCTGATATGGTTGGGCGATGCGGGATGCAGCTGGTATGCGAGGAGCGGACTAGGAACTAGGGGAGTATTGCGAACATGTGCCAAAACCATGTTCTACTTACGCGAACCTCATGATCACTACAAAAGCATGGCTGGTGTATCGCATGCTAAGAGATGATAACAGTTTGGGTATACTTCTATCTCACTTCAAGTCCCTATCCTCGATCTATAATACCGGAAGGTCATCAAAACACCATTTTTAAATCCCTCTACCACTCGCCCTTTAACCCCCAGCAAGTATTACAAACTATACAAAAAGAACATCGTTCCAAAAGGAGTGTAAGAACCGAAGGAACAAGGGAAACTGCATCATCAGTACAATCTCGTACGAGACCGACCACCAAGACTCAATTATCACCCAAATACCGCGCCACCCCTGACGGCAGAGTAAATCTGACTCGACCCGGACTTTGAGGACTTGGTGACCGCGACCGTGAGCGTGTGTGTGTCCAGCTTCTTCTTCCCTCTGATGAACTTGACGAGGATGATGATGACGATGAGGATGATGAAGTCAAGCTAGGTGGTTGTTCGCCGATGTTGTCTGAGAGATCTGAAGAGCTTGTCGTGGTGGATGGTGAATTGTAGCTTGGTTGTTGGTATCTACTTGTTGACGTCGACATCGCGGGGGTTGAGATGGAAGCGGCATAGATGGAGGGTGTTGACTCGTAGACGACGCTGACTATGGAAGGTTGTGATCTTCGAATTCGACTTCGGCTTTGAGTTGGAGGTTGCTCTTGGGGATCCCGTTCGCGGGAGCGTCGGCTACTCCTCTCGTGCGTTGCTCGGCCAGCGACATAGATCACGGGCGGCAAGTTGTGTTCTTGGTGGTTCCTATCCCTGGTTGAGGACCTGTCAATGGGGTTGTGGTGGTGTCTTGACCTCTCGTGCCGATGGACGTCCTTGTCACCCCAAGTGTCTGCAGTAGGACTGGACACATCAACGACTGCTTGTCTACCGGGATGCAGTCGAGGTGTCGAATTATCACGCCGATGACCTTTCCGTGATACTTGTACTTGGTGGGAAGGTCGTTGAGACATTGGTGGCGGAACATCAGGTTGGATGACCTTGACCATTTTGACAGTCGAGTGCCCTTTCTCTGCTTCTGAGCTTGGCACCGACCGGTCACCGCGATTGCTACTTTTGATCCGGACCGGTGTTCGTCTCTGAGGATAGCGCATGGTGGATGAGTATCTGACGGGCATGATCGCGGCTTCCTTGTTTGATGATGGCCAAGCAGATGCTGAAGACTTTGATGGTGATCGGCGACGACAGAGACGCCAGAGGATGAAGGAGAAGATGATTGTGCCGAAGAAGACGCCGAAGACGATGCCGAGTGCTACGGCGGAGCTGTTTGAAGGTGATGATGTTGCTGGAGACACGAAGGATGAGAGGTGGGTTGAAGCTTCGAGTGTCAAAAGTCTGGTCGTCGAGACGGGAGGTGTCGTCTTTATGGTGGCGGCTGTCTCAATCACAGAGAATGTGTAACTTGTCTCGGAGGGCTGAGTTTGACGTGATCTTAATGTTGGAAGAGTGTCAGAGACTTGTCGAGATGACACCACTTGACGATTTGGGTTTCGCGGTGCTGCCACTCCCATTTTGTAGTTCGAACGATCAAAGACAGTTCTTCAAAATCGTAATGTTCGCTTGGTGTTCGTGTTGCCAACAATGAACACAACGGAAGAACAACTTAGAAAAAGCGGTAACAGCCTCAGAAACAATACATGTCCGGTCTTTTGAAGCCCAGTTTGTTGTTGTCTCCCGGCGATGCTTCTTCGGTGAGGCGATTGGGCTTTCGCCGTCCACTCGGAAGCATGCTGACACTCTACGTCCGTATACGCTCGAGCAGCACCTTACCGGTCTCCCAGTCATCCGTCCGTCCGCGCCTGTGAGTCGCAGAGATAGAACGCACCTGAACCATTTTTCTCTTCCCTTTGCTGTAACTCCCACTGGCTATTCCCCCTGACCGCTTCAATGCTACTATCAGCTCGATCACCAACAATCCTGGTCCCTCTTCCGAAACAACCTTTCAAATCACGCCACAATCGGATCGGAAATCTCGCGCGGATCGCGGTTTGTCGTTCTTCTTCTCTCATTTGCGCGTGGGCATGATGCGAGGCATGACGCCTTGCAATTCATCATTTGCGACTTTGCCCAGTCATGGCAAGAGGATTGACAAATAGGGCTGCCAACGCATTCTTTTGGGTGTGCGTGGGGGGGGGGGGGGGGGGGGGGGGGGACCGGCTTGTTACTTGGTTGTCTTGGAATGTATGTCTCCGACGGATCGGGTCGAACATGTCCGGATGTTCCTGGGATTTGTAAAGAAATCGACCATTTGGGAATGAGAGAGGTAAGAAAGCCACCGTAGCACGACACGACCTGACCCGAGAGTGAGAGAGCCAGAAACGGGTATCGAGTGACAGTGTTGGATCCCGTTCCGTTGATACTGTAGACGAAACCGTACCGTAGGTAACCAGTTGAATGAAAAATCAAGGCGACATTGTAAGGTAGGAGAGGTAGTGGACGTGAGTCGCTGCGGCGATTTTCATTGTCATAACCGGCCGTGAGCTTGAGCTGTGAGTAGTCCAAGGCGCTCCTTGACCGCCAGCCCGAAGGGAACACTGCAGTCTGCGTCTGCTGCGGATAATGTTGCTTGCTTGCTTGCCTGCTTGCGCCGGTGTCCAAGAAAACGCAAATCGCTGAAAGAGGGGATCATGATCGAAGAAAATCCGGAATTGTGGTTGAAAAACACTCGACAGGATTGGAACGGCTTGTTATTTATCTCGTCAGTGCACGACATAAGCGGTGGGATCCACCATGGCCAGGAGGCGTCAATAGGATCATGCCAGATATGAAGGTGGCGCCTGCACGTTTCTGCTTGCCGCATATTTCTTGTGTTACGTGAGATCCGAACGTCTGCATTGATTGTGACGACCTGGAAGAGGCATTGGATGGAGAGGTCTCACCGCCAGGGGTTCTGAGGCGGACTGGATGCGAACGTTACGTTAAAGGTGAACCTGTGCCTGAGCATATGAGACGCCGGTGGTTGAGTTCTTTGGGTGGAAGTATCGAATGAATGAACAAACATATAAGCGGTGAGGGCATTCACATTTGATTGAGCGAGGCAAGAAAGTTTTGTGGAAGAGAAGAACTTGATTGTGAGATTCGATCTAGTACAGAAAGGAAACCGGCGAGGCGCAACATCCAAAGTAACCCGGCCCGATACTTGCTCCGGGATTGTGTAACAACCACCCGACCTCAAGTGTCCGGAAAGAGCAACCGGCCCTTATCGGGGAACTGCCACTCCTGCTCCTTCCCGATGTCCGTCTTCCGATCGTGCCCACCATCACCATATCTCAAGTTCCTGCCCTCCATCATTACACCATTGTCATATCTTCGTGCCCAATTTCATCGTTCAAGGGCCCTGGACAGTGATGGAAGAAGAACCACTGCTCTGGTAACCCTCAGTGGCGACAATCTGGTAGTTGTGGTTGCCCAAGTTGAGACCAACCTTGGCCCAGGCGTTGAAGTGGTTGGCCATGGTGACGGTACCACCGGTGCGCTTCTGCTGGCGGACCGACCAGTACTGGTTGAAGGTAGCGGTACCGTCAATGGACGGCTGGTTGTAGCGGGTGCTCTTGAGGATGTCGTAGGTGCCGCCGTCGGTGGTGACGGATCCGAGACGCTGAGCACCGGAAGAAGGGTTGTAGGTGCCAAAGTTCTCGACGACGTAGTACTCGACGAGCGGGTTGCGGGTCCAGCCGTAGACAGCAAGGTAGCCGTTGCCCTGGGGGTTGAAAGAGCCCGAGTAGGTGATGGTGCGGGCGTTACCGGGGTTCCAACCCTTGCCGCCGACAAAGTTGCCGACGTTTTGCCAGTTCACAGAGTAGGAACCGCCGTTGCCGTTGTTGTAGTTGACGTTGCCGCCACCATCGGTCCAGAAGGAGTAGTAGAAGCCGTTGTGGGTGCCGGTGCTGCTAGGCGTGCCGGCGCGCGCGCTGAGCTCGGTGGAGAACTCGGTGGCGTTGAAGGGAACGGCGAGGGCACCGGCGGCGCCGAGGAGGAGGGACTTGATGGAGACCATTATGTCAGATCTGTCTGGAACTGAGGAGAGAAGAATGGCTGATCGTTGGTGATGATGAGAGGATGATCAGAAGTCGAAACACGGCGATCGTGAGGGTCTTTTATATTCTTTCTTCGAGCTCTGTGTTGTCGTATTCGATCGACAAGATCAGTTTAGGCGGTCGAACCGCAACTCCGGGCTTGGTTGTCGTCGGCCTCGTCTTCGTCCCTGTCGCTCTTGACCTCGCCATCATGGCAACTCTGTCGATCCTGCTTCGTTTTTGATGCCAAGGACCAGACACTTTGCGGTTGTTATGCAACATATTGAGCTTAGTCCATGGAGGTGGTCTCGGATAGGGTTGTATCCATCACGAAAAGTTCATGCTTAGTCCGATTTCCGTACCCAAGATTGGGAAGACGCCACTCTACCCCAGCTTTTCGTGGCGGAAGGATAAATGAAGGAGGCTCCTGATGCATTCAGGCTGAATGAAAGTGATCGATGGGGCCCCGCAATGCGGCTCGGTCACGGACGTCGAGGGTTCTGTCGAGCTTCCATATTCGTAAGTCTGTGTTTGAGAATCCTTGCAGTGGTGTTGAAGACGGAGGCTGGCCATGCTGAAACAAGAGATATTCCACCACTCAAGCCTATTGGATCTCGGTATTCGTCCAGGGTCCTGTCAGCTATTGGCACGCTTAAACTCGAGTCCCTGCTACCTTCGGAGGACGTCAACTCAACCACTCTCGTCGGAGGATCTGTCTTTTGCTAGCCTCTGTTCTTCAGCAACTTGGCTTTTATGTCAGATGCTTGGCCAGGCGGTTACGACATCTCCATCTACCGGGAAGTGGCCAAGAAACCTTGGCTGCACACCCTCATCTCGAGCCGTGGTTCATGTGCTGTACCCCGGACTGAACTGCCGATGCCCCCTTGTCCAGATGCCGATCAAGAAGCGAACCGTGATCCGGGGTCTGAAGTACCGTTGTACCTGGGCCAGAAATATCGTCGTGATCGTGTCAGAAGGCATAATGCTGACACGTTCGGGATGAATCTCGAGGATGTTTTAAATGAACATCATAGAGCAGAACCCGTGTACCTGGAAGCAAAAGCTCAACACTATACCAGAGATGGGCTTGACATGACGATCGCGTCCCGACACTTTGCGATGATCTGGCCCTTGATGATGGGTAAACAGAAGAAGACCGGTTGATAGGCTCTCAGGGCAGTTTGCCATCTGATCCATTTAGCCGACAATAGTGTTGCTACCCTCGCGAGTTTAAGATCTAGACAGGCGGGCAGGGGTATGTCAGGAGGCAGGGGGACACGACGACATCTGCTGTCCAGATTAGTCACAAGACCTTCTAACCTCTTCGATGAATGAGTTGTCGTCTCGTATACCATGATGATGAGATAATAGGCGGTTAAAGGGAGGCCTTGGTGTCGCACAAACATTGTGGATGATGGCGAGATTGACATTCCAACGTCAACAAACGGCGGATACACGCCGTCGTCACTCGAAGAGTGAGTTATGCATTGCGTTCCATCTGCAAAGAAACCCAATGGAGGGCTCAAAGAAACGTCGGCCCCTCATGTTCCTTGAAGGCTCAGTTGTTTTCCTCTTCCTTTGTCGTCCGAGTGAATCCTGGATTGTGAGCTGGCGAGTCTAGCTGTCGTCGCCGTCACAGAGTTGCAATGTGCTCACAGGTCACAGCGCACGGGGCACCGCGATGAAAAACATGCGCACCAGTCGGAGTGTCCGTTTCTCACCGTCCTGGGAAATCTCGGTTGGCAGCAAAGTTGGCAAAACATCATGCACCGGTGGTCAAAGAAGGGGGAGTTTCCATATTGTGTTCCGCACGAGAGACGGGAGTAAGGTTGTTGGGATGAAATGGTATGGATGTCTAACGGAGTGGAAGAAGGAACGCCAGCGGCCCGGCTGTAGCCGCTGTTTGCCCACTGAAAGGCCAGACTTATAGTGCGTTTGCTCCACTCTTAGCCAATCGCAACTTTTGCCTCCTTCTCTGAACTGCTATCTCCAGTCAAGTGGAAGAGGTGAAGGGAATGTGTAGAGATATGTTGCGAACATGATGGAAATAATTTGACAAATTCCTCATCGAATGGCGCAAAGAAAGTAGCCCTGATGTGATAAAGAGAAAGCTGTGAGTTTCGATTCCTCCGACAAAGAAGCACGATGATCCACAATCCTACGGCAGCCATGTTGTTAGTGCTTGCCTTCCAAATCCAAATGCGGGCATGATCATGAAGACGACGGGATTTTATGACACTAGGGTATTAGAAGGAGCCGGCAGCTGGTCAAGAAAAATGGGAACTACCTCTACTACTTACGAAGCGAAGGGAAGAAAAAGTTTGAAATGCCGGGACCATCTCCGGTACAGACTTTTTATTTGGGTTCTCAACACTGGAGATTCTCACAGCCGTATGTATAATATTTGTCAGAGATGCCTTTCGGCGTCAGCAGCGCATGATGCTCCTGCGCCTCGAGACCACCAACGACCACGGAGTACTGTGACGAACATCAACCATGATATCCACATCGAAAAGCGAAACCGGATCCAGTGAAGAATACCGGAAGCTTCATCCGTCCCTTTTTGCCGGCTATTTGTTCTATCTCCCACTTCTTTCATCGTGAGTGTCCACCATGTTTATAGCACACCACATCCTCCAACTTGTTGTCACGCACCCACACACGAAACAAATCAAGAAGAGAGACAATAAATTGGATCAGTTTCTATCATTCATAAGCAGATCTTGCGCAAGAAACAATCACATACGACCATACCCACTGGAAAACTCGGGATCCCGTCCGCTCTCCCATAGATAAGCCAGTGAGGGCCAGACTAGTAGTTGGGTCGGTGACGACCAGCGAATCCCTGGTGTTGTATGTTTTTTTCTTTCTTTTTTTCCATTCTTCTGTTTTACTTACCCTCCCTTCTTCCTATCCCACATGATCCTTTTTTTTTCTGTCTCTTTCACCATATCAAACATTGTCCATTCATGTCACTAACTTCATTCAACTTTTCCTCTTTCTCATTTCACCTCTTCATCCCCCATCATCACCACTCCGGATTCCCCATCCTAGCCTGCCACGCACTCCCACCCATGGTCTCGTTTTCCAACCATTCCTGCACCGCCTGGCCTCCTAGGTATTGCTCCAAGCTTCCCCCCATTCCTCCTCCCCCAACCAACCTAGTTCCACTAAGCAGTTCTCGACTCTCCCGTTCCCTCGGATTAAACGTCACTACCCACCTTCCAAATCCCACTGCCCCGTGTTCCCGTACCAACGCCCCCAAATATTCTTGCTGTTGGTACACAAGTGGGACGTAGCCCAGTGGGAAACCATCGAGAAGGACTGGTCTGAAGGAGATTGTAGATGTATCGTTTCTGTGGCGGGTCGGGGTGGTGATGTTATCCTCGGCTGAGCTGTCATCACCGACATCGAGAGCCTTTTCTTTTCCTTTGCCCTTATCAGTAGTGTTTTTGTGCTCGTCGTCGTTCTCCTTTCCCTGTCCCTTGCCCTTGCCCTTCTCCTCCTCCCCCAGCTCTTTTTCCTTGCCCTTATTTTTCTTCTTCTTCCCTTTGGCACTCTCGACATCTTCTTTCTCTCCTGGCTCTCTCTGCTCTCCCTGCTTACATTCCTCCTCCTCCTCCTTCTTCTTCTCCGTACCATCCTCCTCCTTCCTCAAAATCCTCCCATCCTCCCCCGCCCTAACCGTATCCGACCCCGACGAACTCGAGTGCTTCCCCGACCCGTCCGACCCGTCCGAGCCTTGCGACTCTCCCGAAACTTTCCTCTCCCCCGTTTTGCCCACTCCCTCTCCCGGCCCCTCTCCCAGCCCCTCTCCCGACCCAGCTTCCAACCCAGAGCCAGAGCCAGAGCGAGAACCAGACCCAGGCCCAGCAGGTCTCCCCAACCCATCAACACGCATACCCAAACACCTAACCCTCACAAACGTCCCGGTTGTATTATCTCGCAAGACGATGACGCCTGGCATTAACGGGGTGTAAGGAGATTGAGAAGGGTCGGCGGATGAGGAGAGGAGGGGGAGGACGCGGAGGTAGTTACGTATGGAGCGGAGGGCGGAGGTGAAGTCAAAAATTTGAAGGGTTTCTGGCCCTCGAGATCCTTGGGGTGAGTCAGTGTTGCCTGGAAGAACGGGAGTGGAAGTGGAAGTAGAAGCGGAAGCGGAAGGCTGGCTTGATGATGAGGGATCTGGAGAGGAAGACGATGTAGGGAAGGTGGCCCGCGTGGGCGACACTGAAGCAGGTGGGACATAACCGGGGATTATCTCCGTTATGAGGGGTGTGAATGTTGCCTCGGGCGCTTGCTGCTGTTGTTGACGCGACCCATGAGGTTCAGGATGGGCATGAGAACGGGACTGCCCGTGACTGCGCACACCAGAACGAGAAGTAGAAGATCCAGCTTGACTTTGCTGAGAATGAGAAGAATGAGACGAATGCATTGAAGCCTGCGAGTAACTACGCTCTAAACTTCTAGAGCCAGCACTATGCCCTTGACCCTGACCCCGAGAATATGAACTACCACCGCCAGGAGTAGATGAACCAGGCCTGAAACTCTCAGCCCTTGGATTCAACGAGCTTGTTGACGACAGCACACTCGACGAAGTAGAGCTGCTGGCCACCGAACTCAACGAAGTAGCCGTAGGCACCCTCTTGAGCTCTCCTTGTCCTTGACCATCCCCTCCATCTTGTCCCTGTTGTTTCTTGTTGATTTTCTTGTTCTTTCCCCTCGTACCTCTCCTCTTTTTTCCCTCCTTCTTCTTTTCTTTATCCTCTCCGTCCTCTTCGGGCCAGAAAACCCTTCCCGACCCCGTTCGTTCCATAGTAGCCATCAGGCATTCTGGTACGGGATGGAAGGTGACCGGCCCGAACCTTGTGTTGATAGAAGGCCTTTCGCCTTCACCTTGGCGGGGGTTTCTGAAGTAGGGAGCCATTTGATCAAGGTTCTCTTGGAGAAAGATAGGCAAGGGGCCATCCAGAGATGGAAGAGGGTTTGGGATGCTGTCTACGTATTGTAGGGCTTGCGGGCTGGCAGCCCTAGATGGTGGGTTAGTTCTAGGTGGGGGTACACGGTGCGTACGGTCACTACGGCGGGACTGCGTAGATGAACGATGGGAAGAACCTGAAGAGGGGCGGGGAGATTGGAAATTGGGGGGAAAGGTATTAGTAGATGATGCGTAGTGGGAGTTCGAAGGGTGGGAGGATAAGGGGTTGGGGGGTAATGCCAATGACATGGGTGGTAAACCATACTGGGGTGGGAGGCTGGCGCCTAACGGGTTGGAAGAGGGCTGGTGCAAAGCTAGAGGGTTGGAATTAAATGGATTTGGCGGCATGAGATGGTAAGCCAAAGGAGGAGGAGGAAGAGGCGATGAAACGGGCTGTGTTCTTGCCGGACGGAGTGGATGTGTTTGTCGAGGCCTTTGTTGGGCAGGTCGAAACGGTAAGGCTGTTCTGACCAACGAGTCTACAAATTGTGGGTTTGGTGTTGGCGCGGTGTTGGGATGGGCATGAGGAAGAGCGGAGATATGGACAGCATGATGGGTTGGCGGGTGCGAATCTTGTAAAGGAATTAGGCTTGGACCTTGTTCAGGTCCGTAGTACTGGTGCTGGGACATATGGTAGGGAGCATCGCTGAGGCTTCCAGTCCTTCGGTCTAAGTGATGTCCTTGAGAGGCAGGGTAACTGGTGGATACTAGGGGTGGCGGATAATCTAGCGGAATATGGCCTGGACCTTGGTATTGGGGTGCCTGATATGGTTGCGTGGAAGGGTGAGGGTGAGAGTGGAGGTCAGAATTTTGGCGGTTCGAAGTCTGTGAACTTCTCGAAGCGCCGCCCGTGGACGGTACCAAGAGAGGGTTTCTAGTCGCTTGAGACTGCCTTTGCTCGTTATATTGCTGATGACTTGGTTGAGGACCGAAATCACCTAGACTCCTGCCTCGCCGATGCGGACGGGGCCCAGAGTTGGGATATCTGGAAAAACTTTGTGGTTGAAGATGTGCTGGTGCTGGAATAGCTTGGTTTTGTGTGTAGGTCATGGCAGTCGAACCGGTAGATATGGTTCTACCTGCACTTTCATTGTTCAGATTGCCATAAGCTGAAGGACCACCAGTGTTGACCATCTGTTCTAACCTTTGGTTTCGAACAATTCTGCCATCCTGGCTGTCGTCGGGTCTCGGACCTGATGTCCGCGTCAAGTTGGGATGGACTGCCCATGGTTGATGTTCAGGGACTTGCTGCATAGGGACTTTTGGACGTTAGCAAGGCAATAGCGGGTTTCAAGATGGTGATCATTGACAAACCGTTACTTCCATGGCGTTGGCGGTCTTTTTCACTTGGCGGTCGATCCATCTTGCTTTGGACACAGTTTGAGTATCCTACCAGACTTATTCACGCCAGTGAGCTCCAAGCCGTGATTGGTGTTCCCACCAGGCAGCGAAGCATAGACTTTAGATGTCAGTTCGTTCATCTTATACCAGTGCCTCTGACCATATCATCTCGATTTCCTATTCGACTACCAAGCAGTTTCTCTCAACAAGCGACAAAGGGTTTGGGTTTTTGGTCTGTTCCATATCACAAACACTGTGTCCTTCTTTAAGGCCAAACCGCTCAGGGCAATCTGATGTAGACGCGCCAATGTGTTTTGTGCAAGCTCGCTTCAAACCATTTTAGCCTCCTGCTTGTCTTGATGACAGAGGTCATGGTGGTTGCTACTCAGCAAACCAATTGGACAGGTCCATGATCGGAGCACTTTGGACTCTAGAGTTGAGCGGTATGCGACATGCAGATCTGGATTCAGGAGTAATCACCAAAATGTTGCGCATCTCAACGCTGTCTAGGCAGAAGCGAGTGACTGTCGTCGTCGTGCTCGCGTGCCGTGCCGTTATCCAAACCCCAGATTGGTCCGTGCGCCCGTGAGCCTCCTGAGTCTCTCCGCGGAGAATTCATGGTTGCACATGTGGGTGCACAGACAGCCGTCGTTAGCGGACTCGGTAGCCGTAAACCCTTGTTGGCGACACGCAGCGAGTGATCGACACCAATGCCGCATCACACTGTTGCAGCAAGCTATGTCCAGCATCAATGTTTCAGTCGGGTATCGGGCGAGAAGCTTGTCTTTTTCCCCCTGTGAAGCTGACATCGGCTGATAGAGGCAAGACAGGGCTGTAGCTGCTGTAGCCGAAGAGGAAGCTTGCCCCAGATTCAAGACATTAAGACAATGTTTCTGCGGTCTTTGTCGAATCAGGTGAACCAAAACTGCTTCAGTTCTTGTGGTGGTCCATTTCGAAGGCCGGAAAAGTGTTTCAACCACCAAAGATAGCCACGCATCCTGCCACCCGCCCCGGCAAACGTGTTTCGCTCAAGGTTGACACATGATGGAGTCCCCCGACACTCTTCCATAACAGGGTTTCGTTGGGAGATCACGGTGACCTCAGGACCTTGAGCCCCCTTTTTCGTGCGCCATATTCGTTGCTTATTCCACGTAGTGAAAACTCTGATCTGTAGCCTCGGACGCATCCTCTGATGCCAAGCACGATGGAGAAGTTTCGAGTACTTGCGGTGAGAGAAGGCCGGAGCTCCGAATGGCCGACCGAGATGGCCTCGAGATAAGTCCGGCATCCCAATTTCCGATGAGGCGACACAAGATCTGGCAAAAAGCAACATCCTGATTGCACGCGTGGGCGCCACGGGGCAATCGACGTTCAACGGGAGCTGCCTTTTTGTTCTTCGATCCGAAGAAGCAAAACTGGTTCATAAAATCCGAGAACTTTTGCTTGGGCCGCGCAGATTGATGTGCAGTTGAGGCCTCAGGGGCCTCTAGCGCTGACGGACGATGGCTGTCTCGACTTGATCTCGCAGACGGCAAAACGGGTAACAGCGATGGCACTGTGGCGGTCGCGTGCCTGGAGCCTACCAGTAGGCATAAGCAGTGGCCGACTTTCAACTGGCTGGAGGTGCCGTTGGACGGGAGGTCTGAACGTGTCGCCCCGAAATCTGGAGGGTGTCTAGAGATTCCATGTCAGTCCCTGGCGATGGATGGTTCACGCTTCACAGTGAGGCGGTTGGTGGATGTGACAGCGGGCGGGAAGATGCCGGTGTCTTCCGCCCGCCGCAGTGTATCCGTACAGTGGTGACGATGAGAACGATACGATACGTCGGAATAGTTGCGCTGGAGGTGTCTGGTAGGCCGTGAGGGTCCTCGGTGCCCTGTTGCTGTGGTGGCACTAGGGGGTATGTAGTATGTAAGCACTGTATAGAATCCAAGAGCCAACAAGTGAGGTGGATGGAAGTAAAGTGAACCCAAAAGACGACGGCGAGGTTGGCTCTCTTTTTTTTTTCTCAAATGGGCAAAGAGGGTGTGATTATACTCAATTTCTCACCTCCCATCCTTTTCCATTTCTCAGCAGCCACCGGAGAGGATTTTGGACTCATCTCGTAACTTCCTGCGGCAGGCTCACTCGACTCCGACGATTCGACTCAATGCTCATCGATGTCCCTTCCTCTTCGGTTTCGGTTGGCGTCGCAGTTGGTGTAGCATCTGGTCGTCGCTTCCATAATTCTCTGCTGCAGTTGGAGATGGGATAGGAAGGCGCAGACGACGATGCAGTGACGAGAGGAGACGGAGGAGCAAGTGCGGTAAAGTCTGGTCGCAAGGGCCCCACTTTGAGCAGGGAACTGGCGGGAACCTCAGACCTCAGTGGAGAGGCGGGGCAGGACGAGCAGGACGAGATGAATGCTCAATCCAGCGCTCTTTCCACTTATTCTTTTTTACGGTGGCCCAGGGCGTTCTTCGTAACACATCAGGGTTGAGCCCTGATTGCAGCTGCAGGGCAAATAGCGCACAGAAAAACCGTACCCCACCCAAAATCTAAACGTACTCCACTTCATTAAACACATAATACTATAACTCGTTTTTATTCCTAAATTATATCTTTAATATAATTTAACCCTATACTTATATATTATTAAACTTCTCGCCCACTATTACTAACCGAAATCCACGCTAATTAATAACGATTAACCTTATTACTAAAATATCTTTTAAATATAATAGCAAACCCCTTCCCCCTACCCCTAAATTTTAAGCTACCGCTAATTCGAATCTTTTACGTACTATTTAAATCCTAACGGAGATCGAGAAATCCAATTCTAAATCGGTAAAGTATTTACTTTCTAATAATATAGTATATTATTATAATATTAAATCTATTCCAACCAAAAATTATTTAATTTAATTAATATTAATAAAAATTTATCCGCTTTTAGGACCCCCGCGTCCGCCGTATCGACGGTATTTTCGAAATTATATAACCTAAATTCGAATTCCCCTATTAAATTTATACCGTCGTTATTTATTTATTCGAAAAAGATATTATCGCGGGTAAATACGGTTATTACTCTAACAATATAATTTACTATTACCTTATTAATAAATATATCGTCCCCGACGAAAATATCTTCTAGGGTATATATATTTATTATTATTATATTAAGTAATTTATTAAATATTCTTTCCGTATAAAATTAGAAGAGAAGAAGGAGTAAATAAAATTAAAAAATAATTCGTTATAGTAATAAAGTTAGGAGGAAGGAAAATTAAAGGAAATAACGATAGAGGAAATTAATAAAATTATTATAATTATATAAATTAAATTTAAAATTCGCAAAGACGAATACTAGGGTAAAGTAACCCTTTAAAAGGGCGGTGTTACCCCTAAGGGTAGAAAGTAATTATTAATTATTTTATATTTATTACTATTTAATTTAATTCGTTCTTTTCGTTTATTAACTTTTTCTCCTATATATTAAATTATTCTTATATATTTCCGTATATTTATACCTTTACTAAATATTTCCTTCTATTCTCCTTTTCTTCTCCTAAAATTATTTTATTCTTTCTTTCTCTAATTCCTTTATTTATATATATTTTTAATTAATTTTATTATATATTATCTATCTTTAATTAACGTTAATAATCGTTAATTTACTTTAATAAATATTAATTATTATTAATATTTTACAATTAAAAAAATAGGGAAAAAATTATTTTTTAAAATATAAATTTTAATATTTTTAATATACGTTAATTAAATATATAAGAACGTTCAACCGTATAAATATAATATTATTAATATTAAATAAATTTTAATATATAAAGAGAAACGCTATTTATACGGACCTAAAATATTATTTATACGGATTTAAATTTTATATTTTCCTTTATAACTTTTTAAATTTAACGTAGAAAAAAACGTTAATTAGTTTAGAATTTTTATTATTTTTTTCTTTATATTCTAACCCTTAAATAATTATAAAGACCCTTATTTAAAGTTTAAAAAACCTATATTTTATTTATTTAATAATTATTTATAAATAATTAATAAATAATTTTAAGGAAGTAAATATTTTGGCTAATAGAAAGCGGAGAAAAATAATGAATAGTTTGAAAAATTTAATAAAAATTAAAGGTTTAAATAAAGTTATATTCGATTTTTCATTATTTTTCCTTACTTAAATATCCTTAATTAAAGAAATTTTACGTCTGTATAAATAGCGTTTTAAATCCGTATAAATAGCGTTTTTCTATATAAAAATTATTTATTTATAATTTTAAATATTTATTCGTAAATTAAAAAAATATAATAAAAAACTTTTACGTATTTAAAATTAAGGGAAATATTATAAAAATAGGATTTTAATTATAATTTTAATAAATTATTCTTCTTTAAATTAATATACTTATTTATATATAAATAATTATTTTATATATAAAATTATAAAATAATTCTTAATTAGATTCAATTTTTTTTAATATTAATTTAATTAGTTTATAAATTAAAAGGTGGGAATTTGTATTATATATTTTAATATGTTTTTAATTTATTTTAAAAATTGATTATATTTAAAAGTTAAAATAAAAAGTTTTTTTTAAATTATAAAAATATATAATTAATAATATAAATTGAAACCTCTATTAAGTTTAAAATATATAATAATATAATAAAAATATTTTAATTAAGAATAATTTTGGTAATTATTTAAAAAAAAAGAAGAAAAAGATTTTGAAATTTTTAAAATATTTTATAATTATTTAAAATGAAGGAAGAAAATTATATTTATATAGCCTTTTAAAAAAATACTATATTTTATAATTCAATATTTCAAAACTATTAAAATTATATTAAAAAATTTAATAATTTAAATAAGGTTTATAAATATATAAATCCTTAATTTATTAAATTTTACGTTTTTTATTTATTTATAATATTTATTATATCAATTCTAAATAAAATAAAAATTCTAAAAGGTTTCTTTAAATCATATTTTTCAATTTTATTACAACTAAATTAATAAATTTAATAACCCTTTTAAAATAATAATATATATATAATGAATAGAATTAAAAATATTTTCTTATTTTTTATTTAATTTTTTGTATTAAGTTTTATTTTAATATTAAAAAGTAAATGTAAATTTATTATATAATATAATTTTCAAGAACAAATCATTATTTATTTAAATAACATTTATAAAGAATATTATTATTTATATAATTTATACGTATTAATATATTATTTTAAAAAAAGTAATTTAAAGGTAAATTAATTAAATAAAATATAAAATTAATAACGTAATAAAAGTATTATAAATTTATATATACTTCGATTTATTTATTAATTGAAATTTATACAGGTAAAAAGTTGTTTATTATTAAATTTTTTATACTTTTTATAAATAAACCTTTTTTAATATAATAAATTAAACGTTTATAAATTCTTTAATAAAATTCAATTTAAATTATTTTTAATTTTTATTATAATAAATAATAAATTAAATTAATTAAATTAAAATAAATAACTTCAATAGTTTTTTAAATTTACTTTAAAGTTATTAATATATATTAAATTTAATTTTATTTTTAAAGAACGTTATTT
Source organism: Sordaria brevicollis (assembly GCA_033439795.1). Classification (NCBI taxonomy): domain Eukaryota; kingdom Fungi; phylum Ascomycota; class Sordariomycetes; order Sordariales; family Sordariaceae; genus Sordaria; species Sordaria brevicollis. The sequence goes on from JAUTDP010000010.1 coordinate 2,238,216, forward strand.
ATACGGATACGAAAATTATAATCATTTAAATAATTTAATTAATTTACGTAGGAAAAATATATTTTTCAAAATTTTTATTATTTATTTCTCTATATTTTAATATTTTAAACAATTCTATAAGCCTTATCCTACGTAGAAAAAAACTTAAATTCCTTATTCTTTAAAATAATTTAAAAAAATTTAGAAAAAAGTTTAAAATATATTATATTTTAACGAATAAGGTTTGTAAAATGCAAGTACGTAATATAAAAATATTAATAAAAATTAACGATTAAAACGGATTTATTTTTAATATTTCGCGATTTTTTTTATTTAAATAGTAAAAGTATTAGAAATTTCACATCCGTATAAATAGCGTTTTAAATCCGTATAAATAACGTTTTTATTATTTTTACTTTTTTATATTTATATTTTACTTTATTTTATATTAAATTTTTATAAATTCTTTTTATTTAAATTAAATATTCAACTAATTTTTTAGTATTTTTTTATTCTTTAAAAATACCGCATTTATATTATTATTATTTATAAAAGTACAAAAATATAAAAATAATTTTTAAATATTTATAAAATTAATAATATTCCTTTAAATATATTATAATTATATATATTTTTTTATAGAATATTCTAACTTTTAAGAATTATAATTATTTTTAATATTAAAGATATATAAATTAGAGGGCGATTAATTGTACGGCTTTAAACCTCATTTCGTATAATTAAATAAAAAATTATATTTTAAAACTTTCTACGTTTATAAAATAAAGAAAAATACTCTTAAAATAAATAAAATATTATAATTTTTCTAATTTTTTATTCTTTAAAATAATATAGTTTTATTAATTAATTATTTTATTTTTATTAACTTTTCTTTAAATATCTTTTCGAAATAAAATATTTAATTTTATATTATAAATTTTAAAGCTTTCTTAATTCAAACTTAAAATTATTATAACGAAATTTAAAATAATTAATAAAATAAAATTCAAGAATTCTAACGGTATACTTTTTACTACTTTAGGTTTTTTTCTTAAATTTAATATTATTTAAAAAGTAAAAAAGAAAAGATTCTTTAACCGTACAATTAAATATCCTTATAAATTATAATACTAAAATTCTAATAAAAGTCTCAACTATTATCTTCAATCAATATTGATTACATTCGAATATCTCTAATTATCTATTTACACTTCCCAATTATCTATATTATCCTCTATCGAACTATCCTCCTCTCTTTCTTCATTTTCCTATACATTAATATTAATACCTATATTATTCAACTTTTTTTTTAACTCTTTCTAAACGCCCTTTAATAATTCAAAAAGCAATAACGCCGGTATAATACCAATAATATAATACTTCTTAAACTCCTTGTAAAAATAATTATATTATATATATAATAGGGAATCAACGCTATTTTATATATAAAATACAAAAATATCTATAATCTTCTTATATAATTATATTATATCTTTAAATAAATACCTATCCCGTTCGAAATTATCTTAATTAATAAAGCTCTTTAAATAGCGCTACCAATTCTAATCTACTTTTACCCAATAATTTATAATCTTAATTTTATTATATTTATAATATAAATTATATAATCGTTCTAATATTATATAGCGGCGGTAGCGTTATTAGTAAATTAAATAAAAATTCTACTACTTAATAAAGTCGGCGAATTCTTTTCGAATAAACGGTATAAAAGTATATAATAAAGTAATATAATCCTTAATCTTCGCTTTCGATTAGTAATTAATTATTTCTAAACGTTAAAAATAATTTTAATAACGTTAAATTATTATTAATTAATATAAATTAATAATAATTAAAATTAACGAAAGACAATTTACCTTTTAAAAATATACCTTACCGTTACGTAAATACTTCTACCAATTTTTAATCCTCTAATTAATAATATTTATTCCCCGGACTAAAACGTTATATAAAATTAGGACGTTGCTTTCTTAATATATTAGGAATTATTAATCCTTTAATATAATATCGTATCTAATTATAAAATCTTCGTTTATTAATTTATATTTAAAGATTATTACTTTATTTTATATAATCTATTTTAATTTAAATCGTTATTATATTAAAGAGTTTAAAATTATATAATAAATTAATATTATTCTTATATTAATTTCTCCGCCGTAATTAAACCGTATTTATATAAATAAAAACCCGCGCTTACTAATTACTTTTATTATTTAATTAAAAATTAACCGTTACGTAATTATAGAAACGCTAATATAAAACTATAATATATAATAGGAATACGTATTAATACCAACGTAAACTTCAATCCTAAAGGGCTTAAACTTATAATATCCGTTAATATATTATTAGTAATTAGGATTTAATATTATCTAACCTCCTTTCCGTCGTTACAAAAGGGTAATTTATTCTTTTATCGCTTCGGGGAAAACGTCTTTAAATATAATAAAGAATAATTCGCGAAGAATAAATAAATTATATTTAACCTTAAAATAATATTAAAATTAACGTTTACTAAATCTCTATATATAATAGAATTCGTCCTTATTCTTCCCTTTATTTAAAATAATACAAATTTAGACGAATTTTTTATAAAAATATTCGTAAGTATTAAAATAGTATAAACCCAAATTACACTATAATATTTTTATATTAATAATCGAAATATTTATAAAACCTTCTTTAAAAAGGAATTTATAAAATTTTTTATTATTTAGCGAATATTTATAGAAAAATTCCTTAACCTTTAAAATAAAATCGTCGGTAATTTAATTACGCGGTCCGCAATTCGAAAAAATCCCTATTTCTTTTATAAAGCGCTATAACGTTTATTTAAACGTTTTAAAATTAAATAAACGCTCTAAATTAAGGATAATATTATTATAACGTTAATTAACCGAATATATATCAATAATAAAACTACAATAAGTATAAAGGTTAATACATAAAGGAAATATAATAATAAAATAATTTAATATTCGGAAAAGAATAATAATATTAAAAATAAACGAAATACGATTAAAAGCTATAATATTAACAATAAAATAATTATTAATATAAAATAATAATAATTTTTTTAAATTAATAATAATTAACGTTCAATAATAATAAATATAAAGGAATATCCGTAGGTAGCGATTATTATCGAAGGGCGCGCTATATACAAATTACAATTAATTAATTCTAAATATATTTTAAAATTATTTTCCGAAACCCTATATTATTTCCTATTTATATTATAAATAAATAATATAAAGTATAAAACGAATATAATTATTTATATAAAAAAATTATTATATAAATAATTTTAATTAAAGGATTCAAATATATTAAATTAAATTTAAAAATATATAAAAATTATAACCAATACCGTATACCGCCCTACAATCCTTTATACTTATCGCCGATAATTATACATCGAATAAATAAAAAGCGTATTTAAATTATTCGACGCTAATTAAAACGAATTAACGTTAATCGAATTTAACCGCCTAAAAATAATTAACGTATACTTTAGGGTATATAAAACCGATTTACGCTTTAAACTCTCGGGTATAATAGTATTATTAATTAATAAATCGAAAAAACTAATATTATTATCCCCCCCTCCTTTTTACTATTCCTCTTTACCCTTATTACTATTCTTTTCCTCCTTAATTATAAAAGATCGTTACGAAGAAGGCGGTAGCGAATTACTATAATTAAAATTTTCGATTAATTCCTACTTTATTATTAATTCTTTATTTATTATTTACTTCTTTTTAATACTTAATACTTTTTTAATATACCTACTTTTTTTACTCGATTTTACTTTATTAGTACCCGGCTTTTATTTAATAATTAACTCTTATACCGTAATATCGTCCTCCTCCTCAATACCCGGCTCTTATTTAATAACGGTAATAAATTTACCTTTTTTTAACGAAATTATTTATTTATAAATAGGGGTAAATGCGGAAATAATAATAATTAAATTAATAATACGCTTCCGACTTTTCTTCGGGGGGGTTTCGATTTCGCTTTTAATATCCTCCTTATTAAGCATTATTATTAATATAATATTAAAAATAATCCCCTCTTTAATTTTACCGTCGTCTAATTATCGGTTTTTAATATTATTAAAATTTATAAGCCGCCTCTTATTAAATCCGAAATTAATAAATTAATATTTACCGCTAATAATATATAAATTAATATTAACGAATTCCAATTTCGTAATATCTACGTTTTTAATCCCTAATTTAACCTCTTTATTCGATTATTTAATTATTCGATTAATAAAAATTTAATAATTTTCAAAAATAGTAGACGTTAAATAAAGACGGGGGTATATTATAAATAAAATATAGTAAAAAAATATCCTTAAAATATACCGATTATTATTACCCTTTATTTAAATAAATTTTTTTTCGTATTATAAAAATATAATTAAAGAATTTATTTTATTAAATTTATTCTAATTAATTTCATCCTTCCTTTATTTAAAATAAACGTTACCTAACGCTATAAGGTCGGATAATAAAATATTTAGGGTCCTATAAATAATAAAGGCGTTAAAAAACAATAATTAAATATAAAGAATAAATATAGGGGTAAGTCGAATAAGTTAGGGAGGTTGATAAGTAGGCCGAATAGGTTAAAGAGGTAGAAGGGCGGATTAAAAAAATTCTTCTTTAATATTTTAGGATAACGAAGGAGAAATAGAATTTCCGTTAAATTTAACGACGAAAAGAAATCTCTAGCTACATTATTTATATACTTCCTAGGAGGGGTGCTCCTAGATATAAATTACGTAAGGTACGTTCGAAATAGGGTAAATAGCAGAGGCTAAAGAAAAAAATATATTAATAATAAAAATTGTAAAGGTATAATACAAATATTATATAGTAAAATTATCGATAAAGGGAAATTAAATAATTAAAAGTAATTAAAATTAATCAAAATTAATTAATAAAATTAGGATAAGATTGACCCGGATTTATAGAAGAATGTGAAGGGCATAAATCAATACGACTAGTATTAATAATAGGCATTAAATAGTCTTTATTATAAAGGTAGTATATAAACGTTAAAAAATAAAATAATATAATTTCTTTTTTTTTTATAATATAAATATTTTTAAATAGTAAATATTATTATATTTTAAAAATTTATATATTATTTTATACTTTTATATATAATTTATAATTTATAATAATTATTATCTTAAATTTAATATTTAATAATTATTTAAAATATATATAAAAGTAAATTTATCATTTACTTTAATATAATTTAATACTTATAATAAATTATTTATAAATTAAAAGATAATAAATGTATAAATATATATTAAAATAATTCTTCCCCGGGCGGAATTTATTAAACCCGGGAAGATAGTAAATCGCTTTTTGTATTTTATTAATTATAAATTTAATTTTCTTTACTTTTACTAATTTTTTTTATATAATTCCCCTTTATTTTTTAAATGCTTTAATTCTTTTAATATTTATTATTTTATAACGTTCTTTACTTTCTTACTCCATTATATTTTAAAATGTTAATTAATTTCCCTACCTAATATAATATATTTTCTTTATAAAAAACCTCTTCTATTATATATTTATATTTAATTTTTTTCTTTTTCTTTTTTCCCTTTTATATTAAAATATTTATTTTAAGTCTTTATAACCTTTTTAATATTACCCACTTTATTTCTATTATTCTTTTCTAACCTTATTTTATTTACATTTTTTATTTATTCCTTACCCTATTATATTTCTATTAGGTTTTTTTTATTTATTTCTTTAATTTCTTATTTAATTCCTTATTTAAAATTAATTTAATTCTTTATTTAATTTATTTTATATTTATTTTTTATTTAATTTCCTTTTTTATTAATTCACTTACATATTTACCCTAATATTTATTTATTTCTTTATACTTATTTAATTAAGAATTATTTTTATAGATTTATAATTATTTATTGAATTTATTTATATAATTCTTATTTTAAATATTTTTAAATATAAATTTCTTAAAATATATTTTATTCTTTCTATAAATCCCTTTTTCTTCCTTATTTTAATTTTTATTATATATTTCATCTTTTATATCTTCTTATTTCTTCTTCTCTTTATTTTTTTCTTTCTATTTCCCCCCCTAATTTTTCCTTTTTTTTATTCTTTTATTCTTACTTTTAATTTTATACCTTCTTTATTTTTCTTTTAATCCTTTAATATATATTTCTTTACTTATATACCCTATAGTATCATTATTATTATTATTACTATCATTTCTATTTTAATTTTTTTATTATTATTATAAAATATTTATTTAATAGTTATATAATTATTTATTTTCTTATTTTTAAATATTTTAATAAAAACCCTAAAACATATAAAAAAAATTAACGGTCTTAATAATGTAGATTTTATATTTAAATACCCTTTTCTTAAAGTTTTATCCAAAAAAAACTTAATGTAGGGTATTATATAAATAAAATTTAATAATTATATAAATAGCGCGTCTCTTTATATATATATATAATATATTAAAATCTTAATTTCTCAAATTTATATATTAATTTATATATTATTGTATTATATATTAATAATAATATTAATAATAAATATAATAATATTAAAATAATAAATTCAAATTCGATATTAAATTTAAATAATATTATTAATATTATAATAATTTATATATTTTTAAACGTTATTACAAATTTGTAATTCTTTTGGGAATTATAAAAAATAATAAATATAATAAGAATTTTATTCGAAATAAAAATAATATATATAAATAAATTTTATATATATAACCTTTTTGCTATTTCTTTTCCTTTTTATTATTATTCTTATTCTTTATATAATATATTTATCGTTTTATATATTTTTATTTCCTAAATTAAGATAATAAAAATTAATAATATTATTATTTTTATTAATATTAATATTTTTATATAAAAATAAAATAATAATAATAATAATAATATTTTAAATACAATAAGATTTATTTCTATACTTTTATAATATATACTTTTATTCTTTATAAATAAATTAATAAAAAGGTTAAAAACATCACAATAATTATTGTTTTAATAAAGAATAAAAACAATGATTAAAAATAGTATAAGAATTAATATTTTAAGGAATAATAAAAGAAAAGGGAAAAAAATAAATATAGGATTATTACTCTAAATAAGAATAAAAAATAATAATTAAAAATAAAATAAAAATTAATATTTTAAAGAACTATAAAGAAATAAATAATAAAAATAAATTAGAAAATTATTATATTTACGATAGATAAAAAATAAATAAAATAAAATAATAATGGAATAAAAATTATTATTTTAATAAAAAATAAAAGATAAAAGATAAAAATAAATTAAAAATTAGAAAAATACCTTTAAAAATATTATATTACTTATTATTAAATTATATTTAAAAATTATTCTTAATCTCTTTCTTATACGCCTTAATTTAACGAACAACCTTCTCCAAAACTTTAATTAAAATACTAATAATATTCTCCTCCGAAAAACAAACTTTCGTAAGCGCTACATTCTTCTCCTCCTACTCTATAAATATAATTAGTAAATAATAATCAAAAACGATTAAAATATAATTTTACCAATACGCAAAGAATAATCTTTATTAACGCCCTTCTAAAAGTAATAAATATAAGTACCTTTATAAATAGCGAAGTTTCTAACGACGTACTTACTAAAAAACCCAGGAATATTAATTACTTTATATTTTTTATAATCGGAAATATTAACCTACTTTATAAATAAATATAAAATTACGGCCGTATAATATTCTATATAAATCTATTTCAAATTCGTAATATAATTTTTATTACCGTTCGAATAAGTTTTAAACGTAATAGACTTAATAATAATTTATCGATATTAATTAAATCTAATCCCCTTTAATTATTAATTATAATATTTAATTAATATCTCTTTATTTTATATTCGGCTAGTAAATTCTTAATTTTTTAAATTTTACTTTACTTTAATTTTTTAAATACGAAGCGTAAAATATCCTCCTAAGGAATTTTTTACTCTTAAATTTTATCCGGGGCGGTATTTTTATTACCTAAATTTTTACTTTTATAATTCTACGGAGTAAAAGGGTTCGGCGCCGGCGGGGGGGGTTTAAACGGGGTAAATTTATTCGGCGTAAGTATAATTCTAATTGTAATAAATTTATTAAATTATAATAAGTATTAATTAACGTTATTCTATATTAATTAATATACTTATAAGGGAGTTAGCGCAATATAATAGTAGTGATAGATAGTTATTCGAAAAAGAAAAGTGCGGGGTGAAATACAATATACGAAAAGGATGTACGCGGAATTGAATTTTGCTAGACCCACATAGGTACGGGGCTATAACCTATAGGTGGTAGAATTTCACTTTTGTGGATGTGTTACGAAGAACGCCCTAGGCCACCGTACTTTTTCGCATTTCGCAGGATGCGGTGGTCGCCGTTTTTCGCTGGATCTTTCTCTCTTCTCATCGCAACGGATCCAATCAATGGCAGTTCTCCATTTTTCATCCAGTTCGTCCTGGAATCCTTCCGCAGACCGCAGTCAGTCAAGTGCCAACACTTCCATCTTCAACCACTTTCTTTTTTTTTTTTTTTTTTTTTTTTTTTTTTTTTTTTTTTTTTTTTTTTTTTTTTTTTTTTTATTCCGTGCGACCTGGCACCTCTTCAACACTGTGTTTAACTGGCAAATCCATCCATCCATCACCGTCAACACCTCACCTTACAGCCTCCCAGCCTCGCATCGTCGGGTTCACCGTCGCATCGCGGGGTTTTGCTTTACGTATTCCATCTGTCAGTTATCGGACTAAACCTCTCTGTTGGATTCTCTCTCACTTCTCCTTCGCCCTTTTTCGCCCTCGCGATGACATCGCTGTCGCTGCATATCAAAATTTTCATGTTACACAGCAGGAACAGCGGCGGCCAAGCCATGGTAAAGCCACAACGCAACGCTGTCAACGTCGTCGTCAAGCAAATTGAGAATCGTACCTTTGCTACACACAGTCCTAACAATCCCGTCCCCTACCTTTCATGGGAGACGTTTACGTATCGCGCTACCTGGTTACCCGGCCCTCGGGGGAATACTGGACCTATCCGGTACCACCAAAAGAGTCCGAGACCCCTCGTCAAGCCATGGCCATTCCACTCCGCCGGGCCAGTAGCGTGACTTGGTTGATGCCGAGCAGCCATGGGTGTTTAACAGGCACGCAAGGCACGCACGCTCACCCAAAATGCCATTCTTCTAGAATTGTATTGTCCTGTGTGTAGGTAAGCATTTCCCTTGCCCAAAGTCCCCTTTTGTCCGTTGACTTTGCCTTCCATTTCCTTTTCGATATGAGACCTGTCACATCTCACACGCACATGCGACCCTGATTTGATGGGCTAGTTACACAAGCATTATGGTGTACCCGTCATATCGTCGTCGATCGATATCGATGTCAAAAAGCAATACTTTGCAAAAATCCATGCCTCCATGCTCTCCATCCCCATGCCCCCAACTGTGATCTACCGGTATGTACTAACCAACATCAAGGCTTACCAAGTAAAAGGAACGGGGAGCCGGATGACATGGCTCGCATATGGTCTGCCTGCCAAGTGCTGCCCTGACCTGCTAGAGACGTGCTAGAGACGTGCTAAGGCTTGCTAGAGTTGCTAGAGCAACCTCTTGATGGAGACCAATTGCAACGACAAAAAGGGTCCAAAACGGCCTCCGGAGCCGTCGATAGGCTCTCCTTGATCTCATTGCCTCCTGCTAAGCTGTGCTAGTCGGCGAGTGTTTGGCCGGCGAGGTCGTAGAGGTAAAAAAAGGTCCTTTTCTGGCGGGTCCATTACCCCCCCATGTGCCCCCCTGTCTAGCCAAAACAAGTAGCATCTCGGCCTATCATGGAAACCAGAGTTCCCCTCGGCTGCTCTGTACCCCCCCGATTCCGCCTCCTGAAGCTCCAATAAAGCCTCCAAAAAGCCCCCCTTTTGATCCACCAGGCCGGCCGTCCTAAACGACCCGAAAACCCAGTCCTGGACTTCTCGCCAGTCTCCTCACAGCCCAAGATTTCCCTGGTCTCGATTTTCCCCTTCTCAGGGACCTGACCTGGATCCCAAAGAGACTCGAGCCAGTCCCAAGCCCGACCTCAACTGGACCCAACCCGGTCAGAAAAGGGTAAAGACCCAGCTCCCGCCCGGCCAAACTCCACACCCCGCACTTTGCCAACAACTGCGCCTACCAGCTACCACCGGCTACCACCAGCCAGCAACCAGCTCTACCTTACCAGCTCTACCTTACCAGCTCCCTGCCCGTGACACAAACCAAACGAATCTGGCTCTCGGCTGCTATTCTGTCTGGCCTAGGCGTGCCACCGCCAGAATTGCCCAGGCAACCGGCTCCGAGGACAGATTTGGCCTTCAACTGTACCTACCTACTGGACGACACATCAACATCGAAAAGGAAAAAACAGGCGGATGACAGCACAGCTCAAACAGATGACCCGACGGCAACAACGAGTGCCACTACTACCGACGACCTGAAAGAATCAAACTTGAGCAGCAGCCGCCGCCGCCAAAATGAGTGAAGTCGCGCCGGTTGTCCATCGCTGCCCCGTCTGCTTCAAGACATACAAGCGTCGGGAGCATCTCCAGAGACACCGCGCTTCACACACGTCAGAACGCCCACACCGCTGCATCTTGTGTAGCGCCTCCTTTCAAAGGACGGACGTCTTGAAGCGCCATATTCAGACATGCGACGGCTTGCCTCACGGTTCGTCTGGTCGCCGGAGGGCGTGTGATCGATGCGTCCGCCAGAAAAAAGCTTGCAACTCGGCCCAGCCTTGCCAAAATTGCGCAAAACGCGCAGTCCAGTGTCTGTACTCAAGCGTTAGTTCGTCAACGGGCCAAGACGGAGAAACTGCCAGTACCAGTGCTTCCACCTCGGTCGAGAACTTTTCCAACGTGCCCAATACTCCGCAGCAGCAACAGCAGCAGCAGCAGCAGCAACACGCTCAGCAAACTCCGCAGTATCAGCATCAACAGCCTCTTCACCAACAATCTCAACAATCTTACCAGCAACAACAGCAGCAGCTACAACAACCGCAACACCAACAGCAGCAAATTTACCTTCAGCAGCAGCACCAGCAACAGCAGCAGCAGTATCCCCAGCAACGACCGCAGCTCCAGCAGATTCAGCCGCAGCAACCCCAACAGCAACCGTATCAGCAACATGCCCACCAGCAGCATCACGACCAGCAGCAGCGCCAGCAGCACAATATCCTCCCGGTTCAGGTGACCCAGCCGCTGACTCAGATTCCTCAAATTGCTCCGGTTCCGATTCCCCAGATACCCCATATCCCCCAGGTCCAGGTTCCCCAGATTCTCCAGCAGTCCCACCAGTCCCACCAGCCTCATCCAGCTCACCAGCCTCACCATGCTGCCTTCAACCACCACGGCGTGGTCAACTTTGACGAACTTGACAACCTCCTCCATGACCCTGCGGGCCAGTTTCCGATGCTTGGGCACCATGACATTCAGATCCCAGACTGGCTGGAGATCGAGTTGCCCATGGGCACGAACGCGACGATGGATACACCAGAGGACAACACCACGTCCAGGTCGACCCCCTCTTCCGACACTCATCGTGGCTACTCTTTCCACTTCCTCTATGATTTCACTAGCAGGACGGGTCTCGTCAACTCGTTCGAATGTGGCACTTATGCGCAAAGAAGAGCGGTCGTGGATACCTTCTATGCATCTTACGCCGAGCAGCAAAAGCACCACCAACAGCTACAACACATGCAGCAGCATCAGCAACATCTTCAACAACAGCAACAGCAGATTCAAGGGCAGCTTGAGTTCCATCCGATGGTTCCTCAACTGCACAACCCTATGGGCCAACCGCCGCTTTCGCCGGCTTCGTCCTCGGCTGTTTCCGTTTCGAATTCGGCTACAGCTACGCCGAACGAATACGGTTATATGCCGTGGACTCTCTGGTCCTCGTGGCTCAGTAATCCGATCATCATCAAGCTGCAAGAAATTGTGGTTTCGATCATGACCGTGGTCAGGCATAAACCCTCTAATAGCACTTTGGGCACTTTGACCTGGACTCCAGAGAAAGAACAGGAGTGTCTTCAGTTCTTCTCGCCGCAAAGATTTGCCAAGTTCATCGAACTGTACTGGTCGTGTTGGCATCCGAATGTGAATTTCTTGCATCGCCCTTCCTTTGACCCTACCAGCGCAAAGCCAATTTTGCTGGCCGCCATGGCTTTAATAGGCAAGTAATTTTCGTTTGAAACTCCAGCAATCGCCAAACTAACACACCCATCAGGTGCTTCCGTCTCTCCGGATGAGCAAGATACCAAGGATGCGAAAGTGTGGTTCAACTGTGTTGAGGAGATGGTGTTTACCGATGACGACTTTTGCAGTGACACCGAGCCCGGTTCCCCGGCTGACGATGATGCAAATCCTGCTTCGGCTTTGCACTGCAAGCGAAAACTTCAAGCTCTGCAGGCGTCGTATATTGTCTGCCTCTATCAAAATTGGGAAGGTTCAGACACTAGCAAGAGGAGGATTCGTCGTCATCGCTTCAGCACTGTGGTATCTGTGAGTAACCTTGTCCATTTATGTCGGTGGAGATGGGAAGGACACTAACCTTTTTTCACCACCAGGTGGCGAGAGATATCGGTATTCCTATGGCCAAGCACCTCGAATATGGTAGGCAGCTCAAACACGAGTTTGACTGGCACGAGTACGTGGTGAGGGAAGAACTTATACGGTAAGCGTACCCGAACCCTGGGATAAACGAAGAACCGGGCAACTGACAAGTGGGGTCTTGTAGCACCTTCCTATGGGTATTCCTTCTCGACACAGCCTTCGTCATCTTCAACAACCTCCCTCACCGCATGGTGATCAAGGAGATGAGGATGCACATGGCTAGTCCGGAAGCGGTCTTCCAAGCTGCGACGGCCGAGAAGTGTCTCGAGGAGATTTACCGGTGGATGCCTTCGTCGAGCCCCATTTGCAACACTCTGCTCCGCGATGTGCTCGAAAATGTTATTGGTACCACCCTTGACGCAGACATGTTGCAGAGACTGGCTCAGCTCGGCCCACTCAACCTGTTTGTCGTTGTTTCCGGTATGTTTCCTTTAGACCCCCCCTTGCTCTTCCTCCTTCTTCCCCACGTGCCTTGTCATTTTAGTGTTCCACTGTCCCGGATATCCTGTACGCAATGCTGACCGTGGGGTGCCGCTTAGTTTTCCATTACATGATCTTCCAACACCAAAACTTGTTCGGAGTAGAAGGGCAGCTTGTACCGATCCGTAACGGCCTGGACAACTGGATAACGATCTGGGAGTTATGGTTCGATAACTGGTCGTCCACGCCTCCCCACTGCATGGCCGACGGCGAAAACCTCACACCCGAAAGCATGTGGAGGAGGATCGGCTTCATCCGGTGTTCGGCCGAGTACTGGCTCCTTGGCAATCTTCTTACGGACCGTATCGCTCGCAAGACGGGGTCGGGAAGCGTCAGGGAGAACCAGGGCAAGGGGTCGTCTCCGGAGTATTACCCGGAGGAGATTGCGGGGACCGGCAAAGGCAAATCGGCCGACCCAATTCTTATCAAGTACGACCAAACCAGCATGCGGCAGGTCAACGAGTTGATCAGCGACTTTAAGAAGATTCAGATTGACGAAAATGAATGAAGAGAAAGAGGAATGGGTTGGTTAGGTCATTTGGGAGGGCAAGGGAAGGGTTTAACGACAGAAGGATGGTTGATGAAATTTGGATATTTAGGCAACGGCGCAGCATGTTTTTGGGTTTTGAACACTTATGCACCGCAAAGGGATGCAAGCGATATCAGACACTTTTAAGGAATCACCACTCAGTTTCCGAGGAGTAAGCACACGAGTTGGTGTCCACCGGCAGAGCTACGGTAGCCAGCCAAAGATCTGACAATTACCTTATCGATATTGTGGCCCGACCACTCTTTGGGCGTCAGGAAAAAGCTGATGTCAGTGCTCGGTACTACGGTGACCTGTGGGTAGGTTAAAAAAGGGCGAGATGGTGAGCGTGGCCGTCCTTTCATGGTGTCTTGACCTCTCAGGATTCCCACCCTCCCACAGCGCGCCCACAGCAGAGTCCGCCAAAAGTCCGCATCCGAGATTCACTTGAAGCTATCCAGTTCAGCCCCACCACACCATCCACAAATGTGCTGCGGATCCGTTACACGTGGTTGGATCCCACCTCCATGTCCGCCAACCTGCTCGGAGCGGGCCATCCCATATCGCCGACGCTGGCAACCCTGTTCTCGTTCCCCATGCCTTCCCCAAATCCCACAGGTACTCCGCCGCCAAGTCGCTTTTGGGGGACTTGGTGGTCGGTGAGAGAGCATCAATGACGGAAGGGCAAGTATACGGCAAGTGTCAGGAGCAAATTCCAAGTAGGGTCAGCCAGAGGAAGAGGGAGATTGACGAAGATGTGCATCCATCATCTGGGGCACACGAGGTGTTGGCGTTGATGCTTAGCCATGAATCAAGAAATTCTATTAATTCCCCCGAGCAGTCCGCCAGAATGTGAAAACTTTTGCCCCAAGGAATTATCCCTCAACAACAACAACTTGCCAAAACCAAAACAAACCAACCGACTCTTGTTGCCGGTTCTTTTGTCTTTGGGAAAAGAAGAAGAAGAATCATGGCCGTCATCTCAACATACCTGCCCATTGTGGTGGGCATTGCCCTCCTCATCCGCCTGCTCATGGTCGGACGGAGACCAAAGGGCTTGCCTCCTGGTCCCCCGACTGTTCCCATTCTGGGTAACCTTCACTTGGTATGTTGATATCTCAGAGTCTTTGATAGAGTTTGGATAATGGCTAACATACAATGTCTTTGATAGATGCCAACGAAAGATGTTCACCTTCAGTTCGAAAAGTGGGCTCGTGAATATGGCCCCGTCTACTCTCTCATCCTCGGAACCAAGGTCATGATTGTTCTCTCCGGCGACCGGGCCGTCAAGGACCTTCTCGACAAGAAGTCCAACATGTACTCGCACAGACAGGAGATGTACATTGGCCAGACTCTCTGCTCCGGCGACCTTCGCATTCTCATGATGGGCTACACTCCCAAGTGGCGCATGTGCCGCAAGCTGGCGCACGCCCTCCTCAACATCTCGTCCGCCAAGTCCTACGTCCCTTACCAGATGCTCGAGAACAAGCAGATGCTGTACGAGATGATCACCAAGCCCGACGAGTTCCTCTACAACATCCGCCGCTACTCCAACGCGCTGACCACCACCATGGTCTACGGCTGGCGCACGCCCACCTACAACGACCCCAAGATGCAGCAGCTCTTTGACGGCTTCTCCGAGTTCGCCGAGGTCAACCAGACCGGCATGGCCGCCCTGATCGACTTCTTCCCCATCCTGCGCTACCTCCCCGACTTCTTGCTCCCCTCCCGCCAAAAGGCCAAGGAGCTGCACAAGAAGGAGCTCGCTCTCTACAAGGGCCACTGGCTCAAGGCCAAGGAGGACACCCTCAAGGGCACCATCACGCACTGCTTCTGCGAAGACCTCGTCCCCGTGCAAAAGAAGGAAGGTTTCTCCGACGACCAAGCCGCTTACATCGCCGGCACGCTTCTCGAAGCCGGTTCCGACACCACCTCCTCGACCCTCTACGCCTTCGTCCAAGCCATGCTCCTCTACCCCGAAGTCCAGAAGAAGGGTCAAGAAGAAATCGACCGCGTCGTCGGCTCCGACCGCCTCCCCACCATGGACGACGAGCCCAACCTCCAGTACATCCGCGCCATCGTCAAGGAATCTCTCCGCTGGATGCCCACCACCATCATGGGCGCCGTCCCGCACGCCGTCACCCAGGATGATTACTACAACGGCTTCCTGATCCCCGCCAACGCCGGCGTCGTTAACAACGTCTGGGCTATCAACAACGACCCCGTCCGCGCCCCCGAGCCGCGCAAGTTCAAGCCTGAGCGTTACATGGACGATAAACTCTCTCTTGCCGACTCCGCTGCCAACCCCGACCCTTCTAAGCGCGACCAGTTCACCTTTGGCGCTGGTAGACGTATTTGCCCTGGTATTCACATCGCTGAGCGCTCTCTTTTCTTGGGTGTTTCTAGGATGCTTTGGGGATTCAACATCACGCCCAAGATTGGTGATGATGGAAAGCCGATTATTCCGGATCAGGAGAAGTTGACCCAGGGATTCGTGTGCATGCCGGAGGAGTACCCCGCTACGATCAAGCCCAGGGATGAGAAGAGGAAGAAGATTATTGAGGAGGAGTGGTTCGCTGCTGAGAGGGAGTGTCTTGACCCGGAGACGAAGCAGTGGAGACAGGGGATGAATTGGGTTCCTAAGGTTAAGGCTTAGGCCTAAGGGCTGGGATGAGGAGAGGGGGGAGGTGTTTTGATTCTTGTTTATATGTTTACCACTTTGAGGTTGCCAAAGGTTATGGCAAAGTTTTTTGTTACTGTTTTTGAAGGAATTTTGGAGGAGGAGGAGGATCTCCAAGCGTTGGAGACATCATGATGACATGTAAACCGATACCCACAGACTATCTACTGTTTTGGCTGGCAAGCATTTGAAAGCGAGCGAACGAACGAGTGGGGGAATGGTAGTTTTAGTGTACGAGTAGGATATACCACAGAACCTTTTGAACATCACTTGATCTTGTTTGTTTCCTCCTTGTGATGGGTGCTTTGCATCAAATATTCAACATTGTCACATGGGGCTTTTTTGTCACCATTTCTTCGTTTTTATTTAAAGGCAGGAACTGTTCACAAAGCCGAGAGAAGCGTCAGTGCAGGAGTCCGACAGGGAAACAGCATTGGTTTCTTGAGGAAGGAAGTTGTCTAGCCGGCGATTGCAGACCGGCCACGAGAAGCGAACGAGTCCAAGACCGGCCCCTTCTCTTCAACTTTTGCGAAATTCCTCCCTTTGTGAGAACAACCCTTTTCGTTGATTCTTTACGTCCACAAAACTACCTTGAAACACACTGACAAAAGTCATTGCGCCAATCTCAATACTACCATGAGCATATGGGGGGTTGCACGCCGCAAAATATGTTCATGTTCGTTCCTTCCGAGATCCTTCAATCCACCCCCAGCCATATCCTCGTCTTAATATTCAGCCCCTTTTCTCCGACAGGATCATATGCATCTCGTCTCTGCGGTGATGATTTCAATGTCTCACCAACTCTCACCAACCGACGACTTGGCTACCAGTCTATCACCACTCGGCTCTCTCAAATTGGTAAAGCCGTCAGCAAAAAAACAACTCGTCATTTTCTACCCACAATTTCACCCTCATCCTTTCGAGATCCTTTTGTCCTAATTTTCCCTCATTCGGAGTATCATTGCATGGGAATCACAAGAAAGTTCCTGACTGCCCCCGAGTCAGACAGTCAACCAGTCATCATCGCCTTTTCCCCTCATGTTGCACAGCTGCTGCACCTGCATGATCTTGTTATGCCGAGTTACATCACATCACACACTGAAAAAAAATTGACGCTGCAGTTGGCTGCGTCGCTGCTGCATTCATAATGTCATGAACATCTCCAAACGGAAAAGCTGAAGTCAGCCAAGAACACTCCCCAAAAGATCTCCAATGAACCCCGCCTGTTCTCAACTGTGCGTTATGTTCGAGTCAAGTGAAGTCGACACTTCGGATTCACGGCGGGCAGCATTCGCATCACACGCAACCGTCCGGCTGACGAACCACCGAGAAACACCTGCCTTTCCGGCTATCTTCAAGAGCGAGCGAAGCCAGCCCACAAGAACGCCGCCGCCGCGCCCACATCCCGATTTCCGCTTCCCGGCCGAAGAAGCTTGCTTTGCTTGCTTGCCTGCGTCGCTGCAAGAAATTCTCACTCACAACGGAGCGTGATCCGCTCTCAGCTTCGCTCAGCGTCGCTCAGCGTCGCTCAGCTTCGGCAAGTTGGATCGATCTCGGTAGCTAAAAGACTTTCAGAGTAGCTTCATCCCACGAATCACCGCGGATGAACACGCAACCGGGCAAAACTCAAAAGAACCGACGGAGCGGATCTGGCGCCGTCTCCGCCAGATCTGGGGCTCTTCTCTGTTCTGGAGCCTCACTTCTGGGGTCCTCTCCTCTCTGACGGGTCTGGGCAGGGAAACCGAGCGGACGACATCTGGGGGTGATTCCGGGCAGTTCTGGGATGAAGCCTGGATGCTGGGTTTGGGGGAGCTTGGAATAAGGACGGACGGGGTATGTACGGCAACGGGATGGCTTACCGTGATCGGCGGACCGATAGTGGGAAGGGTCAGACACTTGGTAATGGATAAAGGGGAAGATGGTGGAAAAGGTAAGAGAGAAAAGTTGATGTCTCATCTTCTTGGCTTTTTTCCCTTCTGTTGCAGCTGTGTGACGCTTGGCTTCTTTCCCCCAACCCTGTCATCCCCTTTTGTGTTGCATTTGGCAGTGGTGTGAAGTTGATGATGATGGTCGTTGTTGGTGGTGGTGATGGTGGTGGTTGATCATGGGTGTCACAGCAGCAGGGTATGAAACTGCAAGGGTCCACAACCTCCAACTCCAAAAATGGTCAAGGTACGTACCTATTATATCCCACAGGTACTCCGATTTTTTGTACCACCCTTTTCCTCGCTTTTTCTCCTCCAGCCTCCAAGACTCCAAATTCCTCCAATCTTGTCTTGAGCATTTGACACTCACACCTGAAAACACACACATCTCTGAAGGCATCCACAACTTTGCAACACAAGGAGCCAAAAAAAGTCTAAAGCCAAGCGAAGAGAAGCCCCACGAAGTTTATGTCTCCGGGCTCTGATGTTGTCAACTGCCGTTCCCCACAAAGAACTCGAAGCTATCGCCAAAACTGAGTCCGCTCTCCGTGGTGTCCTGTGTCAAGCACTTGCAGGACCCCATTTTGGTGATCCAGACGGCGGCGATCTTTTATTCTTGGCTTGCTGGGCGGCTCAGGGCATTAAATAGCCTACCCACCTGACCACCGCATCGGTTCTGGGTCAGTCTGTGGCTTTGGGTGATCCAGACCAGTCAGCTTCACCGAGGCTATCTTGAGAGCTTCACCGAGTGAAAAGGACCGACTGGCTGGAAATGGTTGTTGGTGATGATCCCCGTTACGCTACATGAGCTATGGAATTTGGGGAAGAGGTCCGGACTGGACTCCGCGGCGTCGACATGGGAGGCGGAAGAGAGGTTGATATACGCGGGCTTACGCTTGCGTACGTGGCTGGTCTCGTTGGGCAACCGACATAGGGGTTCAGCGAGGGGCATGAGGGGTTGAGGTCATGGGAACACCGTCTCTTTTATACGAATGCGCGTTGGTTGAGTGTCTTCCAAGTGAGGATCAACACCAAACGAAGAAACTTGATGATGGTGATCCAGAGAATCACGGAGGGAAGTGGACGGTCTCCGCACGCACACAAAGACTCTGTGCGCGATGCACAACACGTCCATAACGGAACACCGAAGCGATGCATAATCAGGATCTTCGCCGATGTCTTCCTTCACCTGCCAGCCAAGCCGACCAACATTGCCTGCCAGCGGACTGAATCAGATATGTCGGTGAAGTCGGCGACAATCCGCCGAAGGAAAAGAAAAACACACCAAAGGTTGCCGGATGCTACCTTCGTCATCCACCCGGAGTTGCCAAAAACGGACCGATACCACGGTTGCATTCCGAACCTCGGTGGCCGGTCGGTGCCAGGTGGGTGGTTACGGTCTACGGGACTTGGCTCGCCGGGCGTCGGCCGGGCGATGCTACGCGACCACCGAAGCCATCACGGCTTTGCGGTTGTCCTTTGTCAGAAGCTTATCTGAAGCTGTGATGTTGACAAGTCGACTTGACAGCTGGAAATCGTTGTGCAAGTCAGGGCGGTGGAGGTCATCTTGTGAAGTTCATAACTTCGGCAAGCCTTCACATGCTCACATGGACACTCATTTTTCGACTTTGGAAGGGATTTCCATGATTGCCGCCGTCACTCCATGGAACATCTCTGCAATTGTCTTCTTTTCTTCCCACCAGATTGGTCGAGAGAAGAAGGTTGAGGCTGCTGTGAAGAACGATTCTGCCAGGGACGACGACGGGGATCTCGAACCCCTGACCATGTGGGGAGTATCGACAACCGGCTCCGGGCTGGTCGGTGGACCTCCGTGGTCTTGGCCATGACAATCCGGATCCTCACTTCCATCTTTAAAACTCCAACGGATCCAAGGATACCCCTTAAAAGGACCGGTCATGATGGACTGAAAAATCCACAGACACAAAAGGGAAATTCGCTCTCTGGCTTTCTGTTTTTGTCTGCTTGTAAGTGAGCGCGGCAAAGAGCAAAAGGTCTCCCACCACCACTCCGATGTCCTCAAAATCCGGGGTTGCGTTTTCCAACACACTCCAATAAATGCCCCAGACAAAGATGCGGACGCAAAGAGGGGGAAGCTGGCACACACACACACACACACAGCACAGCCAGGAACAGGGAAACGGTTTTTTCCCCCCTCGGTTTCCCTTTCCCTTTTGTTGTCGGTTGTTCTCTCCAGTTTTCAGCAACAGCAGCATCCCCATCACCAAAGTGTCGGGAACGGGGGTGGGAGACAAACCACTGGAGAAGAATATGGGGATCCCGTCTCCGGATCTTGCATTTCTCTCATTGCCGGTAGGTGGCTTATTTGAGGCTTATTATAGTGCCAAATTTGGAAAGATCAAACAACGTCATAAGAAACGCGGCCAAAGTCATTGGACATCGTATGTCCTAGACGCTGCGAACGACTGGGCTCGATAATGACCACGTTCCCCGCGAACCCCTATGTTTCTGGATCCCGGGACCGTCCCCTCACCGGTCACCCCCTTCTTTGACCGCATGGCAAGTAAACACGGCGAAGGTGAAGGGATATCTTATGTTAACTATGACTGAAACACCCCGCACTTTGTAGAAACTTCAACTATTCATGACCTGTTTGCTGTTCGCTTCTACCGTTGAGATACCCCTTTCTTTCTGCTGTGATAACACTTTATCGATATAACTTGTCCTTCTCCACATCAACCACAACTCACAAACAGATACCCCAAACATCACAACACCACAACAGCAAAGATGGCTACACCACGCACAACCACCGCCCTTGTCGTGCCCGAACTGAACGGCCAGTTCGAGCTTCAAGAGGTTCAACTCAACGACATCCAGCCAGAAGAAGTCCTTGTTGAGATTGAGGCTTCCGGAATCTGCCACACCGATCTGTCCTGCGCCATCGGCTTGTTGCCATGCAGACCCGGCGCGGTTTTGGGCCATGAAGGTTCGCATCTACGTCATTGTCTTTTGTCTTTGGAGGAAGCAAGCACAGCATCACGAATGATCCTTGTTACCCCAGATTTCTCCTCACTATGACATGACCGCCACTCCCATCCAGCCCCTATTCAGAGTTTCAGACATGTGAAAAACGAAACGCAACACCACAAAACCATCACCACCCTCATCGCCCCTCACTTCCCCTCAATATGCCATACTAACACCCCCTCTCCCATAGGCGCCGGCAAAGTCCTAGCCATCGGCTCCTCCGTCACCAACGTCACCCCCGGCGACTCCGTCCTCCTCTCCTTCTCCCACTGCGAATCCTGCGGCCCTTGCCTCTCCGGCCACCCAGCCTACTGCTACTCCTTCAACACGCGCAACTTTTCCGGCTGCCGCCCCCTGCCCACCACCGCCGACGGCGCCGTCGACTCCTCCCGCCTTTCCTCCTCCGACCCAACCACCGACCCCAACTACTCCACCTTCCTCACCAAGGATGGCAAGCCGGTGTTTAGCCAATTCTTTGGCCAATCCTCCTTCGCCCGGCACACCCTCGTGCATAGGTCTTCGTGCGTGAAAGTCCCTGAGGGGACGAACCTGGCGCTTTTTGCGTCCATGGGCTGCGGCATGCAAACCGGCGCCGGCGCCGTCCTCAACAGCCTGGGCGTCAAGCCCGGTTCTAGCATCGCGGTGTTTGGCGTCGGGTCCGTTGGCATGGCGGCCGTCATGGCCGCCGCACACATCGCGAAAGCCAAGACCATCATCGCTATCGATCTCCAGGAATCCCGGCTCGAGTTGGCCAAGAAGCTGGGCGCCACCCACGGCGTGTTGGGTAATGTCGCCGACCTTAGGGGGGAGATTAGGAAGATTGCGCCCCCCGTGGGGGTGGATTATGCGGTTGATTGCACGGGCGCGGTGCCGGTGATTAAGAATATGATTGATGTGCTGGGGACAAAGGGGAGGGCGGCGACGGTGGGGGCGCCTGGGTTTGGGAAAAGTGTGGCGGTGGATGTGATGGAGCATTTGACGTATGGGAAGGAGTATGTGGGGAGTTGTGAGGGGGATAGTTTGCCTAGGGAGGTGAGTACTCTTTTCTCTTTTTTTCTTGGTTCATCGTGGGCAGGATGGGGTTGGATAGGATGGGGGATGGTGGATGAGGTCTACGGGAGAAGAGATGGGAGGTTTTGGTTAACGGGGATGAGGGTGGATGAAATTGAGGAACCGTGGGCAGGTGGTGGAAGCGATGAGAGTCTCCCGGTTTCTAGTGTTACCGTGTAGGGAGACTTGGGACTGCCATTTCTTTCTTCCACCACCTCCTGGTGGAAACGGGGGACAGGAGAGAGAGAGAGATTTTGAAGGCAGTTATGGGATGATGGTTCAAACTGAAGAACATCTGCTGACTTCTATAAACAGTTTGTCCCCTTCCTCATCGAGCAACACGCCAAGGGCAACTTCCCCATGGACCAGTTCGTCACTTTCTACGATGTAAAGGACTACAAGCAGGCTTTGGAGGATGCGCACAAGGGTAAGGCCATCAAGGCTGTTTTGAAGTGGTAGGCAGCGAGCGTAGCGAGCGTGGCCTAAGAATCATGGAGGGCATAGCAAGCCAGGAGAGTGTAGCGAGCCATGAAGGGCAGCGGGTCTAGAGGGAGGCCGTTGGGACTGGAGCTGTAGAGTTCCCAAGGAAAGCAACAGTCGACGTTAGAGACTTCCACTTGGTTGGGTATACAAGTGGTGAGAGGTTTGAGATATCTTGGATATGGGAGTCTGGCATGTTTTGGGGGCATGTGTCGAGAGCAATGGAGTAGCTATATAGGCAGCATCATGGAGTATGGATTTTCAGGTTCAGGAAAGTCAAAGAAACAAAATCTCTCATCTCTTTTTTCTTTTGCATGCCACGTAGACTTTCCTATTGACCATACCCTGAGCGTGGGGGCTACAAAAACCAGCAGAAAACGGGAACAGATTCGGGCCGGGTGGGTAAGAACCGTCAGACCAAGAGGTGAATTAATCTAGGCCATGGAACAGAGGACGGGAGGAGAGTAGGCTAAGAAACACCAGTCACGGAGTGGACGTATGAAGATGAAGAGAGATATAAACCAAGTCTGGATCACCTCTTTGACATACATTGAATAGATTTGGGCAGGCTATGAGATATTCGTAGAGAAAAAGAGGAGGATCGTAAGATGTCCTTGGAATTGATATGTTGCCATGGGAAGACACAGAAGGTTTTCGGTCACAGGACTATTGTCACGAATGGGCAACCAAGATATAGATACATTCGGGATAGAGCAACACATAGGGCCATGGGATACATACACGGGAAGGAAATCAGAAACGAGAACAAAATGTAACTCCTCACAACACAGTCTTCCATCTGCCACGGGTGTAAATATTACATGTTGAAGCCCTGCGGAGATGAATTTGGTGAACAAGCTGACGGTTCTGTTCATCTTAAGCGACTTAAGGGGAGAAAAAAATAAACAGAAACGAAAAAGGAGACAAATAGCGAAAGAAGGCACAACAACCTCGCGTTCAGATAAGCACAAAGATAAACCCATGCCCGGTTTTGTCTTGCTTTGCAGTCCGACGTGAACGTTTCCCCGATACCATAGAGTTAGACCGATTTACTTAGGGTAGGAATCGTCGTCATTCCAACTGTTAAGCCACGGCATACCAACACAACTGACATTTTCACGCTGGCGGGAAGGAGCCTGATATCGAAGACGAGCAAAGATGTCACAACTTGAGAAGGCAGGGTATAGTCTCATTTGAAATGATTCGCGATAAATCAACATGGATATGTGTATGAGAATTGCAACTAGAAGTGTGACCTTCGCTCTCGATAAGGGATATTTTCGTTGCCGTCGGCATTGATACTCGTCGGGGTGGAAAGTTAACTTGGATCATGTACCTTACGTATAGGGACCATTGGCAGGCATTGATAGACCTTGTCAGCATCTTTATTAGCTTCCCGTCCGATTGTCCGAATGATGAACCGATAGCTCAACCGAGTATCTCAGGTTCACTTGGTAGTTAAGCTGCCAGAGCTCAGCTCAATCTGATGAAACTGTGCGCATTCCATCCAGGATAATAGCTCAACATAGCTGTCTCGAAGCTCTCACTACTCCCCGGTTATCAACTCCCAAAGCTTCCGGTTCGGTAGAATCTTCCGGCCATGATCCAATCACCGCAACTCGGCAGCCATACCAGCAATGAAGCTTGCTCAGGTCAACAGGAGCTCTGATAGGAGTTGAGTTAAAGAGGGGTTTACCGGGCTTATCTCATCAGGGTGACGACACTTTGACCTCCTCCTCTCCTCTCCTCCCCTTGTCAAGCTCCCCGCTTGTCTATGCGCTCCGGCCCTCTTACCTTTCGGCGTCCCCCGTCTTTGCTTGTGATGGGTTGCATTGCCGGAAAACACAAAGGGACATTCCTCCCCCATCTTATCCCCTTTCATTTCAACTTTGCATCCTCCACTCTGCAGTGTCTTGTTGCATCGTGTAACTTGATCTCGTACACCTTTCAAACACTCATCTCCAAACCATCACCGACCACACGATACAGAAGGCCAAGATGACCATCCTAACCAAAGCCGGCACCGCCGCCCTCAGGCACCCCGCCGCCGTCACCATCAAGATTCCCAGGAGCGTGGTGGTGGGCATACCAGCAGCAAGCATCGGAATAGCCCGCCACAAATCAACAACAACAACAACCCACGTCCCCTTCCCCACCTCCATCACCTCCCCCTCTCAAATCCCTCGGCACATCTACGAACAAGAAGGTCTCACCCCCGAAGACCTGACGCTCTCTTACGCCGTCTCTCCGGCGGACGCCTCCTTCCGCTCCAACCCTCCCGTGCCTTTCACCCCTCACACTTCCTCTGCCTTGAACAATGGTGGTCTGCTCTGGTCCCATTGGCACCCCGGCCCCTCAGCGGGGGTTGAGTATCAGACTCGGCAATTTTCCATTAGGGCTGGGGGATTAAAAAGGGCAGCGGCGGTGTCAGACCCGTCGGTTTGGGAATGGGGTGATAGAAGCCATACCCAACCCGACCACATCGTCGCCGCCCGCCCCATCATGCCCGGCGATGAACACTACGACCCGGTCACAATCAACGACATGCCTTCGACCAGCGAGGCGAACGTCAAGGCGGATCGGTCAGATATCGACCCGTTACGAGGAGTTTCCGGTCCTTTGTACTCCCACCGTCACCATCATCAATACCATCACACCCAAACCCAGCAGACTACGACCACTTGGCAAAGCCGACACTTTACCACAGCTACGCTAGGAGGGGAGAAAGCAGCAGCAATCCACGACCCCTCCGTCTACGACTGGGGCGACTTCTCACACACCCAACCCGACCACCCCATCGCTCCGAGACCCATCATGCCCGGCGACCCTCACTACGATCCCGTGACCATCAACGACATGCCCTCGCAGAGCGAGGCGAACGTTAAGGCAGACAGATCGGAAATCGACCCCCTGCCTATGGGCATGCACAAGGTCATCCCGCTCCCCGCCGGGTCGGCGATGCCGGAGCCGACCGAGTCGGAGTGGGACGTGCGAGCGGATAGGGCGTCGATGGAGGAAGACCCGCTCAGAGACACGAGGAAGTTTCGGGATTACGGACCGCTGATGGCGGCCGGTAGGAAGACGGAGAAGGAGATTAAGCGGGATATGTATGATATGCGGGAGAGGGGGGACTCGGAGAGCGTGCACTCGGGGTATGGGTATTATGGGGCTAGTTCTAGTAGTAGTAGTTCGACGAGCGACTTTAGTGGTGGGGAGATGATGGATATGGGGGGCAGGGGCATGGAGAGTTCGCATCGGGAGAGGAGTATCAGGGAGGATCGGCTGTTTATGGAGGACTGGGGGGAGGAGGATGAGAGTCTGGGGACTACTAGCTTTGGGGAGGGTGAGGGTAGGGAGGGGTATGAAGGGGAGCATGGATATTTTGGGGAGGAAGGACCGGCGTTGAGGAGGAGGTATGGAATGGAAGATGTGGTGGGGATGGACAAGAGTGCTGAGGAGATGGAGTTGGAGGATGCCATGTTGCCGCACTTTACGAGGTTTTATTAGTGGTGAAGTTGCCTGATGGTCAGTTTGGACGGATGAAGGATCTGCTGCATCTGCTGTACTCAGGATGACAGACGGCGAATGACTTTTTGTGTGTAAACACTTGTAACACTAGTACATAACTTGAACAATGACGATGATTGCCCTTCGATAGGTGATGGACGAAAGAACTTGATTCTTTGCCTCCTTACCTTGAAGTCTCACCTTGACACCTCGCTTAGAGTCTCCCTCGTCCACATTGATGTCGATCCACGTGGACGTGATAGGATAGGCATGATATAGCCAAGGGACAAACGAGCTCTTGCTCTTGGGCAAAATCCATGAGAACATTCCCATGAATGCTGCATCAAGTAATTTGGAACCCCCCTCGATGTAGCAAACCTCTCGAGTGGTGTAACCCCTGTCTCTCAAGTCCCGAAGTGTTGGCTGCCTCTACCCGAGACAACAACACACGGCACATGTGCAACCACCAAACCAACGTCGAAAGAAAACGCCCCCTTTTACCGCCAGGTTGGAAGCGAGGCGACGAACGGTTGACGATGGAAGGTCAAGGGACGATGTGCCATTCATGCCAGGGACGAGGTTACTAAAGTTTAGTACCGCGCCTGTGGAATGCCATGCCTATTTTAATATAAACAACCAAATGCCGGCCACAGAATGCAGCGAACGTGGATCCTCAATGATCGTCGTTTTCCCCAAACGCTCTTGGCCCTTTGCCAAGGGCGCGCACTGTCCGTCCACTGAAAGCCGTCATTGCCGCTTGCTTCATGCTGCTCCATAGTGCCTCCATAGATCGGCAGGAGAACATTATAGTGGTTGATCGGCCCGGGTGGATGATCACACAGCTTTTTCTTCTTCCTTTTCCCATCCCGGACGTGAACAGTCGCCCGAACCGAGCACAAAACCTCCCTTGCCAAATGAAGAGAACATTATACCGGGAACATGAAACACAGCTTTGTTTCTGTATTCCTTGGGCGGGCACACGCTCACCGTCAATTGGACGAGTGTTTTCCTTGCTTGCAGTGCACAGCAGATATGCCGTGCAACTGGGTCACGTATGGGGTATGTATGGGTAATGGGCAGTGGGTAAGGGTGCAAACCCGGGTGTGGGAAAAGATTGTGATGTTGCTGCGTGAAATTGCATTTTGTCCGTGGGTGGCCCTTTTTCATGCCTGCAAGGAATTTCGTTCTTTTTGATTTTTCGAGATTTGAAGCTGTTTCGTCGTACTTTTTGTGAAAAGTTGCAGGTCAACTTTTGTTGCAGGCCAACTCATCAAAACAACGTGACGACGTATCGTGAATCCACACAAACACAGCCACCATCCATCGACATCATGTCGCCGACTTCGACCATCTTTAGCGTGGCGACCGCCGTACTCGGCCCACTGACAACAACATTCACACCACCGCCAGCATGCGCGACAGCAGTAGCTGCGATTGAAGGGAAATTCCTGGGAATGGGAGGACATGTCGGCAACTCGGGCTGGCTCGGTCAGGCATGTTCGAAAGGAAAACCGGCTGACGACACATCATGCTGGCCACCAACTTCCAGCGGAGCGGAATCCAGGTCGAAAGCGCTGGATGGATGGGGATACTACTCGCCGGGCCTGTACTGTCCGGTTGGATATGCGACGGCATGCTCAGCGACAGCTGGTGGAAAGTCCAACTTTGATTTCCAATTCGCGCCAGGCGCCAAAGAGACGGCAGCCGGATGTTGTCCAAAGTAGGCTACCCGCAACCTGCTGCTGTAATGTCAGCGGTATGCTAACAAGATTGGTAGGGGCTATGAATGCGCCAGCGTCGACAATGGCCAAACATGTGTCATGGCGGCGACATCAACAGATGTCGAGTATGTGACGTGCGACAAGTCGGACATGGACGACCTAGAGACCATGGCGATTCCAGACAAAAAGGAAAAGACCACGGCCTTCATGTTCTATGCCCCAATGATCCAAATCAACTGGCAAGAATCCGACAGACCGACTGAGACCCTGGCTTCAAGGACACAAACTCTCTCCATTGACGTTGAGACGCTGTCGACATTGGCCACAGCAGGAGAGGCGCCATCGGGCGTGAGTTCCAGAATGGCATTCCCAACAGTATCGATGAGTTCTGAGGACGGGGACTTGAAGTATTCGGATGATCCTGATAGTGAGGCTTCCACTGGCAACAAGGAGGGCTCAGATCAGCCAAAACCACTCAGTCTCTCAACGGGGGTCAAGGTCGGCATGGGCGTAGCGGGTGGTGTTTTGGCCGTGGCCATTGTTGCAATTATCTTCATCTGCGCTTGGAGGAAACGGAAGAACGAGAAAGAGGAGGAAGAATTTGATCGGATGTATGGCATGAAGAACGTCGGCTCCAGCACGGCGGACCTGAGGCATGAGGAGATTCCGGGCTGGCACCGGGGGCCAGTGAGACAACAGACGGCGCCGATTGACCCATTCCACGGCGGTGGCTATCCCCAACCGATGGCACCGCCTGCGCCATATCAACCGCCAGCATGGCGATAATGGTGAATGCGATGGATGTTGGTCATGTCGTCGTCGTCGTCGTCCTCGTCATCGAGCTGGTCTGGTGTTTGGGGTGGGCGGTGGTGGCTGGAGTCGCCATAGGAATGATTGAATAAGCCTTTGATACCAATTTGATTGTAATGACGGGAGTTCGGTTTTTGTACCATGTCGTGATTTCGTCGTATCGTATCCAAGGACGGTTGAGAACTTGAAGAGGATGATGAGTTGAAGTTCACTTGTGGTGTTTGATGTCACCAATCGTCCGTCCAACTGTAGCATTCAGCACGGGCCACATTTTGCAGTGCCAAGACCACAACCCCCCAATTGACTCCATTGCGCATGTCATCAGAGGAGCCGCGACGGGAACACTGTCACACCAACAAGAGCTCCAAGTTTCCAGTTTCAAGAATACCTCTAACATCCTCTATACATGACATTATATTTCGGAGCTTGAATCTTTGGTCGCGATAATCTTAACAAGCTCTACATACAACTACACACCCACCGCAATGACACCATGTCGACGGAATCGACCCGCCCGTTGTTGCTGCCCCAGAACCGCAAGCTACGCCATCTCCGCGGCATCTACCTGAGAAACCTCAACTTTACTCGAACACGCGGACGAACCATTGACGATGCTGCTCTTAACAAGACGCCCGGGAAGCTCGAGGCTTTGCGCCAGAGACCAGACCTACACCATACCTTATCGTCAGAGGACTTACGGCCACCCACTATCAGACGCCGAAGTACCCTCTTGGTCAACGCCGACCCCGCCACAAGACAAAAGAGCTACGAGGATACCTTTGCCAGCAAGCTAGCCGATGCCTTCTTTACCCTTCATGTCGACGGTCTAGAAGATCCCATATACATCAGCGAGGTTGCTGAACGAGCTACGGTGCGCTTATCATGACGACTACGGAACCTCAAAGGTGATAACCCAACGCTAACAACCCAAACGTCAGAACTTCAACTTTCGACTATTCGAACTCGCCGACCTGGATTCGACAATAGCCCAGTCACCCCAAGTGACAGTCCGAGTATGGGCCAAACGACAAGACCAATGGCTTCTACTTCTCGAAGACGATGTCGACCTTCGCACCCTCAACTGGCTGGGTACCCTCCAGAACGTCCACTTCCCGGCCAACAGCTTGGTCTTTCACATGATAGACGGCATCTACTCCCTCGAGCTCTCCAACAAGTACCCACCACCAAAGAAGGAAGTAGCACCATTGCCAACATCCTCCTACAATGTGCTGATGCGCCTGGCAACACTCAACAACTCGGTCCAGGACGCCTTAGCCACTCGTGACGCCCTGGCCGCGCAAATCAACGACCTCCTCGCCCAGGAAGAATCGAAACACCAGGAAGACGGCAACCTCGCCGAAGCCGAAGAGAAAGTCAAGTTAGCCACCAAGTACCTCACCCAGCAAAAACGAGCCGTGGCCGCCGCCAGGAAACGCAACGAGGAAATGCGCGCCTCCATCGCCGCGCGCAAAGCGGCCATCGAGTCGGGGTTAGCCGTGCAAGAGAAAGCAGAAGAAGACGTCCGTCACGCCGCGGGCGAACCGCTCACGCAGTCTAAGACCTTGTTATCGTCCGTCCGCGACCAAATCCGGGGCCAACGCCGGCGCATCTGCGAAGATTTGTTGACCATCTACCGCATTTCTCCCCTTCCTCCACCTGTGGACACTCAAGGGGTTAAGAACCACGACCCTCTGTCGTTTCAAATCTGCTCTCTCCCCCTCGCCAACACCGTCCTCGACCCAACAACCTCCTACTCGCCCACCTTCACCCACTCTGGCAACCCCAAAGAAAAATACCCCCACGAAGAAACCCTCTCCGCCTCCCTCTCCCTCGTCGCTTTACTAGTGCACCACCTCCAACACTACCTCTCCGTCCCCCTCCCCTACCCAATAAAATGGCACGGCTCCCGCTCTACCATCCGCGACGACATTTCCAATTTCCCCGTCAACCCCAACGCCTCATCCTTTTCGTCACACGCCTCCCAATCTTCCCGCTCCACCCCCTCATCCTCTTCTTCCACCGGCGAAGGATCAGACCCGAACCGCGAGTTCCCCCTCTTCCTCCCCAAAGGAGGGTCAACAGCGCAATACAGATTCGAATACGCCTGGTTCTTACTCAACCGCGACATTGAAGTTCTCTGTTACAGCCAGGGACTAAAAGTGGTGGATATCAGACACACGTTGCCGAATTTGCAGTGGTTGTTGATGGTTTGTTCTGCTGGACGGGACGAGATGCCAGAGAGAAAAAGAGGGGGGTTAGGGGGTTGTGGCTGGGACGGATGCGGAATAAGGGGGTTAGGTTTGGGGATGGACTGGGGTCAGAGGTGGATGGGAGTGCGGAGGGGAGTTTGGATGGGAGGGGAAGTGGAAGTGTGGAGGGGAGTCAAGCGGGTAGTGTAGCGGGGGATGAGAGGAGTAGAGATGGTGGAAGCAGAAGAGGAAGTGTGGATAGTGATGCCACTGTTACCTCGAATACGCCACGGACGAGGACGGGAGGAGGGTTGACGATTGGGAATGGGAACGGGACTAAGAGTACGAACGGGCTACCACCACCTAGGTCGCTGTCTAGATCGCCGTTGGCCCAGTTACCGTTTGATGATGAGGGGTCGAACAAGTTGACGTTGAGGACGAAGGGGTTGAGGGAGAGTGCTGCGAGGTGATATCAGATTACGACGGTGCAACACTTGTCTGCCAGTCTATGTGTTTGATGATGAGTTATGAGTATGGACGGCATGACTGGGTATGTAATGGGTAATGGATAACGACGATCACGAGCCGAGGAGTGATGAAACTTTGTTTTTGGACACACATGATTACGATATTTGCTTAGACGAGAGAGAAAGGTTGGTAGGGAGGTAGCGTTTTTTTGCATGAAAACAAAATAGCATAGCGATGAGTTTCTATACCATGATATTTGTTTTTAAATCTTGATATCCGAACAGTAAGAAATTGACTACAGCTCTTCATGCCCAAAGATGCCCACGGGAACACACACCTATGCATCATGTTATTATTCGGGAGCAATTCAGATGTTAGAGTTGAGCCAAGCGGTGTTACGTTTTAACATCAAATCAACGCCACAGGAGTCCAGAAGATGTTTGTTGCCTTCTTGGAAAAATAGCCATGAAGTAGGTAGACCAAATGTCAAGAAATATCCAGTATCAACTCAGTAAATTGACTCCCCAAAAATGGTATCTGGTATCTAACCAACCCTAGTCCAACAGTCGTGGAACCAACGAAGAGAAGAAAAAAGCCACAAATGAAACGCCGCAAACTCCCATGCTTTTTACATCATTCATTTCACTCTCTCTTCCCCCTTTCCCATATCTCCTTACTCTCAGGTCTTACCACATGCCCTCCATTGGGCCGAGGCTTACCAACCTCTATACCCCCCACCACCAGCCGCCCCTCCACCGCCTGGTCCTCCCGGTCCTCCTCCCACAGGCGAATACGGTTTATACCCCGGGTATCCTCCCTCATCTTGCCCTCCCATACCTCCTCCTCCTTGCTGCTGCTGATCCATAGCCCCAGGTCTGCTGTAACCCCCACTGCTAAAATCAAACCCACCCCCTCCTGCACCACCACTACCACCATTGCTACCCCCAAGTGTACCCTGTACACCCATGGTATTATTCCTCACCGGCGGCTTTG
The DNA here is from genome assembly GCA_033439795.1 of Sordaria brevicollis. Lineage (NCBI taxonomy): Eukaryota > Fungi > Ascomycota > Sordariomycetes > Sordariales > Sordariaceae > Sordaria > Sordaria brevicollis. The sequence goes on from JAUTDP010000010.1 coordinate 2,270,797, forward strand.
GTAACGGGCCCGTCGGCGCCGGAGAGGGGGTAGACCTCATAATATCTCCGTAACTCGCGCCACTACCATACCCATTTCCACCGGCGCTGGCGCCATAAGCGTTATTACCACCAAAGGTATTTTGCCTTTGTGACTGACTCTGGTTGCTGCCCTGGGAATATGATCCCTGGTTCGAGAACCCGTCATAATCGCCTGTGATACCAGTTGACTGAGGAGCAGGCGAGTGATGACGCGGTCCGCCGAGGAAGGAGTCGTCACCTGGCATTTCGTAAGTCTGGAGGTTGTTGCTGTTGGATCCGGTGACACCGCCGTAGCCAAGACCGGTGAGTTGTTGCTCGGGAGCTGGTGAGCGGCGGGTCATGGGGTTTTGAGGGTATGGTGTCGAGTTCATGCCCGCTGCGGGAGGGGAGCGGACGCGGTTGGGACCGCCAGGACCGCCGCCCATGGTCCCGGCTGCGATGCCCATGCCTGCTGCTACGTTGCCGGCTGATAAACCACCACTGCCGTAAGGTTGTTGAGAGTTGCCGTAGCCGGAGTCGTAGTTATCGTAGGGTGAAGTGTCATAAGGAGAGGCGGGACCGTTACTGGTGGTGCCGTAGGAATCATAAGTGTTGTTTCGTGCGGAGTCGTAGGTGTTGTTTCTCGTGGGCTCGCCGTAGCGGCCGTAGGCATCTTGTTGTTGGTTGCTGTAGCCACCAGGAGCATTGTATCCTGCCGAGCCAACAGCTGCCGGGCCCATAGTGGAAGCAGCCATACCGTAGGGCGATGGAGAGGGGGACTGGCCATAGGGAGAGGTGACAGGCATTTGGTTGTACCCTTGAGAGTTCTGCTGGCCATAACCACCATTGTTTCCGTACAAGCCGTTGTTACTGGCCGGAGCACCATAGGGACTCTGCAGGCCCCCTGGTGAAGGGCTAGGTCCCGGTGTTCCTCGTCCAGGTCCTGCTGCGGGAATAGCAGCCGCCGCACCAGTCATGACTGCAGCTCCAGCCGCGGCAGCACCGACACCAGCGCCCGCGGCAGTCTTCTCCTCCGGCTTCTTCAACTGATCCAACTCCACAGCCTCCTCCTCTACCAACACCTTCTTACTCCCCGCACCCTCCCACTCAGGCATAGCAGGCAGCGAATCGCCCATAGTCTGTCTCTTCTTGCTGACATCAAACTCTGCATACTGAGGCACGGACGGCTGTTTGCTATACGAAGGTTCCGAGTACGACGGCGCCGGCCTGTTACCGAAGCCGTGGTCCATAGGCTCGGGAGCCTTGTATCCCTGATCGGGCGGAACGAAGGGCGCATCGAGGTACTTGTGTTTGCGAGAACCGGGAGGATCGCAGCAGCCGCAGCAGTTTCCGCAGCATTGGAGGCAGCGGAAACACTCGCAACAGCAGGAGAGACCGCAGCAGAGGCAGCGACCTATGCACCAGCATATCGAGAAGATGACGAGTCCGGCGAAGATCATGAGGCCGATGGCGGTCCATCTGTGGAGACAAGGTTAGCACCATGTTATCGCAGCACCAGCGGGAGAGTTGAATGAACGTACTTGCAGTAATCAACCTGCATACAATTGTCCCAACTGGAGAACGCCGTCTTGACATCGTTCAAATCATCGGCGACATTTCTTCGTTGGAGCGCAGGGTGTATGCTGCGCGCCAACAAGTCCAAAAATCTTGCCCCAAGTCCCTCCTGAACACTCCTCCTCATAGCTATGTCTATCGTAGGCATCTTGTCGGTTGTTGTTGTGGTTCAAAATATGAAATGATGTTGTATGTTTCGTCCGCTAGTCAGCGCGGATCTTGGACAGGCCCGAGTGATCGACGACGACCTGTCCAATCGGTATAATGTGGGTATCGATAGAAAAAATTGAATCTGTTGCAGTCGCCGCTAATCTCTCATTGTTTTCCTCCAGTTATCGTTGAAGTTCGTGATGCGATATGCGATGTTTCTTGTTTCTAGTTGCGAAAACCAGCGCGATGGGTATATTTGGTATTCGATTCGGTCAATCGTTGTCGACGGTATAAACCAACAGGATGAATGACTGTAGCGGGTAGGCTAGGCTATGTGCTGAAAGGAACGGACAGCGCGCTTGCGTGCAGGATAATGGGTTGTCGCAAAGGAATGTGTTTTTCGTCTGCAGTACTTGGATACTGTCTAGATGCCGACGGATGGCTGTGTCGAGGTCGAAGTCAAAGTCGAAGTCGAAGTCGTCGGTCGGTCGGGCGTCTGTCGTTAAGCGCGAGCGAACGAACAAGTCCAAAATCCAACCTGAATCAAACCCCGAATGTAATTGGGCAAAAGGGATTCGAAGGATAAATGGAACAACGCAGTGTACAGTATCAGAGTGAACCCTCTTTGGTCTTTGGTGGCCGCCGTTCTAGCCGTTGTCGCCTGGTTGGACAAAAAGGGTCGGTCGCACAGGTCGGGAAGGATATCGAGGATGTCGCACTGACTGGTCGTCTCAGATTAATGTTGAAACCAGGGCAAAGACAGAAGACGCGGGCGCGGCGCAGTAACGGTAGTAATCAGACCAGTGCCGAGAGTGAGTGAAATGACGGACGGCTTGGTGAAGTGAAGGGAGAGGACGAGGGAAGCCAACGACCGTTATACGCAAAAAGGGGTCGGTAACCCTCAAAAAGGCAAAGAAGCGATAGAAGAAGAACCTGAGCCCCGGACCGAGAAAACCCCTCGTTGCACTAACGACGCTCTCGCTCTCGGAAGGGAAGGCGAAAAAAGGATGGATGCCCTCAGCCCAGAGAAAAGAGAAAAGATGGACACTTCCACTTGTGTGTGGGAAGGGGTAAAAAAGCGAACCAAAAATGCGGGTGTGGTGGCCTTCGATTGACCCGCTTCTGTTCCTGTTCCGTCTTCCACAACCCCGGTTCTGCTGCAAGGTACGGACGGGCTGTGATGGGCTAGGAACGGAGCCAACGGCCAGGGGTACACGATAGTGGTGACAAAGTGGACTGGACGCTGACAGAAGGACGGGGCAGTGGACTGTTCTTGGGGTGGGATTTACTCACCAGGGTTTCTTCCGCTTCAAGTGTTTCCTGTTCAAGAATGGGTTTTGGGTCGAACGGTGAAATGGTGAAACACCAAGCTAATGCGCGCCTTGAATTTGCGTGCGGGATTTGCTTGGGTTGTTATCGTTGCCGGTGACCGGAGATGTCGATATGCTCCTGTTCGTGAAATGTCGTGATGCTCTACGAGGAATGTAGATTTGTACCAACCATCCCATAGCATGTGCTCTTCCATTCATAAGAAATAAAACCAAGACCTCCCAAGAGTTTAAAAGTCACACAAGTCGAGTCGCCAACGGAAATGCTCTCGCTACTTACCCGAAATAAGACAAAACCGCAAGAAAAGGAGCGTGACGAAGGGCCTTTGTACACAGCCTTCTTGCCCGGTCTTCTTGGCCTCGCCTTGGATGGCAAATCTTAAAGACGGGAGCAGCAGTCAGGTCACCAGCACAGGCATCATAGCACCGAGCCTCGCTCGCCAGTGGGCAGGGCATTTGCGCTGATTCGTGCTCGCCTAGCGTATGCCATTTTGTAGACACCGGATGAACCTCTCGCTCATAACGAAGTTTAGTAGGTAGTAGGTTTAGGGAGGCTGTCAAAGCTCACGGCACATGGACAACTCCGCCATCGCCATCGCCATCGCCGCCTTCGGGTCCATCCCACTTGAGACGCACGGTCGGCCGGGGAAGAGACGGGGAAAGATGAAGCTAGAGAGTGGGATCCTCTATAATATCCATCCGCGGATGACGGCACTCGCGGGGCGGGAGATGGAGTTGGAGGCCTGTCAGTCGGAGCTTTGGACTAGAGGTACCTAGCCTAGCGGTCTCCAGCTTTTCCAACGGCCTATCCTCCTAACCCAGGTAGCCTTGTGGATGATGATGAGCCTAGCAAGGACGGACTTCCGAAATGGAGATGGGACAGGACTTCCTTGTGACGATGGACAACAAGGAGAATGCTGAGCAGACAGCGCGGGTCAGTCGGGTGTAAAAGGAGCGGGGTTCAAAAGATTGCGATGGTCACTCTTGGAGGAACATCGTCCGCTTTCTCTAGTGTTGCAGGGGGGCGGTGATGGTGGATGGCGATGTACGTGCGCGCGCGACCGAGGTTGAAGTAGTAAAGGCCATCTTGTGATGATGATGCTGATTGCGCGCGACGAGTGGGCAGTGTAGAAGTAAAATATGAGAAGGAGATGCTGAAGTTGTAAAGACCTCCGAATTGTTTGGGTCGTGATATCGAAATTGCAGGGATGCCAACAAAACCACCACCAGAAGAATGAATTGGGTGGGTGAACGGCGGGCAAATCACTGTATCATCAGGTGATGCGTCATCGCGGTCATCAATCAAAGCTTCAAGCTCCATCCAAGAAGAAGAAGAAGAAGAAAGAAGGGGTTAGGGTTCACTATGCACCGCCTCGGCTTCCCCTCAAACCTGCGGACTGCACTGCAGGCACCCCTCACCTGACAGCTTGCAGTTTATAAGCTGACCATCAGAGTGCTGTAGACAACCAAACAAGTGAAACCAGAAAATGGTCACGTAGCGGAGTGGTTACCGCGATGCTCTTGTGAGTACCCTGCAGGTTACCAAAAAGGTACTTCCTGAAAGGTGTTGTTTCCCATACTAACACACGTACCTAATTAGATACCTCCAAGCCATTGGAAGTTATGCATAGGTCCTGGGTTCGACCCCCAGCGCGACCACACGGTTTCTAATTTTTTTGCAACTTTTTTGGTTTTTCTGTGTTCGCTTGCTTTCCATCAGCTTCTGTCCCTCACATGCCTCCTTTCTTGTGTGCATCTCGACTTGGCTTTCGTATCTCGACACCAATTGAGCTCCCGTCCCAGCTCTCCGCTCAAGAGTGGACAGCTTCCCTTATCGTCAGTCGACGTAACCCGCCTTTTTGGTCTGATCGCTTCGCTTGGATGGTGTCACTGCCATGGGTATCCCGGTAGTAGCTCCGTCCTCCCCATCCCGATGTTCACGGCGGAGGAGTTGCAGCTTCTCATTGTCAGCGCCCATCACTTTTCGCGATGTTTGTCGTGGAGGTTTAGCATCAAGTGCACATCACGTCGTTTCACATCCACATGCATCGTCAACATAAAGTTTGGTATTCATCTGTATGTTCATTTCGCTTATCTGATAGCCTAATGCATTGTGTTTACTGGGTGGCATCTAGAAGGCCCAAATATCCCAGCTTATGAGTGAGTGTGCTATCTCTGTGCCGCTTCTTGCTTTATGCTCTATTACACATCGAGACTTCCGCAAACCCCAACTTTCCATTCCGCTATTTATCCGCTTAGTTGTATTGGGCATAGGCCGCAGTAGAGTTGAACTTGAGGTTGCCCTTGATGACCTTGTCCACCGCACTCAAGAAATCCTTCTCCGACGCCACCTTCCTGCGCGCACGAATGGCGAACATGCCAGCCTCCGTGCAAACACTGCGCAACTCAGCACCCGTCGCGTTCGGGCACAGACGAGAAATGAGCTCCCATCGGATGTCGCGCTCGACCGACATGCTCTTGGCGTGAATGCGCAAGATGTTGGCGCGGCCCTCGAGATCGGGAAGCGAGAACTCGATCTTGCGGTCAATACGTCCGGGACGCATCAGGGCGGGATCCAGCGTAGAGGGACGGTTAGTAGCGAACATCACCTTGATGTTGCCACGAGCATCGAAACCATCCAGCTGTGTAATAAGCTCCAACATGGTACGTTGGACTTCGTTGTCACCACCCGCACCATCGTCGAAACGGGCTCCGCCGATAGCGTCGATTTCGTCGAAGAAGATGATGCAGGCCTTCTTGGTGCGGGCCATCTCGAAAAGCTCGCGAACCATACGAGCACCCTCGCCGACGTACTTCTGAACCAGTTCGGAACCAATGACACGGATGAAAGTGGCGTCTGTCCTGTTGGCAACGGCACGAGCGCAAAGCGTCTTGCCGGTACCGGGAGGACCGTATAGCAGGGCGCCCTTCGGGGGGTCGATACCGAGGTTGACGAACCGCTCTGGCGACAAGAGCGGCATCTCGACGACTTCGCGCAGCTTCTCGACCTGTTCCTTGCAACCACCGACATCGCCGTATGTGACGTCAGGCTTTTCCTCGACCGTCATCATGGTAACGCTCGCATCGATTTTGGGTGGCAGCGGAAGGAGAATCTGGTACTTGTTCCTGTCGACACCAACGCGCATTCCTTCCTCGATATCTGTCGGGCTGACACGCTCACCGAGCTGGACCACGAACTTGGCGATCTGCTTAACGTTGATGACGTACTTGCTCTTCGACTCGTCCTTCTCGTCAGGAATGATCTTGGTGCACCTCGCTACCTGAAGCGGTTGCTCTTCTCCCATGCGCTGGCGATCGGCTGCCACATCCCAAAGGTGAGGGGGCGCAAGGCCAGTATCTGATTCCTGTAAACCGAAAAGTATCGCGGGTCAGCTGCATGCGCTTCGCAGTTGTTATGTAGGCCAGGCACAAGAATGACTAGCATACCTTGACGCCAATCTTCTCGTCCACACTCTGCTGTTTCTCCTTTATTTGCTGTTCTAGCTTCTTGATGGCAGCACCGTAGGGCGCGGCGCCGTATGTCTTGAGGACCTGGATATCCCTTGATGGGAGTTAGACGACTCCTTCGTTATGGCGGACGCTTTTTGGGCGGCAACGTACTCGTCTGAGAGGGGAGTGATCTTCTTCTCCTCGATTTCATCGTCGCCGAAAGTTTTCCTGTACTTCTCCCAGTTTTGACCCGTGGCAGAAGGCTACTCCATATGTCAGATGTGTATAAGGTGGCGGCAGCTTCTGGTAGGGCGACGGCAAGCATACCATGATGGCGGCGGGTGGGAATGACGATTCCCGTTCGGACTAAGGTGAAGAAGGGTGGATAAATCGAAGGTTCGGGGTCGGCAAGTAAGTTTCGCGATGGCGCCAGTCGAGAGTTTGTTTAATGTCGGGTCGTTCGTGGGGTAGAAATCTCGACGCGGGTTTGATGTTTGGTGAGTCGGGTTGTGGTTTGATGATGTTCAGTGATGGAGATGGTTCGTCAAGGTCCAGTAAGGTCGGAGGCTACGACTGCCACTGCGGCAGTGACAGAGGGTCGAAGCTCCAACTGTTGCCGTAATCCATACGCTGCCTTGCGGGCGAGGGAGCTGCGGGTGGGTGCCACCTTGATGGCGCCTAACCTCATCCGGTTAGAGCGTTTGTAAGTTACAGCGCCGCAGGTACCTTTTCCACCGCCCACCGCTTCAAGCAGCAGCCGACAAAAAATTACCACCTGCCAGCCCACCTTTGCGCCCGCGCCAGCACTTTATGGTCCCGCAGTGGAAACATTGGTACGGACGGTGTGTGTTTTTGGCCCGCCATTGATTCCAGACCAGCAAAGAAGGAGAAGAACAGAGCTCTGCCTAACAACACAGCAAGAACACTTCACCAGCGCAAAGTCAATTTCAGATTTGTCAACTCGAATTTCCGGCAGTCTCTGACCCTTTCATCCTTCAATAATCCCATATACCAGATCACAGCTTTGCAAAATGGCGACCACGACAGCAGCGACCAACACGACGAGCAATGCGACTTTCAGGGTGCGTCCCGCTTTTTGGAACCTGACCCATCGATAGGAGTCGGTGCGAAACGAAGCTCCCAAAGGAGGGGATGAAGCTGTGACAAGGACCAGTGTTGCTGATACCCCACGATGTTCAACAGGACAAGGAGAAGCCCATCGCCGTTCGTTCTTCCAACATTGTCGCCGCCAGAGGTATGCATATTATTTACATGCCCTTTCTTGTCGTGGTGGTGGCGCTGACACGGACATCCCACCAGCCGTCGCCGATGCCGTCAGAACGTCGCTGGGACCGCGGGGTATGGACAAGATGATCAGGAGTGGAAAGGGGGAGACCATCATCACCAACGATGGCAGCACAATGTTGAACAGCATGTCCGTCATGCACCCTACAGCCAAGATGCTCGTCCAGTTGTCGCACGCCCAAGATGTCGAGGCCGGTGATGGCACAACCTCCGTCGTCGTCCTTTGCGGTAGCTTGCTTGGTGCCGCCGACAGGCTACTAGGCAAGGGCATCCACCCCTCAGTCATCTCCGAGTCCTTCCAGAGAGCCGCCGCCGCCGCGGTAGACGTCCTTCACGACATGTCGCAACCCATCGCCCTCACAGACACTGCCTCCCTCCTCCAGGCCGCCAACACTTCGCTCTCCTCCAAGATCGTGTCACAATACTCCAACCTTCTCGGCCCCATGGCCGTCAACGCCGTTACCAAGACGATAGATCTCAAGACTGCCGAGAACGTCGACCTCAAGAACATTCGCATAGTCAAGAAGGTCGGCGGTACGATCGAGGATTCCGAGTTGGTCGATGGTCTCGTCCTTACACAGCCCGTCATCAAGAGCGCTGGTGGTCCCGTCAGGATGGAGAAGGCCAGGATCGGTCTCATTCAGTTCCAGCTCAGCCCTCCCAAGCCTGATGTGCGTATACCTTCTTTGGATCACCACTACGACAACCTACATAACATTCGCTACCTTTCTTTACACCCCCGAGCAAACCCCTTTTCCGTGCGTTTAACTGACAACCCTTTCCCATACAGATGGAGAACACCATCTCCGTAAACGACTACCGCCAGATGGACAAGATCGTCAAGGAAGAGCGCACCTACCTCCTCAACATGGTCAAGAAGATCAAGAAGGCCAAGTGCAACGTTCTCTTCATCCAGAAATCCATTCTCCGCGACGCCGTCAACGACCTGTCCCTCCACTTCCTCCAGCGCCTCGGCATCCTCGCCGTCAAGGACATTGAGCGCGACGAGGTCGAGTTCATTTGCAAGTCCACCGGCTGCAAGCCCATCGCCGACATCGACTCCTTCACCGAGGACAAGCTCGGCAGTGCCGACCTCGTCGAGGAAGTCAACTCCTCCGGCTCGCGCATGGTCAAGGTGACCGGCACCAAGTCGGTCGGCAAGACCGTCTCCGTCGTCGTCCGCGGCGCCAACAGCCTCATCCTCGACGAGGCCGAGCGCTCCCTGCACGACGCCCTCTGCGTCGTCCGCTGCCTGGTCAAGAAGAAGGCGCTCATCGCCGGTGGCGGTGCCGCCGAGATCGAGATCGCCTCGCAGCTGTCCAAGCAGGCGCGCGCCCTGGGCGGCACCGAGGCCATCTGCTGGAAGGCGTTCGCGGACGCCATGGAGGTGATCCCCACAACGCTGGCCGAGAACGCGGGTCTGAACAGCATCAAGGTGGTGACGGACCTGCGCCACAGGCACGAGAACGGCGAGAAGAACGCGGGCGTCAGCATCAAGAGCGGCGGCGTCAACCCGAATATCGCCAAGGAGAACGTCCTGCAGCCCCTGCTGGTCAGCACAAGCGCGATCCAGCTGGCGGCCGAGACGGTGAAGATGATTCTCAGGATTGACGATATTGCTCTTAGCAGGTAAAATTTGTCATGTGTTGATGTATGGAAAAGATAAAATAGCATAGAATACCATGTTTATGTCAAAGACATAGGTGTACATATATGTAATTAATTGGTTCTGGATCATGAACTGTTTGTTGCAGCACATTGCCTGTTCCGTGATATGTAAATCAAATACGCGCTTCCGGAGTAAGTCAAGAGCAAAAGAAAATAAACATGATCGAACGAGAAGAAAATAGCGATTTTTTCATGCGAAGATATATATATTTCGTATTGAGTCTCTTTGCCCAAAAACATACGCCATCACGAAAACAAGGAGCCCGATACTAGGCCAGCGATTTGGGCGCATTCCCATATTCATAATGTTCTAATTCCATTTTTCATGCTACCATTTGCCGTTGTCCTCTAATGTTCATGTTTGGAAATAAGCAAAGCCAGTCTTCTTGACTCCAGTTATATACAGACCGGCTCTCGTATGCTACCTATGCTAACCGTGTTATCCTTCGAACGCCATGCGATGCCATGTTATGCTATGCTAATGTTATCCTTTCCCGTGCCATTGACCGAACGATAGGAAAATTAGCAAAGTGTTGTTTGATAAAGCCACAGAATCGAATCGCCAGATATCCTTGTTTCCATATGCGCCCTTTCAATATCGAACTTTGGCCCCTTGGCTATGAAATTAATAGGGCAGTTTCGCTCAAAGATGACCACCTGTAAGTAATATGCCAGTGATCCCACTAGAGGGCTACTACTTGTTGGACAGCCAGACCTGGGAATCATTAGGCCTTTTCCTTCCGGTTCCTTCCACGATTCATCACCACGACGGCAAGGACTAACCCAGCCTAGGTAGAGCTCGGGTTGCTTAATCTCCTGTTGTCGTGATAAGTCAGGTACCGGTTTAGCTGTGCTTTTTGGAAGATGATGTGTTATATGCGCTTTCCACATTTTCTTGCGCTGTAGAAGAAGAAAGCTTTTGCAGTTTTTTCCTGAAAGATGAATGAATGCGTCCATGGGAATGGCTCATCGTTTGAGCTCCCCATCTGTGCAAAACTTTCATCGCCTCTTGGTAGCATGTCTCCTGGGTGTGACCACTACCTAGGTGAATGATAGCAGCAGAAGGTGTTGCGACTGTTGTCCGTTTGGTCCAGCGGGATATCGCCGATAGATACCATCCAGATCCCAGCTCCAATACTGATAGAGCTTAATCGGTGAATGGCTTGTGATGTTCCTCCTTCCTCATACAATAATTCTGGTAAAGATGGAGAGCATTTGAATCTACCGTACGGGTAGGTTACTGCACTGCTCTCCCTTTCCTCCACATAATATCGCTCCCTTCGATTCACGTCAGGCCCGAGATTCTCGTGTCGTTGAACCAGTGACATGCCGGTTAATATGCCGTTCCACCTTTCCTTGAAAGTCGATTTGCGCTCAGTGCTGACGAAGTCCGTAATCCAGGTACCCGGGTACAGTCCGAGTTTGTCGTTCAAAGTTTCCGTTCCGGGTTCCTCGAGATGTTAGATATGCCCCATCAACCCCCAAAGGAAGGCAAACACCCAAAGCAGACCACATCTCCATTATCGCCCCTCTCCTCACAACACTTTCCGCATATCATCTCCCTGTGACCAGTGGCATGCCAGCCGGGTGTGTTCGCCGTCGGTTTGGTCTTGTGTTGGTTTTGCGTCGTCTCATCAAAATCGACATCCGTCTCTGCGTCCGCATCCAACATCGTAAACGAGTTCTCGGGACTCGAGCTTGCTAGTGAGATGCCATCGTCCGTTTGTTGTTGTCCGTGTTGTTGAAAACTGGAAGTCCAGCCAGGACACTGCCTCATGCAGACGTAACATGTGCGCTGGCCGCATCCTTGGCAGTCAGCGTACGAATCGAGGTCGGACTTCTTGCTCGGTTTTCGGAAGCAGATGTGGCAGCGGTCTAGACTCTTGATCTTGGACAGCATGGCCTGTTGTTGTTTCTGGTGAAGGTGGTGGTGATGATTGTGGGAGGCGGCGGATGTTGGGGAGCTGGCCCTGGCTCGCATGCCATGATAACTGTCCTCTCGGTGGTGGTGGTGAACGTCATCTGAGATAGACATGCGCTGTTTCTTGTTGATAGCGATGGGTATTATCTTGCGAAGGGTAGGCGGGAAGGGTTGGTGTACGGTCGGACTCGCGTAGGAAGCTTTGTCGGCTAGAATTCCGCGTGTGTCGAGGGCTGGGTGAGGACTGCAGAGGATAGGGAAGGTCAGTAAACTTGGTGTCATGGTGATGGAAAGTTCTGACGTGTATTCTACTTACAATGGGATCTGGTAATCATCTGAGGCGTAGGAATTGTCGACATCGTCTCGCCTCCTCTTCTTGGCCGGGGTGAGCCTCTCGTTGGTGACGGAGGGCATGGTTTCAATCCCGGTGTTCGAGCACGGCTTGATAAGAGGAAAAGCAGTTCTCGTTATTCACGGGCTCGAGCGCGTGTAGACTGTGACTAGAATTAGAATTGCAAAAGGAAAAGATTGTCGTGCCAGAACTCGAGCCAAGAGGGAAGGAATGATGAGTGAACGAAAGAGAAGCGGTTGGTTGCAGGTCGAAGCTCGAGGTCCGTAGTTGGAAAAAGTGGAGGCGACGATGGGATGGAATTCCAGCCCTGCAGCGCAAGTGAAGTGCGTGGTCGAGGTTCGCGGTACCTGTGGAAACCGCGGACAAACGCGCTACAGTACTACACAAACAGTATACAATGTTTAGGGTCACTGTTGGTGCCGAGTGGACGGAGTCATCGGTCCATTGGTCCCTGAATTTGGACATTCACGACAGCGTGCTTTCACCAGTGAAGTTACATGGCAATGAAACACCAATTGTACACTAGCGGTTCATGGGTTGTAAGTGGGAATTTAACGGTGGTGAAGACAAAGTCCGAGAATTTACAGTTTTTACTTGAGGCTTTGTGTAAAGAATGTTAACCAACGGCGGGGTGTTAGGTAGAGATGACAGTCCTCGGCCAGATCTGAGAGTTATGCTCAGAGGCTTCCTGGGATCCAACGAGGCAACCCGTGTTTGCCAATGGGTTTTCAATCTCTTGACCGATTGGCGCGGTCGAAAGGCGTGTCGCCGTGCGCTGAGTAAAGATTATCGCCAACTGTCAAAGGAGTGTTGGCCCCTTGACCCTCTTTTACATAACATTCAGCCAAGAGGATAGCCAAGACGCTCTTGGCTCGCAAAGTGTCTTTCTTTCACCGGCTCACTCTTCCGGTACTTCAACGTCATCTATCCCAGCAATGAAGAGACACAATGAAGTGGAAGGAAGCCATCACGAGGTTGGAGTTACACCATTCACTGTTCGATTGTCGTGATATGATGAACAAGCGACAGGTGAACAGCGACAGTGGACAACGCTGAGCAGTTTCCCCAGCAAATGGACTCCCGAATGCGATGCCCTGACAAGGGTGAGCGTGGCTGCGGAGAAGACAAGACTCCAGAGGCTCGTCGGGTGTCTTCCGGCCTTCTCCATACCAAGAGGCCCCAAGCAGGTGGGGGCCGCACAGAAAAAGGGGCTAGGGGACAAAGTAAACAAACCTTATTTCAGCACTGTCTTGTGTGTTGGTTGTCCATCTTGCTGTTAGAGGTTTCAAAAGACGACATAAAAACTCCGGAGTTCACAATTCCTCTGCGGTTACCCCGACCGAGGCCATCCACGCCAACCGCGGGTAGGGTGTGTGGTGCGAGAATGACAAGGCATGATGAAGATGCAGTCATGTCCATCACGACAACCTTGCAAATGAGGTTGGAGGTTGGTCATTTGGATATCTTGGGCCAGGGATAAGTGCACATCGTTGTTTCAAGGCCCCCGTCCGTTTTATCTTATCGCGCACTCTAGCGGCATCCCGATAGCTGCTAATCCCGATAATCCCGTCGTCGGAAAGCGATCGGGAATCGGGACGGGCATCCATTTGTTGAGTTTGCCAGTGTTGGTATCGTCGACTTTGTTCGGGATACCAAGATGGGATTGAGGCCCCTATGCAAATTGGCGAAAATGAATAATAAAGAGCCACGTTGCCATATTTCACCGATATGGTGTTTGCGTATACACCCGACAGTCGGTAGGACGAAAGGGTTACCATCAGGCCATTGTTTGAGGCCTGATATAAAACATTCTTAGATAAAAGATAGAAGGTCGGATTCTCAGTGGAAGCCGTCGCATCAAACACTCGGGCCGTTGCTGCCAGATTGGTTCCTGGGCGCGCTGTGTTTGGAAAGATTCGCGAATTGATCATTGCTCGTTTCGGTGTGCGTGCAGTGCAACTCGCTGCACCGCTGCACTCTCTGCAGCGACAAGTCGTGTGCGTTGGTTGTCGCCGGCAGCTGACCACTCATCCCACTGCACTGCAATCGGTCAAAAGCACCACCGTCAAATTGAGCCACTGACCCTGACGGGTGGCGTCACGTGGGCAGGCTAGGCAGAAAGAAGCAGCCCCACCCGCCTGGCCGCTTCCAACTCGAACTTTCTCCTCATCCCTCCCGCGTAAACCCGTCCAGTCTCGCATCAGCCTCACTTTATCTCTTTCGCCATTTCCACTCTCTCTGCACTTGAACACCACCACACAACAACAGCTTCGTCGCCTGTCCCTTTCAACGTTCTATCCATCACCAACAATTAGTTTCCCCGAGTCGAACCCTACCAATATCGACATCGAGATATGAGTCGCGCCAACAAACTTGGCCCTGAAGTGAATCGGTGAGTCCCTTTGCGGTCACCACCCTGCTCCTGGCCTGCTGCCCACGCCCACTGTCCGATTGACGGATGGATGTCCTATCGCCTGCCCGCCCGCGGCCTATCTGTACACACATACACACACACACACACACACATACCTTGCCTATACATACCTACAGCCACTTGGGGTCCTTGTCTATTCCCATACGACCCTCCATCAATTGCCCTCCTGTCCTACATCAACGTTAGACATCTACCATTGAGCATGACTAACCCCTGGTCGCTATTCAACAGAGCTTTGTTCGTAAAGAATCTAAGGTACGCCGTCGCCTGCCTCGCTGCCATCAAGGTCATGGACATGTCATCGACTAACACATGCCGACAGCTACAACGTAACTCCGGAGGAGCTCTTCGATCTCTTCGGAAAGTACGGGCCTATCCGGTATGCCACCACCCCGCCCCTGTCGATCATCATGTCGTCCTCCCACTGACACGTCTGTTGGAACTATAGTCAAGTACGCCAGGGCATTGCCAGCAACACAAAGGGCACCGCCTTCGTTGTCTATGAGGACGTAATGGATGCGAAGCAGGCGTGCGACAAGTTGAATGGTTACAACTTTCAGAACCGCTACCTTGTTGGTATGTTTTTGTCATTGACATTGTTGCTGTTGTTATTGGGGGTTCGCTGACCGTCATGCAGTACTATACCATCAGCCCGACAAGATGAACAAGACAAAAGAGGACCTCGATGCCCGCAAGGAGAATCTAGAACGCATCAAGAGGCAACACGGTATCGATTGACAGTTAGACGGGCCTACGGACAGCCTCCGAATTCGACAACGATCGTCTGGAGGCCCGTCTTCTATGAATACTACCTCCTCCAAGACCAGGGCGGCGCCGAGCACGACGGCTCCGAACAGACCGGCTTCGAGTAGATCATCACCTCCGGCTGCGGTTGCGGCTGCCCCGAGCAGATCCTCGCCGCCGGGACCGACCCGAAAGAAGGACAGGTCGCCCTTGACCTTCCACGCGCGGAGCTCCATCCCTCACTTCGTGCGCAAGCTGCTTCCCACCGTGCCAGAGTGCGCCTAGACGACGAACCACCTGTGATCATAAATCGGATCCTGCCCCAGTGTACGAATGACAACAGAAGAGTTTCACGAACGACGCGCAGTAATCTCCGTACACGCGGCCGGATTCGGCTCTGGCTTGATAGGCTTTGTGTTGCCTTTTTTTTGCCATACTCCACTCCATCACGAAGCCTCATTACCGAAACATCATACATCATCATTAAACTCGTTTCTCTACCGGATCGACTTGTTTATTTTGCGCGGCTACCTCCATTGTTTGTTGCGTTGGCATTGGGGGAAATCAACCGGGGTTACAGGTGCGATGGTTTGATGGACTTTTTTTTTCTGCTTTTGATACTCTTTTACGTTGGGCATGAGCTGGGAAATGCCCTTGGGCGCGCGCAATGCTTTAAACGGACCGCTTAACTGACGGCCTTTCTTTGCTTCCCCTGTTGTCTTTATCCTAGGGGAGGATTGGCATTATGACTTTCCAACTACTAGAGTGGCATTGGGATGCGGGAACAACTGAATTGATGGCGACAGAACACCCCCATGGCCGAAGAAGCAGAAGCCGTGGGAGGAAATTGCGACGAGATAATTGCAAGCTAGTCATTACCCATTGGTCACTGCATTTGGAGTGTTGGCGTAGTCCCTTTGTTTGGTCAGACGCTCGCTCAGAATTCACCTATTTTCTGCCCCTCGATATCTTTTCGCTGTTCGTGAACCTTCATAGCTTTTTCCTCAGCGACAAGAATATAAATTGCACTCGACAGATTGCTACCACGTAGCCAAAAAGCAAAATGACGTCTTTTCTGTCGGTTAAGTCCTGGTGACCCATGTGCGTTTGATGTCGAAGCCTGGCATGCCTCAGCCTTACGGGCGGGCCGTCTGTAGACCGTTTGATGTGCCCCATGGCAGCCGCGGCATACGAACAGCATTCATGTCAGCTGCTTTCGCCACGCCCAAATTGTCATGCCGATAATCTCAAACTGGACAACAAAATTTTTGTGATGTTTTGCTCGCCAGTGTTCGAAATCCACCACACATAGGACGAGCACAGCACTCTTATATCAGCCAAGATGCTCAATTTGCCATCTCCTGTCCCTCCTCCTCGTTTGACCTGATGTTCGCTCGTATCACAACACACAATCCACAATCATCTCAACTTCACAGCCCCCTCCAAAGTCTAGTATCGCCTCACCGCCTAGAAAATTTATCATTGCGACAGACACAAACTGAAATATCCAAAATGTCGTTAAACTTTTTAGACGAGGGACGGGAAGACGAAGACTAGAGCGGAGCCGCCGTGCAATTAGGTTTGTGGTTGTGGTTTGTGGATCTTGAAACCCGTCCTTCTTGTGGATCCCCTCCTCAGGATTGACTCCACTATGGCTAAAGAAGAGTAAAACTCAGCCAATGATAGGTCCAGAACGCGCCTCCCTAAGAGAACGACACCCCACATTTCGCTGGCCTATGACGGTGTACGCTCCTGCCAGATGTGCGGATATGTGCCAGGGACTTGGGGACCTTGCTGTGCAGGGCATCGCCTCGATTGCCTCCGCTTTGGACTTGCAGTGCGTGTCGGGTGCAGGTGTGCTGTGTGCTGTGACAAGGCCCCTCGCCTTACCTCGCTGTTTCTTTCTTGGGGAGATCTTGGTTCTTGCTTGCCGCTGGTTCATTGTTTCCAGCTTTTTGACTCGCAAGGATCTGGAGTGAACCAAGGCTTTGTTTCTTTGGTGATACGCGACAATTTGTGTGAATCTGGACCTGGCTCTCTTGTCAATCTTTTGATATCACCAATTTCCCGGTTTGGAAATACTTATACAACACCAAATTCCACATGGGATTTGAAAAGACGACAGCCAATATGGATGTTGGAGGCAGAACGGCGACAAGAAAAAAGGTGGTGTAATTCCTTGGTCAGGGAAAGAGGAGAAACGGAGCCAGGGCCAGGCTAAATACCCTGGAAGGGCATGCCTGTGAATGGCAAGGCAGTAATGGAAGGTAAGGCCAGTGACAATGGCAGGACCTTCCAACACAATATCATCAACTGGTTCGACTGGATTTGAATCGTCGAATCCCGCTTGGCGTCATCTTTCCTCTTTTCTAACTCGGGGCACGTTTCAGCGTTTCAAACAAGTGGAATAGCATAAGCCTTGGGAGATTCAACAACCGAGAACAGGCTGAAACTTGACCTAGCCCACTTTCCTCTTGGTTTCTTCTTTTTCGGACTTTTGCAACCTTCTACCACTCAACTTATCACCCAAGCAGTACCGGACCAGTGCCGTGACCTAGACTCTCACCTGTTCACCACATACAGCTGAGAACGTTGAACGAAACCAACCTTTACCGATACCACGAGACCGAGTTCTAGTTCGACGCTACGCTACGCTACCCTCGAGCCGCAGTGAACCATCTGACCTTTGTACGACACATACCAGACGTCACTGGGTGTTCGAGCGCCCCTCTTACGCCTCCCGACCGACCCTTCTCTATTGGGAGAAACAACTTGTCTCGGAAATATTCAAGACCAACTTTTATCTCCCAACATTTGCAGACAGGCTTACATACACCCAAAAAGTGTGTGTGTAAGACTTGAACGCCATCCAAATGTTTCCCGCTCCTCTTCAACAGCCGCCACCTCCAGCACACTACCGAGTCGCTCCCGGCGCCGACTTTCACGTTCCGGATCTGTCACAACATCGTCGCAATGTTGATATTGGCAACACCCTACCGATCGTAAACTTGGCCGGCGGCAACCTTCACCGCGTGCGCATCGGCACCACCGTCATCAACAACAACAACGGTCTCCGCCGTCGCCTAAGTCTAGGTGGCGAGGCAGCAGCCGGTACTGATACCCGACCCGATTACTTTGTCGATCCGCGACTAGGCAACGACGACGTCGACGGTACCGATACCAGCAGTCTTGAAGACACAGAACCACAACCATTTGAAACCTTTCCTCACGTCGTTGTCGACCCTGTTCCAGCGGACGGGACGACCACCGTCATATCAGTCACCATGACTCCTCCTTCCGCAACATCAACGCCACAACCAACTTCCCCCACCTCCGCCTCGCCCATGTCTCAACAAACAGACAATAACACCGAATGCCGCCTTCTCGGGTCCTTCGCTATTTTGGTCCAGATCGCACTTGGATGCTTGGCAATATCTTCCTTGGTCTACAAGCGCTGGCGCGAACGACCACAAAGGCCAGTCAAGATCTGGTTCTTTGACGTCTCCAAACAAGTATTCGGTAGCGTGCTGGTCCACGCCGCCAACGTGTTCATGTCGATGTTGACAAGCGGCAAGTTTGAGATTAAAGTGATGGACCCAGTGGCAGTGGCGGTGGGAACAAAGATGGTTCAACGGGGGATTGAATACGGGATTTTGAGTCCCAGAGGAGAAGACGAGTATACGCCGAATCCGTGCTCGTTTTACTTACTTAACCTTGCCATCGATGTACGTTCCCCTCCCCTCCCCCTTCCCTGTCGAAAGCGTGGCTAACGAGAGTGAAACAGACAACCCTAGGAATCCCAATCCTCATCCTCCTCGTCCGCCTCCTATCCAAACTCCTCCTTTACACCCCCCTCGGCCAACCCCCCGAGTCTCTCCAATCCGGCAACTACTCCCCCCTAGACTCCCCCCGCGACACCAAACCTCGCTGGGGGTGGTGGTTCAAGCAATCGATAATCTACTTCATCGGCCTCTTGGGGATGAAATTCTTCGTCCTCATCATCTTCATGGTCTTCCCCTGGATCTCTCGCGTGGGTGACTGGGCGCTGAAATGGACAGAAGGAAACGAAAAGCTGCAAATCATCTTCGTCATGATGCTTTTCCCGTTGATCATGAATGCGTTGCAGTATTACATCATTGATAGTTATATCAAGAAGGACGAGAAGATTGTTGGTAACGAAGAAGGGGCGGAGGAGGAGGGGTTGGTTACGGGGAGGGGGGATGCTGAGGTTGCTAATCCTGAGAGGAGGCAGGGGAGTGTGTATAGTGTTATTAGTGGGGATGATGTTGGTAGTTTGAGTGGTGGTAGTGATGGGGAGGATGAGTTGCCTAGAGGTGGTGGGAAGGGTGCTGCTGCTGAGAAGAAGGGAAAGGGGAGGAGGACGACTAAGGTGACGGAAGAGGAATATGATCCTGCGGTGGATGGGGATACGCCTACGTTGGTTATTGGGAGCAGTTCTAGTGCTGTGTCTGGAGTGACGGGTACGGGTGGGAGTATCAGGGAGGAAGACAAGTTGATTTCTCATGATTGAGCGGGGTGCGATTGAAAGGTTATGACTGAAAGGAGGAGAGTCGTGGCTGAGAGGGCAGGATGGGTAACTTGGTTGTGTTGGTTTTTGTTATGGGTTATGTTCTACTCTGACTGTTGGTTTTGTTTTGGGTTTGAGCACAGAAACAGCGTCTATCAAAGACAGGAGGACAAAGGAGGAAAACAGCATCCATCAGCATGTTTATATATAACGATCAGAAGCATACGAGGTGCATTCAGCGTTTTTGTTTTGGAAGTCGTAGTATAGGGTAGCAAAAAGTAAGAACAAGATCTTTGGGTACTTGGTGTTTATTCCTTGTGACTTGGAGTGTCTTAGACTTCCGGTTCTTGGGACGGAGAGTTCCAGGTTTGCATCGTGCCTATTCAGACGTCTTGATCACCTTGAACGGTCAAGTTCTTTACTAGATAGCTGTCTTGCGACAATGCAAAGACGGAGCAAAGTTGAAGTTTTCTTCAGCTGTTCCTCAATGCACTCTCTACTCGTCTACTTACTCCTGTCTTCAGATCCTTTCCTCACTTCTCTCTTTGCTTCTCTCTTCACTTCTCTTGCTACTCCTCTCTCAACCCCTCTCTTCATATCCTATCTTCATATCCTCTCTTAACCATCCTCTCTTCACCATCCTCTCCTCACCATCCTCTCATCACCATCCTCTCCTCACCATCCTCTCCTCACCATCCTCTCCTCACCATCCTCTCCTCACCATCCTCTCCTCACCATCCTCTCTCTTCTTTCGTCCTTTCACTCCACAGATTCACGTTCACTTCTTTCTCTTCGCTACTACTTCGCCACTCCTCATAACATCCCCTTCTACCAAACAATGATATAAATACGCAGCTCTTCGCAAATGGAAGCTTACAGTTGCACGTCTGTAGGTACCTCGCCGTAATGTTGTACTGGGCGATACGTAACAATTCGCTTCATTATCGACCTACAGGTATTGGCAATGACCTACTACCAGTAGGTAACAGAACATGCTTAGCAATAGGCATCTCCTTTTATCATCAGGTTAAAGATTTTTAAAAGTTTGTATTTTGACTCTCATGTTTGTATAGGTATATCCAATCTCTCCTCCTTTTTCAGTTCTTTCTTTTGATAGTCTCTCTCCTTCGACCCCCCCCCCCCCCCCCCCCCCCCAAAAACTTCTTTTTTTAATATCCCCTGCCATTTTTCTTTTTGTAAACACGTACCATCCTTCTTTCTTTTACCTGTTTTTCCCAGATTCGGATTCGGACCTCGCACAAGTCGGTTGGACGTAAAAACCCGTATATGTTGTGAGTTGCTCCTTCGGTGGTGGTGGCGGTGGTGAGCAATGTGTCGGGGAGTGAACTACCTAGATACAACAACTAGCTTTCTCCTGCATATATATATATATTTCCAAGTGTCAAAACAAGTTTGAGATCATCCGGTCAAGATGATGATGAGATGTGTTAGACAGTGATATGGACACGGGGCTTTATAGTGTGACTTTTATCTTAGCTTTTGGGTTCAGACATGTATGAATGTACACTTGCAAGAGCTACTACATAGCTATTGTGGTTGGCAGTGAAGGTTAGAAGAATAGACACCGGCTGTTGGACGGATCTTAAATCGTTTGAATCACATACATAGAAGTGCATAAAAATCATGAGCTCAGGAACAAAAAAAACGTGTTTGAACCATTAAACATTTCTTTAACTTATATCTTGGTAAATCATACCTACCCAACACTTTCCTGAACCATAGTTTTTCCGAACCCATGATGATATAGATACAAATACAGATATGGAATAAAGTAACAAGTAACCATGAAAGAAACAATTCAGTGATTACAAAGGTATTGTACTAGTGCTGAGTATACTAGCAATGACGTGGTATATCCTTCTCTTCCCTTCCCTTTCTTTTCCTTTTTACCCTCTTTTCCAACCCTTCAACGAGCGCGCGCTCAAAACACTAACAACGCTCTGTTATCCTAATCGCCCGCTTGCCCTCAACCAACCAACCAAGTTCAAATTGGCGCTAACAAAACTCAGAAAAACAACCCCTTCTTCTTCTTCTTCGTCCCCTCCATCCCCTTCAAAATATCATCAAACGTGCTCCCGCCCCCATTCCCCCCGTTACTCGCCGCAGGCGCAGCCACAGGCGCCGGGGCGTGCGTCATCACCTGCTGCATCCTAGTAGGACTCTGTCTATTCCCCGGCGGACTCTCCCCCCTTCCCAACGGGCTCGGACTAACACTCTGTCCCGGATGCCCCATAGCCAGACCACCACCATTAACACTAGCAACCGACCCCCTAGACGGATCCCTATACGCCGCCCCCTCATACCCACCGCTATCTGCGACACTAAGGTTTTGCATAGCGGCGAGAGTGTGGGCACTACCGACGGAACTAGCGCGACCACCATGGGCCGGGTGGAAGCCGTTGGAGGAATCAGGGCGACCCGGGACGTTAGCTGGTGTGGAGAAAACGCGAGATCCGGTCCGGTCGTGTCCTCCTGGGGCAAGACCAGCCATGAACTCGGCTTCTTGTTGGAGCGAAGGACCGTTGGGTCCGAACTGGCTAAAGTCGAGCGGCTCGAGGCCTATGGCGATACTAGACCTGTAGGTCGAGACGCCTCTGCTATCTGCTGGTGACCCGGTGCGGGGGCGGAGGTGAGGGGAGGCGGGCTCGGAGCCGGGGGTGCCGGCGCCTACGTAGCTGCTTTGTGGTCGGGAGCCGGAGCGCTGGTGGCCGCCGCCGGAGAAGGGGTCGTTGTCTTGGAATACGGGCCGGGGAGGTTCGAGGGGGGTGATGCCTTCACCAAGGACAGCGGCGGCGGCGTCGAGCGGTTGAGAGATGGCTGCTTGGGCAGAGGCGGGGAGGAGAGCGGCTTCCCATTCTTTGGCTGCTAGCCAGCAGTGCGAGCGCATGTAGATGCCTTCGACGGAGAACATGACTACGTCGGCGGACAGCTCGACGATGCCTTGGCCGTCGTTGGTCTTGTACCACATCTTGCGGACTTCGCCGGCGTCTTCCATCCAGGGAGGGTTACCCTGCGGAGCTTCGCAGAGGAAGTACTCGACGCCTTCGGTCCAGTGGAGGCCGGGAGCGTCGACAACGAGCATGGGCAGGGACTGCAGGACGACATACAAGAATAGCCAGTAGCCGACACGCTGGTTTGCAATGTCGGAGGGGTTGACGCCCTTGGCTTCCTTGTGTTCGAATTCCTTGAAGGCTTGGAGGAAGGGAAGCTGGAGCGCATCGGTGTCGATGTTACGAGACTTGATGAGCATGAGCAAAAGCTCGTTAGACGCCAGCTTGCGGTCGAGCTTGGCCCGCTTCTTGGCATCAAGTTCGCGGTAGTTCTCGTGGATGGCGGTCATCGAAGGGATCTTGGGGCAGTCAAAGGGGATGGGCGGCAGGACAGGAGGCGAAGAGTGGTCGAACTCGGAGAGCATGGTACGCAAGGCGGAGCGCATCAGGAAGAGTTCGTACTCGAGCTCGTTGGCATTCTTGGCCTTTTCTCTCTCAGCTTCGGCTTCAGCGACACCGTCATCAAACTTCTGATCGATCACACGAGGAGTGATGGATTCGCGATCGACAAGCAGGTCGTAGAGCGCACAGCAGTCGGAGTAAAGCTGCTTGAGGCATTGTCGGTTGAGGCCGCTCTGGGAGAACTGGTTCTTCTTGCTTCGCGCCTTGGGTGGCCAGTTGCCAAAGAGGTCCTTGTAGTAGCTGAGCACAAACGTGCGCATCTTGCCGAACGACTTTTGCCATTCCTTGAAGTTGAGATGCTTGGCCTCTTCGCTTGATGTTGAGCTGCCAATGCCGGCAAACAGGGAAGGGAACTCGAAGCCCTCAAGACGAAGGTTGGCGTTGGCCTGTCGGTTGGTGAGATCCAGATATGCGCGCTCAAGTCTGTTCCTGGTGCTGGTTGAAACACTGTTGTAAATGGGCAGCTTGAGATCCTGGATGGACTCGTACTTGCCCACGGCATGGGTGAAGGCCTCGTTGTACAGAGTCCATGATCGCATGTGCTCACCCAGGACGATAGCCTGGATGGTCTTTTCGCGGCTGCCCCTCACATCCGAAACGCCAAACTGATCCAAGAATGTGTTGAATGCTGTATCAACCTGGTCGCCGTATGTTGACCCGTCATGGTTCCGGAAGCCCAAGTTCTTGAGCAGGGCAGCCACCTGAAGCAATGTCGCAAACAATGTCGGGTGGTTGTTTGTGGCAATAATTGGTTGGTTGGTCAACAGAGCAAACAAATTCCTTGCTGCGACCAAGCTGTCGAGGCTCGTATTCTCAAGCGGGAGGTAAAGGTGTCCGTCATTCGGGTTTGCGCCGTATGTTGACGGTGGTGGTAGTACTGGTCGCCTGTTGGTGGCATCGTCGACTGTGAGAAGACTACCGGCGGCACTAGCTTTCCGGGGGTTGTTAAACCCGGTAATCTCGGATAGCAATAGTTGCGACGAGCTGACGAGGTAATCGTGGACTTTGAATGATGGGCCACGGCCACTCGTTGGAGGATGAAGGTAGACAAAGAGGTTTCCAGATTCGTTCCAGAGTTCCGGTACCTGTACAAGTGGGTAAGGTGAGTTAGCATTGATGGGTGACGGAAGACACAAGACACACCGACGGGAAAGTCGGATGTAACCAGGGCGCACAACGTCATACCTTTTCACCATTCAGAAGATTTGCCGTGCTGTAATCGGCCTTGCTGTCTGGCGCAACAATCCAAGCAGCATTGCTGTCTCCCTTGTTGACTTCGGAGTTTGACCTTGATCGACCTCCAAACCAACTCCTCCTCGCCTTGTGCTTCTGTGCTCCATTGCTGTCATCGCTGCCGTTGGAATGTGTTGATGTCGGCCTCGAATCTACCGATGTGGACACAATGCGCGGTGGTTCTACTGAGGGAGTGCGGAAATGTCCCGGTTGGCTAGAAGTACTGCGACCCCGAGAATGTCCTGCTGAGGATGTTGGTGAGCTGTTGCGAGGTGGTAGTTGCTGGTCGTATTGTGGTTGTTTCTGGAGACGATTAGGTGGGATTGCGGCTCCCGGCGGAGGACCTTCGACCGAAAAACTGCGGGATCCGGTGCCGGGCCTCGTGGTAGCGGGGCCGGAGGAGGGGTTCGTCTTTTCTAGGGGCATGGTCGACGCTCGAACTGGTTCTAGGGGATATTGTTAGGATATGAGAGGTGTGAAAGAGGGAAAGAAAGACTGATGATAAAGGAGACAAAAAACCAACCTGTTCTTGGGGAAGACGACAGAGGAGGGGAGCTGCTATTATTATTATTATGGAAATTCCTATCCAATCCATCCGCGGGTGACGAGGACTCCGGGTTGGCGGCGGCCGGGTCATAATATACGTTGTTAACAGCGCTGGTACTTGGCCGGATGATGCTGCCAGTGTGTGGTCGACCATTGGTGCCATTGGCGAGGTCGGTCCCCGTCACCTCTCTCACTGTGGACTTGGCTGAAGTGGTTGCTTGCTGCGCCCCTGGATTGGCGTAATTGGCGGCAGTGACCGGGGTCTTGTTCGCCTGGCTCCCACTTGCGGAAAGGAGGGGATTGGCAGTCACCGGCCGCTGCAGCTTCTTTGCAGAAGGAGCACTAACAGAGGTACCCTGCTGATCTGCATCTGACGAGAAAAATGATGGAATCAGCATCGAAAGGCGGGACTTGCGCCGTTCCTTTTTCGCTTCCTGGGATCCCTGGTCCACGACTGCTGTTGCTGGTGTCAGTCTTCCACCACTTGTTGTTGTTGTTTTACTGTTGATGCTGCTGCTTCTTGAACCAGCAACACTGGTGTTGGCCGTCGATATACCGCCGCCATTGCTGCTTTCTCGGTCCGTCTCTGGAGAGGTCGCCTCGATGGTGGGAGTGATCTCGGAGTCGGGTGTAGGTGGTAGCTGGACCACCACGGGCTCTGCCGCTGGCCCCTTCTCCTTTGTAGCGCCGTGATGAAGAAGTGAGGAGAGGTGTAGTGAGAGGGTGCTCTTTCGGTGGAGGAGCTTGCGCTGGGGAGCTGGACCAGCGTCCATAGTGACAGCACTCGGAGGGGCCATGCCGTCTGATGGCGACACAGGTGTCCGGTATGAGTACTGGGTGTGGTATGAGTGATAGTGCTTTGGAGGCACAGCGTAGACGGGAGGACGACCAAAAGTTGTTCTGTTTCCCGTCATGTTTTCCCAGTGGAAAAAGGGCGATGTCGCCCAGCCTTATACCAAGACGTCGTTATTCCGGCAACTACTCTTCTCACCCCTTAAAGCAAGGGGGCCGGCACAAACGGGGGACCACCTGGTCGTGGAGTCGTTCGGGGTGCTGCGTAGCCGAGAACCACAATGTGGTGATAGTGGACCGTGATCGAGATGTTGGTGGAGCGAGGTGGCGGGTAATGGTGTTTCTGCTGCTGAATTGGAAGCAGAGAAGGAAGTCGATGTGTATGACGGAGGATTGCCGGCGGGAAAAGGGTGATCAGCCAGTTGAAGTCAGTCTCAAAGGTTTCTGGAAAAGAAGAAGGGCGGGTACGGTCTAGTTGGAAAGAAAAGGTATCTTTCAGTTGGCGCGTAGGGCAGAGACAGCAAGGCGGGACACACGGAAGGTTATCAACCCTTCAACAACGAGTGAAGGGGGTACCGGCATGGGTCAACATCGGACGGGAAAAAGGGACGACAGTGACGAGGCCGGGTACAGCTACAGCCCCGACACTTCAACATTGCAGGGTGGCAGTCCGCCTCATCGGAAGAGACATGTGCATCTGCATGGCATGGCCTTACACGTACATGGCCAGGTAGATCAGGATGGTCTGCAGGCGTTTGGAGCGTTGACAGATTCCTTCCATGACAGCTACATTACCTCCTGTGTCAAGAATATCCCTACCAGCGAAGATCTCGAATTTGTTTCAGGATTTTAGGACGGAGATGTCCACGCACAGAGCTGTCAATGGGACGATCAATCCTGGGGTTGTGGTTTGATGTTCTGGTCATCAACCACTTTAACTTCCGAGTCCCCCCTCGGGCAAACTTTTGGTGAAAAGTCAAAGGTATGGAGGATATCATGTGTTCCGCCGTATAGGTAAGGTCGAGGTAGCGCCGTATACGCAGTGTTCCGCGTGGCTTTCTCCTATTCTCCCTTTTGGGTCTTTGGGAATTCCCCGTCAGCGGGTATGGGTTTGTTGGTGACACAGGATGCCGTATCCATTGAAAAGCCACTCGGGGTCCTCCGACACACTCGCTGCCTCATCGGATCCTTGTGGTCTTGCACGCGCGTGTTTGACAAGTCTCTTTCTGAGAACATCGAAGAAACGGGTTCAACGGAAGTTAAACTCACCTCAGTCAGACTGGATAACGTCATATCTCTTTAACCGGTTTTTGCGCCACTTTTGTCACTTTTTGGTTTTGGACCAATGAGGTGTTGTAAAACACCAGATGTAACCTCACAGCAACCTACAGCTACTCTGTGGATATCTCAATGAAACGCTATAGAGCACTAACGCGGAAGGTAGCTGTTAAGGCTGACGGTCCCCAAAAGTTTATATGGGCCGGGAAAAAAATGGCGCAAAAACCGGTTAAAGAGATGGCCCTCTTACACGCATCGTTAATGGCATTTTTAGCGTCGTCCTCGTCTATCGATAATGGCGGGGTTACATGCAGAACAGAAAGCCGCTCGGAGCTGGGCCCTTTTTCTTGGGTCGTCTTCTTGGAGGGACAGGGGGTCTCGGGCTCTGGGGGTTAGGGGTGGTGGGCGCGGCGGCGCATGGCGTGGATGGATGCAGGGGTAAAGTCTTGTCACCCGTGCCGTCTCCTAACAAAATGTGGAATGTGACTTTGTTCCTTTTTATTTTCCTCATGTTTCAACTTCTTCCACAGTCTCTCTCGGTCTCGCTTTTTGATTGACATCTTCACCGTATCTTGTTCCCAAGTCTCTTGGGGCTTCTTGGATTTCTCTTGACCTCTTCTGGGCAAATCTAAAAGGCTGGCGATCTTGTGCTCAATAAGATGGGTACGAGGTTATGGGCCTCATCCATGTCCTTTCCCATGTCTTTCCCATGACTGGTGCTCCACCGAGATTGATAACTTTCTCCGGTAAAATAATGAAGCCCGAAAGGTTCTCATCAATCACAACGAACCACCAGCACCACTCACTGGACGCCATCCCAGAACGCCCCCATCGCGGCCCTTTCCGCTCGCTCGCTCGCTCGTCGTCAAGTCGTCGTCAACAACATCCGGGGAAAGCTGAAAAAGGTAGGTACACGACATCCTAGAGCAAGCACTGCCACTGCCACGCCCATTCTGCCACGTCAAAACAAAGGTACTTCATGTTAGTAGTACTGTAGGCACATTTCAGACAGACACATCGCCGCGCATGCTCAAGTCAAAGAGGACACCCGACATCCCGAGCCAGCGGATGTGAACCAACCAATTCAACCACATGCGCGGCCCTGAGCATGCATGCACAGCGAGTGGGCAAGGTGCTGTACTGTACGTGTTTAATTCCGCTACCCAAAGCAGAGGCAGACGCTGGCCTGGATTCATCTTCAAACGACATTTCAAGCAATATCTCAGTCCCTGGAGAAGCCCCGGGTCCTCTCGGTAACGAGATGGAAGCCATTTTATACTTTTCATTCCCCAATCGTGCAAACCTGAACCTCTCCAGATTGAACCGAGACCTTGTGTTATGAACCCCGGAGTTTTCGGAATTTCACTTCAGCTCGTCGACTCCATGGGCTTTTTAATGTCCCAGAGAGAACTCAGAATGATCCACCTCGCGATTATCCCGGCAATACGGTATATACCCGTGGGTGTCAGCGCCAAGGCGTAAATAATCTACACCCACTCTCCCGCAGAGAGTGGGGAAAAAAAACGCCGGACAACTAGAAATTACCGGACAGTCTTGGCGCCTTTTACCCGTAAAATCCACCATTTCTATCCAATTACTATAGTAAATCCGACCTTTAGATTTAGAAAAATTGAAGCATTTATACCAATATTTCGTAATAAATTAATTGCAAACTATTCAATTACGTTACAAAAGGCTCTCTAGTACCCTCTTTATTTATTAGGGGTATTAGTGTAAATGTAGGTATTAGTATAAATAAGGGTGGTTATACTTTTAAAAAGGGTATTCCCCCCTTCTCCCCCCCCTCCTCCTCCTCTTCCTCATTTAGGAGTTTTATAATTTTGAATTTCTAATTACTAATTAAGCGGTTAATTCTAATATACGTAAATACCTTTACTATTAGTATTAAATTATTACCGCGGATTAACGTTAATATAAATCGTTAGGTCGGTTATTTTAATAAAGAATTATAAGGTTTTAAGAGGGTAGGTAATTTTTATTTATTTTTATTATCTTTTTTACCGTTATTTTCGTTATTATCCTCCTAATCGTTTTTAGAGCCTATATAATTTAGCGGGGTAGGGTTATTAATACCCGTAAATTTAATATTATTATTAGGGAGAAGTAGGCTTTCGTTAATAAATAATATATTTCGAAGAATCCTTTTTATAAATTTAAGTATTTGAATAATTAATTTATTAATGAAGAAAGTAAATTTACGTTTATTATCGTTTATTTAGAGCGGATAAATAGGATTAAAAAGTATAAAATTAGCGTTTTATTTAATTTCGATAAAGTATTTTTAGAATATACGTATACGAAAACGACCGTTAGCGTTAACGACTTTATTAATTGGGATATATTTCTATTTATCCTATTCCTCCTTTAATTTTTTCTCCTCTTTTTTAACCGTTATGTTAATAGCCTTTAATTCCTTTTTATATAATATAGTAACTTTATATTATTCTTTAATTTCTTATAAATATTATATACGTTATATAATAATATTAATTATAATATTTTTATTTAATTTTATAAATTAGCGGCGGGTTTTTTTCGTATTTAGTATTTTTAAACGCTATTTTTTATTAATAATAAATTCTTCGAAATAATTATAAATAAATAAACCTTCGTTAATAGTTATTTTTATATATTTAAATACCCTCTTTATTAAGGAGTTCCGAAGTTCGATTAGCTTTTCGAATCGAAAAAGGCCTTATTTTATTATTATTTAACGGTTTTTATTAGGTATTATCTTAAAGTACGCAATTTAAAGGGTTTTAAATATTTTTATTTTAAGGGATTCGAGAATATATATTAAATTTAAAGGGAAAAATCTTATTTTTTTAAAATTAGAAATAACGTTCGAATATTTAAATCCGTAGTCTTAAATATTTTATTAATAATATTATTAATTAATATATAAAGATTAGATAATATATAGGAAATTCGCTTATAATCCCGATATATAATCCTCCTTTAATATTAATAATTCCCCTCTTCGAATATAATTTTTAAATTTATATTAATATACCGTTTTAAGAGGTTAAAATACTTTTATATTTATAGGTTAAAAGAAATAGGATATATACGGGGGGAAGAAAATTAATATAATATCGAATTATAAATAATATTTATATAATTCGAAATTATAATATTTAGAAAAGGAATTTGGGGTAAATACTTTATAAATCTTCTCTTTTAATTGTATAATAGTACGTTATAAATATATAGGGTTAAAGTCTTTTAGGTAATTATAGATATCGAATTTAATATTATATTTATTTTCGTTATAATTAAATTACTTTAAAAAATTTACTTCGCGATTTTATATAATTATATAATATTTAAAGAAGTATTTATTAAAGTATTATATTTATTCTATTATAATCGTAATATTATTGAATGCAGTATTTAATTAAATAAAGCGGACGTCGCCGTCGAAATTATTATTAATTATTTCGAGAGTAGGCTATTATTTAAAAATAGTAAATACGGGCAGCGAATTGTTAATTATATTATTATTACCGATAAGGGTAATAAATTCCCTATTAGTTAAATTAAATACTTCTAATTATAATTTTTATAATTAATTATTTATTAATAATATTAATAATTTTTAGTAAAGTAATAAGCGATTTACCCGTTTCTTCCTTTCCTTCTTTATTACCAAAATTTTTAGATTATCCGTTAATATCGCTATATAATAATTTACTTTATCGGCGTTTTAATAATTGGAAGTAATAATATAGTAATTAGTAATAATTTTATTATTTTTTTCGAAGAAAAATAATATTACTTCGATTTATTATTCCGTAGAAAATCGCTATACCTCTACGGGTTTTATTTTAATCGATTCGAATTATAGGTAGTCGCATTTTTATTAAATATATTAATTATTATTATTTATAGGAAGGAGAGGAGGGGTATAGTAAGCCTATAATTTATTAGCTATATTAATAATAAGGTCTTTATTAACGAAGCTCCCAAATTCGATTAACTAATAAGTATATACTTCGATAGCGTTATTTTTTATTTATACGAAATTTAATAATCGACCGCGGCCGTAGGGATTTTAAATTAGTATACTGCTGTCACGAGCGACGTGGTCACGAGAGACAAGCTTAACACGTTGAATCTAGGTCTATTGTAGAATTATAAAATGAAGAAGAAAAGAAGAAAACGAATAAAGGGCGCGCCCCGCGCTAGGGTTTATACCTAGGCGCGGGCGACTTACGAAGGTAGCACGTAATTACGTACGCTAGTGCGGTTAACCTTTATTAGGGTAATTGCTTAAGCGATAATTGGTCCGTTAAATAGGGCCTTAATAAGGACCCTATCCGTTAGCGTTATAATATTACCCCCCCTTTCGAAAAAAATTCGCCCCGAATCTTCGAAATATTAGAATTATTATTATATATAAAGTAAGTCTTTTATTTCTTAGCGCCTACTACCCTCCTTAATTTCTTTATACCCTTTTTTAAAGGAACGTTATCCTTCGGATAATTTTTATTAAATTCTTCTACTTCGGCCTTTTATAATTATTTTTCTAAATATATAAGCGGCCCCGGGTATTTAGAGTATATTTCGTAATATATTTTTAAAAATTTAAATAAATTTTTAAAATTTTTAACGTTATAGAATTTCGGGTCCAAATTATATCTTTTCTAATTTATTCGGTATTAGAATTTATTAAAATATATTCGAAAAATTAAAATTTCCTTTATTTCCTATTTAATATCGTTTTTCATATATTCCTTTATTAGTTTTTTTAACTTTTAACCGGGTAACGAATTATTAGGATATTTCCGAAACCTATTAGTATAAAAAATATCCGTTCTTCTTTAACCTTTTAATACTTTTAATTTGAATAAATAATTATATTTTTCTTTAATTTTAAAATATTAATTCGTTAGAAGAAAATCGAATTTATAATTTAGCCGGTTTATAAATTCGTTCCGTTTAATAATAAATATTTTATTACCGGGTCCGAAATCCGGGACGCGTTAATATTTATTTAATTATTTAATTATCTACTTTTAAATTTTAATAATAAATTCTTTTACCTTATTTACGTATCCTCGGATTTAATTTATTAAACTTTACGCGTTTTCTTAACTAAATTTCTCTTTAATTATTAATTATACGCCGTTGAAGTTAATTTGAACTTTTTAATTTAAAATTCTAAGTATTAAAAATCTTTTTAATATTTTATACGATTATATTCTATTTAAATTATTATACGGTATTCCTATTTATATTATATTTATTACCGGGATTATTTTTAATTAATTATTTTAAAAGTAATTAATAAAGGGATAAAAATATTAATTGAAATATTCGTTTATAATTTCGGCTTACTTTATAATTTAATTATATTCTAAAGAAGCTAATTTCTATTTAATATTTAGAATTTTGGCTAATTCGTTTATAAAATCTAATATAAATTGGGGGCCTTTATCCGAAATAATTTCGTTTAATAATTTATAAATATAGTAAGGGCCTTCGTAATATATATAAATTATATTTCGGGCTATTACTATTATAAAATAAGGGATAATTTATAAAATTTCATTTAATTGGTTTATTATTACGAATGCGTTATCGAATCTTCGTTTATTTTTAAATATAGTTTTGAAATTTATAATTAAACTTTATTAAATATATTAAGCCGTTAGGATAGGCTTTAATTTACCAGGGGTTTTATCCTAAGGAATTTTCGAAGTATAATATATTATATAATTGGCGACGAAGCGATCAATATTATTAATTATTCTTAATTACTAATATTATATAAATATTAAACGTTTTATTTTATTTCGGTTTAAATGAGTAATAGTAATTTTTATATATAATTTATAAATAATTTAAGCTTTTAGGGTATTGGGTAGTATAATAAATTTATTGAAATAAGTAAGAATTTTATTAGTAATAAATTAATACCCGTTCTCCCCCCTTTTAATTATATTTCGATAGATTTTTAAATCCGGGTATATTTTATTTTTAAAAATAAGGCGATTTATAAGTAAATAGCTTTTTAATCGTTCTTTTCGAATTCCTTTTACGATTTTAGGGTTAATTTTTATAATAATTATACTTAGAGATATAATTAACGTATAAACCGTATTAATATTATTAATTATATTATTAGGCTATATTATCCGATTATTATCAAAGTTTTTAAAGATTTGGAAGGTCCTTTATACCTTTTAATTCGCTTTTTAATTCTTTAAATCCTTTATTTTCTTTAATAATATATCCGTTATACCGTTTTCCTTTTTTAGCCGGTAAAAAATAATAAAATAATATTAGGATAGGAATTCGGTTTATTTAATTTATTATAAATTTAAGAGTTTTTTAGTATTAAATTATTTGAAAGCTTCGTTATCCGTTAGGATTAAAAAGGGTTTATATAAATTAATAAATTTAATTTTTTAATATTATAAAGCTTTAATAATAATTATTAATTCTTTATTATAGATAGAATAATTGTATTTTATATTGTATATCGTTTTTAAATAAAAGGTAATTAATTATTATTTATTATTAATTAATTATAATAGTACACTAATTATTATTCTATTGGACGCGTTTATTTTTATACGTATTGGGCGTTTATATTAGAAATAGGCTAAGATAAACGTTAATAGTAAACGATTTTTAAATTCTTTAAACGTAGTTTAATAGTTTTTATTTTAATTAAAGATTTCTCCCTTTTTAGTTATAATTATTAAAAATTTTACTATCCGATTATAATTTTTAATAAAGTATTTATAAAAATTATAAAAGTTTAAGAAAGATTATATCCTTTATATATTTATTAGGATTTATTAGTTTTTTATAATAGCAATCTTTTAGGGGTTTACCGATATGCTATTAATTTTAATAATAAAATTTAGGAATTTAATTTTCTTAATATAGAATTCGTATTTATTTAAATCCGCTTATAAGCCGGCCGCTTTTAACCTCGCTAATACTTTTTTAATATAAATCTTATATTCTTCTAAATTATTCGAGAAAATAAGAATATTATCGATATATACGTTATAAAAATTATTAAAATATTCTATTAAAATTTCGTTAATATATCGTTAAAAGGTAAACGGATTATTAATTAACCCGAAGGGTAGGATTTTATATTTATAAGCGCTATATTTTATTTAAAATATTATTAATTCCTTATTATCCGGGTATATATATATTTAGTAAAATATTTATCGGATATTTATTTTTGAGAAGATTTTTACTTAATTAATTCGGGCGATAATTTTATTAATAAGGGGTAATAGGTATTTATTTTTTCGAATAATAACGTTAAATTTCCTATAATTTACGTAGAATTTTAATCTATTATTAATTTTAAGTACGAAAAAGATAAACGCCGTTTATAGGGCCGAATTATTTTTAATAAACCTTTTAATTAATATTTCGTTAATATATTTCTAATAAGCTTTTAATTTATTTACCGATATTTTATATAATGGATTATAATTAAAATCTTCGGGTTTTACTCCATTTATTAAATTAATTTTATAATTATTAGTATAGTAATCCGGTAGGGTATTGGATTCCTTTTTATTAAATACGTTTAAATATTTATAAGCGTATTTAGGGATTTCTTTTTTAATTCGCTTACGTAATTCTATTTTATTTTTAGCAAAAGCTTATTTTTTTCGGTCGTCGATAAATCGGTTAAATTTATAGAGGCTAATAATTCCTATATATTCTTATTTAATAAATATAAAGAAAGCGTTAGTACCGATAATAGCAAAGTCGTTATAATATTTATATTATCCTACGCCGTTGTATTTTAATCGGTATCGGTTATACGTATTTTCTCCTTAATAAGGATCGTTTTTTCGTTCGGTTTCGAATATTTCGATATATTTACGTCGTATAAGTATTATATTATTATTTTCTTATTATAGGGTATATTAATCTATTAATTTACGTTTTATTTTTATTAAATTTTCGTCCTCCTTTAATCGAACGGGTCTTTTTTTAAGCTTTTTAAAGAGTTCGGTCGGTCGGTTATATTTTATTGAAGGCGACGGTGAGGGAATTATATTAATAAGGGTTTCAAATTTGGAAATCCGTTTATTAAATATTAAGAGAATAATAATTATTTTATCGAAGATTAATTTAATATTAGCGATATTTATTAGGACTTTATATTTTTTTAATTAATATTTATTTAAGATAACGTTATAGCCCGAATTAATAATAATTATTACTTTTTTATCGAATTTCTAATTTTGTACTTTAATTAGTCTTTTTAAATATTAATCGATCGTTTCGCTATATTATCCGGTATAACCTCTTATAATATACGGTTAGAACCCGTATAATCTTTTTACTCTTTATTTTATTATATTATTTATAAAGTTTTTATTTATAAAGATATTACCGTTTATTCCCGAATTAATAAGCGTATCGTTTATAAATAAAGTTTTTTTATTATTATTTACTATAATATAGGACGTAATTAAAATTGGCCTATTTAAATAATTTTTTAAAAATTTTTTATTTACTTTAGTTTTCTCCAATAGTATTTCTTTTAGATTCTTTCTAAAATAAGTATTTATTAATTTAATCCTTAAAAGGGAGTTTAATATTTTTAGGGTAGTTAATTTTCTATTTTATTATCGGTTAGTTTATTATTTTCTTTATTTTTACGACCGTAATAATTAACGAATTTGTTAATACGGTTAGGGTTATTATTATAGTAGTTAGGATAATTATAGAAACGGTATTTAATTTCTTTATATACAAAATATTTATTTTCTTCGAATAATTTATAAGCCTTTTTACGAATTATATCGGGGGCGTAATAGGAATTACCTCGATTACTACTATTAATATTAATATTATTATTAGTAGTATTATTAAAATTTTTATTGGAATTATTAGAGCCCTTAATTTTATTAAATGAATTTGAAGAAGAGGAGGTATTCTTATCCTTATTTTTATTATCCTTTTTAGCTTTATTATTATAAAAAATACGTTAATTAATTTCGACCGCCTTTTTAGCTATTAAAGCGTATTAATTAAAGGTTATATTTTCTTATCTATATTCCTAGAAAAGTATATTTTAAATATTACTAAAGAATTTCTAATTGAATTTTTATTTCTATAAATTAGGCGGGCGATTATATTCTTCGGTTAAACGAATGAATTTATTATAAAATTCCTAAAAATTACCGCTTATTTCGAATTTTAAATTATTAAATTTATAAATAGCTTTCTCTTTGTAATTATAATTATAATATTCGGTACGTAAGTAGGTTAATAATTTATTAGAGGTTTTAATATTATAAAGGCCGTCGGCGAAATAAGGTTCGAGGTTTTGGGTAATTTTATTAATAATACGGTTCTTAATATATATCTTCTTAACCTCGTTATTAAAGAAGTAATCGGCGTTCAATTTAAATTTATTAAAAATATAACGATATTAAGAATCGAAAGTAATAATATCTTTATCCCTTTTATTATAAAAATAGGGCGGGTCCTTCTCTTTAATTAATAAATATTTATAATTAATTATAAAGAAATCGGTAGCAGGAGTCTTTTTATAATAGCCTCCTTCGTTATTATTTTCGTTATAATCGGTACGGTCGGTACGGTCGTAGTATTCGAAGTTTTCGGGAATTAAAAAAGCGACCTTCTTCTTATAGAAATTAGTATTTTCTTTACGGAAATCGATATTTTCTTTAATTAAGGTAGTAATTACAGTATATAAATCGGCTATATTGCTATTTCGGATAATTATTATTCTTTTTAATTTTTTAATTTAAATTTTTATAATTATTAAATTATTTTTAATTTTAACGAACTCCTTCTCTTTTTTAATTAAGTCGTAATAAGTCTCATTCTATTTAATAAAGAAGCGGGGATAGGAAAGGTAACCCTTAATCGAGGAATTATTTTTTTATTTATAAAGGGTGCCTTATTTATTAGTATAATTATTATTAAACGGGGTATTATTTTAAACTTCTTTATTATTAAACGGGTCGTCGTTTTAATTATTATTAAACGGGATATTATTTTAAATTCTTTTATTAAAGTAATTAATAATCTAATATAGTATAATAAATTAGGTTTAGAATTTATAATTCTTTTCGCGTAATACGGCGTTTTTATAATATAAAGTTTCGTAATCGTTTAATTCGAAATTAAGATTTTTATTCCTACGGGCCTTTAATAATTAATATATTAAGAATATATTCTTACTTTATTCTTTACGTAAGTCCTTATAAAAGCGTTTATTATTTATTTCAATACCCTTCTAATATTTTTGTAAATTAGCGGCGTATTCGTATATTTATCCTAAGTTAATATTTAAATTAATAGCGATAATTTAGTATTTCTATTATTAGGAAAGAATAGCCTTAGCTAAAATAGTTCGCAATTTAATTTCTTCGAAAATAGTACGTATACTTTTAGGGTCTTCGATAATAGATTTAAAAATATTAAAATTTATTAATAGGATATTACTATTATTTTATTCTTAATAATTTTAACCTATAATTATTAAAACTTTAAAAGTAAAAATTAAATAACTTTTATTATATTAAGTTTAATATTTCGCAATTACGTTAATCTTCGTATATAGGAAGCCGAATAAATCTTTTATATTAAACGTATAATGAATATTAGTAAATTTATTAATAATTTCTTAATTAAAAAACGTAATAATTTTATTTACCTCCTCCGGAATATTATAATCCTTTAGATTAAATTTATCGATATTGCGTAATTAGGTATTCTATTTCTCTTTAAGGGTACTAATTATAATATCGTTAAACGAACGACGTTTAAAAGTATTATTTTATTAAATAATTATATTAGGAGTAATAAGTATATCTATAATATTAAATTTAATTTACTTAATTACAAACTTATCGGATATATTTTTCTTCTAAATTTCGTTTATTTAAACGCTCTCAATAGTAAATAATTTAGCGGTTTTAGCCGCGGCAGCTTTTTCGTCGGGGGTATATACTATTATAATTAATTATAAAGGTATATATTATAATTACTTTAATCGGTAAATAAGTTTAGGATATTTAAATACCTTTTTAATATATTAAAAATAATCTTATAATTATTACGAGCGACGTAATTACGAAAGATAAATTTAATACATTAAATCTAAATCTATTATAGAATTATAAAATGAAAAAGAAAAGAAAAAAACGAATAAAGGGCGCGCCCCGCGCTAAGGTTTATACTTGGGCGCGGGCGACCTACGAAG
Organism: Sordaria brevicollis; assembly: GCA_033439795.1. NCBI lineage: Eukaryota > Fungi > Ascomycota > Sordariomycetes > Sordariales > Sordariaceae > Sordaria > Sordaria brevicollis. The sequence goes on from JAUTDP010000010.1 coordinate 2,308,827, forward strand.
GTAGTACGTAGTTACGTGCGCTGGTGCGGTCAACCTTTATTAGGGTGACCGCCCAAGCGACAACCGGTCCGCCAAATAGGGCCCTAACAGGGACCCTGTCCGCCAGCGCCGTGATAACTGCGCTCTTTTAACGACGTATAATATTTTTGGATTTGGGTTTTACTATATTTAAAAAAGTTAGTAATATTATAGAAGTTTAATTCCTTAGTAGTAAACGAATTCTTTAAGGATCGTTAATTATAATATCGAACGCGGGTATTAAAGAGTTAATAGGCGGCGTGTATAATAGCGGGCTTTTTCTAGTTAGATAAGGGAGGTATAGCGGTTATAAAATATTAAAAATCGATAGATACGAATAATTAAAAATGAAAATAATGCGGTAAAAGTAATTATAAAAGGTTGGTCCTGCTTCCCGATGTGAAATAAAGTGAAAAAAAGTTGGAAGGTTTGCGTTTTAGTGCGAGTCGCTAATAAAATGAAATTCGTATATATATTAAAACTATCCGGTAATTTCCAGCTGTCCGGCGTTTTTTTTCCCCACTCTCTGCGGGAGAGTGGGTGTAGATTATTTACGCCTTGGCGCTGACACCCACGGGTACGGCTGGGCGCTAGAACAGCTAGAAGGAAGCTAGAGAAAAAGAGCTCTCCCGTTGACGACGACGCCCCAATGTACCCCTGTTAGCAGCAATGGACAGTGGACAGGGGGCATGAAGATGCTGCTGCAGCACTGTAGCGCAGTGTCTATTTTCGGCAACACGCCGTTGGTTCTGTCTTCAACCTTCTCTCTTCAACGACGTGAGACAACCGCGGATGAGTGAGACGGCGGATAATCACCAACGACTACCAACGGACAAAGGGGCATCTTGCATATAGCTTAGCCGATTTCCCGTCGCGATTACAATGCTTCTCAACAGAAAGGTTGCGGAGAAGAGGTTTCATCAGGTTTTGATCCTCTAGCTTTTGCTAATGAAAGAGGAATATGAACAAGTTAACTAATCGTTTTTTCAAGTGAGCTCTCCTTTGAGACTCCGAGATTGTCAAATCCATCTCAAAATCTCTGCTCCTTGTTTGAAAGCTCTGGGACCTAAAGAGAATACCTATTAGAGAGACTTTCACGCTGTTGAGCCTCTTTCAAGCGCCCGATCCTCTCAACATTTTCCTCACATTTCCCAAGCGGAAAAGCGGAAGGAAGGAAGGAAGGAAGGAAGCCAACGCACCCCAAGACAACTGCACGGCAAATCGCATACAGAACAGTCAAAGAACCAACAACTTGATTACCAGCGAACCACGTGTAACATGGAATCGAGCTATCCCACCCCACCGAAACCTTTTGAGGATTGTAGGTAGAGGATGCTTGCCGCGCCACAGTTCGACATACCCGAGGGGATGGAACCGCCTCAGCCGCCTTTCCTTACCCTATAGGTACTAGAACCAAAGGAGACATTCTAGTAGATGGTGACTGATATGGATGTGTAATTCCAATCTAAAAGGGGTGATTACTTTGACACCAACAAATGTTTTAAGAGGGATGCTTCGCCTTACAACCGCCTAAGGTCTAGGCAGTAAGTAAGTGGGAAGTAACCGCCAGGACGCAACTTGAGCTTCCTCCCGCTCCTTTCTCCAAGGACCAACTTACCGCGCCTCAACTATGCTGATGACTGAGTAACAGAAACATGACCTATTGAGGGTCTGTCAAGCCGCGCTTGTATTGAAACTTGTTGGGGTCTCGGAAGGGTCACGAAGCGGGAACGGCGGCAAAGGTTGCGAGCGAGAGGCGCAGGTGAGTCGCTAAACCTGCTGACCCATCAAAGAAATTAATCCAAAAGATTCATGTCCTGTCGTGCCTAGTTTCGAGGTGAAGCCGGTGAGGAAAACAAGAGAAAAGAATGGACAGTAAACATTGTGAGTTGAGGTGTCAATTGATCAGCTTACTCATTCAACTTTCTTCATGGAATGGGTGGATTACACCTCTGACTTCGCCATTGTTGCCTACATACGATGTATGGATCCATATTCCATGTTCAACCTCAACGACGAATAGGCAGTCGTTGGTGACACAGCAGATTAATTATCACTGATGAGCCGCAATGATATACCATACGCCTGACGAACCCAACTAGGGGCCCAGGTCGTTCGTTCACGGTATGGGTTTTGCAAGAGCGCATAGTAATAAGTGTAAGACAACATGGAAGTCCCGGCCCGATCAAGTAGAAACACGCATTCGTAGGGCAACCAACCAAAAACGTCGAGGCATTATCAGCATTGTTGAGTTTCACGAATTACTAGATATAAGCTCTGATGACTCTCTCCTCCCCAGGAACGTACAAGCTCGTATAAGTGACGAGTGTCCAGTCACCACACAAAAACCACCTACTGTTTGCTTCCCTTACATATCGACCAGGCATAGGTTATCGTTCATGCTGGGCTACCGCGCTGTTGGGTCAGAATCTATCGTACCACCGTACTCACTCCTCGTACTGAATGAATTCGGAGCCTACCGATCTTTGTTTGTCTCGTTTGGGAATGAGTTCGTGATTAGTGACTGATACCAGACTCTTCATCAGCCACGTTGTGTATCTGAAGAAAGAGTACGTAAGGCTATCTTTGTCCCGGTGTTTGCTTTAAACTTGACTGCTCAATGATATTCTCACAAGCCAACGAACGAGCAACCACATGTTTGGAGGCTCTCAAGGCGTACGTCGGTATGCAGTTTGATTAACCCTTTCCCAGTAGCATCTGCTTCTTGCCGTTGTGTCACATATCCTTGAGAGGCTCTCTACTCAAATCACATCCTTCCCAACTCACGGTGTGATAAAAACGCGTCCATATTCGGGACAGCTTCGTGGCTTGTCATCCAACATCAGACCCTGGAACTTAATTGGACAAGACAGTTTACTGAAATCACAAACCTTTTGTGAGAGAATCGCGGCCAAAGAAAGCCGTGGGCCTTTGAGTCTCCCTCAAACTCTCAAGAAGTTATTACCTTCCTCGATTTGAGTGGCTTCCCTTATCTTTGTAGCTTCCCGCCGGCAGGTAAGTCATCTTATCGCCGCTATATACCCCATCACTTCATCTCATTTCTCAAACCTAATCCGGAATTTGAATATTTCACTTCCCGCTTCTGCCTCTGCTAATGTCGTACAAAATCCTACTCGTCTCGTCGAACGAACTAGTTACACACCCGAACCGAGCCGTCGTCAGTCCGTCGGGTAAGGCGAGATGTGAACTGAACCTTCTCTCTCCACCCCTCTCTTCACCTCTCTCTTCACCTCTCTCTTCACCTCTCTCTACCACTTCGGCAACATTTCATCCAATACAGTGGCATAACGAGACGAGCTCACTTCAAGTTATATTTCACACCATAATCAACATGCTAACTTTATAGTACTCCCCCTCTACATACTCTTCTCTCATTTTTCTTTACATGGTGCATAGGCCACATCGTAGACTATTCCTTCAATTGAATTCCTTCACATAATACTCTTTCACGCCGCATTTCAGCTCTCAATACCGAGCAAAGACGTGACCGTTACCATGGATTGAAAGCCGTGCTGGTTATGGGGATGTATAGAGCTGGGAATCAGTAGTGAGGGAAATCTCGATGTTGTCTCCGATGGACGCCCACAAACCTCTTCTTCTCAAATCGGGTTTGTTTGTGGTCTCTATGCCCGACTTATGTTGTCCACCTGCTTCTTCTTTTTCTCCTTCTCCTTCTCCTTCATCTTCTTGTCGTGTGAGCATGTTGTGGACTACTAGTAGTCGTACCAGGTTTGAAATAAGCTTCACATCCAATGGGACTCGTTGTGAAGTGGCATTGGTATCGCAAGACAGGATTAAGGTACCTTGGTGTTCCACCGAAACCTCCAGTCGAGGGGGGATGACGTTTCGAAACATCTTTTGTGCTTGCTTTTGTGGATTAAGGTTGATTAAGGTAGCCACGGCGGTTTGAAAGGATGCAGGCATATAAGGCTGAAGCAAATCATCACGAGGGGTTGACGAGTATACGAGTATCAAATCCCATTTGTTCTATAGACCCTGTGTCGGTTCTCGTCACCATCTCTTTACTTACAACAGCTTCAAGCCCATTATTCATTTTACTTTACTTCACCAACCAACTTCACTTTTCAAACCTTCTCTTAAGGTCATCATCTCTCATATACCGTTCCATCACCTCCAGATCCAGAAAGGCATCGTTCTGTTTTCCGCCATCTGTCACTAACAAGAAAGCGAACTCTCCATTCATCATCATCAAATATGTCTTCCTTCACAACCTCCCTCAAAGATACCCTCTCGGATCTCGCTTCCAAGGCCACCACCTCCTCTTCCAATACCGGCACCAACAACAGCAACACCAATTCCAAAGACAACAACAACAACAACAACAGCAACAGCAACAACCCCCAAACCTCCTCCTCCTCCTCCCTCAAATATACCCTCTCCGACCTCACTTCCTCTGTCTCCAAGGCCGGTTCTTCCTCCAAGAACACCAACGCTACCAACCAGTCGTCCCAAGATTCTCACCAGTCGTCCCAACAAGATGCCACAGTTCGCGGGTTAGTGGGTTTAATCCCTGTGGCACAGTCTCTACTTGATCGAGCAGGGGGGGTATCTACCTCTACCTCTACCGGTCATGGCGGTTCCCAATCTCAATCTGAATCCCATTCCCAATCCAATTCTGGGTCTGGTGGTTTACTACCTGTCAACCTCAAAACCAACAGCACTGGTAATCAAAGAGGTACTGACAATGATGACGAGCACGGGGAAGGACACGAGGAGGGTATCACCCCCTTCCTCACCACAATCCACAACCCGCTGGATAACCCAATAGACACTCAACACCACCAGGCAAAGGAGCAGACCGCATCTGGATGTGGTTGCTTTACTTCTAATTCTGCCTCTGCCTCTGCCTCTACCGGTACCGGTCCCAAAGCAGGAGAAAAAGAAGAATCCTGCTGCGCCAAAACAGGTAACTGCTCCTCCTGCAGAGGTTGCAAAGATAGTAAAGATTCTGGTGCATACTGCCGGTGCAATTGCCGGCAGTCTTCCAGAACTGGCGGGGAAGGATGTACCTGCCAGGAAGACTCTGGGCGAGACCAACCTCATGACCAGGAGGAAGATAACGGTAACTCGCAGAGGGAAGAATATGGTGGGAAGACATCGTTCAAGGATATCGGTGCTAGAGCTGATGCTGGAGCTGGACTTGGAGCTGGAGATGCGGGAGAGTATGGTTCGAACCCTCTTGTAAGTTCATCCACAACTCGTCAGCTAAATTTGGCTAATGGCTTACTGTAACAGGGACAACCCGATGCTGGCACGGCTGCCTCGAACGTCGCTCATCAGTTCAGTAGTGGAGGTGACTTCAACCCATCCCCTGCTGCGATCACGGCTGCTACCGATGAACTAATTGCTGCTGCTAAGAATGAGAGTGAGAGTGGAGGAGGAGGAAAGGGGGCGGGAGGGTATCCAGGTGGTAGTGGTTCATTGGGAGGAGATTTCGGCGGGCAGGATTAAGTGGTGATCCGAAGAAGTTTGTAGTGATGGTTGCTGGATCTTGACGATGACGAAGTGACTAGTTCTGTTTGTCTGTTAGCTTTGAAACTATGATGGTGTAACAAATCGCTTTCACTTATCAACAAGCTTTTTATCATATCCTCTTCGAACCCGCAAATTGTGTCTTCAAATCATCATTACCAATTATCTTCCCTATATAAGTTTTTTATCATGGCCCCATCCCCATCCTCATCCCTATTTCCATTTCCTCCCTCATTTAGAGGTCAAAAAGCTTCTTCAACTCAGCCGCCGTATCCTCCGGCCCGGTAACCGAGTGACCAATCGTCCTGGGGTCCTCGTAAATCTCGTAGTCGTTGCCGCCCTTGAACGTCTTGTCGCCGAAAAAGTGGATCGTCGTGTACTCGACGCCGTTGGGCTTCTTGGCCTCGTTCTCGAGGTGCTGCAGGCAGTATGTCTTGTCCCAGCCGGTGGGGAAGACGTCGAACGAGATTTGGCCGCCGATGGAGAAGCTAGACGAAAGGGGAGAGTTAGCGACCGTTATCCTCACATGGAAAGGGGGAAGGGTAAAAAAAAAGAGAGGAAAATCGAGCGCAGCGAGCGCCCCAAAAAGCCGCCGAGCGCAGCGGACCTCCTCGCCCACCCCCAGAACTCCAAAGAGAAAGCGAAACTTACGTGAGTCCAAGATGTCCAAACCTCTCCCTCAACCTCTCCACCATCTCCCTTCTAACTCCCGCCTCCTTATCAAACTTCTCAAACTCGTTCCTCTCCGCCGTGCTCGCATTGCGTCCAATCGGGCTAACATTAATCATGCCATTCCTGTACTCGATAAAAGTGCCCCTCTTGATGGGGATGTCCAGGTCGGCAATGTAGTGCAAGATCCAGCGCACCAGCTCCTTGTACTGGTCCTCGCCGATCCACTTGATAAAGCTGTTGGAGGGCAAGGGTTGGCCGAGCTTGTAAGCGGTAAGACCGTTCTCGGCGAAGCAGAAGTCGAAGAGGGTCGTGACGTCGACGGACGAGGAGCCGAGTTGTTCTTGTTGCTTGACGAGGTCGGAGCCGCCGACGAAGCCGATGGCGCATTTTTGGCGGAGGGAGGAGAGGAGGGAGAGCATGGAGGGGTCGACGGTCTGTTGGAGTTGGGGCATGGTGTTAGCGGGTGCTTGGTAGGTAGAGGGTTGCTGTGAAAGGGGGAGGGGGGATGTTGAAGCTATCGCCATCTGTCCAGGGCAGAACTATGGAAGCTTCAGTAACAGAGATGCAGAGACATACCAGTCGCGCAGGAGTAAGCGTGCCATCAACATCAAACAAGCAGATGGTGTTCTTGAGCGGGCGCTCTTCGAGGGGAGGGTAAGTAGCGGCAGCCATTGTTGATGATGTTCGTAGTAGCTTGTGTCTGTGATACAGCTAGGTCGAGGATAGAAAACAGGTAGAAACCGTGAGAAGGTGGAAATCCGGGGTCGATCCAAGATCTTTATATAACAGCGAGAGAAGATTGAACAAGTTGTGAACTTTCAGATCACTGCCACTTTCTTCAATTGATCCAATGTTTGATCTGTTCGTTGGACTGGAGGACAAGGTGAAATTAAAGAGCGGGGCGCGTGGACTGGGGAGGCGGTCAACGTGTCGGTACCTTCCTGGCCTCACCTGCGTGCTGTTGCATTTTGGGAAGGGACAGTGAGATGTACCTGCACCAATCATCCCCACCAGCGAGGTACACGATGTGATGTGACACGGTTGTGATCTTACAGACACTATGCTCTACGAAGTAGCAAATAACTTGAACTTTCATCACCACAATCTGGCCTCTTCGTATTTAACTTCAACAACCCCGAATTCAACGTCTACGGTATCATCTCGCAGCTGAGTCCAGAGCTCCAAAGATCACAAGGACAAGCTTCAAACATGTGGAGGGACAAGGACCCACATAATTCGGGGCGGGGTCGTTTCGTTCTGCAGGGGCTTCGACAGAGGTCCCCTGTCTGCGCTTTGTTGTTGCCCCTGACTTTCTGTTGGGTTGGAGCTGAAACTTGGGATTGAGAGGGAGAGTTTGGGAGGACCGGGAGGGTTAGGGTCGGACATGGGATCTGGATACACATAATGGGTGTACCATGACAGCCCTCAAGATGACTATAGGCTCATGAACGTGATGGCAGTGATGGAATGTTCTGTTTGTATCCAACAGCATCGTATTAATCCTTCTCATTATTTTCCACTACCATCTCAAAAAACATTAACCATCCATGCCCAATAGCGTTGCTCATGTTGATGATGTTGATGTTGATGACAATGACAATACGCCTGACAAAAAGCCATAAACCACACAGAACCCCAAGACAGGAAGCCCAATAGACGTTAACATGGATGACAAGACAGGAGAGTAGAGACATATACATATTATAGAAGGAAGCTTGCTGCCCAAGAAAGCACCGCCATCCACTAATAACCCAAGCTTTATCCCTTTGTTTATCGTTCGGTCGTTCGTTCGTTTGGTCGTTGGTCATCCGAACTTGGTCTTCTTAACTAGACAAAAACGGACTCAGGCTGGGACTCGGAGATATGATAATAGCTGAGACCGACGGTAGACACCGATGACGACGTATCACCAAGATTGATATTGCATCGACGCCCTCCTACTCGATCTCCCACCACCACCGCCTGCTCCCACCGGTGCTCCCACCGATGTCACCCCTCCTCCAAATCCCACGCCTCCCAATCCCTCACCAAGTCCAACTCCAAGATTCCGTAGCGTCAAATCCAATGATCCCAACAACAACGGTTGCACATCGCACACCGGCAACGTTCCCAATCCCCTTTCCGCCATAGTACCAGTAGTCCCAGTAGTAGCCAGACTTCCCATACTCCCAATTCGTTTCGGTGGTGGTGTTGATTTTGTTGATATTTGTTGTGACCCATTATTACCACCATCTTCACTACCGTCCCCAGCCCCACTGCTATCATCACTCCCATCATAACCCCATCCCAATCCATTCAAACCATTACTTATTCTCCTTCTCATAGATCCCCTTTCTCTCAGCGATGACGGGCTGTCGGCCCCATTACTATTCCAACTTACAGTGCTGACGCTTCTTCCCCGCACGCTTGACTTTAGCGTGTCTTTGATTCCGTGAATTCCCATCCTGTTATATCCTAGACCGAACGCATTCTACCGCTCCGGAATGGGTGTCTTGGCCAGCCTTCCGCCTGCACTCACTCGCTTCTGTAGTCTTGCTTCCTTCTCCTTTTGTAGACGGCTGTCGCTGAGATTAGCAGCGCTAGATGAACCGCCAGCAGATGCAGAAGGAAGTGCGCTAACGCCATCGTACGACGGGTTATATGAACTGGTCACCACTGTGGTACCGATAGACTCGACGAGAGCGCGACGGCCACGCTTGATTTCGAGGTATGTTTGGGCAGCGTGGCTAAGAGGAAACATTGGTGGCGCGACGGGAATCTCGGCTCCGTTCTGGATTAGAAGTTCGGCGACAGGGAAAGGAACCTGCTTATCGGGGCCGCCAGAGGCAGACCCTGGGGTACCTGGAGAGGGAGAAGGCGTCATGGGGTTAGGCGATGGAGGCGCAGGGTCGGCAGCGGCCAGTGCCAAATATACGGCGTGTGTACCCCTAGACTTGTCCGTGATATTGGGATTGGCTTTGAGCGCTAGGGCGTAGATAACCTGTTGAATCTCGTTCTTCTTGATGGCTGCTAGTAGTGTCTCTTCGGCGGTCGGATAGCGGGACAGGGTGGCAGATATTGGCTCGACGAAAGCGCGGTCGACGTATTTGGCCGAGATGAACCGTAACCTCTGCTCGCGCGAGGCATTCGGTACAAGTTTTTGTTGGGGATCAAGTCGTGCCTCCCACACCATGTTGGACACCCGATTTCCAACAAGCATCAACAGCTCAATAATGTCCGGCGTAAAAGATGTCGTGTCCAAAGTGAGTGACCGGATTTTGCTGATATGTGTTCCCAGAGATCGATGGATGCCACTGCATTCAATGCAAACAATAATCGCTAGGTTGAGTGACACCCATTCGACCTTGTTGCTGGAGCCGCAGTCCGCACACCACGAGTTGCCTTGGTCATTCTCCCGCAGCATCTGGAGTAACCTATCCGGAGTCTCGTCAAAGCTGGGTGCACGAGCTGTGCCAGGACGAGCACCAACAGTCGTCCTCCTAGAAGGTAGCGGGCTCAGGTTCTGGTTGTCGTGGCCACGGAAATGGTGGTGATGATGGTTAATGGACGAGCTCTTGCCCGTCAATACTGACGCTATGTCTCTCCTGTCGAAATCCGTGTTGCCCGTAGAGGATGGTGGCGGCTTCATATCCTTGAGGCCGCGCCCTTCCACAGCGCTCTGTAATGCGTTGTTGATAGCCATAATCCAACTATTCATATCTTCTTCAGATGTTGCTTGATATACGCGTTTGAACTGTGGTGTGATAACTTCAAAACAGAACCGACGCTCTGCGTTTCGAGCCTCTCGTACCGAGGCCAAGCGCAGATCGATCGGATCCATATGCAAGTCTAGTCTCTGCTTCCAATTACTGTATTCTGAAAGCTTGCCCTGGTCAAGCACGATCCAAAACCTGCAAAGTGTCAGTTTAGGTGCTCAGACAATCGTTGCTTGGAATACCCACTTGTGCCAGCCTTGCTTGTTGAGGGCTCGTGGATCAACATGTCCACCTGGCCGGTTGAGAGCCCACAACAGTCCCTCCTTCCTCTGTGTCATGTTCTTGTCCGCCGCCAACTGGCTAGGATCCTTCTCTTCCAGGTCCCGAATACCCCGAAACTTGGCATTTTGTTGCGGGCTGCCCACAGGAGGTGGGAGCCCAATAAGACTCCCCGGCGACCTGGATAAATCCGTGAGTGGTGGTGGCTGTACGATTCCTGGTGTGACGGCCGACCGAAGCTGTGATCCTGTGCTGTCAGCGCGACCCAACTCGGACTCTCCGTAAGAAGAAGTTCCGTTTTGGCCAGTTGAAGGGCTTGGCCCAGACGATGTCGAAGGAGGTTCTGGCTCGGCATAAGCAAGGTTGCCCTTCTCCAACAGCCGCCTCTTTTCTTCTCTCTCGCGCCGTTGATACTGATACGTCTTATCCGCCTCTTGAACCTCTGTCGACAGCGCTTCAAGCTGCGGAAGCAGTCCTTCCACCTTCTTAGCTGTGGTTAGGAAAGCCTTTGCCTGGGCATCTGCGTACTTTGTGAGGTGCGAAAGAATTTCCTGCTCTTTTCGGCCTCCAGAAAGATCTTGCATGAAGGACGAATAGTCGAAACGCTTGAGTTCGAAGTTCTTGCGCTTTGTCTGATATTTCGAGTCGCTCTGTTTCGCCTTGACCGAGTCATGCTTCTGGCCCAAATAGCGACTGACATAGGCGTAGAAATCTTTGCTCTCCTCTTCGAAATCCCGCTTCTTGGCCTCGGCTTGCTTGATATCCATCTGGTAAAGCTTGTTCATGGGGTCGATTATGATCTTCTGGAGGTTGTGCGTATTTTGTCGCTCGAACATGAGAATTTCGCGGGCGATCTTGTCGAAGTAATGCTCAATGGCAGGCTGGACGGCGTTGGCGTTTGTCGACGACACATCCTTCAAAGCGTCCATGAACTGCAAAAAGGCGTCGTTGGCTTCGGTTTGCGCGGCATATACTTGCTCGGCCCGCTTGATAAGTCGTTTCATCTGCATTCTCATGTTGCCAGTCTTTTGTTCCAAGGCCTTCATCGTCGCGCGGAAGACCGGTCCATCGTCAGATACCGATACATCCTCGCCGGGTCGCGGACATGGCACATCCACCTTGATGGGCTCTCTGACGGTTTGTGGCGGCTGAGGCGACTGAAGACCGGGCGGAAGAAGGCTAGGGCCATGTTCGAGTATGGGCACATTCGGAGATGCCAAGGAGATTTCATCCTGCTCTAATGTGCTGTCGATTCCAGGACCCAGCGACTGTACCGAAACCGTTCTACCTTTCGGAGGGACGCTGAGAAGGGGAGGTGATGGCGAACTAGGCTGACTAAGCCATGGCGAGTAGCCTTGAAACTCGTTAGATCCGGTAGCGAAAAGGGGGTAAAGGGGGTTTGAGGTAGGTACGTACTGCTTGTCACGAAGAAGGAAAAGCTAGCGAGGGTATGCAGCTTGTGCGCGCGAGGATCGTACTCGACAAACTAGACAGAGTTTCAGCAGACGCCCCAAACAACAGCACCAGTGAGGGAACACAAACGCTGCAGAAGTTCCTCCAGCCCCCGCCCTTGTCTTCTGTGGGCTTGGGAGGCTTCCATTTCCATGTCCACTCGAACGACACCGAGGGGCTGCCATCTGTCGCATAAACACCGACTAGCTCAACATTTGCATTCTTGTGGAGATTGGGGTCGGCCTCGAACTCGCGGGTAAGGAGGTTCTCGACCTCGCGCGGGGTAGAGCCGTAGACAAAGGTAAGACCATTGATTTGTGTATCGGTAAGACCGAGTGTCTCAAGGGCGCCGGCAGCGTTCTGAACCACTTGATGTGTTTGGCGTACGACGAAGGTGAAGGTGAAGACGAGCTCGTCGTCGTTTGTGAGCTTGAGCAAGAAGGATGGAGGGCAACCAGGACCGGCGGATTCGGTATCCTTGGGAGGGGCTTGCTGTCAGCTTGAATTGTATGAAGCCCGCGCTTGGGGAAGGCATTGCGCACCTGGACAAATTCTATGGGGGTGTTCTCGCCTATGGAGCGAGATACTGATGCTCGTGTAGCTGGGAATGCATTGGGAACTATGTTGATTGAGGTGCGCTTTCGCGGGCTAGAGATGACAAGGGAGGAGATGGATACTGTCAGACAGAAGAAGGGCAGGTCAGCGCTGATTCAACATGCTGGGTACACGCCAGATCCAAGTCAAGTGTGATTCTCGGGTTCGATCTCGGTGTATTCGTGCGTGAGACTTTTGTGTCAGCCAACATGGCCGAGGGCGGAGATCGGACGGCGGGCGGGACAAGCCACGAGGCCATCCAGCCGGGACATCCAGGGACTTGACGGCCACGTTCTCACGGCCAAAGGAAGGGTTGGTTTTTCGAGCTCTCATTCGTGTGTCGCATTTGTAGAAGGTGTTGTTGTTGTCGTCGTCGGTACTGGCGCAAGAGAACTTCACTCCGACCTGACATGATGACGGGAAGGGGCATAGAAGTTGCAACAACATACATCGATTCTGGTCTCTAAGATAGACGGGAGTGCCCTCGTCGGGCGTGCTGCTGACCTGACCCATCTCGACAGCGCGATAGTGCAGAGTGCGGCAGGTGAATGCAAAACATTAAGATTCGGGAGAGCGAGAGGGACTGGAGGCTGCCGGACGCGAAGAGTTGGGCGGAGATAATTCTGGCCGTCGTCCACTCTCTCGCTGATGAGTTCGTTCCTTCTCTCTCGCAGTCGTCCTGGCTTCAGGTCTTTTGTTCGCGCGCGGTGCAGCCAGTGGAGGAGGATGCTGGATGGTGGGTGGTGGATGGACAGTTGAGAGGTGTGGTGCTGCAGGCGGGCCCAGGCGGGTGGACTTTCCAGACGGCGCTAGTCCGTCCTCCGATACTGCCAAACTGCGCTAGGCGGACTGTGTGGGTTCTGTTTGGTAATGGTTGCTAATTGTTGATATTGGATGCTGCTGCTTTCCGCTGGAACATGGCCCCGGACGGGACAGGACAAGGAGACACGGGAAGAGGTGGGAATGAGACGGGAAGTCGAGCGGTAGAGGTCGAGGTAGAGGTACCAGGTAGGTATGTATAGCAGTTGTTGAAGAAGGAACAACGGTCGCGGTTACGGGACCCAGCAAGGTGAGGCAGAGGTATCGGCAATGGGAGGAAGTGGAAGATGTCGTCGATCTCTCTTGGTGTTAAAAGGTCAGGTCCCTTGCCCTTCTTTTTTTACCTCCAGTTTCTCGGCATCAGATGAAAGTCAGTGACAACTTACAGTATATACTTGTAGTAGATAGTACGGAAAGGGTCAACCGGTCAGTGGTCAATATGCGAAGTCTGAGCTACTCAGGTCAACTGCTATGAGCAATCTAATAAATTGGACAATAAACGTTAACGGCCAGGCAGCTCTCTCTTTAGCGGTTGAACGAGTGCGAATTTTGCGACTCGACTGATCCGGATGTTGTCTAATGCGCTTCCCGTCCACTTGCGGCACACGGCGGGGTTCGACTGGAATGATGGAACCTCCAAGTCACCGAGTCTTTGGGGAGAGACTTTTGGAGGGCTTGGCAAGGAAATCGACCAACAACCCTGACGGCCAAGAGGTGCTGTTCTGCCAGGGGCAAGTGGATGCAGAAATGCAAGAGCAGACGTGAAACTCACCTACCGGTACACTGCTAACCCTGAGAGTTTGAGGGTTATGTATTGCTGCGATTGCTTCGAGTCTCAAAGAGTGGAGCAAGTGTCAAGGGGAAGTGAGAGGACTGAAAGCAAAAACAGTCTGCCCGCCGATGAATCCGTACGGTATTGGAAAAAGTACCGAGATGATGTCGATGTCGTGCAACCAACACAACCACGCCTCGAGTTCTCCTCCAACGGTTCCTTTTTTGTGTCTTTTTGTTCTTTGACTGGACGGTTGAAGAACTCTTTGAATTTCCGCACTTGTCCTTCTTTCACTTCCGATTCATCATATAGATAACGAATGGCCAGCTCGAGTTATGTAGTGCGCCCCGAATCCACGCAAGCGCCGAGCTGATGGGTCATATGGCAAAGACAAAAAGAGGAGCTTGTGTTCCTTTGGAGCTCGTGATAGTCCCCCCCCTCCTCCTCATCAGCTCGCTCCCCATGCCCCTTTGCCTTTGGCATCACCCGTCCCTGGCAATGCGTGGTGTGCCTGGAGTCATTGTTCCCGACCCTCCCAACGGCCCATCCAGTCATGTTGTCTCAGAAGGCCGTACAGTGGGCAACATGGGAATGATTGATGGTCGGTGGCAAGACCTTCAACAACCAACCGAAGCCAACATGGGAAAACGAGATTATAAAGCGTGTGGTGCATGCGGTATGGACCGCCGCAGATCTGGCAGGTTTGCGACCGACTATTGAAGTTTCAAAACCTCCAACTCAGGGCAGTTGGTCATCGCCATGTGTTATATATCATATTCCTTTCGGCCCTCACCCGTTAGGCACACATGGTGGGCCATAGGAGCATGATCTTCTAGACTTTCCTCCCCGTGATTGGCGATGATGTCACGCTCACTCTTCCTCCGGATTCCAAAGCAATAATACCCGACTTATAGACAGCACCTTGGTTAATTACCACACATATAGAGACGGAAGATGACCAAGCCAGAGAGAGGAAAATAGACGGACGCCTCAAACATGGCTCGCATGGCTAATAAGCACCTCAACTCTGCCACACCCAGCCAGCTGGATACGTGTTTCGTGTGTCTAGTGTGCCATGACCGAGACCTTTTTTTTCAAACCACTGGACCCCACGCGCTTTTGATTCTCATCCATTGATACGAGGCGCCGAGTTCCGTTTTGCCCCCGTGTCCAAGGGAGGAAGATCGAATATGCAGGCAGGGAAGACAGTTGCTTGCATGCGGCATTGCTCTTGTGGTGGTAAGGGCCAAGGTTACAAGGGACCTGCTGCTGCTGGAAAAGGATGCCATCATCAGAAGGGGTCCTGGGGCTCTTAGCATGCGTCAAAAGTGGACTCCTTCTCTTCAGTGCTGTGCCACTCTTTGTCATGGTGAATCTGTCTGCCTATGTGAGAAATAAGCAAAGTGTTTCGACTTGGGAAAGAAGATGGCAGCAGGGGAAGGCAATTATCTTAAACTCTGAACAATGAGCCTCAGCCACAACCCCCTATGATATTTTAGAGACTTCTGCCGGAGTTTTCTTTTGCTGAATTACCCGACGGAGTTGTTTGTTAATCTCGCCCTTTGTCGAATAGCGAACGGGAACAATTGCGGGTTTGTTGTTAGAGATGTTGCAGAATGGAATGATTTTCCAGCTGTGGTAGAAAGACAACAGCAAGCATCATGCTAGAACATGCTCGAGGTTCAGCGAAGATGTTTACGAGGTGGGTAAAGAAGCTGAAGAAGCACAAAAGCACAGTTACTGAGATCACGGCATCATCCGTCAGCTTATCATAACTTGGGCTCTAAAAGAGAAAATAAGTAAAGACAAAACAACCTCAACATGATACCTTAACAAACAGCCAGATCTAGGGGTTGTTGCAGGGGAAAGAGAGCACGGGCATATACGTATGACGTTTTGACCCTTCAGGCGCTACGTAAAGAAAGGTACCCGAGCCAAATTGCAGGAAGGGATCAGACTCCAGCCCAGGCAGTCAGCTACGAACCGCTGCACTAACAAACTGACATGGGCTGGACCGCTTCTCACTGGGCCGTCACTGTGCACTTGCGATAGAGAGAGGAGCCGACTTCTCTTTAGGTTCTTCTAGTTCTCCAGGTCCCGCTCCGGATCGAGGTCCCTTATCCAACAGAACAACATTTTGATCTTGCATTTAGACGCCGACCAACGACCTACGCACGAGTCCACGAGACCACTCAGCTTTGCATTTGCACCACTGATACATCGAGCAACCACTACCGTCGGCTCATACACGCATACAGCCTTGCCGTCTTTCCAACTACCGAACCTTCTTGTCTTCTTCTTGCCTCTCTCTCCCCAGACCGTGTGAATGGAATAAGGGGGAAAACCCACCCGATCGACATCATCGCTGCCCGTCAGCATCTCCAAGCTACCGAATACGCGCCCAACCAGAACTCGAATCGAACCATGAAGGGACTCCCTTGAATCGACGAGAACCACCGACTGACGACACGACGACCACTTCCTCCTTCGTGAACCGTTCGAACAGACCACACTCACCACCTGACAACCGGCGCAATAGTCACCAGCGCAAACCACCACAGTGCCCCCACGATGTCGGGGTCTTCGCGACACTCGTATGCCTCGAACCGCCGAGTCGGCAGCATCCAGAGCGTCCGCAGCGTCACCAGCGACGAGGAGAGACGCCAAAGTCGCATTCAGTCCTCCAAGCGCGGAAACGTCTCCGTCAGTTACGATGAGGCCTACTCGTTTGCCCTCCGCGTCGCCTTCCTCAACTACCTTTTACAGCCACGGAAGAAACGGAAGGAATATGTTGCCGCTCCGAAGCCCGTCCACCGATCACACAGCTCCAGCGTGAGCGACCTCATGAAGGACTTTGTGCCCTCTGGCTCATCGTCTTCCATGAAGCTTCCACATGGCTTCCGCGGCCAACTCGAGAAGCGCATGACCGCTGTTCTACAAGGCACCGAGAGACTGCCCGGATACAATGACGCCGCCGTCAAGCGCACCTTTGGTGTGGCATACACCGCTTTCACCCAGAGAGACTTCCAAAAGTCCATTGACAAGGACCGCAAAGTCGAACCATTGGTCCTGATTTTCTACTCGTCTGCGATCAAATTCCATAGTGCTGGAAAGCCGCCCGACGATTATCACTGGAAGTCGCTTGTGGACAGACACCTGGCCATGTTTGTCAGGCTGATTTCCAGCGTTATCAGAGACATTGGCAGCGACCGCGACGACCTACTGGGCCGCCTAAACACCCTCGAAAACAAGCTCTTGACGAACGACCAGAATCTGTCTTTGGATAAGGGACAAGAAAGTTCAACATTCGTGGAGGTTGAAGTGCCTCTGAGTTACGAGATTAAGGATATGCCCATGGTTTTGTTCGTTGCCAAGATCTTTGGGTTGCCCAACTCGCAAGTTCAGAATGATATCGACCGGAACATGACTACCTGGACCGAAGAGGCGGCTCTGAAGGACTTCAAGAACTACCAATTTCGATTGTCGGCAAATATGGCGGGCACTCTGCGAAAATTGGACTTTGATGTGGATGAGGCGTTTGAGGACTGGAAGAGGACCGAGACTCAACAACTGGCCCAAATCTTTGCCGAAATTCTTAGCATCCGTCCAGATCTCAAGACCAATTCTGGTCCCGACAAACCGCTTCCAGTACGGCCAATGTCACTTTATTCAGAGGATCAGGCCTTTTCCGAATTGAGCAAGATGGTTACGAACCGCAGCTCGGGCAACTTTGGCTTTGACCCGTCGTCTGGCTTCAGCGCCATGTCTCTCGACGATAACTCGAGCATTCGAAGCGTAGATGAGCCGAGCTTTACCTTTATCCCCGTGGATCCACGACCGGTTTACAAGACTATTCTACAATACGTCATGTCTTACGACCAGTTGCACTCCGAAGAGTTCCCATTCTCCGAAGAGTCAATTGAGTTTTTGACCGAGTTGGCCATCAGGTGGCGCATTCCCCAGTTTATGCGTCACGTTACGCTGGTTGAAGTTGCGGTACGAAAGTATCTCGACCAGGAGATCTCAACAATGCAGCTTGATGCTTGTCTCGACTTTGTCAAGGAACCTCAGCCGGAGCCCAAGAAGCCACCCCCGATTAACCTCTATGGGGCCACTCTTCTCGATGTTGAGCCAGGCCGGTGGACAATGACGGATTTTGCAGGCTATCAGCAAGCCATAAAGGATCTCCATGATGCTTTGTTACGTGAACTGTACACACTGTTGATCCAGTGTTACCAGCCTAACCCACCCACAGTTGGTGTTGCAATGGCAGTACTTACGAACCATGTCCACCCTGACCCTACATTCAACGAACGCCCGGACGAAGTGGTCGAATACACCCAGCATCTCGAGAACGGACTGCGTCAAAAGGCCGCCGAAGTTTACCGAGGTTTCCTAGATGCCAACATTCCGGCCAACATGGAAGACTGGAACTTTGCTCATGTCGTTAAGCTCGGCCAGGCGGTTGTCGGTCTTGCAGAAAAGATCAAGAAGCGATATCGCAAGAACCCCGAGATTATGGGTGCCAGCCCATTCAAGGTCTTGGTTGAGACCATCTTCCCCAGCTTCGAGGAAGATGCACATGAGTTTATCAAGCGTGTCTTGGATATGAGCAAGAACCGCGGCGAGGAAGGCCAGATCGACGTCCAGGACGGGTTTGACCTCTACAAAGAGCTTGTCGAGATCAGAAAGATACACGCAGAGTCTCTCCCTACAAAACCCTTTGCTTTCCATATCGAAGGTCTCCTCGAAGACTTTGTCTGGCGATGGATTAGGAATGCCGAAGCCAGAATGACGGACTTTGTGGAGCAGGCGATCAAGCAGGATACCTTTCAAGTCAGGTCGAACGATCCCGACCACATCCCTACTGATGAAGAGCGTCACAGTGTGTCCATCATCGACACCTTTTCGCTGTTCAACCAGACCGTCAACCAGATCCATCAGCTTGACTGGGATGACGAGCTTCACCACGCAAAGTTCATGACCGCGTTAGCCAAAGCTTTCTCAGCTGGCATTGGTCGTTATTGCGAGATTGTGGAATTGCATTTCGCCAAGGAGATGGACCGTCAGACTCCTCAAGAGGCGGCTGCGGGCAGGTCGGCGCAGGATCGATTCCTTCAGTACGCCAAGGATGCGTGGAACTCGAAGGAGAAGGTCGAGCCTTTCCAGTTCTATCCTCAGGTATGTACCACACATGTGAGTTTTATCACTGTAGGCTAATGTTTTCTGGATCAGTCGTTTGTCAAACTCAACAACATTGAATATGCCATGCAAGCGCTGGATAAGCTAGAAAAGACCATGAACGTAGACGGCTGCGCCGAGGCGATCCGCCGGGTCGAAGGCATCAAGCCCCTGGTTAGGAAAGCAGGCAAGTATGTGTTCACGATCAAGATCGTAGAGGCCGAGGACTTGAAGGCGTGCGACCCCGGTGGGTTTAGTGATCCGTACGTGGTTCTCTGTGACGAATACCAGAAGCGTCTGGCCAAGACGAGAATCATCATGAGGAACCTGAACCCGAGGTGGGACGAGTCGATCGATATCACCGTGTCGGGTCCTCTCAACATTATCGCCACCATTTGGGACTATGATACCTTTGGTGACCATGATTTTGTCGGGCGTACCTCGTTGAAGCTTGACCCCGTGCATTTCAGCGACTATCTTCCCAGAGAGTTCTGGCTTGATCTTGATACACAGGGAAGACTGTTGCTTCGTGTGAGCATGGAGGGCGAGCGTGATGATATCCAGTTCCATTTTGGCAAGGCCTTTAGGCACTTGAAGAGAACCGAGCGTGACATGGTCCGCAAGATCACCGACAAGGTATGTCTCGTCGCTTTCCCTCGAGTGGTCAACGTTATACTAACACTCTTAGCTCACTTCACACATTAACCACTCCTTGTCGCATGACACCCTCAAGAGTCTCCTCAGCCGCGGCATTGCCGCCTCCATGGCCAACCTCTGGAAAAAGCGTCAATCCACCGCACCAACCGTCACCCCGCAAGACGTCGAAAACACTCTCCAACCACTCTTCACCTACTTCGACGAAAACTTCGCCATCATGAAACAAACCCTAACCGACGCAACCATGGTAGCAGTCATGACGCGTCTCTGGAAAGAAGTCCTAATGGCCATCGAAAACCTCCTCGTCCCTCCCCTCTCCGACAAACCCTCAACCCAAAAACCTCTCACCCAAGCAGAAATGGACATTGTCTACCGCTGGCTCGAGCTCCTCTTCAACTTCTTCAACGCCAAGGACGCCCACACGGGCGAAGTCCTCGGCGTGCCCTCGGACGTGCTCAAGTCGCCTAAGTGGCACGAGCTCGCCTCTCTGAACTTCTTCTACTTCGACTCCACCGAAAATCTTATTAGGACATCAGAGCGCATGGCAGCCGCAAACGCCCAACGCGCGCGCGAGCAAGCGCAAGCCACCTCCGCCGCCGCAGGCGCTGGCTCTCGCATGTCCGCCCCCCTGCAACTTCACCAACCCTCCCACCCCAACCAACTAGCACCCCCCGGTGGAATGACAGGCGCAGCCGCCATCGGCGCTTTTGGTTCCCTCGGTACCATCCGCCGCGGCAAATCCATCATGATGTCGCGCAACTTGGGAACCATGCGTCAAGCGAAACTCGAAAAGCGCAAGGAAGCGCAGGCGGATCCCTCCGATGATATGATTTTGAGGATTTTGCGGATGAGGCCCGAGGCAACGAATTATTTGAAGGAGAGACATAGGCAGAAGGAGAGGATGGCGGCGGCGGCGGCGGCGGCGATGATTGTGAGGCAGAGTGTTAATCAGAAGTTTGGGATTGGGCAGCAGCAGGATAATGGGTTGAGGGTGAATAAGAGGCAGAGTGTGGTTCCTCCGGTGCCGAAACTGCCGTTTGGGGCGGGGGTTAGTGGGGGGCAGGTTATTGGGGGTGGGCAGTTTGGGAGGGGTGGTAGGTGAGAGGGTATTTATTCTCTGATGGCGGTGGGATGTCATCGTTGGGGTGAGTAGAGAGGAGGGAGGTGAGGCTGTGTCTGGGTAAGGTGTTGAAGAGCAGAAGGAAGGACGAATTAAAGGACGAAAGATGATGAACAACACAGGACGGAATGAAGGAGGGGAGGAAGGATGGAGGGAGGGACCGAAGGAGGAAACGAAATCACTTAATGGGTCTGTCTGTCTCTTGTTTATCTTTGCATTTTATACCTATCTATACCATATCCGCACGGGGGGGTTGCAAGGCAAAGGGAAATAGCGTGTTTTGCTCTTTTATTTGGTTTAGTTTAGTCACACTCCAAGATATTCCACATATGTTTTTTCCTGCTTGTATTATTGGTCACAGGTGGATACATGTATGTATGTTAACGGGAGTAGGTATATGTGGTAGAGTTGATATAGTTGGGATTGTTACATGTTTGTAACTCACTATATACCGATGTTCTTGAAGATGTTTCCTGATGACTGGTTGCTCCTACCTTTTACGTTTTGCCAACCCCTATGTTCATGAAGATAGATATTATAGACTTGACGCTCTACGACTTGAGCCATATAGGTAGGCAAACTCAATGGGCTACCTAGTTGCTTTGATTGCCTTGCACTCAATGGGGAGAGGACTGTCAAGAAATAAGTATATTATCTACCTCTCATTGCCCATGAATGATTATCTCTGAATGCTTCCTCGAGCGCAGATTTAGGTACATAGGTACGAGAGACGTGAGATCACATAGCTCTGTTGTAACTAGGACAGTTTCCAGCTGATGATGATATCTCTACATACTAGCATCGGTGTCTATGAAAGCAGAAGGACAGCATACCGCCAATTGCCACATAGCCGTGCTGTATCGTTTTGAGAACATAAGTTTGTAACATGAACTTTAATGATTCCATAACCATACCCATAATCATTTGCTTTCCCCCAACCCTATGTTTGTACCATACCCGCTTCACCCTAAACAAACCTGACAGAAAAGGAAAATAACCACCCATAGCTTAACCACGTTTACCCTTAATTTTTTTCAGACAGACAACCACCAAGGGTATCAACACGACTCTCACAACACTCTTTACACCTTAACACACAGCCTCCAGCTTCTCTCCATCCCTTAGGGCTCCTACTATTAGGGACGCTCTTTCAAGCAGGATCCTTTGAGCAGAGCAAGACAGCTACTCACCACCCTCCTCAACAACAGCATTCACATCCTTCCTAATATACAACTCCGTCAGCTCCTCACTCTTCTCAATCACCAGCCCCCTCTCGTTCGCCAAGTGCAGCAAGCAGATAAAACAATAACTCGTCGAGATATCGTCCATCGCCTGTTTCGGGTACACTTTTTGCAGCGAGTTCATGACTTCTGTGAACTTGAGTGGATTCTCAGGTGAACCTTCCTTTGGTGGTTCAGACCCAGGTGGTTGGGCGGAGGGGGTGGTTAGTGGTGGTGAGAGGAGGGAGTTGTCATTGTCTTGTGGGTTTGGTGTTGTCTTTGGGAGTGTTAGCATGGGTCGCAAAAGAGAAAAAAACGGGGGAAAAAGAAGGGAAATAACATACGCCGTCGAGTAGCTCAAGGCCCATCCCCTTCCAAATCTCCTCTTTCAGCCTCCTAACATCCACCTTCTTCGCCCGTCTAGCATACTGCACATACTCCGGCCTGACTCGTCGGGACTGCGTAACCAGCATGGTACCAAACGCGAGATCAGCCGGGTTCGTAACCGTCAAACCATTAAACGCGCCCGTCATGCCCACGTCCATTGTTAGGCCCTGCGTCCCTTCCTTGGCTCCGTTATCCCCCTGAGTACCACCTGGCCCGGGAGAAAAGTGGTCCCGCGCGTCGGCGAATACTTCCTCGTCCATGTCGTCGTCATCATCGTCGTCGCCGCCGTTGGCAAACGGTAGGCCGTCGTCTTGGAAGAAGTTGGCGTCGTAGTCGCCTTGTGGCAGGTGTTCGTCTTGTGACAAGGGTTGGTTGAGGGGGGCCTTTTGTTGCGCCCAGAAGGCTTCGTCCATGGCTCCCTCCGGTACTTGGTCTGGGTTTTGGGCATCGGCATTTGAACGGCCGAAGGTGCGTTGTTTGCGGCCGAGACGGGCCTTGGGCTTTAGGAAGAGGTTAAGAAGCTGCTTGGAGCTGAAATGTTTATCGTCGGGCAAGAGATTGCGAGACTTTGATTTCCAGTCCTTCTTCGGTAGCGAGATGGCGGAGTTGGTGGTGGCTTGGTTGTGAAGCACGTCGTGCAGGGTTCGATCCATCGGGGTAAAGAAGTCGATCTCGAAGGCCTGCTTCTCCTTGCGTTGCCGTTGTCGCTCCTCGTTCTGTGGCTTGTTAACATCCTTGATCTTTCGAATACGCCAATGCTCGGCGCTCGACCAATTCTTTTGCAACGCTTGGTCAAAGTAACTGAGAATATCCTCGTGGAGGCGGTCGGTCTTTTGGGCATTGGTCATGTTGACCAGACCGAAATCGCCCTTGTCCTGGTCCAACATCTCGAGATCGCCATCCACTCCATCACCGTCATCACCACCTTCACCTTCTCCCAGGTCTAGGCCGGCGTCAAAGACACGCATCATCTGTGGCTCAATGGCAGCTTCGCGCGCCCAGGCTTCACCACCTTCACCAAACGCCACGTCGACATCTCCTCCCAGATCGAAAGCGCCCAGCGCGTCATCGTCGTCAAAACCAAGCGGGTTCTCCTCATCGATAATGAAGCCAGATTTGTTACCGAGGCCAGGAGTCTTGGCTCTATCTTGCTCCTGGCGCCAGTCCTCGGGCGCTCTAAGGAAGGGGATATCGAGGGATCCAGAGGGGTCTCCAAGAATGAAAGTCTTGAGTGACGGGCACACGTCCATCTCATCGAGTCGTCCAAGATCAGGAAAGAATCTAGCACCAAGACCATCAATGTCGATCTCCACATCGTCCTCCTCCTCCTCTTGTTGTTGTTGGGTTCGTGTTGTCTGGGTGTTTTGGGGCTCGCCGTCGATCTCCATCGCATCGATATCCATGGCGTCCGGGTCGGCATCTTGGTCGTTTTCCTCCTCCTCGTCAGCGGCCTTTTGGTTGCGCGAATCGAGCGTGTCGTTGGCGTCGTCACTGCTGTCAAAGACAATGCGACCCTGTGAATCTATCATCAGGTGGTTCAAGAGTAGACCCTTAGCGCCTCCCTCGTCGAAGTCTGCTGATGCTTTCTTGAAGAGCGGGTCTACTGAGAATTCGAGTTCAAACTTTTTGAGCTGTAGTGATGCGAAGGAGGGCGCGAGAGTGGCTTCGGAGGATCGTTGGGTCTGGAATTGTTAGTATCGTCCAACCGTAGCAATAACCAGGTAGAACCAACCTTCTTTCTCCGCTTCTTTATCACGTTACCATTCTCGTCAACCTCTTCCTCTTCCTCTTCGCCATCAGCACCCTCCTCGCCCTCGCCCCTATCCCTCTTCTTGCTGTCGCGACTATCGGCCAAACCACTCAGCAGCTTTCCCGTCTCTGTCGCAACACTGTCGACTCTGCTGGTATAAATCTTGACACACCCATCCAACGTGCAACTGGCTTTCTGAAAATTGACACCATCGCCCTCTTTCAGCAGCGACATATCATGGAAGTAGTCGATCAGGGCAAAGTT
Organism: Sordaria brevicollis; assembly: GCA_033439795.1. Taxonomy (NCBI): domain Eukaryota; kingdom Fungi; phylum Ascomycota; class Sordariomycetes; order Sordariales; family Sordariaceae; genus Sordaria; species Sordaria brevicollis. The sequence goes on from JAUTDP010000010.1 coordinate 2,333,221, forward strand.
CCACGAGTTGGCAGCATTGATCTTGTTGTCGGTGGCCATCTTCATCCACTCCTCGAAATTGGCCAAGATGGGGACGCGCTTCATCGGGGTGACGACGGAGCCGCCGACCACGGGTCTGTCATCGTCGTCGAGGATCGAAAAGTTCTCCTTGCCGGAGATGCGGCGACGCGGAGTGCGCGGGCCGTTGGCGGAGGTCGGGGTGCCATTTTCGTCGACGACGCTGCGGGCGGGTGTTGCGGTCGCGGTGGCGGCGAGCTTGAGCTGGTTGATCTGGGCCTCGTGGAGGGCTTTGCGGCCTCGCGATCGTTGTTCCTTTTCTTGGGCGTCGTCGTTGAGTGGGATTCTGTGGGTGGTTGTTTTTTTGCTGTCAGATAAATTGGACAAAGGGTGGGCGACGCGACGCCATCTTGGATCTTCAATTCGCATGTCGCAAATATTGACAATTTGGGAAAACGTACTTGAGACCGGGCGATTTGAGCGGGGATGGCACAGCAGGCCCTCTGCTCATGCTCCGTCGCGGACCTGTGCTGAGACGAGGCATCTTGTCGTTGATGTCCTGGTGAAGATATCGCGATCAAGACAAGACGTGAACCTCGACGTCTTCTCACCAAAACCAGGCCGCTGTGGTTGTTGGAGTTTCAGTGGTGTTTGTTTACTTTGACCCGCCCGTAACCACGACGGGAGTGCCAATGCTGGGTAGCGCGGACTTGCACTTTGGACGATGGCAGGCTCCACGTCTCAGGGCAGCGGGCTGGCGACGGGTGGCACGTGCAGCGGCAGCGGGGTGGAAGTTGAGGAGGGAAGGTCTGGGGTGCTTGGCATTGAGATGACTAAGCCATGCTCAGGTACAGCTGTACATCTGAGTGGGCAACAAGCCGTGGCAGGGACATGCGTCGACCGTTGGCGATCATACAAAGTGGAAGCAGAGCCCCCAGTGGCCCCTCACTTTCTTCCACTTGAGCCCCTCTTCACTTTTTTCCTTCTTAAAACCTAAAATGTTTCAATCCACCGCCTGAGATTGGCGATGGATTGAGTTGGAGAAGCGAATCCGCCAAGGGACCATGTTTGGGACTCTTATGTTGATCCTACCTTGTCGAGCTCCTCTTGTTTATGCGGTCTACACCTTGGATGCTGACCGTGTGTGGAGTTGGCTGTTTGAAACTCCGACTGCCTCCAATTCACGATGGTTGATGTAGAGAGACACCGGATGGAAGGTGGCTATGGGTTACCTCTTGACTTCTTTGTGATCAAGACGACATACTTCATCCATCATGTCTATCTCGCCACTTGATCACAGCCTCCTCTAATCTGAAGTCTAGAGTTTATAGGCAGGCCTCCCACGGCTCCCATGAACTTGCTGTTGGTCACCCACGTGGAGCTTGCGTATGCTCTGTAGGCATCTCTGTATCCAAAAGACTTCATCCGAAGGGAAAAGTGCCTCCGCATCGGCGTCTCGATATCCAACCGGATCGCACATTTGGCCTGCAGTCGCTATAACTTGGCATTGCTTATGCCTGAATTCTTTTTTTTCTGCTGCAGGCCAACTTGACAAAGTCAGGAACACGATAGCTTCTCCTGCCCAACCAGGAAGGTTTCTTTTTAACAATTCCCCGCCTTTTATCCTTGGACTAAGCTTCTCTTGTCCAACTTCCTCCCAACCGACGGGACACCTACCTAATCGCATCTTTACCAACTCCGATTATTTTTCCCTAGATACAAAAAAAAAAAACCTTGCGCCCATCATCCGCAATATCAGTCCCATGCCATGAATCAGGGTCTTTTTCGTCAACCAGGCACTTGTCCCATTGGTACCTCTAGAGAGCTCTCAGACCCCGTCGCACTATATCGACCAAGTCAGTCCTAATAAGACCTTCTGGCCACCCGAAATCACCTTGGCAACTTTGCGACGATGATCTCATTCCGCCTACATAACACAGATTGTATCCCACCCACCACGTTAATCTGAGATTCTCCCCCGTACATACTACTTGACTTTATCCTTATTTTATCGCTGCTGGCCAGACCTCTCTTTTTGTTTTTGCGACGATCGTTTACATATCTTACTTTGCGATTCCGATTGCAGGTTGCAACTCTACGATAACCGCCAATCCGATTCCCGGCGCATCATCCATCTTGGCGACACAGCAAACAAACAGTACCTCAAAATAATTCCCACGCCATGCCATGATCACGAGTCCAGGATGTCGCTGTATCGCCAAAAACGGAGCCCCTTCAGCTCCCGACCATTCATCGTGTCGACCCTCCTCATAACCTGTCTGGCAACCTATGCCCTCGTCCTCCGACCGTTCGCGACATCTCGGTTGTTGCGCCAACCCGACGAATATCAACATCAACAACAACAAAATGTTGCGCGCATCCTCGCAAGAGGTCACCACAAGCACGAACCCACCGCCCCCGTCGACTGTCGCGATGTCCACCTCGCCCAGGACCAATGCGCCTTCATCTTGGCCAACTGCGAAGACGAGGAAGCCGGCCTCATTCACTACCTGAGCTTCTACTACTGCACCCTACCCGATGCGAAACCCGTCGCCTTTGTCATCTTGACCGCATGGCTGGGCCTCCTATTCACCACCATTGGCATTGCCGCCAGTGACTTCTTCAGCATCAACCTCAGCACCATCTCGAGCGTTCTGGGTCTAAGCGAGAACCTTGCCGGCGTCACCTTCCTCGCCCTAGGCAATGGCTCCCCAGATGTCTTTAGCACCTTTGCCGCCATGAGTTCTAACAGCGGGAGCATGGCGGTGGGTGAGCTGATAGGTGCTGCTGGTTTTATCACTGCCGTGGTGGCTGGATCCATGGCCCTGGTTCGCGAGTTCAAGGTCCAGAAACGAACATTCGTACGAGATATCGTCTACTTTATCATTGCCATCAGCTTTACCATGCTGTTCCTGTTGGACCAGGAGCTGCATCTGTGGGAGGCCAACGCCATGGTCGGCTGCTATATCTGCTATGTCATTTTGGTGTTTGCGTGGCAGTGGTTCACGGACCGGAGGAGAAAGAGGAAACAACGGGAAGCTGCTGCCCGGACGCATTATCATGGTTCTGGGGAGGCGCAAGATGAGTTGGAGCCATATCGGGATGAGCCAGATGATGACGAGACGGGTTCGGTGAACACTCGGCCTCGGACGGCCCAAACAGACATCAGCGCCCTAGAACGTGGTCCTAGAATAGAAGTCGAAGGACAGGGCGTTGCGTCTACGCCAAGCGAGGAAGAAGAGGACGAACACCGCGATCTGCATGTGGCTGCAGAGATGACCAGCAGCATGCGCGTCAACCGTCCTCGTTGGGGCCGCAGCAACACCACCATCACTCCCATCAGACCCAGTCTTGTCGGTGCTTTGGAATTCCGGTCGATATTGTCGTCCTTACAAAAGGAAAGAAACCTGCAGGGCGCCCACTTCCGTGGACATCGACGGGGAAACTCTGATTACTTTTCAAATCAGCCATCACTACCATTGATCCCCGAGGATCAGTTATACCGAGGGCGTCAGTACACTCTTGATACTTTGCCGACTCTCTCGACCATTGCGTCAGCGGGTAGAGACCGCGCCTTGTCATCCGGTCATTCGCCCCTTAACCTGGACAATTTCGGTTTACCATCTGTCCAAAGCGGTTCAGAGACGGAAAACAACAGCCCGGCCTTAGCACCAGGACCTCGTCCCAATGAGAGTCCCAACTTGCGTCCAGATACTAGAGGTAGCTCGACGACCCGAACCGTTGATGGCAGACTTGCGCCTCCTCTTGATACCGGAGGTGTCAACCAAGGACTGCTCCAGAACCAATGGAGGAAAACACCCAGGACACTGGGCCTGCACCTCCAAATTCCGGAGAGCAGCGCCTCCAGCAACCGGGCGTCACCTACTATCTCACCTTTCCCGATGTATTCCGAGTCTCCCACCATGCTAACGCCTCAACAACTACCCGAATCAGCCTTTGTCTTCCCAACTCCCTCCGAAAGACGACGGTCCTCCGTCGCCATCTTTGGTGGCTACGAAGAAGAGGAGGAACCACTCAAGTACTGGCCTTACTGGATGCTTCCACCACCACACATCTTCTTCGGCACCCTCTTTCCCACCCTCCAAGGCTGGTCCGAAAAATCCTGGTGGGATAAACTCGTTAGTCTCATCTCGGCTCCCAGCGTTTTTGTCCTGGCCATCACCTTGCCCGTGGTAGAAACCGAGTCCGAGCATGACGATGACGAGGAAGACAACGGTCCGGCTGAGTCTCCTGCTACGCAACTGATTCACAGCCACGGACAACCGGGCCACATGGCCGTGCCCGTGTCGGTGGAATCAAATGCCCATATCCGTCCTGAGACAGAATGGCAGGAATTCCGCCGTCGAACACGTTCGGCTTCTAACCGGTCACCACTGCGTTCTCCCTTCCGCTCGCCATTACACTCTCCACTAACAGCCTCACCATCCTTTGTGACACTCGCCTCCCCGCGAACGAGACTCAACTCCGAAGCTAGAGCACACACAAACGGACAAACCAACCTCGGCGCACAAGTCCAGCAAGCAATGAAACTCAACCCTCACCCACGCCACGGACATGCTCGGCACGGATCCCAGCCTACAATCGTCGAAGAAGACGAACACGGCGCCATCAGCGACACAACCTTGGCCGCCAACAGCTCCCACCCCAACCTCAACGAAACCAACGAAGAAGAAGAGAAGGCCTCCGATGAAGGCTGGAACCGCTGGCTAATCTCCCTCCAACTCTTCACCGGCCCTCTCTTCGTCGTTCTAATCCTCTGGGCCAACACCCTCGACGAACTTCCCCCTTCCTCTGTCTCCCCCACACGCGTCCTTTTACGCTCCATCCTCTACTCCCTCACCTTTTCCCTTTTTTGTCTTGGCATTTTACTGTTAACCACCTCCGCCGAAAAAAAACCCAAATACCATTTCTTGTTATGCTTCTTGGGATTCGTGATTAGTATCGCTTGGATCTCGACGATCGCTAACGAGGTGGTGGGCATCTTAAAGGCGTTTGGGGTTATATTGGGGATAAGTGAGGCGATTTTGGGTTTGACGATTTTTGCTGTCGGGAATTCGTTGGGGGATTTGGTGGCGGATGTTACGGTTGCGAGGTTGGGGTGGCCGGTTATGGCTTTGTGAGTGTTTTTTTTTTTTTTTTTTTTTTTTTCTCCCTTCTTCTGCTTTCACTTTCCTTCGCTACTTTGGTTCTCCGCTATCCTCCACACTTCTTGCTCCGTTTCCTTTACACTTCTCTTCGTCCCACTTCTTCCCTCCTCTCACTCACGGAATAAGTACTAACGTCCCCCCAGAGCAGCCTGCTTCGGCGGCCCTATGCTTAACATCCTCCTCGGCATCGGCCTGGGGGGTGCCTACATGATTGTTTCCTCCGCCAACAAGCACCATGCTAAACACCCCGATTTACCCTTCCACTACAAACCTTATAAGTTGCAAGTGGGCGGCACGCTCATGATTAGTGCTATAACGGTTCTTGTAACGCTGGTGAGTCTGTTGATATTGGTGCCCGGGAATGGGTGGGTGATGAATAGGAAAATTGGCTGGACGCTGATTGGGATTTGGACGGTGGGCACGGTGTTTAATCTGGTGGTGGAGACGACGGGGGTTTGGAATGAGGTTCGGTAGTGCTGACCCTGGGGAAAGGGGGAAAGGGGGAAGGGAGGAAGGGGAAGGGGAGGATGGGAGGACGGAAAGGAGAACGGAAAAGGAGATAGCGAGAGTTGATCATTGATGATGATGATGAAGATGACTACGGTTTGATTTGATATATCTTGGATGTCCGTGATGAGTTCTTTTATAAATGTGTAATGCCTAGAGGTACCTGGCACCTACCTACCTAGGTAGTGGCAAACGATATCTTTTCCAAGAACTAACAAACCTCACTCACTCAGACTGGAGGTCTGAGGCTGTTTAGAGATCCTTGGAACCAAACCTGGCTACTATAGAGCTAACTGGGTAGAGAGAGGGCCCTATGTATTAAAAGAGCTTATATGACCTAGAGAGTTAAGGTAAGCTTACATTAATTTTTTTGTTTTTGATAGAACTGCAAAACTACCATACTTGAAAGCCACAAATCCGAGTAAAAAAATTCACAAGTGGAAGGAGGAGGAAATAGAAAGTTCCCTTGACAAACGCAACTGAAGGCATCGTAAGTCTAGTATACCTAAGGTAATCGATAAGCCAGGTTCTACCGTGCGGACTGCGGGTCTCATAATGTCGCCTTCTTTCCAATCCGTTCGGAACTATCTAGGACATGAGCCTCATTCAATTCCCGTCCATTCGATGTGCCGCCATCATGGGTACCTAGGCTCCCATCCATCCTGTTATGCCATCATGCCATAACCCGACCTCCCACTCCCGGATCCATGCGCGCGAGTAAATCTTCACTGGGTATACAATATCTGACAGAAATATATGTGAAGAAGAAGAAGAAGAAGAAGAAGAAGAAGTAGAAGAAGAAGAAGAAGAAGAAGAAGAAGAACCTCCGGGCTGAGTGTCACGGGGGAATGAGCTTGATCGGCCTTATTGATGATGAGCATCATTTGAATCATGAAGGATATTTATATATACAAGAAGCTCGTTCCTCGATGCCCGGGGGGTGGGAGGGGGGATAATATACGGTAGGTATGTAGGATGCGGTAATTCCAGCCAGCATTTGACGGTTTTGTTAAAATTTTATTTGTAGCATCCGTTTTGACGTTATCCATTATCATCTATGCCGTGGTAGTACGTACCTCTTTACATTACAGTTCTCTATATCAACCGACAATGGGTCGGGCTTGTTCATTCGTTATGAGCAGCAAACGGTGGGCGAACATGCAAAGGAAAATGAGATCTCATTTTTAACTAAAAAGCGGTAGCGACTGACTGACTGACAGAAAACAAACTAGGACTAAAACACACGAAAAAAACTGGGTTAAGGAAATCTCTTCCGCCGTGGCCACTTATTTCCCTCCCTAGAGGTAGAGGTACCTCCCTCCACCTAAACAATTGCCGTGTTGGACTGGACGATAGTGCTTGTTTGTTGTCGAGCAGAGAGTGAGACCTCGGGAGAGCACTCAGCAGAAACGATCACCGTTGAAGGTGTACCCAGCAGTCCAGTCGCCAGAGCCGTCCAACACCTGGCCGTACCCGCCCCTGTCCCTACCACACTTGACACGCTTGACCCAGTCCCACGTTCCAGCGATGCTCGTCTTTGGTTTCTGGCCTCCGGAGTAGACACAGATGAAGGAGATTGCCGTATTGTGGGCGTACTGCCAGAAATGGGAAATCAAACGTTAGTTCTCTCTTTTCGCTGGTGCTGTCAGACACCCTCCTCGTGGGAAGGAAGTCATAGTAATACTGAGAATCAAACAATGGGGCATTGGAGGCCTGATACGTACGCTGACCTTACCGCCGCCCAAGACGACATTGTTGCCATTAAACCGTTGGAGCAGGAGTCTGTTGGCCTCGTCGCTTTCCGCGGTAGGCACATATGCGCCGCAACCCTCGCGACGTTTCTCGAGACCCTCAGACCGCTCGCCGAGCGCGGGCACGGCGGTGTTGTTGTACAGCTCGCTCTCCGGGGTGAACTCGACGACCTCATTTCCCGCCGCGTCGAAGGTGGTAATGTACAACCCGTTGGCAATAGGCTCCAAGGTGGCCGGGGCATTGGCGTTGGTCGCCGCAGGGACGGCGCTGCAGAAGGAAACCGCCGAGGCGAGCACGGTAAGGGTTGTTACGAACTTCATGGTGTTGGTGGCGGTGGTGGTTGGTGACTTGATTGTGAGTTGTCTGCTGATAGCTGTTGGCTTGCTTGTCTTGGGAGAGTGTCCTGGTGAGTGAGTTGAGGAGGAGAAAAGACATTGGCAAGGACGCCGGATATGTCCAGCTTTATAGACAAAGTTGGGACTCCCGTCTTCCCCATCTTGGTTCTTACTATCTAGGAACTGGAGAAAGATGCAATAGAGACCGGTGAGCTACCGGAAAACATCTGTAAGCGTGATACCGTAGTGGTTGGCGGATCGGATCTCAGTGTCACAAGATAGATACTATAACCTATTCTATGGTAATGCATTCCGATGTTTCGGTAAGCCAACATTGTCTTACCTTCCCCTTTCAGATGTTACGGCTAAGGCAATGCCTTCCGTCCCCGTTACACGGAGGTCGAGTCCGAGTGTCCGACCCCGTCGAGTCCGAGTTCGACCCAGTGCGTAGTAGCTCTAACTCGGACCCGTTGAAGGTGGTGGGTGCCACAAGTGTTCAGGAAGAGTCCGACCTAGACGGCCTCGCATCCGTCCAGCCTCCGGCCGCCACAGCGGCGTGCCGTGAGGCGCGTGGCTTGGATCCTACGGGTCCAGATGGTGTAAGATTGCCTCGGGCGCAGCCCCGGCGGTTTGAGAGAATCCGACGAGACTAATCCGAGTATGGTATCGTATCCTTTGAGGAAACCATCCACTCCGTCCGTTCGGAAACTTCGTATCACAAACCTCAAAAGATCACCAAGAAAGAAAAAAAAATAACCCGGGGTTCCCTTGCTCAGGCTCCAGTCCGCTTAGATATTACTGGTAGTCTTTTTTCTTTCTCTCTCTCTTTTCTCTTCTTGGCGATAAGAAATGGCTGAGTGGACGAGAAGCATAATTATGCAAGATGCATGAAGGGTTCAAACAACTTGATAGCCTTTTTGGTTATGCCTATGGTATCCGTTGTGATGGGGCGTTTCTCTCATCTTGATTCCCCCCTTCTGTGTATATTTGATGTTCTGTTGTCTTGGCAACATGTACATGATCTCGTTTTTGTTGTCCTTGCATCTTGTTGGTAACCTGGAGCTTCATTTCTCTCTATGTTCATAGCTGTACTCTCGTATCGGACAGGGACCTGTCACTGGCGTTATAACTCTGGCTACTTTTCAATCATTTTGATCTTTCTCCCATCTTTACAACATTACCCTGTCTCGAACCCATCATCAGGACGTCGTCGTTGTCGTTTTGAGCCGCAACTGCCCCGTTCAGCAACTTGAACGTCGCCATTGTTAGAGGTACCTATGGCTTACTCATATAGGGCCCGAGAGGATATACAACGTGACAAGAAAAGAAGGGGAAGAAAAAGGGGAAAAAAAAAAGATCTTTGAAATGTGCCTATGACAAACCTGTGATCTTATCAAAACCACGTGAGACAATCTTACAGTCATCCACGGTCTGATCAGTACATCGTTTGCATAAAAAGGAGAGGAAACGGGAGGAGGAAAAGAAAAGATGAAGAAGAGGGAAGACGAAAGAGAGGAAAGAGGTAGAGCGGTTATTGATATTTTATAGAGTTTGATGATGCTGCTTAATGATTTGATCTAATGATGTCTTGTGCGTGTGATGTCGTGATGTGCTAATGTGCAATAACCGTACTAATAAAGTTTGCTGCGTGCCATTCCGGCCGAGATGTCGAGATCGATGCTTGGGTATTAGCCACACTCGACGTTCGTCCTTGGAAACAAAAAACTTGAGAGTTCCAACATGTCCATGATCAACCCTATCTACGAAGAGAGTTACCGAACGGTACCCTAACATGCGTTGACCCGTCGTTTTGGCTAAAAGTACCTCTATAGTCTTAAGTTCTCTTGCCGTTCTAGTCCTCTTTCCTTTTCCAGTCCTCCTTTTTTCTTCTATCCTTTTCCCCCGCTCGCGTCTAAACCTCGAATTTGTAGTTACTGGCTTCAGTGTTCCCTTACGGCTCTCTTTACGTGGTTCCACTTTTGAAATATCGAGACGAAACGAAATCTGTAGCCCAGGTGCTTCAACTCCTGGTTACTGAGGGTATATATGGCGAGATATTATTTGGTGAGAGTGAGTGGCCTTGCTTAGATACTCTTCAAGATGATCGATCTGTTCCGATGTGGAAGGAAGCTCTGAAAAGGTTGGATTCACACCTGCTTGTACGTCACCAAAAAAAAAATTCTTAGTCGGTCAGTCAAGAAGTGCCGTAGCAAGATGGGTCGAAAGCACATACCGTTATTAAACTCGGGGTCATTACTACTGCCTGTCAATGATCGACTTGTGTCTTTTCATCGGCATATTTTACACTGACCAAACCGCAGATGCTATCTACCTATCTACTCAATCAATTTCAGGAGTTCTAATGTAACTACCAAGTCATGCATTTGGCATGCGCAAGTTTATGAAAGTGCTACCCTACAGATTGTGTCTGGAATTTGAACATAAGTGAAGCAAGATGTCGACACATCTTCTTGCTGTTTCCCTACTGTCTCATCAGTTTCATGAATGTTTCCACTTGTCAGTAACCATTATTCTATACACTACCGATGCCGGCGAGAGTTCAACTTCCCTTTCTTTTCGATGGTGGCCGCATCTTTCTTATACTTTCTCGCTCCGTCCGTAGTGTGTTACTTTGATATGAAATTCCACCTCAGTCCTCAGCTCACCACACGCGTTCTCCAACTTAAAGTTGACCTCGTTGTCCGCTACATAAGGCACATTTCCAACTCCTCAGTCACCGAACAAACCGAGATGTGTATCTGAAGCTCCGCTTCGACCCCAATGCCGGATCTCTCCCAATTTACATTCGCGCTTACCCTCCGAACTTGTCTTCCATCGCGGCTTCCTTCGTAGGGTTCTATACCTTCCCTTTCCCCCCTTCGAAGTTCACTCCATTCATTCTTTCCCCATTTCAGTCGTTCTTTCCCCCATTTGTCGTCCCTTCCGCCATTCACGGTTCCAGTCTCTGGCGCCTACCTCGCTTGCGATATAGCAGCTGCATTTTCGTTATGTACGGCGCCACTCAGTCACGACGGACACTCGCGCAGACCGGATCCTCGAGGTATGTGGATAGGTGGACGATGGTGGGCCACAATGTAAGCCTTCCCTCAACTTCTTACTAGACTCCATTACGATATCAACGGTAACATCGTATAACATGGGCATGTTATAGCCTCACTTTCCCCTCCCCATAAATACCTCCTATATACTTCCCCTTCTGTCAACCTCTTTCGTTTTTCGGCTGAAGATAGGTTGGGTCTCCTGGGTGTTTCCGTGCCAGTGTCCCGGTACATCAATACCCTACCTGATGCCACGGAACAGAATCAGAGAAAATGTGTCAATATAACACTAGATGCGCGTGAGTGAGGTTGGGGTGGTATCCATCTGATCCCCCCCGTCAGCTAGTTAGATCAGAGATACCCGATCCGATATCGTATGAGAGACCCTCCCACTCCGTTGTTGACTTCGTATTCCAACCAAAAGCTACCACAAGAAAACCTGGGGTTCCCTTGCTTGGGTCCGCTCAAGTGGTTAAGTTAGCTTTTTGGTTTTCTTGGCGACCAGGAAACGGATTCCGAGGATAGAATGGGCTGAATGGGACAAAGAAACGTGATATGCAAGAAGATGCAAGAAGGGTTCACCAGCCTCTTTCTCCCAGGTTGGTTATGCTTTGTCGGTTGTAATGGCCATTCTCCCTCATTTTCCGCCACATGTTTTTGAGATTTTGGCGCAAGACATTCGTTTAGTCGTCCATACCTTTTATTGCCTGGAGGAGCTTCGTTTCCATACTCTATGTCCCTATAGTGATTTGATGTTGTATCGGGGAACCTCCCATTGGCTACCTTCTTACTATGCTGTCCTTTTATCCCCTATATTATTCCCGTCTCTAACCCATCAAGCAGGATATCATGTTAGCCATATAACCGCCGTTCTTCCGGCCTTCCCTTTATTCCGCATACCTCACTCGGGTCCAGGAACCATATGACAAGACAAAGAGTGAAAAAGAAAAAAAGAAAGATATGAAACGTCCATGACAGCCACACCACAGGTTGGCCTTGCCCTTGGCTTGGCGGGCGCTGTATGATCTTATCAAAACCACGTGAAATGAGCTTAAACAGTACTTGGTAGGTAATCCACAGTCCAAAAGTCTTACTGTAGGAAAGTTGATGCCAAGAATCACCAAGACCGAAACCCTTTTCTTTTGCTTCTTGTACTGGAGGATGATTTTGGTCACCCAAGGGATATCTCCTCAGTAATCATTAACACTGTCTTCACGTTTAGTACCTACCTACCTCAAATCTAACCCCTTCTACCCGCATGCCAGGCCATGTCATGGGCATGTTTGTTTGAGGAGACAACAACAAAGTCAAACGTTAAGGTGAAGGAAAGCGGCGCTGGCTCCGGACGGATGATCTGAACCGAGATCAGATGCAAGATCAGCACATCGTTTGCATAATAAAAATAAAAAAGGAGGGGTGGCAGGCAGTGTGACAGGCAGGCAGTCAGGCAGGCAGAAAAGGAGAAACGTAAAAAATAATCAGATATGTGGTTGCCGTTGAGAGTCTTTGTATGGCGGCAGGCAAAATCCGGCATCCCGATTTCCGTTAGACGCATTCTTGGCCCTTTCCTTACTCTGCGGGTCCGAATCCGAGGGAAACCCCTGGACGGGCGCATTTGATCCCTTGTTGAAGGGCTGGCATTTATGTTCGGGCTTTTGCGGTTGATTGATGGATGGATGAATTGAATGCGAGTTTACGAAAGCCGCTTTTTTCTTGTTCCCTGTGACAGACTGACTGAGAATGTGATAGGGGTCTGATGCCCACCAGCCCGTTGTTTCACCAACAGGAACGGGCACTGCGGACCTATTACATGTGAGTGGGCGGTTGCAACTTTGCAAACGTTAATCACAGTACCATAATATAGGGTTATGTATGTGTGATTTCTGTTATATCCCACAGTTAGCGTGCGCACCAACGAGCCTCAATTTGCCACTTCAAGGTCATGATAGTAACAGTATGGTTCGGTTGCAAGGCCATGTGGGATGTGGAGAGGCCATGGAAGGATTTGTGTTGCTGGGACCATCGGACTAGAGGGAACCTATAACGTTGCCGGTATCCGGCCGAAACGAGGTTCAAAGAAAAAAATATCAAGTCAAGGGTTGGCGGTTAGTTCCTCGCGGAAATAGTGCGCGAGCCTCGTCGTATGTCTTTTGGACCGACGACAACAACCCTTGCCTAAGCCGCGCCCACTTGGCGTGTTTGGACAGGCGAGGCCGCGAGGCAGAGAGACAAGGATGAATTACAGTTCCAGGGTTATTTGAAGGAAAAAGTTCGGGAATGGGAATGGGAATGGGAAAACCAAGACAGAGACAAAATTTGATGAACATCTCCGGTTGCCCCGATCTGGGCAATCTCTTGGTGTTACCGACCCGAGGCTGGATCCGTCTCGAACAGCTCGTTTGTGTCCTTTCCATTCGGCCTCGTTCGGTTTGTTTTTGCATTTTGGGAATGCACCGAAACAGAAAAGATCTGATGTTTGGGAGGTAGCCGACACACCAAACAGATGAGTTGATGTGGATGAAAATGTCTCTTTCATACAGTTGTGAGGGCTTGGGTTATTGTGAGGGTGTGTCGCTCCTGTGCCTTTAATCACAAGATAAAACAGACGAACGGCCTTATCGTAATTTGTCGATCATCTGGGGCTGTTCCATATGGCTTTATGTTTTTTTCTTGTGCTCCCTTTCACCCACGCTGCTCTTCGGTTGACAGATGGACAAAAGGGGATAAAGAGCAGAAAAAGGTCGAATCTGGATTCGGTGATCGACATTTGCCACCTGACCGCTTTTCAGGGTCCTGGGCCACCGGGCCTTGGGGAACGGCCTGTGGAGTTTTTGAATGGTTGCCATGAGCTGCCATGTTGTGTTCTGGACATTGGTGTCGTCTGCGAATGGGAGGCTGACAAGGCAGACGGACAGGACATTCTGAGGGTTCTGGAAGGCCTTAAGTGCGAATACGTACTGTGCCCCCCGGCGTGGTTTTCTCCTGGGAGTTGGGTTGTTGTCAGCCTCCGTTCGCGGATATCAAGTCGTTTCAGTATCAAAATGGAAAACAACAAGCGAAACAAACCCGCAAGATGATGCAGTCATGTGAGGGAAAACCAAGGTTTTCGATACTGCACAAGCCTGGGATCCCATCAGAACCTATGTCAGCTCAGATCCACGGTTTCCTCTTTGGTGCTTAGCTGTTGATCATATACTTTATTTTTGATGCGGCTCGACCTACACGAGGCTGGCACATTGGATGCCAGACCAGGAAACGTACCTTATAGAAGCCCATCTTAAGCGGCTTTCTCGAGATGATTTACTCGTTGCGTATACGATGTCGCTTTCTCTTGTTATTACGAAGTCATGGCATCTCTATTTGGATCTAACCACCAGTTGATGGTAGACCCGAGTCGGATGTTGTTGACGACATGAGCCCCGCCAGTTTGGAACGGACGCCGGACGAATGCCCCAGTCGGCGATGTCGGATGAGATGGCAAATTCTAGCTGAAAGGGTCAATGTGTTACCGTTGCCGCCATCGTCACTCCCTGAATCGCAGGCTTGAGCTCGTGTTTCCGCAACAGGCAAGTCCTGCCATGTCTTTCCGTGGTCTCTGCTTCCACGTCGTCAATTCAAGCCTTCACCGCCGCAACTTGGACCTCAAAGAAATTTCTGTAACTTGTTGAGCAGGGTTTGTCGTTCTGGGCGTTAAATGGTGCTTGTCCCATGGCACCAATGGTGCGACCATGTTGTTGGAGAAAGGCCATGTTGGAGCGAGCTGAAAGCCCGAGCCCAGCAACACAATGGCGGCTTTCGCGATAAGAGACGAAAAGCTAGAAAAGTGACGTAGGTGGCTGTCAATACACGCTTTTGAACCCGGCAAGCGACAGGCGCTTGCTGTCCATGCCCATGCCGTTTAATGAGACGAGGGGAAGCTCCGGGAGTGTTGGGCATCGTCGCGTGTCGCCCATGAGAATTTCAGAGCCTGGGGACAACCGGAAGGAGGGGTAAATAACGACAGGTGCAGCTATCACTACCAGTGATGTAGGGCGTAGTATAGCGTATGTAGTAAAGTAAAAGATAGGTCAATAATGGGGTCGCGTGGTGCTGCGGATGAATCCGATGTTGACATATTGTCGATCTATGCCATGATCTCGATTGCATATCTTTTGCACGTCTAGTGGTCGATTATTGGAGACGATGCCATGGCAATCAGTTGAATTGCGATGGCGAACCTTGCGAACGAAAAGAAAAAAAAACCGTCGAGTGGATTGTTGGAATGGAACTGGGTGAGCGAGAGTTGTTGGCTCCTGCTTTCACGTCGGTGTGACAGGGCAGCAATGTGTGAAAGCTACAAAAAATTCACTGTGAGTCTAGCCCGTTCGGGGCTAGTATACAGTAACTGGAATGACTGTACGCTGCGAAAGTTGGGGAAAGAGCCCAGCTCCAACGACGCTTCGGACCCGACTTGTCCAGTTCCCGTCTCGTCCTTGCACTTCCTTGGTGCAAAATGCTCTTTCAAGTTGGGCGCCCAGCATCGCCAGTTTTCAGAGGCGCTTTTAGTTGGGTTGCAACCTCTGAAAGTTGGGCCTTGGAAATGACGGGCGGATGATTTCCCATCTCCCACGCGCCCATGATATGCCGACGGGTTCAGTGAGGCTCAAAGTAGGGCGGGGCCGCGGCGTCTAGAATTTGCTCTGCCTGCCACAAACATGGGAACTGCTGCTGCACACACGGTTCCATGCCGGCATGCGTGGACTGGGAAACTGACGAACTGAGTTCTTTGGTTGCGGGCACCGCGCAGGCTCACCTTGTGATCTCGCGTGGGACGGTGAGATATGTACACCACATAGCAGCCAACGGTTACCTTGACCAGGGCCGGCTGCAACCAGGGAGCTTTCCAAGGTCGTATTTTCGTTTTGGATTGCTCAGCATCTGTTGCTGCACCTGGACTCGAGTCTATCGAGGGTTTATCTCCAAGGCTTCACTGACTGATATCAGCTGGCGGCCGGTGTTGATATCATATTGGGGCCTTTCTGTACGAGCGGTTAGCTACACCTGCATAGGGATGCCTTGACTGGCAACTGAAACCTGTTGGTGTATGCAGTCAATATCATGACAGCTGTGTCTGTATGTGGTCAGCAGGAAGGCGACAAAAGGCGGGGGAAACAATCCGTCCCGTTGGACGTGATTGTCTCCGGGGTCGGTCCTCTGTGGTTTGGCTGTTGTACGTCTGGACGTTTTGTACGACGCTGAAGAGGTGGCGTTGAGCAACCCCGCAACCCGTTTCAGGCGATTGCTCTAGGTAGCTACCAATACTGCGCAGCGTATACACAGATGATACCGCCAACCAGTGATCTCCATGGCATCGCTCGATCGTTTGTTGATGGGAGATCAGTGTGTCCCTATGGGCTTTCTCCAAAGGCGCTCGATTACTGGCGATTCGCGACGTGCCCAGTCGAGCCAATCGACCAAAATATGCGCAATAGAGGCAAAAACGAGTTTCTTTTGAGCATGAAGCATGACCCGAATGTCTTGATTGCTTGAAACCGGCCGGCTACCGCGAGTCCAAGTCGCACGGTAGAAGAGAGTCTTGTGCAAGGCGCCATGTGTGCCATCGTGTGCGGGTAGCCTAGGTATGCGTGCCTTCTGCCAGCTGCCTGACCACAGTATGGAGGTGACCTAACATTTCCCAGAGAAGTGGTCGCCTGCTTCATTTGGGATCGAGGTCCGGACCCGAGATGGGAAATGTGAGGAGAGGATGATGGTGTTTTCTGGTGGTAATTGTCAGCTATGCCCCTGAGATTCCGGGATTCCGATGCCAGATTTGCGGCCTTGCGGGAGGGGAGAGGGGCGCTCTCCGCCCAGGGAGGGAAGCACATGGTTGTGGTCGTTGAGAATACGGATGTCCAGGTCGAGGATCGAGTCTTTTTTGTAATGCGTTTCGTGCTGCTTTTCTGTTCCGGGTTTCTTGAATCTTCGACGGTCAGACCCTCTTCAAACACATGATTTTCCGGTCAGTCAGGCACAACCACGTTTCCCGAGCGGAAGCTGCCCGTCCCGGCTTCAGTCCGTGTGGTCGCCGTCCCCTCCGTCTCCGTCGGTACGGGACCACGAGACGAGATGGGACGAGTCAGGCTCGAGGGTTCAGTTTGCAGCTGGCGTGTGAGGAGTTGCCACTCACACTGTCCCAGATATCAGGCCGTGCACCTCCCTTCTGGGCTGTCAAGTAGAAGGGCAGTTGCAGTTGCCAGTGCCAGGCCGCTGTAGCCTTGAATCCCGTCTTGAATCTTGATACCACCTGCGCGGCACTGGATATCGGAGTCCGGACGGTGTCCCTGGGGAATGGGAGGAGGAAACTCACTTCTAATGATAAAATCATTGCTTTGGGTTTGAACAAGTTGAAGTTTGTACAGGGAAACGTCAAAGTCAAATGTAAAACCGAAAATGCTCAAAGGGTTCTGCCGTCTGCGGCGTGCCAATGTACCTTACACGCAAAAGCACAGACCATCTCTCTCAGGTCCCAAGTGTGCCAAGCATCGGCACCAAGAGCCAGTCAGACGAGTTGCCGTGCAGGAAAGCGCAGGGCACGTTGATCCTTCCCTTACTCGGCGGCTCGGCCGGCACCCCACCAGCCCACCCCATCCCGTCTCTGCTGCTGCTGCTTCTGCTGTGAAACTGAAGAGCCAAAGACGAAGCAACAGAAACGAAGAATCGGACGAAGGAGGCTTCGGGTCTCTTTGACTTTGATCACTTTTTACACTTTGCCCAACAACACCACCAGTCTTCTAGTTTCGACAACCGAACAAAACAACAACAGCAACACCCCAACCTTCCGTTCCGTCCTCTCCCTCCACCCCTCGTCGTCCGCGCGCCGCCATCATCCTTGTTGGCCATCCCGGGCCCTGTCCTCTCTCTCGTCCCATCCGTTTTCCCTTTCAGAATTCCCCCATTCAAAACGAAGCCCTTCCGCACTGCAGTTACATACCTGTAGACACTCCGTCCAAGATATACTGTGCCAAAGTCTCCGTCAACCACGACCTCATCACTCGGTAGATTGTTAGGAATAGCAAAGAGGGAAGAACAAGAACAGGAAATGAAGAGGGAGTGATAGGCAACAGAAACGATTTGGGAAACCAAGAAGAAAAAAAGAACAAAAACCTACACCAAAAGCTAAAACGGCACCGATACCCATAACACGAAGCCGTCCAGCCATTCAACGCTCAGCGCCCACCCTTGTCTCCGTCCGACTGCACTAACAAGAACTTGCACTGTGCTGCTCTAGCGCTCCGACTCTGGACTCTTCAGTCTTCGCTCAAACAGCCTGCAGTGGCCTGCTGCGGCCCCAACGAGTGCGTCTCCAGTCCCGTTCCAGTCCCGTCCATCCAGGAGCCAGTGATCTGATCCTATCCGACCCAGTCTCTTCCAGTTCCGCCCGCGCCAGAGCCAGACGAGCCACTCGCATCTATCGAACCAGTCGAGAGCCACAGCCCGCAAGTCCAGGCACCGCTCGATATCTCTCCTCTTTTTCTCCGCCTCACTCTCCTCAACCTGGCCACAGTCCACAGTCCACCCGTCGACCGGACCACCAGCACCTCACTCACAAGTCACAACCACCAAAGCGAGGGCGTGACCGGACGGGACTTGTCAACCACAGCAGAAGAATCCCAGCTCACAGCACGAACCACCGACTGAGGAGTCCTTTTTAGCTTCCTCTAGCAGCAGTTCCTGAGTCTCGCAGTGTTCGCAGTCGTCCCAGGTCAAAGAGGTCCCAGCAAAAGCGGCGGCAGCAGCAACCTAACAGCACGCAGCCGATCAGACTGTTGTAAACCACCCCCAGGGAACAGACAGGACCAGCCCGACAAAGCTACCACCGCTGTCGCTGCCCTCCTCCCTGTCCCCCAGTCGCAAAGAAAGCGCTACCTAGCCACGGAGAAAAAGCGACCAAAAGAGGCAAACAAAATCTCCTACGACTAGCACCGAGGCGCACATCGAGTCTCCTCTTCCGAGCCTGAAGCCTCTCTCAAGTCGTCAGCTTCAGCTCCTCTCTCTCTCTCCTTTCGCCGCGACCACAATCCTTTTTGAAAAACACCATTCCCACCCATCGCGGGATCCCAACCATCGGACTACCAAACAGTGAGCCCACCCCAACAGCACTGTCCTTTCGTCTGAAACTTCCCCAAACTCCCCTTCGCACGCGCTGCATTATTCACGTTGCTGACGATCCCCTGCTTCCAAAAGACCACCCACACACACACACAACCCCGACGCTTTGCATTGCAATCCGCAACACCACATCAACCGAACCCAACCAGCCACAAACCAGACACCAGAGGTCGATCAACCGCCGCTCCCTCCCCGTGTCTCTCGAGTCGATCTTCCATCTCGATTCAATTGAAACGCGCCTTATCAACACAACATCGCAAACGCCCATGAAGTCGCAAGAGTCGATTGTTACCCGTTAGCATCCGCGCCTTGCCCGACTGCGTTTCTTGCTTTAATTTCCGTCAACAAGGCTCACGGCGCCAACGGCCGTAGCCCCAAAATCATGACTGACGGCCCAACTCTCGCAGCCATTGCTGCGCTCGTCAAATCCTTAGCCGTCGACCCGGCCACTACCCAGACCTCTGGACTTCGCCCGAGCACTCATGTCAGGCTTCCCGGTCCCTATACCCGTGAGAAGGGTGACTTGGAGCGGGAGCTCTCCGCTCTTGTTGTCCGCATAGAGCAGCTGGAGACTGCCGCCATCGCCGCCACTCCTCCAGTAATGCCCGATACACCAAATGCGACACCCGATGCGCTCTTTTCAGAGGGTGCCCTTTCGCCATCTTCCGAAACACCTGATGCTCGCTACCCCGCCCCGCTACCGCGAAACGGCTTCATTGACGAGGCCCTCGAGGGCCTCCGCGAACATGTAGACGACCAATCCAAATTGCTTGATAGCCAGCGTCAGGAGCTTGCTGGTGTGAACGCACAGCTGATTGAGCAAAAGCAACTTCAGGAAAAGGCTCTTGCCATCATCGAACAGGAACGGGTTGCTACTCTTGAGCGGGAACTCTGGAAGCACCAAAAGGCCAATGAGGCCTTCCAAAAGGCTCTCCGAGAAATCGGTGAGATTGTCACTGCCGTCGCCAGGGGTGATTTGTCCAAAAAGGTCCGCATGAACTCGGTGGAAATGGACCCAGAGATCACCACTTTCAAGCGCACGATAAACACCATGATGGACCAGTTGCAAGTCTTTTCGTCTGAAGTCTCGCGTGTCGCCCGTGAAGTCGGAACCGAGGGCATACTCGGTGGCCAGGCTCAGATCGAAGGCGTTGACGGCACGTGGAAGGAACTCACAGACAATGGTATGTTTTCGTCCCATCTTTTGACATGTGCAGCGGCCCACTTACTGACCATCAACCAGTCAACGTCATGGCCCAGAATCTCACCGACCAAGTGCGAGAAATCGCTTCCGTAACGACTGCTGTCGCCCATGGCGATCTTACCAAGAAGATCGAGCGTCCCGCCAAGGGTGAAATACTTCAACTCCAACAAACCATCAATACAATGGTGGATCAGCTACGGACTTTTGCCTCTGAAGTTACACGCGTTGCCAGAGATGTCGGTACCGAAGGTATCCTCGGTGGTCAAGCTGACGTCGAAGGAGTCCAGGGCATGTGGAACGAACTAACGGTTAATGTGAACGCCATGGCAAACAATCTTACAACCCAAGTCAGAGATATCATCAAGGTTACTACCGCCGTCGCCAAGGGTGACCTCACACAAAAGGTGCAAGCTGAATGCCGCGGCGAAATTTTCGAACTGAAGAAGACTATCAACTCCATGGTGGACCAACTACAACAATTTGCTCGCGAAGTCACCAAGATCGCCAGGGAAGTCGGAACCGAAGGAAGGCTCGGTGGCCAGGCTACCGTTCACGATGTCCAGGGTACTTGGAGAGACCTCACCGAAAATGTCAACGGCATGGCCATGAACTTGACCACGCAGGTGCGAGAGATTGCAAAGGTTACTACGGCCGTCGCCAAGGGTGATTTGACCAAGAAGATTGGGGTCGAGGTCCAGGGCGAAATCTTGGATTTGAAGAACACCATCAATACCATGGTTGACCGTCTTGGTACTTTCGCTTTCGAGGTCAGCAAGGTCGCCAGGGAAGTCGGCACTGATGGTACCCTGGGCGGTCAGGCCCAGGTTGATAATGTGGAGGGCAAGTGGAAAGACCTCACCGAGAACGTCAACACCATGGCTAGTAACCTTACGTCTCAGGTAAGCTTCTTCCTTTATCTCTCGGCCTGAACTGTTTGCTAACCATGTTCCAGGTCCGTGGGATTTCTACTGTCACACAAGCCATTGCCAATGGTGATATGAGCCGCAAGATCGAGGTTGAAGCCAAGGGGGAGATACTCATACTCAAGGAGACCATCAACAACATGGTTGACCGTCTTTCGATTTTCTGCAACGAGGTGCAAAGAGTCGCCAAGGATGTCGGTGTCGACGGTATCATGGGAGGACAGGCCGATGTTGCTGGCCTGAAGGGCAGGTGGAAGGAAATTACCACCGACGTCAACACCATGGCGAACAACTTGGTAAGTTCTGCCGCCGGAAAGTAACAACCAAGCTCCTTGCTAACTCCCTCGTCAGACGGCACAAGTGAGAGCTTTCGGCGACATTACAAACGCGGCAACAGACGGGGACTTTACAAAACTCGTCGAGGTCGAAGCCTCAGGCGAGATGGACGAACTCAAAAAGAAGATCAACCAGATGGTCTACAATTTGCGAGACAGTATTCAACGTAATACCCAAGCCAGGGAAGCCGCCGAACTGGCCAATAAGACCAAGTCCGAGTTCTTGGCGAATATGTCCCACGAGATCCGCACTCCCATGAACGGCATTATCGGCATGACACAACTTACTCTCGATACCGACCTGACACAGTATCAGAGAGAAATGCTCAACATTGTCAACTCTCTGGCCAACAGCTTACTGACCATTATCGACGACATTCTGGATCTGTCCAAGATCGAAGCTAGGCGTATGGTCATCGAAGAGATTCCATATACGTTGCGTGGCACCGTCTTCAACGCACTCAAAACTCTTGCTGTCAAGGCAAACGAGAAGTTCTTGGATCTCACGTATCGCGTCGACAGCTCTGTACCTGATCACGTCGTCGGTGATTCCTTCAGATTACGCCAGATTATCCTCAACCTTGTTGGCAATGCTATCAAGTTCACCGAGCATGGTGAAGTTAGTCTTACCATCCAGAAAGCTTCCTCGGTACAGTGCGGTGCCGATGAATACGCCATCGAGTTTGTCGTTTCCGATACTGGTATCGGTATTCCGGCCGACAAGCTCGATCTTATCTTCGACACTTTCCAGCAGGCCGATGGTTCTATGACCCGCAAGTTCGGCGGGACTGGTCTTGGTCTCTCCATCTCCAAGCGTCTCGTCAACCTCATGGGTGGTGACGTGTGGGTGAAGAGTGAATATGGTAAGGGTAGCAAGTTCTTCTTCACTTGCGTGGTCCGCCTGGCCAACGATGATATTTCGTTGATTGCCAAGCAGCTCAACCCTTACAAGGGTCATCAGGTCCTGTTCATCGACAAGGGCCGCACCGGACACGGTCCGGAGATCGCCAAGATGCTCCATGGCTTGGGCCTCGTCCCTATCGTCGTCGACTCGGAGAGGAGTCCTGCGCTTGAGAAGGCCAGGTCTGCCGGCCAGTCGCCCTACGACGTTATTATTGTGGATTCTATTGAGGATGCTAGGCGCTTGCGGTCTGTTGATGACTTTAAGTACCTTCCGATCGTCTTGCTAGCACCTGTCGTTCACGTCTCGCTGAAGTCTTGCCTTGACTTGGGTATTACGTCGTACATGACGACGCCTTGTCAACTCATCGACCTCGGCAATGGCATGGTTCCTGCGCTTGAGAACAGGGCCACGCCATCGCTGGCGGACAACACCAGGTCTTTCGAGATCCTGCTTGCCGAAGACAACACTGTCAACCAGAGGCTAGCAGTCAAGATCCTTGAGAAGTATCACCACGTTGTCACTGTGGTCGGCAATGGTGAAGAGGCTGTCGAGGCCGTCAAGAGGAAGAAGTTCGATGTCATTCTTATGGATGTCCAGATGCCTATCATGGTAAGTACAAGCTGACCTCGATATGAGAACCTGATTCTAACAACTTGATAGGGCGGTTTCGAAGCCACGGCCAAGATTCGCGAGTACGAGCGCAGCCTCGGCAGCCAGCGCACACCCATCATCGCCCTGACGGCTCACGCCATGATGGGCGACAGGGAGAAGTGTATCCAGGCACAGATGGACGAGTATCTCTCCAAGCCGCTGCAGCAGAACCATCTAATCCAGACCATTCTCAAGTGCGCAACGCTCGGCGGGCAACTGCTCGAGAAGAACCGGGAGCGTGAGCTCACTCGTGCCGCCGACGCCGTAACAGGCGGTCGCCGCGACAACGGCATGTACTCTGCCAGCCAAGCCGCGCAGCACGCTGCGCTTCGCCCACCACTCGCTACCAGGGCCATCACGGCCGCCGACAGCCTCGTCTCCGGTCTGGAGAGCCCGTCCATCGTGACGGCAGATAAAGAGGATCCTCTGAGCAGGGCACGTGCAAGCCTCTCCGAACCTAACATCCATGCTGCAAGCTAACCGTCTGGATGGGTCGATTTGACTTTTGTTGGAAAATTTTAGCTGGTCATGCGAGCTCATACTACAAGTCTTTGATTATCAGCGATCGGCGCTCACGATATCCGTCCCTGGCTCAACAAAAGCAGCAGTCCAGTCAGTTTTGGTTTGTTATATATACCTCGATAACGACACACTCCAACTGCGGCACATCAGTTAAGTTGGATTTTGGGACTTGGGAGAAATGGGATGAAGGGGTAAAACAAGCAAGGAGGGGAAAGATAAGATGGCAAGGGAAAGAACAGGGAACTGAAGTGGAAATGGAGTTTTAGTGTCTGGCTTACTACTTACCTGTCTTTTTGTGTTGTGTGCGCGTACTGTTTTATTGCTGTCGTTGTCCGGTACCCGGGTTTGTCAAATCAGGTTTTTCTTACTCTCTTATCAAAGGTCCAAAGGGCGGTTTCTGTTTTACTCTGTTAACACGAACAAAGGCATTGATTGAAATTATTAACTTTTGCGGCTGGCTTGCTTAAGTTGTAACGGTCATGAATAATCGCCGGTCCTCTTCTACTTACACTTGAGTTTATTGATTGCTTCCTTGCTGCTCGTGCTTTTCTAGCTTCTTTAGCTTTTGTGGTTTATAATTGTATGGCTCGTGGATGGTAAGTGAAGAAACGGTTGCCGTCGAAACAGTTACCGTCTTCTCTTGGACGTTGGGACTAGGGACTTCGGTCTTTGGCTTTACCATCACAACGTCTCCGTTGAGTAGTTGTTTTTTATTGCATGATACCTACACTTTACAACGACTACTGTTACACAAGAGTAGAACAAACATGTTCTAGCACGTTCCGCCATACGAGAAAGACTCTACTGAGACTACTGGGTTTGTATCATAAGGGTACGACTTGATACCACCTAGTTGACGAACTGTGAGATCTTATTTACCCAACTTCTTCTCTCATTCACAAAGTGAGATTTCAATATAATGAGTCCTCTCTTCGAACGCAAAAGATTTGAAATCCATGAGTTCGAGTTTTCGCTGATGGCTGATGAAGCAAAACCCTCATGGAAGGCGACAAGTACGTTCGTTGCACTTTCCTAGGTACCTTTGGGTGCGCAATCTCTCCTCCGAACCTAACTTAAGGATCAGTGACATACTTGTTTTTTTTTTTTTTTTTTTTTTTTTTTTTTTTTTTTTTTTTTTTTTTTTTTTTTTTTTTTTCGTCCCTCACTTCCTTCCACCCACGTCTCTGGCTGCCAAGAGGTACCTCTAGAGGTAGGTACTCATTTTCTTTCCATGTTCCATAGGTACTTATTTTCTCGTTGACGACTCGGGTGGAATGGCACTCAGTTTCAGCACTACTAGTCCTTCCTTCATTCGACTTTTTTTTTTTTTCACTTGGTCGTCAGGCCCTCTCCCGCCCCAGACAGCCCTGACTACCTCTAGGTTGTCACTCATTGTTTGCACTTCGGTCCTCAGTTCCTGCATTGTCTGGCCTTCTTGAGCTGATGTAGAAGGTAGGTAGGTAGGAACCTTCGACGGTCGTCGTACCTTCCTCGCTTTTCTTCTTGGACGACTTCCTCAACGTTGTCCGTTCTTTCCTTCCTTCCCTCCTTCCTTCCTTCCTTCCATATCTGTGGGATGAAAGATTTTTCTGCTCTTGCCGGCTGCTTCACGCCAAGGTTACACAGGGGCATGCATGCCTTTGTCTACCAAATGTGTGGGTTGATGGAATTGACCAAGTACCTGCTGCTTTTTTTTGCTTGGCTTTGCTTGCTACGTATGAGTGAGATCAACCTTTCAACCTTTCCCGGCCGCGGTTTTCCAATATAGATGTATTCACCACATGATTGTAGTAAGTAGGTAACTTATAAGACTTCCTGGCACATGGGCGCCCTTTCAAGATCAGTTCAGCTTGGCACAAAAAAAGAAAAATATTATCATCTTGGTAACCATTTTTGTTCGGTGCAAGACCATACACCATACTGGAGACCATTTTCAAACCCCCCCCCCCTATATGCAGGCTATAGTCTATCACCATCACTGCACTCACAAACACCACTGAGTGCTCATCGTAGTACCTTCCCTTCCTGTGCGGTGACTTTGTGCGGGCAGTTTCATGTAAGTGTCGTTGTACCTTCCCTGGGTTAATAATGGGACTGGCAGCCGGCTGCAGTAGAGGTAGCTAGTTCCTTCCTCCTTCCTGCCACTTTTGTAGGAAGAAAAATTTTTCTGCTCTTGGTTTCTTTAGCTCATCTATAGTTACACCGTGACATGTCTCCATAAGCTGCGCTAGGGGGGAAGGGAGGCGTTTCGAGACCTGACGAGTACGAAAAGTGTTGACGGGGTTGAGTGCCCGCTTCGTTACTTGCTATAAAATAAATGAAATTACCTATCATGCCTGCCGGGTCGTAGCGGATATTCTCAGGGGTGGAACGAAGCGAAGCGTATTTATAACAGCTGTATTTACAAACGATACATCCATTCACCACCTTTAGCCGTCATACCTATCTCCAACCCAGCCACCAATGCAAAAGATATGTATATGGAGAAAATTCGGAACCCCAAAACCCAGGGCCCTTGCCATGATATTCAAGAAGTAACCGAAGCTTTCCACCCGTCAGCTATGTAGTAGATCAACCTTTACGGCGTATTATATGGTGTGTGTTTCTTTTATCTAGCCTTTTTGACCAAAACCTGGCTTCCGGGTTTAACTCCTCCCTTCCGGGCTAAGCCTCCTATCCAGATGTCCCTTACTCCTCTTTCCGTTCCTAAACACGTAACGTTGCTCCTTTCAATGCGTCCGGCGATCAACAATCTCGCCTGCTTTCAATAGGGCACTCATCCCGTCAAGATTAGGACCTCCTTGTTTCCCTACTCCTTGAGATGGAGGCTGTTGTTGATGTTGGTAATGTTGTTGTGGATGCTGTACTGGGCCAGCGCCCATCTGTTGCGGCTGGCTTGATGGTGGTGGCGGAATACCATAAATGGCACTGATAGAATGAGAAGTAGAATGAGGAGGTGCGGGTGTACCGTCATTCAATGAAGCAGAGGGCGCGTGTGCAAGCGATAGTGCCCTATGGTAGCCTACGACGGCTTCGTCAGTTGCTTCTCTAGGTAACGAAGGTAGCTTCTTCCACGGCATACCATTCGTCATGACCAGGCTAGCAAGCGCCGGCGGCTGACTTGTAGGCATGGACGTCTGCTGTGCCTGCTGCTGCTGATGCTGCGGCTGCTTTTGATGCACAGGCAGGGGACCCGAGGGGTAGGGTTGGTGTTGGCCCGCCTCATATGAGTGGGAAGAGTTTGACGAGAGCAATGCCTGTATCGGCAATGGGCCGTCAGTAGGGGTCCTGGGATAGCCATAGGACGAGGCCGTCGAGGCCGAGGAGATGCTACCCGCTGAGGACTGCTCCTTCTTCAACGTAGGCGCGTATCTCCGTTCGCCACCAACCAAGCCTGGTGGGGGGCCAGGGCTGTTGGTGAGGCTCCCTCTTGGGAAATAGCTGCTAGGATCGTTCGTCTGTTGTGGTCCGCCGGGCAAAAACCTGTGGCTATCAAAGACGTCGGAGAAAGATGGTAGGTTCTGTTGAGACTGGGATGTGCTTAGCGGCTGTTCCTGACGATGTTCATCTGGTCGGGCGGTCTCTGTTCGGGATGGTACTGGGTAGTTCCTGGCACCGTTGTTGAAAGCAGTGGGCGATCGTTGTTCTGGAGACCGTCGATCCGCGTGGATCGTGCGTGGCGATTGCATAGTATCGTCATGATAAGACCCTGGGCTCAACGCCGCCGAGTGATGAGAATCTGTGGTGGAGACAATGGAGCTTATCCTCTGTTCCCTCGATGGTGGTGGTTCGCTTCCGTGAAGACTGTCGCTGCCACCACTGCCACTCCTGCATGTCCTGGTGGGCGTGACAGCAGCGCTATTCTGACCACCTGATTCCGAAAGCTTCACACGTTTCGAAGTGTCCTTGTCTGTTGCATGCGTTAGACTCTGACAGACTCAGCCGAGTAGAGGTCATTCGTCAGACGAGGACGTCGTATCAGACGTACCTTGAGTTGGGAGAGAATGCTTGGCCTTGAAGTCCGCCAAGTATTGCATGTACTTTTGATACTCGGTGGTCTTCTTATACTCGGCAAGCTCGGCGTGATACTTCTCCTTGTAAGCTTGCGCTTTGGACTCGTAAGGCTCCTTCTCAGCCGGAGTCAAGTTTTGCCAATTCTCGCCGACCAGCTTGGCAATCTCGGTGAATGAGAGGTTGCGGCCCTTGAGATCCTCGCGCATTTCTTGAAGGGGTTCATCATGTTAGTTGCCTTGTGAAGACGCTTCAGAGTGAACGACTTACTATTAGAAAACAGCACATAGGCTGATGGGGGTCTTTCCGGCGCATTCTCGTCCGCCTTTGGGTGTCTGCGATACTTCCTCTTGGTGACAATGACCGTCCCTGGGTCCCGTAGTTCAAGTTTTGGTGGCTCAGGACGAGGCGCAACCTCTGGTGGCCTAGAATCCTCGATGCTTGGCTGTGCCAAGGGAGCCAATGAAGCTTCTGGCGCAAGCCCTCGGTAATTTGCTATCCTTCTCTGGAGTTTCTGTTGGTCCGTGTTAGCAGTTGTGCCATATTGTACCACGGGTCTTGTAGTACGCGGCGGTAGAATGATTGCTTACCCGTCTATGACCTAATTTCACACCTAGGACATCGCTGATGAACAAGATGTGTTAGTCAAAACCCGCAATATCCTTCCATGGAAGCCCAAAAGTATGCTTACAGGTCGGATTCCGTGATGTCGAGAATTGTTTCCCATGTGTCGAAGCCCTGCTCAACAAACGAGTCGAGATACTGACTGATCCCCAACTCGCCAAAGATGGCTGCCAATTGTTGCGCCATCGAGCTCGGTTAATGTGTGATTTGAGATGTGCAATGCGCCGATGAATCGAGTTCTGAAGGAATTCTTGCACCCAAGCTCAACGAGAGCTTCTTCCAAAAGAAGATGATGGTATCAATGCCAGGTTGTCACAAAACCAACTATTGCCCAGCTGCATAAGGTAAAGTTGAAAGTCCGGATAAGGTTGTCGTAAGGTTGTCAAGAGACAGGAGATCTTGGTTTCGACTCAGTGCTGACTTTGTGTGAATGGAGTGATGTGGTGGGTATGGCGTGAGCTCTCGAATCAGAGTAAAAACGAACCGCAACCCAAGACCTGTAAGTGAACTGAAACCAAGTTGGGCTTCCGAATGAAGCTTTTTAGGATGGGAAAGCAGGAGTAATTAACGGCGGTGATGGTGCCCTTTGCGTCGATGGGATCGAAGGTGAATCGGTTAGGTATATGGGGCCGTAGTACCAAGCCTTTCTGATTATGACGAAAAGCCAGACAAGGTGCGCTGAGGGGCTGCAAGTAAGGTGCTGAAAATGGCAGGTTTATCTGTAACAAAAGTCTCGGTCAATGGTAAAGTCCAGACGCGATCCAGATTATGACATGGGAATTCTTGGAGCCATGACCCATTGGGCTGGTGGGGTGAGGGCAGAGATCTCGATGACAACCCCAGCACAGAAGACAAGTAAGGAAGTCTTCGCGTGGTACGACATCGGCACAGGCATGGGTTCGGCTCTGATACAGCTACCGGGCGAGAGGGCAATGAGAAGAGTACATACTTGTACCAGTCGCCCAAGTACCTGGCGGGGCAGCCACAGACTCGAGAACAAATCGAGTGAAATGGAGCTTACTCCGGCTCTTCTCACGCCTTCCTTTCTTCGCGCCGGCGATGGGGGAGAAAGTGATCCGACGTAGCTCAGGGACCAAGGCGGACGAAATTCCGGGTCACCAAATGCTGACCTGTGGAGGTTCGCTTGAGGGGGGTTTTAAAGAAGATGGAGCTTCCAGCTGTCTAAAGAGAACTCTATCAGCATGGATCGACGTTGGGCGGCAAATCAGTGTAAACGGCGAGTGGACAAATGTGTCAACTTTGAACATTGGCAAAAGCTCTTTTGAGTTTTGTGGGTTAAGGGAGCACGCCCACCACGACCACAACCGCGAACTGCCCAAACTTTTCTCTTGATCGGGCTCTCTTCCCAGGCGTGCATAGGCTCGGACGAGGCGATGTCATCCTCTATGCACCACACAGGAGTATGGTGAAGTGGTCTTTGTGCCGAAGTTCGTTTCCGATGTCTTCAGGTGTGTGTCTCTCAACATTTCCTTTCCTCAGAGCCGCCTTGGCCCCCGTCTTCCGCTCGGGTAACCAGAACCCACGCTCGCAAATGCCCCTGAGCAGCCAACGGAGGAACCTCGCCCCCATGCACTACATTGGGGATTATTAGGAATTTGAAAGAGGCAAAGATCTGCTGTTTGACACTGTGTGCAAATCCAAATGCCAAGTGGACGGAGAATGGGTATCACGGGATACATGTACCGTACGTTGAACCACCATGTGCTTTTTCCATCGCTTTTTGGTGAGTTTCATGTCTGTACCGTATCCAGAGAGACGTAGCTCCTTATCCACTTGCAAAGTTTGTGTGTGTGTGGGTGTATGTTTTGGTTCCTGGCTTAGATCGTCGTCACGGTAACGGCGTCTATCTCTCGGACCATGCGCATGTTGGGTTGAATATGGATAAAGTCAGGGGTGGGTGAGAGAGTCGGTTGCCGCCATACAGGGCAGCTACATTCGGAAGCGTCTGCGGTATGTAGACGCACAAGAGGGGAAGGGATAGGACAGAGTGGGCATGTATAACATGATGATGATGCCGTATTGCATTCCCACCAACTCCAAAGCGCAATTGGAGATGGATATGTTTGTCTCTTGGCCCCGTGAAACCCGCGGGAGTGAATAAGCGAGGTGAGGGGATAAAAAGTGTTTTAAGGTTGAATAGCAAAAAGGGGAGGAGGGGAGAGGGGGAGGGGGGTGATTTCGTGGCAGCATGATCCTACCTGTTCTTGGGTTGAGTATGAGACTATGAGTTGACGTTTGTGAGATGTCTCTGATCTATCTTTCTTGAGTAACCGTGACCGAAACCGTGGATTGTCTTCCGGATGTGGTTGCTGGCCTATTTGTCCCTGAGTACAGTAGTGACGGTGGTCGAGGAGGTCGTAGTTGGCCGCAAGGTTCAATGTTGTTTGATAAGAGGTATGTATGTCGAAGCAAGGTGGTAGCAGCAGGACCAAGTGGAAATGTGATGTGCTTTGCTGATAGTTAAAAGTGGTCGAGTAGGTCTGACTGGCCGAAGGTAGTCGGAGGTTCGAGATGGGGAAGGAGGAGCAAATCTCGAATGATGGAAAGTAGTGGTAAGAAAAAAAAAAGGAATATCGATTGGAATGGATTCACACGGGAATCTTGAATTGGCAAGTCCAAGTTGCAGAGACAAGATTGACAAGGAAGGGACAAGAGGGCAAAGGCAAGTACCGAGAGGGTTAAAGGTGCATAAACCGAGTGTTCGAGACTCTCGAAGCCCAGATGCAGATGCCAGGGCGTAGCGGTGGTGCGGCAGGAGCAGTGCAAGGTGGGCGTGCCAGGCAGGCAGGCAGGGGAAAAGGGAAGGAGTGGGATTTTGTAAGAACTGAACTGGAAAGAGTCCATTGACAGGTAGAGGTACCAGGTACCAGGTGCATAGCCTGTGGGTTCTGGTCTGGGATATCCACGGGCAATGGGCAAAATGTCTAGTACAGACATGGAAAAGAGTACAACTACCTACCACCACGCGTTTACAGTATCGTGGGCACCAATCCGTGGCAATTCCCAAACCCCGAAAATGGAGTCTCCAGCCGGTGATTTCAATCAGGTCGACCTTCCTGGGAGAACTCCTCCCTCTGCTCTCGCGTATAACACCGACAAGTTCCATATCGTGATTAAACAAGTGAAATGGAAGACCCTGCTGAACCCAGGATGGCATTCCGAAGGCGGAAGCAGCAAGAGACAAAGTGGGCAAAAGTACAAGGTACATGGCAAACTCCCAGAGACTCCCGAGTGGGAAAAGTCGCAACCTCAAAATCAAAACCCCTCTCCAGAATCGGGGGACTCTTTTTGGGAAAGAGCGAACTCGTGGCGGCTCCGCTTTCCTCGCTCCCGGTTGCTCAACTCGTGCTCGTGGCGGGTCTGGGGCCTTTCCCTTTTCGAGTTTTGCGAGGGGGTTACCTACCTCTATGGACCCGGCGGCGGGTTCTTGCTCTCTCGTGTGTGTCAGTCGTGATTTCCACTTGTTTGTTGCTGCTATTGTTTCAGTGCGGTCAGTCATGTTCCTTCGTTATGAGAGGGAAATTCCATCTCGAGATCATTATCGGATTTGCGAATGTCGATCCAGGGCCGCCAACCGTGTGGTGTCAGGTTTGTTGCCTCAGCTCCATTTGCCTGGTCCTGGCAAACAAGCTGTACCAGGTACATTGTTGGACGTCAGGATAGCCGCAAAGGGAATCGCAACCTCTCAAAAACCTCGGGCTTGGTACGTACTATTGATTGTTAGTGCGCGCCTGTAGCGGAACCGAGCCTCCAAAAGAGACTGTTGCATCCTTCCCCACAGCCGTCCGACCTTCCCCCACCAACCCCCTGATGGGGCTCAATTTTTAGTGCTTGCAGTTCAGCTGCTAACGTGCGCTCACGCCTAGAACTGTTGCGGGTCTTTCATCTTCTCACCAGCGGAGATTTGTGTTTACGACTTTCACTCAGCTGAATGTAAGTGGTGGACATATCTGACGACGTCGAGGAAGACGTCTCTCGTAGTGTAGGTATGTATATCAGGAGGTTTTGGGCCGAGTCAGATGGAATGGTACTGCAGCCTCAACGGTCTGCTTGAAGATGGACATGATCTTCGTCTGGGCAGATGCCATCTAAAATGCCGATACGTCTTGGGGGAATATGCAGTTGTCGAACCATATAAGACGATCATTGTGAAAATGCGTATCTGAAAGGTCAACAATGTTGAGGTAAGACAGGTCGGAGACGGACATTGTTCCACAGATACTAGATCCTCTACAGCGTACAGGTTAAGCGACTCCGTATTTGGTACTCTGGTTTACTTCGATCTAACCTTCTCATCAGCTGGGATGTGCTTCGGTCGAGTGGTCTTTGTGTGAATTTCATGATGATTTCATGCTGGCCGTTGATTGTCATCTCTAGCTTTGTTCAAGGGTGAACCCGTTGGATGTTATTGTCCAACATCTCGATCTCTATTCGCGGTTTCGTCATTACAAGCTTGCCGCTACCGAACTGGGGGTGATGTAAGTGTAGAGCATGTAGCTGGTACACGAGGCTTGTAAAGGTGAGAGTGACAGGTGAGGGAGGAGGTATCGTGATGTGATGCTGAAAACTGGAAATCCGATCACGATTCTTCCATCCCGGGTCTGACATGCGGATGGGCAATTGTCCAATATTGGCCTCTTACAAGCCATGGAAATATCGAGATTCCCGTCCCACGGCGTCCTGTGACTGGCTCAGCCGCCATGGGGGTGAACTGTTGGAAGGGGAGTCGGACAGTCGCCCGGATATCACCCGGACACAGTGAGGTACCTCGAGAGCTTGGTGAGCAACGGGTTTGACGGTGCCGCGGACGTGCCTGAAAATGCATTGTCGTGGTAGCGACCTCACTCATCAAATCTGTTGTTCATTTGCAAGCCGGGGCGGTGACTCGTGTCAGTGTGCGCTTCCCAGGCAGAATTCAGCTTTCAAGGGCCGTTGAGGTACAGTACGGGACCCTCCGAGTTTAACTCCCCCCACCCCTGACGGAGCTTGCAGGACCCAAGCGAGGGAAGCCAAGAGGGGCCCTGTCGGTCAAGGGCTGTCCTGACGCTCAACGCCGAGTGCCAATGAGAAACCACCGGCCTTTTTACCGTTCGCCTATGAGAGCAGTCTTTCCAGGGCGCGAATGCCATCGTTCCCTGGCTCAAGGCTGGCTCAGGATGGAGCTACCCTTTGAGGGCTGTTCCTGATTGTCGCAAGGACCCAACAACCAACATCAGAAAAAAAAAACAAGATGGACAAGAGATCCAAAGACGAGCACCAAGGAAGACGCTGCAACTGTGATGATGGGGGGAGTGGGAGAAAATCCCAAGCGGGAAAGAATTGGCCAAGAAGGGGATCTCGATCGTTATCGAACACCATAAGTACACATGGAAAACGTACGATTATGATGGCCCTGACGGGGCGAGTCGGCCAATCAGCACCCTCTTATCCACCTCTTCCCCAAAGTGGCCTGAATTCCGCGGCCTGCACGGACGACACGGCTTCGAAATTCCCCATGACCGGGACTGTTGAAAGTGCAAGATATCAAAATGTGTTCGCTTCGAATGTCTCCTTTTTCTCTCTCTTCCCAAGCAGCCGAATTGGCATCTTGTCACCGCGATTCCCGGTTGTTTCTCCCTCTGTTGCAACAGCTTTACATTGACACCTTGTCGTTGTTCGATGCCAACACCCAACGTCAAAAAGGGAATTCGGCTTGGCGACATCTTTGTTCATAAGCCGCATTGGCATGGATTGGATGGTCAACAACCGCCATTTGCTCAATACGGGCTTTTTGACCGTGTCAAATAGTTTCCAAGCTCTCTCTTTTCTGGTTCCCGTTCTCTTTTCCACTTTCCACACACTTGTCAAATTCGGCAATTTTTGCATACTGTCAGACATGGCACATGTGTCTGTCCCTCCCAATCTCAAAAGTCCCCAAGTTCTCACTTCCTTCTTTCACACAATCGATCGATTGCGGGCCGTCGTCTCGGATGGGAATGCCCTACTCATGTCCCTGTTAGACCTGTGCAGCTGCAGTTCTGACTCTGTCACTTCAACGGAGGCCAGCAAGGTACTGGTACAGTAGTTCCAGGGGAGCACAAGATTGTCTTATCCGACCTTGGTTTTGTACCCTGATCGGCGCTCGGTACGGGGCAAGATGGGGTTTTCTGGCTCGTTATTGCGAAATTTCAGAACCCTTCTTTTCTGCTTGCTGCGAGCTGCCCTGGCTGAGAGAGGTTCGGTCCTGCGAGTGAGACAGGAAGAGCGGGGATGAGGTTCGGAATGGTTCATGGTTCGAACAGTTTGAAAGGTCTCACCTCACACTCACACACTGCGCTGCTGGTTACCTGCCGGACGTCATCCTGCACAGGGCGCTGCAGCTGCTGCAGTCTGCACTGCACCCACTGGTGCTTCTTGGTGCTGCTTGTCCGCCGCCATGCCACTGCCATCTCTTCCATCGTTGATCTTCCCCTGTTCAAGGCAAGTCAGGGCACCCTGCGACCGTGTGAATGGCCATTTGGCAAACTCGGGTCTTCGACCGCCAGGTGCATCGCTCGATTCATGAATCGTTTTTTTTGCACGGCGATCGAGCACACAGTTGTTTAAACGGCTCGAATCGAACACCACCCCACCACCACCACCACCATCTCATCTGCTGCTGGCTGCTGCTGGCTGCTCACACACAGCAAGGTCGGTGATGGTCACGGTCTCATTTGAAACCCACGATAGTTTGGCGTCTCAGCATGATTTCCCCATTCCCCATTCCGAACGATGTCGTTCTCGGCTGCCACAAGTTCCGCATGCCCATGAGCCTGTCTTTTCTATCCGATGAACCAATTAGTTAATGCGAAAGATGCCCATTCCTTCCTTCTTTTTAAGATATCTCGTAAAACTCTCATTCCTCTCATCCGTCGGCCTTGTTTTATGAGTTGGAGATGTTCGTCTAGCAGGTTGCAGCCAATGAGACGCGTCCGCTAATTCAGAGAGCAACGCACTCACCTTTCATCCACAGGCGTACACAGTATGGTATACGCTGCCACCAAAAGCTGACCTTTTCACACTAGGTGAGACCAAGGTACTGCTACCGAGAAAGAAAATCATCATGCAAATTCGCATGTACAGACGTTTTCGGAGCTCGGGATGCCAGTCGCAGTTCTTGTTCGCGGTGTCGGATACAAACACCACAGGAGAGAACATGACATTGGCAATCCTGTTATCGAGCAAGCCTGGACCATGTTTTCGGCTATTTTCTTCAAGAGAACTGAACGATATCTCGGCTTCTTTCCTTTCAGCGCAAATTAGCGGTTCGACTGGGGAAAAAAACAAGTCTCGCAAAACTCATACAAGAAAAGGTATCAATTCGCGATCAGCCCATGATGTACTCAGCTGGAATCCCGACGTCGTCCCATGGGTCTGTCGGTAGTGGACATCAAAGGGAACCGACACCCATAACCCCCGTGCCCCCCCTCCATTCCTCCCCCGCCGCGCCGGAGCTGGCGCCGGGCCGAAATAGGAACATGGTTCTAACAAGTTTAGCGACAGTTTTTTAATGATCCTCGCCCGCGCCTGGTTACAGGCATACACACGCTGTACCGGCAAGCAAGCATTCTTGCAAGTTTTGATGTTTCATGGAAAAGGTTTCTCGCCAATTGCACCATCAACCCATACTCCGAGCAACAAATCCACCTGAACTTTGGGTTCGGCGGACATCACTCTCCTCCCACCCCCACCTCCATATATCATGGAGTGAATTCTCAAACCCTGAACCTGACGGTTTGCTGCCGGAATGGTTAAGCAATCCGACACAGTGGTTCAGCTGTGCGGCGGTGCTATCTTCTACCAACGTATCGGTATGGAACCCTAGGCCGCCCATCCTGTGGCCGGGCGGTTTTGCTCCTACTAGTTTTCGGTCCAGATGGGCGGCAGACCGGTAGGTAACCGTTTGGATGCGATAATGGTGCCCGGTGATGCAGTCACAAGCTCACAAAAGGGAGGACAAGGAGGTGATGATGTGATGGCGTGGTGGTTCCTGGCGTCGTCGGACGCGCGCGTCAGGGCCCAAGTTCTTGGATATGGATCGTGGGAGAGGTCTAGAACGTGGCCGCCCCATTGCCCGGGCCCAGGATCTGGCAGGCAGCGGCAGGCCGAGCAAATCTGGCAAAGTGGCATCCTGTGGCTCGTGCGCCGAGCGGACCGAGCGTGTGGCTTTTTCTCAATCTTGCATGCTCATTCCACAATTCCACTCTCCCATTTTTGTGGGACACAAGCTCGAACAGGCGACATGGGTGGGACGCCGCGACAAGACAAACCCACGACAAGACTCCAGAGATATCGACATGACGGCAGCTGTACATGAACCACCAGTCCACCATCACGGGTCATCATATCACCACCTCCTCGTGGTTAGATTGCAAATTGCTTCGGTCCGGCACCATCCGGGCTAAGATCAAACCAAAGCCAGGAAGACCTCGCACAGCAACGAGCTTGTCCATCCCACGTCCATGCTAACGAATCATCAAAATCAGACAAATTGATATCATGAAATCGTCCCAATTCGCCGTTTTGGTCCGAAGCTCAGTCAGGTCGCCGGCTTTCCACCCCCGAATCATCTTCCTTCTCCGGCCCACCCGATCGCCCTCGCCGACCGGAGAAGGGGACCCTCTCTCTCCTAACTTCTTCCAGAAGCCTTGTCAAGTTGTCATGTTCGGCTTCGCTGAGCCGAGACAAATGGCGATCGTCGCCCAAAACTTTCTGTACGACATGGTTGATACCTTTCGCCAAACCATAGCAAAGAGTCGAAATCCCACAAGTTCACCATCACGAAAAAAAAAAAAAAAGTCAAGAGAGGGGAAGCAACAGAATACGAGATGGAAAAAAAGAGATGAGTGAGAATGTTTCCACTTCGCCAATCAACCTCCAAACTGGCGAATTAGCCCTTGTTCGTTCGTATTTTGTCTCTTTGGGGCATTCAGTTTTGCAATTCGCTTCTTCGCTTCTCCGTTGTCCCCAAGATGGCCCCGTAGCACCCCGTAGCCTCGTCGCATGCACACATCGTACGACGTCCATCATCAGCCGCCAGGGGGAGGGGGAGAACTGGGGAATGAATGGCCCGTGTGTTCCACACATGTCCCTGTTCGAAAAAAGCCAACCAGCAACAACCGAACTACGTTCCTATAGGTACTCTATACTGATACTAACCCTCAGCTGCCGATACTGAACTACATGCGAGCCTGGATCAGCAACTAATAACCAAACACTAGGCAAGTGATAAACATCAAAAGGCAAGACAAGACGGTCCCTTCGGCTACTGCGCGCTGTGCTGTAAGTGCATACTGCTATGCGTGCTATGCTAGTCCGTTGGCTTTGGTCAGGCATTGAGCATCATCCCATAAACTTTTATCTGTCCAAACAAGAGACGACGAGCACGTTTCAAGCCACGAGTGCATTGCATATACACCTCCAGGAGAAGTAGTTCATGGAGTTTCGTCTCGTCCGATACCTCTTCCTACTTCTACGAATGATATCGTCCCCAATCTTCTCTTCCACTTGGCTTAATTTGCTGCCTGACTCTTGACACTCTTCTAGAAGCCATGTTCATTAAATCTGCCAAGAGCTGAAAAGAGGATACCCATTCACTGTCCGATCATATCTTGAAGGGATAGGAAGCACCGGGAATGAAGTTCCCATTCCCAAGCAGAGGAGGTACCAGATACAAAGACTTGGACCTCCACGGCGACGAAGACCCGCCCGCCGCGGCGGCACACCACTCACACTGACACCACACAAGCATCGCAAAAGAAGTCCATGCTCAAAATCGGCCGCAAGCGATGTGGGTTTTTGTGGGCTTTTGCGGATTTCCCGTGGGTTCACCTGATTTCCGCATACTTTTTTATCAGATTCGGAGGGAATGACAGAGATGGAGAGTGGATTTTGTTCTCGAGGTTAACACCCCCTGGCTCGGACTCGCGGCCAATCAGCACTTACCCAAAAAGACCGGCTGTCGGTTCAGGCCGCCGTGGCCGTGGATTTTATGACCGTCCCTTACCTTGCACGTGCTGGATGTAATATATGTATTACCGCTTGATGGCATGTAATTTACTCACAGCTTGAATATGTAAGTTACTGTACGGTAAGATAAGAGTATAAGCGCGATACGCACACTGACACCTGCCTGCACGGCAAAGCCGCTGTCGAAGCCTGTCGGGTGTCAAGCATGCCACTGCGTCTCCGTCATCACCACACACGACCAACACCCGACGACCTCAATACCCTATACGCTAGCAACTCCATCAACAACGACACGAGGGGAGAAGAGTTCAGCAACATGTCCGCCGGAAAAGATAGCGAACAGAGCAACGGCCAAGCTTCGTCTCCAGAAGTGTTGGTATCTGCCGCGCTTGGAGACCAGTTTGCTCAGGTGAGCAAGTTCACTCGCTCACTCATATTCATACCCCGCCATGCCTCTATCTACAGTGGACTACTATATGCCCTGTTATCAGAGGCATCACTATATTCACTACCACTCACACCAACATCCCAAGCAACAACATCACCTCACAGTAACCAAAGCATCAAATCTCAGATCATCTCTCCGTTTGAGATTCAGCCCTATACCTTGTCTCAACATTGTCTTGCCTGGCCTCTCCCCCGTCTCATTCGAATAATATATTTATATCACAGACATCACCATAATATGTCCTGCATGATCTTGCTGACCACTCGCTCGGTGTTGTGCTTGTCGTTCTAGGCCCTCAAAGACCTGGCCAGGTATGGCATGATTTTCCCGCTTCCTCGTGTCTCATCCATCGTTTTTTTCTCCCATCATCCTACATACCAACAATATTCCCTATGGATCATGGCAATTTCATGTCGGCACCCCGAACAGAGAAACAGCAAGCGGTCCAAACGGATGCCCTTGTTGACCGCCATCTCATCTCTCATCTCACATCTGAGGTCCCTTGGTTTTCGTTTTGGCGTCCCTTTCGGTCGGGTCTAGATGCTTGACAGCGTCTCGTCGGATTCACCCCCATGCAGAGCATCAATTTTCTTCCACCCCTGCTGCTGCTTCTGTCCGCCTCGCAGATGCCAAAATGTCCCCGGAATATGCAAGAATGGCGATGCTTATAGGGGATCACCGGAGGCGCGAAGGATCACCACCTAAAGGAAAATCCGGGGTCTCATGCTCTCATTCAAGGCCAAGGGTCAAAAGTGAGATGCGTGTCTCGCTTGTCCATAATATCTCCTCACCATACCTTTTGCCTTGGTTCTCCCGAGGTCGCAATGCTCACAAGGCAACGGAGAGAGATATGATCCTCAGCTGGACGAGGTTCTATCAAAGCCTTGAACGCATATGCCGTGTCGGCCAGGCCGTCTTAGCAAAATCAATAGCGGCCGCGCAAGTGTCCATTTGGCCTTTCAAACCCACATCGGGCAACGACGTCTAAGCACATTTTCACCATCACTTATTTTTGATTCTTGACGCCCGAGATGGAACGGAAAGGCCCAGTTCATCCGTCACAACCACATCACACAAGTTCATGCAAGCGCATTGGGACATGAATGGTCTAGAACCTTCATACATAGCCAGCAACTTCTGGACCCTTCAAGAAAATTCCCATTCCTCGCGGTAACTGGTAACCCGTTGGTACCATGTCACGGAGTACCCGCTCGTACCATGTGAAAGCCAGTGAGCGAGTTTCCATGTTCATCTCATCGAGAACCTCATCATCCATCTTGACCCGGGGCCTCGACCCAATATCGCAAGACGCCGATTCCGATACTGTGCCGTCTTTACCCCGGCCCCATTCCGGTCCGGCCAGTCCCGGAAGTGCCCATCCGCACGGTACCGTATCACCACTCTCATCGTCGCCGTCAATGTACCAATACCCAACGTACACAACCACTCACAACCCCCCTTTTCTCCTTTTCCCATCCTACCAACCCTGGTCCAAAACCCCAGAGTGCCATCTCATCCATCCTTCCCAACGAGTGCAAATTCAGCAGAACTATCCTTGC
This sequence comes from Sordaria brevicollis, assembly GCA_033439795.1. Classification (NCBI taxonomy): domain Eukaryota; kingdom Fungi; phylum Ascomycota; class Sordariomycetes; order Sordariales; family Sordariaceae; genus Sordaria; species Sordaria brevicollis. Next base: position 2,373,376 of record JAUTDP010000010.1, read on the forward strand.
ATCACATCCCGCCGCTATTATGTCGGCCTCGGATCAGTCCATGGCTCTGCTTGGATCTTTTGAGAGATGTGTTCATGTTGTCAATGTGTAGCATTTGTCCCGTCCGGACGACCATCTATTCTTGCTCGATACCCCTTGTTTCTCCATCCCCCCGCGTGCCTCTCCTTCGGCACTCCCTCCGATTCATTCAAGTCATCCTATGATACGTCCCCGATCACCTTCTGACTTTGTTCCGGTTCGGAAACCCGTCTGGGCACTGGACGATATCGGGATGTGGGAGACAGTACAGCTAGCAGCTAGGCAGACAACACCAGATGCTGCTCGGCCCTGGTAAGAATGTGCTGGCTTTTTCCTACATGGGTTGAAAAAAAGTCTTTTTGCCACCATCGTCACTTTTTCAGATCTCTCCAGCCATCTGGCTAGCCATCTCCGATTCATCTCGGGAGCCGGGACCGGAAGGAAGGGCCGGGGGTGGGATGGAGAGATGGAGAGAGAAAATGGCATGATTTTAGGATGAGCTGTTCAGGGGTAAAAGTTACAGCCTCAAGTGTGGATTTTCGATAGGGAGACATCGGAGACAATGGAGACAATGGACAACAAACATCTCATCTTGAAACTCCACACATCACACACACATCACGAGCATGGATGGTTTCTTTTCTTTTTTTTTTCTGCCTCCTCGGAGCTGTCACTATCCAGCAGCAAGCACAAGGAGGCAAGCATCGTGATCACATCTCGCTCCTTTTCGGACGACAGGCGAAACAGGAAGACACTTTTAGTGAAAGTGATTTATGGAAAAGTGGTCCAACGTCATGGCTCGGAGTCGAAGCCGAGCGTTGTAATATGATCGTTTAGCCTCACAAGGGTCGATATGCCGGCATCCGTTTGCCAAATTTTCTATCTGTTCTTGTCTGCCTGCTGGCAAGGGCTGGGGCTGGGGCCTCGTTGTCCATGCATTTTAGACTACTCTCATCACAATTACTACTCCTTCACTATGCTACACACTACACACTTTCATACCATGTCTATGTCTCATCCCTTTTTTCAGTCGTAGCCGCAGGCAGCCCTGGACAGACAGACAGACAGACAGAGATGGTTTTTGAGTGGTTGATATACGAAACAGCATCCTAAGCATGGGAGGAGAGAACACACGGAGTCTCCTTGTTGTCTTTGTTGTCGTTGTCGTTTCTCCCAATACTTGGGTTTATCAAAATACCCTACCCGCAGCTTGCCGTAGCAGATGGATGGATGAGACACGTGAAGAATTACTCGTTCCGGTATGACTTTGCGAAACTAACACTTTCGCAAAAAAAAAAAAAACAGAGGCGAACAAACAGCCACGAATCTTGAAGCTAGTCTGACTAAACTGGAGAGTACCCTTGACCAGCTGTTGGCGTCCATGGAGGAGGAGGGAAACGAGGTGGTGGTTGATAACAAGGAGGTTAAGGTTGAGGACCAAGCTAAGGGTGAGGGCAAGGATGAGAAGAAGTGAGGGCGGGTAGTAAGGAGGGAACTAAAAGCCTCAGACATGAACAAGAACACGTGGACGTGGCAAGGACGCGTGGGTTGTGAGTCTTCCGCTGGCCCGGCAGGATGGAGGGAGAGGTGAAGCTTCGGACGGTCAATTGGCTAGACATCAGGCAAGGGAAATTGATGGCCGAAGACAAGAACAGAGTGGGAGAAAAATCTCTCCGATAGGAAGCAGCAAGATGATCGATCCTAAGGGACTGACGCGGCGTGAGAGGAGTGGTTGATATCTTTTGGAGATCAAGAAAATAAGCTTTTTGAAGCGATGGACTCCTGGTGCTGGATGGTGGCTGATCATGGCATGAGGTTGAGACATACTACCTACCTACCTACTACCTACTACCTACTTCCCTAGACATGGACATTCGAATATAGAAATCACAAATCACCTACAACCAAAAAAACGCAGTCTGTTTGTCAGGATGTATGTAGTCGGGATGAAGTAGGGGAGTCTACTATAGCTAGGTAGATACGTAAACGAGTGGGATACGTACGTAGCTAGCACAGGGCACATAAGCAAGGAGGGAGAAAAAGGATAAGGTCGAAATTGTTTCGAGGATGGTGGTATTTTGGTATCGGAGACTTTATATCGGAGAAATTCGACACAAGCCCCCAGAGATACATACCTCTGGGGATGAGATGAAAAAGGTAGGTAGGTATGCACGGAGATTTCCCATCGTGGACTGGTACCAACCCATCTCTAGGTCCACCATACACACACCGAGCAGGTGAAATATGTATTTCCATCTGTTTCTGGGCTTAGACTACTTAGTGTTGAATTTGGTCCTATGACTTTATATGATGTGACTTTATTTAACCTTAGACGATGATCGTGGTGGTGCGGATATATAGACAGATATCTGTTGTATTCACTACGGTACGGTTGGATATGATTTATGCAAGTGTATCTCGTGGTGGTGATGGGTTTCGTGAGGGTACAATTCATCCATCCATACACCCAAATGAGTGGCAGAAAAAAGATGTGGATGGGTGATTCTGAAGGGAGGGAGGGAGGGCTTAAGGTCATAATCGTGACATGAATCGTTGGCTGGCTACCTATGTTATGTTATCCCATATGGGGTTGCAACTCCCTGCCCTGTCACTCCAGCCAGTCCTGGGAATACTGCATGGTGAAATACGTAAATGGTAGTGTTGAGATGGATGGATGACCTGCTGGTTTGTAATAGAGCATGCATGGCCTGATGCTTCGTTTGGGCACAGCTCGGAGATAAGATCACATCGATCATAACAATGGGGGGCCGGGGTTTCGGGGGTTTTTGGCCTTGTGATGTTAAGCCAAAGCCGGTGGAAGTCCGTCCGAATGGTAGAGGTAGAGAATTATCTTCCTACAAAAGTGGTTGGAAGAAGGAAGGAATTACCTCTACTGCAGCTAGCTGCCAGTCCGACCATCAACCCAGGGAAGGTACAACAACACTCACATGAAACTGCCTGCACAAAGTTACCGCGCATGAAAGAAAGGTACGATGAGCACTCAGTGGTGTTTGTGAGTGATGGTGATGGAGGTATGACTCTGCTATATTGGATTATGGAGGATTGATGAAGTGTACATTAATCGTAAAAAGAGTGATGGTCTATATAATTGGAAGGTGCATGCAATGCACTAGGTGTGTCACTTACACTATCTGTCTGTCTGTCTGTCTGTCTGTTTGTCTATCTGTGTGTCTATCTATCTATCTATCTTCCTGTTAAGAGATATTTCGAGCACAATAAAACCGATTGAGCAGAAAGTGGCGCAGTGGAATAGTGAATTGCTGAGATGTGCATAATACAAGTTTCGTCCAGTCCTTTACATATGAAGCAACATTCTCGAGTGTCTGTATCGTGGAGGAAAAGGCCTGGCATGTTTGTTTTCCATCTGATTTTCATTTTGGAATTTCATTTAGTGGTTTAACAAATGGAATCAATTCGTCATTGAATGAATGGGGAGCCTTTTGAAGGGTAATGATTCAGTGTTATGATAATGATCCAGGGGGGGAAGACACTTTGACGTACTTGATGTCAGTTCGAGAATCATTCATTGACTGCCGAAGTCTGTTCAATGACTGTAATCATCAATTCATTTACGTGCTGCTTGGTCGTGATGGATAATGATGCATCAAGCTCAAGCTCAAGGCTCACAAATAATACTTTAAAAAGGTCCGTTTGACTTCCCCGTCTTTTACCAAAAATGGGAGAATCAAAAACGCCCACCGCCAGTCGTTTTATTCTCAAATCTCAAAACGAAAAAAAAAGATACAACCAACAACATGTGTCGCAAACTCTGGCCCGTCTACACCTGCGGACACGAACAAATCCCCGCCCAAGCAACCCGCCACGAGTCCTGCGGCAATGGTAATGGTCCATGTCCCGAATACTCATGGGGATGGGGGTACTATACCCTCGAGAAAGACTGCGGTAACTTGCGCTGCTCAACAACAATACGAACGATGTTGAATGATGGGCGGATCAAGATGGCGGATTGGAAGTGGAATTATGCTGCGCGTGCTGGGAGTAGCTATGGTGGTGGTGGTTCATCGTCCGTAGGTTCTGGTTCTGGGTTTGGCCAACCTCATGGTGATAGCAATGTTGGGTATATTGAAAATGCTGCCCCTGGATATCCTGCAGGCCATCATGCGGAGTATGCAGGATATGGAAGTGGTGGATATACTCCGACGCCGACGCCGATGCCGATGCCAGGTCCGTCGACAGCTGGTCCGGGTCATGGGGCTCCTTTGCTGCCTCAGATTCCTTTGTCATGGCCGAATGCTGGCGGCGGGTATGGTCCGGGGTATGGTCCGGCGGTGCTTCGACCTATGTCAGCTCCTCCGGCACCCTGCTTCGGTCCGTTCATTCCGCCCTTTCTAGGATTTGATGGTGGTGGCCAGGAGTGTCCTCCACCTCCGCCCACGCAGATCATCTTGAGGTTCCGCAGGTAGGTTGTTGAGAAGGTGAGTGAGTGCATCAGTGTGGTATGGTTTTGGAAAGTGCAACTGGTTTGGAATATAGGATTTGAAACGAGGGGAGATGACTCAAGAAAGGAAAATAATGCAAGAGAATAGGAAAGAGCGACCAGCTTCGCATGGCCACGACTTCGAATACGGGAAGGTAATTACATATTTCATTTACTGCATATAACATTGAGTTTCCAGCATGAAACATTGAAATTGCATATGTTTATCTGCATGTCAACCTTTGGCCCATACGTGCATGCATAGAAGGAGGGACATACCTAACCTGATGATGTTACCCGGTCAAGTGAGCAAAGCTACCTAACTAGCAAAGGCATATTTTGGTATTAGGATATCTAGTAGCCACTCTTCTCTATGTCCAACATCTTCCCTACTTTCCCTTCTCAATCCTAAGGTTTTCTTTTCTATTCCAGCCTCTCTTGCCTCTTCCCCAGCTATCTCTTTTTTCCCACCTGTCATCACGTCCCTCCAACATTACCATCCCCCCTTCTTCTCCTCGACCAAGTTTCCCATTCTGTTCTCCTCTCGTATTGACCGTTGAACACAACCTCACCTCTTCTTCTTATGACTCTTCTTGCTGCTCTTACCCTTATCGTCCTTATTCCGACTGAACTCCTTCAAGAAATCAGGTGTATTCGGTCTATTGCCGCCGCTAGTGAAGGGGTTGATACCCCCTGCAGCCGGGTTTGGGGGCGGCATGGGGTTCGGATTTGGGTTCGGAGGGGCGCCGCCGCCGCCGAAACCTGCCGGAAGAGGAGGAGGCATTGGGTTCGGAGGGAAACCACCTGATGGATCGGGGGCCGCAGGGTAACCTCCACCGCCGGCATAACCTCCGTACGTCGGATCCGTCTGGCCGCCGTAACCACTACCTCCTCCGTACACCGAAGCCGAGGGATCACCACCACCACCTCCATAGGCACTACCACCGCCATACGCCGCTGGATCTACTTGTCCTCCACCACCATATCCTCCTCCATAACTCGATGGTTCACCACCGCCGCCTCCTCCGTAATACGCACCACCATATCCTCCTCCTCCATAAGCCGCCGGCTGCTGCCCTCCACCGCTAGTCGCCGGAACCACAATCCCATACCCATCATAAGCATGGTTAACCGCCGGCTCGTCCCACTTCGCCACGGCAATCTGTCCATTCTGTAGGTCCTCATTGACACAGGCCGGACAGGTCCTACAGGACTCCTGGGTCTGCTCCCAGGCGTTTTTCCACATGCTTGGGGGACAGCCTGTTCGACAGTGGTAGTGTTTTCTGGGGGCGGCACTGTGTTTGGCTTTGCCGCACTTGTAGACGGGGTAGCGGTATTCGCAGGTAGTGGAATCCATTTTTTTTTCTTTTGTTTCCTCCAGTGGTGTTTGGGTGAGAAACTTTGCAGTGTATACGAGAGTGTATAAATGTGTGAGTTTGGAGGATGGAGGATTGTAGACTTGGTGGTTCTTTCTTTGTGTTGATGCTTGCTTGTTGAAGGCGGATGTCGATGTCGATGCAGAACCATCATCAAGAACACCGGGACACTCGTCTTTTAACCACCCTTTCGAGTCCATCCAGCTTGCCAGCGACACATCACAGAGAGGATGTCTACCGGACATGACGCTGACAGAGTTCTACCAACCTAATGTGTGCGTTTGTGAGCCATCTTTGGCCTTGACATTTCGTGGGCCACTAATCTCCGAGTTTTCTACAAGATTGAAGAAAACGACGCAAGAGTGTTGGTAGACAACTAGCAGTAAACTCCATAAGCAAGTTGATGTTCAATGACTTTTTGAAAGACGGAAGATCTCGCAAATTAATGAATCTGCGCTTAAACTACGAACTTCTGCCTACCAAAAAGTAACCAAGTTGACAGCGCATGGCTGTTGGGTGCTTTCATCCGTTGACATCTGTTTACTTCGCCTTCCGGAAAAGGGGCCAACAACATTACCCTTTTGGCACAGATATAACTTAGCCTGCAGGCTTACACATCTACACATCCCGTTGCTGACCTAACGAATGAAGGCATAGTTGCCACTTGTATGTTGTCTAGCGGCAAGTCCATCTATAAAGGCTATACGGACTAGTGAAGTCGAAGGGCAATTCTATCTTGAGCATATTCTCAAAATAGTTTTAACGCACAGTGACTGTCGGTATGACTGATCTCTGGACACTCGTGCCTAGTTCACAGTACGTTGGCTACCCAAAAGTCTATACAAGTGACTTCATGGATGTAATTATAAGTGGTTAGTACTTTCCATTTTCTTCTCGAATGATTAACCCAGAAGACTTTCGCAGCAAAATCTACCTCTATTTTGGCAGCGAAATATGAAGGACCATTTGATAACAGGAATACTCCCCTGGCTCTCCCAGGTATATCCGAACAAGATGTCCAGATTTTGCTATTTCCCTTTTCTCTTACCACCTTCCTCCCCATCCTTCGTTCTTTCCCCATTTTATTCGCCATGCAGCTTTTCCCTCTTTCCCTCTTTCCCTCTTTCCCTCTTTCCCTCTTTCCCTCTTTCCCTCTTTCCCTCTTTCCCTCTTTCCCTCTTTCCCTCTTTCCCTCTTTCCCTCTTTCCCTCTTTCCCTCTTTCGCTCCCCATAACCACCTCATCCCATCATCCCCTCCCCCATGCCTGAAAAGTTCAATAATCCCACCCCCTCACCCTCCTCCTGGGGGGTACTCTCGGTCCCGGTGATTCCCATCCCCTAACCCTCCCCCCTCTCACCATCTCCCACACAGCTTGCGAACATCGCACATCCCCACACGTCTGTCCCTGCAACGTCGTGACTATCGTTCTGGCCGGGTACCAAGGATTACAAGTTTGCCAGTGGGGACAGCGTTGAAGACGGGAGGTTTGGTGGGGGCAGTTGGTGTAGAGGAAGTGGTGGGAGGTACACATTTTTTTTATTTTTTTTTATCTTCGGGCTCTCTCGTCCTCTGAGTAAAGGTATCCTAGGTCGTTCGCTCGCTTCCGAAAAGGACCACCAGCGTAATAAATCTGAGTATTGCAGTTGTGGAGAGAAATGGAGATTTATTTTGGATTTGGAGCTCGGAAGCAATCTGAGGAGCAATTCCGTAAGTTCTTTTTTAACCAACTTGGTGGTAGGCAGTAGGACGTTGCTGTCGTGGATAACTGTGTGTCATGGAAGAAGAGACTTACGGGAAAGACATTGGACATGCAGAGAACATCAGCGAGATGCGTACAGAAGAGTATTGTCATTGGTACCCCTGGATGGAATTGTGCATAGCTACCCCGGAACACCAAACGAGTTCAGCATGCGTTTGCGTTTTTTGCTGTGCGGGCAACGTTTTTGAGATAACTCCATCGAATGGTCAAGAAAACAAAGTAGGCAGGCATCATGGATCACAGTGACACGATATTTCGACAAGAGATGTTGCAACGATACAGTTGAACCAGCGACACGAACAGAGAGCAACATCGTGTACGGAATGTGTAGCCGAGGACTATGATGCCGGCGACGTTAGTCACTTGAACAATCCATCTGAATGGAACACAAACGTATGAGGATCAGATAAACGACACTCCTCGCTGTCGACATGTCGTTCGATCAAGTCACGCTCGACAACTTCAACAATGCACTCAAAGATCTATAGAATCCGCTCCTTGAATAATCTGCCTATCTGCTAGACTGTAACTAACTAAGTTGCTAGCTAATTGACCCCTTGAGTAGTAAACGGGGCATTCCATGAGAATTTCGAGCCTCGGAACATACAAGCATCTTGACACCCAACCTTGCCATCCTTTCATGATCGACTGACTTATCCACTACGTACGAACGCGCTCCTCAAACTTAAACCTCTCGAACCTGACTTGACGTATCCACACACCCATTCGTTTTCCGCTGCGACCCATTCGGAAAAAAAAAAGAGAACCTTATCCCATAGACACAAAAAGCAAATAATTATCAAAGGTTGTCTTGTCCTTTCAGTCATTTGTCAACGAGGACAAGGACCGAACTAGACGACAATCATATTAAAGAAACCACCGCATCTAGTAGTTGAGCTCGCCGCCGTTTCCGCCAGCTGAGGCATCCAAATCCTCGTAGCTCTTGAGAGTCCTGCCCTGGACGGCCTCACGAGGACCCATAGCCGCGTTTCCGGCAGCGCCATCGCCCCAGCGGCTAGCAGGACCTCCGACGCCGCGACCGCGACCGGCCACTCCGGCATCCACACCTCCCGACCACCTTGGGTTAGGACGACGGTCGTAGGGGCCAGCACGGTTCTGGAATCTGCCTCCAGCAGCGCCCATGGGACCCCCACGACGAATGGGACCACCTGCGCCACTGCGGTCGTCACCACCAGCGGCATGCCAGTTGCCCGTCGCACCGGCCATGGCACCAGCGTTCATCATGTTGGGGAACATGGATGGCATCGGGAAGCCAGGGAAGTTGAGCATGCTGTTCATAGCATAGTTTTGGAGGTTGAAGCCACGTGGGGTTCCGGTCGGTTGTTGGCCGTTGGAAGGCGGGAAGTGGCCATTGCTATTCGCATCGGTCCGGGACGGCGCAATGTGTGCAGGATCAATGACATAGGCATTGACCAAGGCAATCTATCAGAGTCAGCGAAAATTCCACATTGAGGTGGCCAGAATAACTTACCTCTTCCTTGAGCTTATCCAGCCAGTCGAGGTGACGCTTCTCGACGTGCTTCTTCCAGAAGTGCTCCTCCTTGAAAAGCTTGGTGCACTCGGGCACCTTGCACCTCCACTTGTTCTCATCCTCCTGCTTGACATATTTGTTGAGCTCATCGTTAATGGCATCCTCAATCGGCTTACCGCCCAACTTCCTGATGTCAACAGTATCGGGCTCAAGGATCTGCATGATCTTGTCCTCAAAGGTCTTGACCCAGTTGTACGCGCGTTGCAGCTGCTGCTCAGTCTTGGAAGACGTGCGGAACTTGCGCTCACCCTCAGGCGCCTCACCTTCCTCAACCTCTTCGGCGTCCTTGCGCTTCTTGGAAGGGAAAGGCTCACCAAGAGCGCTGGCACGAGCGACAGCCTTGGCAGACGACGAGAGCGTGCTACGGGGTCTGCGAAGATGGCCACCAGGGCACTTCCTCGTTAACTCATGGATAGAGTCACTTTCAAAGACGCAAAAGAAGCAGAAGTTGAAAACGCGGCGAAGATACTCGATCATGAGATCCAGCTGCTTCTTCTTGACGAGCAAGTCTTCATCATCGACTTCGTCATCAACCGTCCCCTCATCATCATCATTGTCATCATCATCGTCTTCGTGCTCTTCGCCTTCTTCGTCCATGGCTTCATCCATGCCTATGGTCTTCTCCTTCTTGATCTTCTCTTTCTTGATGCCAGGAACAGGAACGGCAGGCTGCAGACGGCCGGAAGCCCTCAGGTCCTCTACGCGCTCATCGATTTTGAGCGTGGCATTGAAGTCGGAGCCGAAGTCCTCTTCAAACTTGTTGACAAGGCGTCTGACAAGCTCGAGGTCCTTCTCGATGCGTTCAGGTGCAGAGAAAAGATCCCAGAGAGCCTTCTTCCTGGGGTTCATGGGTGGGTTGTGTACGCCTACGTGGCAGGTGAAGTCACCGCGCTGTTCGTCTTTGACAGTCTTGCCATTGATGGCCTCCAGGGCCTTCTCGGCAGTGGTGGGGACGGGAGGCTTGGTCTCGCCCTCGTCATCTTCGTCTTTCATTTCATCCTGAGCGATGGGAGCCTCCGGCGCAGGGTGCAACATGATCCAACCGATGCGGTGGTATCGTTTACTGGGATTCGGATCACTCAAAGAAAGCCACTTGAAGCCGCCCTCTTCCTCTCCAAGATGCTCCTTGCAGAAGGCCTCAAGGTTCTGACGGCTGACAGACGGGGCAATGGTCTTGATGAGGAGGGTCGGCTGGAAAAGATTCTCATCCCTAATGTCGGCATTATTGGCTGGGACTAAGTCGCCGACGCCAAGAACCTCGTTCGCAGCTGTTGCCTCACCTTCTTCCTTTTCCACGACACCACCAGCACCGTTGCTTTCGCTCTTGGGGATACCCTCCAGAGAGAACTCGTCAAAGGTGCCAGTCTCAAGATCCTGCTCCCACTGGGTGTAGGCGCCACGACGGAATTCGTTGAGTTGCTTCCTGAAACCATCCCTGATTTCTGGAACGTAGCGCTCTCTGAACCACTGTTCGTCCTTGTGTTGCTTGACAAAAGTTTGGGCCATCTTGGCTTGAAGCTCTTCCTTGTAGGCGTCGTAGGCTGCCTGAATCTTGGCCTTTTCCTTCTCACGCTCCTCGGGACCGCGGACACGCTCGGGCTCACGGCGGCGGCCAGTGCGCAACCTTTCCTTTTCCTCCTTGATTTTCTCGTTTGCCCTCCACCATTCGCCGTAATATGAGAATCCGACTTGGTACGGGAGCTTGATCGGGTCGGGAATTGGGTTTGTCAAAGGCTGGATTGGGGCCACGTCCTGGCCAGGCACATAGCGGTCGATATTGGCAGGAGGCGATCGGATGCGCCTTGACTGGTCATCGCGATCGCGAGGGTCACGGGGATCACGCGTGTCGCGGGTATCGCGGGTCGGGTAATCGTCTCGTGTGCGGGCTCTGGGCTCGTAACGATCGAGGGCGGCGGGGGATCTTGAGCGACGTCTGTTGCGGTCGGCTGATGCAGGAGTAAGCAAGGTGTGAAGGTACGAACGCATGATCATGGGGGTGTGCGATGCGGATGAACGGTCCACTGTCGTGCAACACGAAAAGGATGAGATGGTGGACGTACCAGGAGATCTGCCACGATAGAAACTGTCCCTGTCGTCCATGACCCTATTGCTGCTTCTGTCCCAGTTACGATCACCAGGTGACCGAGCCGAGCCCTCTCGGTAAGGGTGGTAAGACGAGTCCATTGTTGATTGAAATCTGATGTGCGATGGCCGAACTGTTTCCGTCTCTAGCTACGCCGGTCAAAGTATAGAAGAGTAGGATGAGAAATGGTCGGATCTGGGAGCTGGAACCGCGCGTCGTATAAGTGTTGAATTGGGACGTTGGATGTTTTCAGAAAGACAGGCAATCTTTTGGTATGGTGGTGCTTGTCAAGTAATGGTAGCGGAAGCCGGACAGTTGCTTGCGCGTAGAGATTGGCTTCTGTTTGGCGACATGATTGCGGTTAGAACGGTCACTCTTGGGTGAGGAGGATCTGGGAGCTTGGAAAGTAAAAGATGTAGAGTAGAAGCGGGTGTGATTGTAAAAGTAGAAGGAGACCAAGATGTGGCTAATTATTGATGAGGCAGCGCCCGTGATAGTTTTGTGTGCTGTGCTGCTTGGTTTGTTGATAATAGTGGTGATGTTGGTGACGGTGGAGGAGGAGACGGTCAACTGAACAACAAGAATCACAGCAGAGAGAGGGCGAGCTCATCATGGCATGGCCAACAACACCTCTCGTCGCCGTACCAGAAGAAGATGGGGGAGATCGCAATAACGATGGCTGAAAAAAAGGGGATTTCTGAACAAGTGAATGGAGCAGTAAAGAAAAGGGAATAACGAACAATTACATGGAAGTGTTGATGATCTTGTTGCCCCAGGCTGGCGTTTGCTTGTCGCCGTCGCGCAGTGAGGATGTCTGGTACAAGTTGGATTTCGTGGCGGGCGCGCGTGGAGATTCCAACAAGTGAAGGGAATGGCCGACAGGTACAGGGTGACGAAGTACCTGGCACGCCTGGCACTCCTGGCTCGCTGGCCGCTGCTGCTGCTGCGTGCTGCAAGTCCACCGTTGTTACCTCAGCAGCCGGGTCCGTGCTTTCCATGCTTCCTTTGATCCACTCTTCCGCCAGCCAACCGCTCCCGGCCAACTAAGTCACGTGTAGTATCCACTCCATTGTCCAACGGGAAAGCCGAAGTCCGTGTTCACGGCAGCAAACGGGCAACTTGTCCCATCATTGACACTGTTTGTGTTTCACCAAACCACCAGCAACTGATTGGTATTGTAACTACAGGTATTAAGAGCTCTATATAGCTCATCTGTCTTTGAATCCTCACTCCTCGGCAACTTTATCGCACAGAACGCGGAGACTTTTCTAAGCGACGGACAGCAGCCTGCCATGTCTCTCTTCCCGACAAAGATATCCACAAGAGGGGCAGTGACATCCGTCTCTTACGATTCCCGCGATCCAAAGGACCACTCATTTGGCAAGTACATCGGAACATTGGACGAGCGATCTCTATGTAAAAACCGCCAAGTGTATACATACAATCTCACTGCCAAATAGCAAAATAATGCCAACACACTCTATCGTAGAGTAGCAATGCCACGCGGAGACTTTTTCTCAGCTTCCAACGGTTTAGGACAATTGCAGCACACAGTGTTCAGCGTACCAAGACCCTGAACTTTCCAAATCTGGCGATGTCGTCATAGCAAGTCGTCCGACTTATACATGAAGTGAACACCACCGCCATCGAGACGAGAGATTCCGTTCCTTTTCTCTCATTCATATATCCAGACGACACAAGTAGTTCAAATTAGTTGTTCATATCAACTTTGACTAATCAACATATCCATAACCTCTACCTGACATAACAAAACACAACAAGACTGGTTACAACAGACAAACCGCCAAAATGACGAGCTACATCCCCCAGCTCACCCTCCCCTCCGCCATATTCAACTCGGCGCCAGCGTCGATTCTCCTGCCCATAGCTCTTGGGTCAGCAGTCGGCTTTAGCACAAATCGTAGTACGCCCTTTCCTCCGCCCCTTCCTTCATTTTCCCCTTCCTCCCAAGCATATACTAACAGACAGCAAAACAGCCTCGGACCAAAAACGTCAATACCGCGCCCTCGCCCAACCCCCCCTCCACCCCCCCTCCTCCGTCTTCGGCCCCGTCTGGACCTTGCTCTACGGCATGATGGGCTACGCCTCCTACCGGGCCTACCAAATCGGCACCTCGGCCTCTACCATCCTAACCGCCGGCCCCGATATTGTTCCCACCACCTACCACACCTCTACTCTCTACACCATCCAGCTCGGCCTGAACCTCATTTGGATGCCTCTCTTCTTTGGCATTCGTCGTCCTATCGAAGCTACGATTGATTGTGCGGCGTTGGTGGGAATCAATGCGTACTTGGCCTACACGTGGGGAACGAAGATTGATCAGGTGGCGGGTTGGTTGATGGTGCCGTATGTGGCGTGGTTGAGCTTTGCCACTTATTTGAGTTTTGGGAGCGGGTATTTGAATGAGTGGGATTTTAGTGAGGAGAGAATTAGGAAGGGGGAGGAGAGGAGGAAGGCCGAGGGGAAGGATCTTTGAATGATACCTACCTACCTATGGGTGTCATGGAGAGCAAGCGAGCGAGCTTGAGGTTGTTAGTTAGATGAAGATGTTGCTGGTTTTTTTTGCCTGTCAGCATCAGTTGCTATTTGAGAGATACCAATGACAAAGTGCTTAGAACGAAAACAATTGCTGTCCAAGGGGTTTGAAACAAAGTTGTTGTATGTGCAAGTAAAACTATGTCTATCAAGCCATCTATGTACTCTCCCGTTTTTTGCATCAACAGTTTTTCCCTCCTGGTATCAATCCTCCTCAAAATGAAAACGATGTGTAAAACAGATGCAAAACGCTCCAGTTCCAACCAACCGACCCCATCTATAAGCTTTGCGCCGACCGTTTTCCCCTTCTTTTGCTCTCGCCCTATGCCCTAGATCTATCCTCCCCATGCTCCGTCTAGATCCATCCTCCAAGCAAACATTGACCGTCCCCCCATCTCCTCTCCTCTTCTGTCCTATTTTCCATATCCTCTATGTCGACTGTCAAGCCATAGGAAAATACTTCTTCAACCCATCATACACCATAAAGATGAACGCCGAGCTCGGCGCACTCCTCAACACGGTAATCCCACACCCCCTATAAAACCCCTTGATGCCAGCCTGCTTCCACAACGCCCTCGTCTCCTCCACAAACGTCGTCTTTTTCGTCGCCCCTCCTCCTCCTTCTGCGCTCCCACCAAGCGGACTAGTCTGCATCCGACTCTTGACCGTATCCGCCGGAAAGAACAAGAAATTATAACTCATACCCGCGCTAGCGCCCGCAATCGCCTGCTGCCAAAGCGGGAGAGCTTTATCCCTACTCTCCAGCAGGTCCTCCTGGCTTCCACCGCGCTTCAACAGCGCCTTCTCATTGCGCTCGCGAAACCACTTGCTAGTGGTTTCCTTAGAGCCAAACCACGCCGCGCACCCTCCGGCCTCACGAATCAAGGTACCCATCTGCCCATGCCAAAACCCCCTCAGTCCCTCATGGCGCCAAATCTCCTTGATCACGGGGATCGGCTTCAGCTGTCTCGGTTTTCCGCCGGGCTCGTCGGGGACTTGGATCTTGCACTTGACTAGCTCCACGGGGGTCAAGATGAAGGAGGTGAAAGCGCCCGCGAAACCGCCGGTGAACCAGAGAGCGGAAAGCGAAAGTTCGGTGTTGGGGGCAGCAAAGCCGCAGGAGTAGATGAGGCCGCGGCCGATGCGTTCAAAGAAGAACAGAGACGAGTTCTCGAGGGCGGCGCCGACGAGCGGGGCGGTGATGCCCCGGTAGAGTCCCAAGAAGCCGTCGGCGCGGATGGATTGCCGGAAGCAGTCGAGGGGACCGGTGTACCGGAGCGGGAGGTGGTCGGGTTGGGATTGCAGACGGACTTTGACGGTGTCGAAGGGGTATTCGATGTATTTGCCTACTATGCCGGCGGCCTGCGGTTTGTTGTTAATAAGGGGCGGGGTGAACATTGGGGCTGGGGTGAGTGAAAAAAAAAAACGTACAGATCCGTAAACGATATCCTCCAAAGCTTCCATCACTGCCGTTCGTGACTCAACCTTGGCCGGTAGAGATGTGGATGATGTGAGGGAGTGAGAGGCGGAAGCGACGCCGGCTTCCTTGTACCCTTGGTGGGTTTGAGCTGGTACGGAATCCATCATGACAAAATGTGAGGGCTGTGAGGCCTGATGTGATTAGGGTGAAAAAGATCGAGGGTGAAGTTCAAGAGCGTGGTGGTGGTGATGATGATGAGTTGCAACCAAGCCGGTAGCGGCAAGCGACGTGGGAGAAGCTAGCCGGTGTTATATATGCAGTTTGCGCGCCGCCCAAAAGGAGGCGATTTTGCTGCGAAATCTCGCGATCTGTCGATTCGATTCTTTCGTGAGATCGCACGGAGAATCGTAGACGGTATGTGATGCGCGATGGCGGCTGTGTGTGACGACTTCGCTGGTTGTGATCAGGGATGCCGAAGATGCCTTTCCACTTTCTTTTTTTGTGAGTGGCTCGTGATGTCTAGTAGGGAAGTCTATATGAGGGGTAAGAATATGGCTTGAAGTCGTGTGGTGTGGTTGAAACAAGGAATTGGGAAGAGAAGAAGAAAAAAGAAGAAACGGTCAAAAGTCTATGTTTGCTCACAAAAAGATGAAGCAAGGGAAGAGAAAGAAAAAGTTGCTCTGTGAGAAACAAAAAGTGGAAGTGTGAAGGTAGGGTGGTGTAGGACAACGAGGAAGGGTCTCCGTTTCTTGTGTGAACCCTTCGGTTTTCAGTTTCGGGGTCACCGTTCTCGACTCGACTTTCTGGTCTTGGTGACTACACTTGATTCAGGGATCACCACCGATGATAAGAAAAGTACATACGTAAAAGTCAATACCTTATTTGGGGTCCCACGGGCAAAGAGTCCGAAGAGCGGAAGAGCAAGAGAAGAGCGGAGCCTCTCAGCCCCAGTGTGTGTATGTCTCAGTATTGAGTCGATTGACACGTGCGGAACGTCTCAAGTTTTTATAAGGAGAGGGTACGACGACGATGGAGATCATGGTTCATCCATTGTGTTTGGTTTTGGGAACATGCGCCTTGTGGTTGACAATTTTTTTTTCTCCCACTACCAAAGCTGAGAATAGTATCAAGGGTACAAAAACCCTCACTTATACCAAACTGGCAGCTCGTCAAGATTTACCCACTAGAAGAAACCTTGTGATCACGTTGCAAGGAAAAAGGAAACGTTGTCCGAGGGACTTCAACTCAGTAGAGGTAAAGAGAGACTGTCACAAACCTTTCTGTCTGTCTGCAGAGGTAACCAGATCAAATGCAATCGATCAGAGGAGCAGCAACAGCAACATCCACGAGAACCCCGTGTGTCACCGTTAACAACAGTGCAGCCCCCCGTTCCACAAGAACGAAAGACGAACACGGGAACGGCGTCGAGAAGGAGTGGATTCAATCTTGCAAAAAATTTGGTCAAGGAAATCCAAGAAAACTGGCGCGGTTTCGAGTCCGCGTTGCCAGGGCCACACTTTCAGCGGGTTCAGCACCAAAAAAAGGGCCTGTGCTGGCGGGGCGACCGGCGGAACAGGGCAAGCACGAGCACGATGAATCGTGGATTCGTGGGTGTCCCTGGCATGGTCTCCACGCCGATGATGCTTGGCGAGATTATCTGATGATCTGATAAAATCTCGCGATGGTTCGAACCTCGGAAAACGGTTGGGTCGACATCTCCACTGCAACGTCGAACAGCTCCCTTTTCGAGGTCCTTCCGGTTCACCGTTTCTTGACTTGCATATGGCCTACGCGGCCGGACTCGGAATAGCTTCCTCGTAAGGATGGTTAAGCTGATTAAATCCCGCAAACTATCTCCTTCAGTCTCCGGTTTAACTCTTGATGCATCTTCATTTAGATCCGTTCTTACCCATCCCGTCCGACGCCGACCGTTAACCGGTCTTCAACAAAATAGTGATATGCAAACGATTACAGTATAACATCCACTCATTCGATGGCCTAATTCCACGACCCGCCCTTCCCACTATACCCATTACTCTCCTCCAACTTCTTCTGTCCCTTCTGCGGCTTATTCTGCGCCGCCTCATGTCTCCGGAGCTCATCCGGCACCTTCGAGATGGAACTCTTGGAAATGATCTGCCTCAAATCATACAACACATCGTTATCCTCCGGACCCAAGAACGTGATGGCCACACCGCTCTTGCCCGCACGACCCGTACGACCGATACGATGCGTGTAGGACTCGATGTTGGTAGCCATGTTGAAGTTGACAACCAGCGAAACGTCCGGAACATCAATACCACGGCCTGCCAAATCCGTAGCCACCAGGATGTCCGTCTGCCCGTTGCGTAAGGATGCCAGCGCCGCCTCACGCTGCTCCTGCGTTTTGGAACCGTGTAAAGTAACCGCTGAGTAGCCCATGCCTTTGATGTCGCGCGCCACCATGTCGCAGTTGCGCTTGATGTTGACAAAGACAATGATGGGCGGCTTGAACTGGCCCGAGTTGAGGATCTCCTGGAGTCGCTTCTTGCGCTTGTCTTCTCCCGAAACAAACTCGACGCGCTGTTCGACCGTGTCGACGGCTTCGCCCGCGTTACCGATCGTCACGATGGCCGGCCGACGCAGGTACTTCTTGGCGATGCGCTCCACGATCGGAGGCATGGTGGCCGTGTACATCATGGTCTGCCTGTAGCGATCTTTGCCGTCCACGTACCGGCTCATGAGCTGCGGGTTCTCGGCATCGTCCGTGTCGGGCTTCTCGTTGGTTACCGGCATGGCGTCCAGGATCTTTGTCAGGGGCTCCTCGAAACCCTGGTCGATCATGCGATCGGCTTCATCCATGATCGTGTAGCAGCACTGCGAGAAGACGAGCAAACGTCTCTCGAGACAGTCCACTAGACGACCGGGTGTGGCGACAATGATTTCGGCGCCGTTTCGTAGAGCGAAGGCTTGCTCTTCCAGCGAGTGACCACCGACAATGCTGACGACCGTAAACCCGAGAGGAGTAGCAAACTTCTTAGCTTCGCTTTCAATCTGCTGTACCAGTTCTCTTGTCGGCGCCAGGATAAGGGCGTAGGGACCGTCGTTCTTGTTGTACTCGGTAAGGGGTGGTAGTTCGGAGATGTAAACCAGCAAGGGCAGCAAGAAAGCCGCCGTTTTACCGGAACCTGTCACAGCCACACCGATCAAGTCGCGTGCTTGAAGGGCAATGGGAATGGCAGCTCTCTGAATAGGCGTCGGCTCATCGTAGCCCACGTTCTTGACGATGTCAAGGAGCCTCCTAGGCAGCGTGGACTCTTCCCAGCTGCGCATGGGGTTGGGAATGGCACCGCCCTTGGTGGCAATGCCAAAATTCTCCTTGAAGATACGCCAGTCGCGCTCCTTCATATCTTCCAGCTTCTTTTCGGACCAGTGCTTGCCCAGGTTCTTACGTTGTTCCTGCTCCTTGATCCGCCTGTGTTGTTCGAGATATTGCCTGGCGCGCTCCTCGCCCGTCTCGGGATCGCCACGACGGATGGCTTCGGCCTTTCGCATAACCATCTCTTCTGTCATTTCGTAACCGCCAAGTCTGACAAGTGGCTCTTGACGCTCTGCGTAGATGGGGTCAAACGGTCGGCTCGTATCGTCATCGGCGTCCCAGTCGAAGTTGAACTTATTCGCTGCCGTCCTCCTCCTCTTCTTCTTGGCCGAGAATGTGGATTGGTTGACTACGGGTCCCATGTAACGGGCGCGCAGCTCTGCTTCGTCGTTCTTCTCCATCTTGATCCGCTTGTCTTCGTCATCGTTCGGTGCGCCACGTTTCGCGCCTCGTTGGTTCCTGTTATCCCGGCCGTCTCTGCTGTCGCGGTTGTCTCTGTAGTCTCGGCCGTTGCTCATTCCGTTGGGCCCCCGGTCATCATCGTAGCGCATCGCCTTAGGACCGGTCGGGATGTTTCGTTGGGGGTTATGGTGGTGATGACTTTGGATGCCGTCCATGCGGTCGCCGATGGTAACGCCATTTGGTTTGAGCTTCTCTGCTTCCTTGCGCTTGCGCTCTTCTTCCTCCTTCGCCTTCTTTTCGGCTTCGAGTCTCTCTCGTTCCTTTTTGGGAATGAATCTGGGTTTCGCGGCCGCGGCTTCTTGCTCCTTCTTCTGGCGCAGCAGTGCTGCCAGGTCTGGGGGTTCCCGTCGAGATGTTGTGCTCATCGTGGTAATGTCTGTTGGATAGGCTGAAGATTGGATGATGAAAGAAGTTGCCGGAAATCGAAGGTGATATAGTCTTGCGAGAGTACTGTTGATTTCCAACCAGTTCTTCTGGGCTTTGAAATCGAGTTGCTATGGCGAACTTCTGGGGTGCAGCGGTGCCAGCAGTTCTCGACCCGCCCAAAAGTTATGTCACGGTTGGATAGCGCCGCGCCGTCGGTGATCCCTGTCGTGCCTGTTAAAGGGTCTCCACATGCCGCGCCTTACGCGGGGATCTCTGCAATCGGGTTAGGGTTTAACGTGCAATTCGGCCGTTTCGCGCCCTGGAACTTTTTCGCAAAGAGAGTTGGGGTTCGGCCGATTGATCGCATTCTGGAGAAGTTCCGGACTGGAATTGTTCGAGCAATCCGGACCCTGTCACCTACGACACAAACCCACCCCTCGACTCGACCGACATAACCAACCTGCCGCACGGTAGCAGCAGGGCCGGTCGATTTTATCCCACAATGGCGTCCACGGTGAAGCAGCACGTCAAGCTGGCGCTTTCGCTCCCACCGCGGTTGCGCACCTTCTTGGCCCGGTACCCCCCGGCCTCCATCCTGCCCGCCGGCGCCGACCCCGAGACACACAAGACGGCCTACCAGGAGGAGAGCCCGAACCCCTTCATGCCCACCAAGCACCCAATCACCGGAAAGTGGCACAACCCCAAGTACTCGCTCAGGCGACAGGCCGAGCTCGTCAAGCTGGCCCAGGAACACGGCGTCGAGGAGTTGCTGCCCTTCACCCGCAAGCTCAACGAGGAGAAGCTACGGAAGAGAGTCGAGCTCGGTCTCCGTGTCAAGGGTACCGGTGTGGGGGAGAAGGTCAAGGGTCACAAGCACGAAAGGACACTGGTTGCCAAGTATGTTGCTGTCCAACTGCTGGTCCTTTGGTTTGGGAGAAGGAGGAAGAAATGGTTTGCTGACTGGGAACCTTTTCGCATACAGGATGGAGAAGAGGAGAGAGGCCATGTTGGCTATGCCCGACCTTATCCGGGAATGGAAGAAGGTAAGTACACCAAGAACCCTCCAAATACTGCTTGTGCTAACACATGGGTCTACTACAGGTTGGCAAGAGGAACTGGACCAAGTTCCCCAAATAAGCGATCGGCCGTTGTCGCTTGTCGGGAAGATTTATACAACGAGAGTCAGTGCTGCCATGTCCATAGACTGTATCATCACCAACAAACAACAAATGTACAACAAATTTCAAGCCATTGGAAGGGAGCTTCTTGTTGCTGGTCATCCAGTTGGTGACTAAATGTCTTTTGAGGGGTCTTATAAGACGAAGTGCCCCACTGTGGTTGGAGGGACGAGGTAATGTCTTTAACGGTGCAGTAAAATTTCCCCAGAATTTTGTTTCAACAACTCACTTGACGATATCAGGCACAGAACTACATCCCGCCGCCACACTAACCGAACAACTACACACTCGTCTTACACAGCATCCTTTGAAGTTTTTGCTTTGAAGTTTAGCTCTTATACAGTCCATGCGGAGAGACACGTGATTGCGGCATTCAAAGTTTTCTCTTTGGTCTCGATAGGACTCATCCAACTTCACCACTTACACACAACTCTCAAGCCTCAACACCACAACTCGGCCCGGCCCACCATCACAACTCGACCCGGATCTCAACTCCATACTCAACTGTAGACACACCAAGTCACACAGCCAAAGACCGACAAAAATGTCCCAACCAACCCTCTACGAAATCCTCTCCCTCTCACCCACCTCCGACCTCTCACCCGCCCAAATCAAACAAGCCTACCGCCGCGCCTTACTCACCCACCACCCGGACAAGTCTTCCACCCGCCACCAGTCTTCATCCTCCTCCTCCACCACCACCACCACCACCACCACCGCGTCTACCAGGGAAGCAAAGTACACAATAGACCAAATCTCCCACGCCTACACCACCCTCTCGTCCCCCCTCCTCAAAACCAAATACGACGCCTCCTTACGCACCCTCCAACGCTCTTTCACCAACCCCCATTCCACAGAAGAAGACTTCCAAACAGGAATCGACACCATCGACCTCGACGAGCTAGAATTTCTTGAAGGGACGGTCCAGAACGGTGGGAATGGCAAAGACACCTGGTACCGCTCCTGCCGGTGCGGTAACGAGCGTGGGTTCGCTTTGACGGAAGAGGACCTGGAAGAGAATGCGGATCTGGGAGAGGTGTTGGTTCAGTGTCAGGATTGCACCATTTGGTTGAGGGTTGTTTATGTTGTTGCTGAGGATGATGAGGAGGAAGACGAAGAAAAAGTCGGCAACAATCAAGAGAGTGGGGAGAAGAGGTAGTTGGAAAAGTAAAACGGGTTGTTGGTTGTATGGAGGAATGTGGGTATGCGAAAGGGCTGGATTAGAGTTTGTGGGAACGATGGATAGATAAAGTGCGGTACGGGAGTTTAAGCATGGTACTAACCTTAAAACGATACCCGTGTGCCATGGCTTTAAATCACCGGCTTTTATAGAGATGGTACGGCATGGATGAAAGTGACACGATAAGTCCTGATCGAGAGCGGTAGTCGGGTGAATAGAAGTGTGCACCTTAGCGGGCAATCAGATGCACAAGTTAAGCTTTGCACGATAATCCGAATGGTTCTTCACATCCAGCATGAGCTTGGTATTTAAAAAGAGCGCCAGCGTGAATGTGCTCGAGATCTTGCTCGAGAAGGGTTTAGATTTTGGTTGGTGTTGGGATCACAACTTCCCTGAGACTAGTCTAAAAGACCGAACGATACCAAACAAAAAAGGAAAACCTCCAAGGTGCCTCTGCCCTGCCACCTGTTCTAGCTCTCTTTCTTCATATTGGGGGGAATCGTCCACTTATTCTTGGATTGCTGTGTTGTGTATCTGCGTAAAACATGCAAAAAGTACTTGGGGGATCTCCATTCCGTCACTCCAAAGACACCATTTCCACCGTGGACTTGCCAAGATTTCTGCCAGGGAATTATCACATCATGAGACTAAAAAGGAAACGTATCCGCCACCTCTTTACTCGGCCTTGGGCTCCTCCGCCGCAGGGGCGTCGGCCTTGGGCTCTTCAGGGGCAGCCTCACCCTGAGCGGCGGCCGGCTCAGCCTCAGAAGAGGTCCAGAGAGTCTATCAAAAGTGTCAGTTACATTCAACCGAATTCCGCCTTCCCAGGTCTACTCACAAGGTTGTCGCGGAGGAGCTGCATGATGAGGGTAGAGTCCTTGTAGCTCTCCTCGCTCAATGTGTCGAGCTCAGCAATCGCATCATCGAAAGCCTGCTTGGCGAGGTGGCAAGCCTGGTCAGGGGCGTTGAGAATCTCGTAGTAGAAGACGGAGAAGTTAAGGGCGAGACCGAGACGGATGGGGTGGGTGGGAGGAAGCTCGGTCTGGGCAACGTCGGTAGCGTTCTTGTAGGCCTCGAGTGACTTGTCGGCGGAGTCCTTGCGCTTGTCGCCAACGGCGAACTCGGCAAGGTAACGGTGGTAGTCACCCTTCCTGTTGCGGGGGTTAGGGATGCGGCAAGTTAAGCGAATCAGGGCGCCCATATGCTTACATCTTGTGGTAGAAAACCTTGGACTCGCCAGTGGTGGCGGAGGGGATGAGGTGCTGGTCAAGAACGTTAAGGATATCCTCGCAGATCTTGGCAAGCTCGCTCTCAATCTTCTGACGGTACTCCTTAATGAGGGTAACCTGGGTAGAGTTGCCCTTGGACTCCTCCTTCTGCTCGATGGAGGTGACGATTCTCCAAGAGGCACGGCGGGCACCGATGACGTTCTTGTAGGCGACGGAAAGGAGGTTGCGCTCCTCAACGGTGAGATCACGGTCCTCGGAGGCGACGATCTTCATGTTCTCGACCATCTCTGTAGAGCGAAACGCATCAGTCGCCGTCGGTCGGCATCGGTAATTGATTGACTTGACGTACCCTCGTAGCGCTCAGCCTGCTCGGCGAGCTTGGCAAGGTAAACGGCATCCTCGTGACCCATTTTGACGGTGTTGTGAGATTCTGAAGATGTCGCTTGTTAGCTTTTGGAATTGCTCGAAGTGGTGGTTGGTGTAAAGGTGATTAAGGGGCGGGCCAATCTGAGGGCGCGGGTGACAGAAATGGCGGGGTAGATATGGAAGGCGGGACAGCGAAAAGGAGGTGGAAGGCAGAACACTGCAGGCAATGCGCGGGCGCAACGAAAGAAGGTCCTGGTCGCCGACAAACAAAGTGAGGCCAAAGTGAAAGTCGCTTTGTGTTTCTGACTCTTGGATTCCGCGGTGTGTGTCGATCGAATGTCGGAGTGAACTTGTCGCCAAACGGTGGGGTATGCGCGGGCTGGGCAGCACCTCCTGAGCCGCTGCCGTCTCGAACCGGAGGGACACAGGGCATGAATCGGCTCCCGTTAAGTCATAGCTCGAATTGTGTCGTCGTCGATGCCAGCGCCGGGAATGGCAACAACAACGATAGGGCGTTGTCGCATATCGCGATGACGACAGCGGGTACGGTGGTGGACAGCGAAGTGCGTGTGTGCAGCTGAGTGACGCCCATGCCCAAGGGTGCAGCAGGGAGATGGAGAGAGGGGGGGAAGCGGAGAAAGGAAGCACTGTCATGGTCGTCGACTACATACCTGGTTAGATATTAGAGAGTAGAGAGGCGATTGTAAAGTTCGCGATGCGGTAGAATTAGCAGAGGCTTTGGTGGTGAAGAAGTGGATTTCGCTCGGTCGTTGGGAAAAAGAAGCAGGAAATGGACAGGCAGAGTGGTTTTGGGATGCAAAGTTGGAAATGAGGGAAGGGGGTGCAATATGGCAGGGAAGGGGAAAGTGTGAGTGCGACACTGCGAAGGTCCCAGAGGTCCAGGTGGAAGAGAGAGGAACCGCCGGGGCGAGGCTTGCACGGCCACGCCTCCGCCTGTTTTGGGTTCTGATCGAATGCTATGGGCCCGCGGGATCACTGGACCGCGACCACTGAATGGACCGCCTCTCTCTGCCCTTCCTTTGGCTTCATCACCCACTGTGAGCGTGATGGGAGAATCCAGTGTGAATGGAAAGTACCTCCAACACGTGACACCGCCTCTTGCTGCCTTGAGGTTGGGGGACAGGATTGGATTGCAGCTTCACTTTTTGCCAAGTACGTCACGTCACTGGGCTGGCGGCACTCACCCTTCTCAGTCCCGCTGTCACTATCGCGGACGGGCCCGAACTGTCACTTCCATTCCATCATCATCCCTCTCTCTATCACACTCACAGGGCACTCACAAAAGTGTTGCTTGAGGTGCAACGGGACGGATGACTCGCAATTTCAAGCTCAACGAAGCTCCCCTCCTCGATGACCCTCTCACAGATTCTCCGAAGCCGCCCCGGCCTCGAAGAAGCCCAGCCCGCTCCCTGCCGTTTGACGGGTTGACCCCCAACCCAAAATGCTGCCCCCGGGCAGCCCTGCCGGATGTGCCAGCGAACGACGAGTCGACGACCGGGTCGCGTCGAATCCAGACCGAAAAGAGACACGACGTTGCTTCTTGAAAAAACTCTGTTGAGTGATGACCCGAATGTCGGTTGTTCTCACTCTCCGTCTTTCTGTCGTGGCAGTCACAAACAACCACCATCAGCCCCTTCCTGGTGGTATTCAACAGCCCTATTTTCCATCCCGCCTTCCCGGGCTCATGAATGCAACTGATGCCATGATTGACGGCGATTGGAACTTGGTTGCCGCTCCCTAGATTGTTCCATGAATACCTACCCGCCGCCTGATAAGCCCAGACAGACACAGCAACAAGCGCCCGGCATCACCATTGGATTCATGTTCGTTCGCATAACGTGCCCACGTTTCGATTATGCGCTTCTCATCTCCATGATCCACGGCTATAACTCCCTGGCAAAACCAACCGCTCGGATTCCACCTGTCCCATCCCCTATCCTTAAATTCCGGGGGCGTGAACGGGAACGTAAACAAGACCCTGGCTCTCGCCTGGCCACAGCATGAAAGATCGGTCTCACTTTTCACAGTCTACGTCTACGACTTTGGGTCTTGGTTATCATCACAACGATGCCTACAACTTTATGAGGTCTCCCTGCTCACACACTCACACTGAAGTCCATCTAGAACATCCGGTCTCGCCCTACATTTTGTCGCCCTTTTAGTTCCAGATGTAACCGTTCCCATACCATCAGCTGAGCTTCATCCCTCTCGCCGTGAGGTCGCTGTCCAGACCTCGATGGACAGGGATGGGCCCGCATTTCATGAGAGAGAGGATGGAGTCGCACCGGGGGTCCCTTGTCTTTCCCGGCTCAAGCCCAAGGCCCTTTACGAACGTCAGGAACACGATGATCTCCAGCTCCATGGGGTCTGCCAGACAAAGCCACGCCGTGGTACTATGATGCAAGAGAAGGCTGGCAAGGCAGGCAGGCCGCCCATGGAGGCACTCAGAAGGATACAGAAATCGGGCTGGAACGGCTGGAGAGGGTTCAAATGAGACCCCGATTTTGGGTGTTGTGCAACCCACAGAGCCGCCCGCTTGCGCCGGTCGCGCAACCAAGATCTCATATTGCCGAGTGAGTGTTCACGGTATGGTGGTGGCGTTCAGGTTGCCAAAGTTGCACTGTTTCTTGCGTGCTTTGGTAAAAGTCACACTCACAACTCTAATGAAATGAGACAGTCATGAGTACCGCTTCCTTGGTTCCGTTTGTTGATAAAAGACACAGACTTTTGTTTGTTGTGTTCGTTGTCTTGTAACATGATTGAAAGCAGACATGGCAACTCCATTGATTGACTCCAGATCATGATTGCTTTCAGACCCCCTGATGCGTCATTCGTTACCTCCAGCAAGACAGCTGAAAGTGGGAAGAGGGGTGAGCTTTGGCGGGGCAGTGGGGTTCGACATGCCAAGCTTGCGCAAAGAATAGCAACAACTGCTGCCTCAGGCTGGAATATGGATTCATCCAACCCGCTTGCAGCATAGGTGCCACCTGCCAGCCGGGCCCGTTGAAGTGTCAAAGACCGCCACAGCCGAGCCGTCAGCGGACAGGCGGAGCAGAGCGGCAAGCCACGAGCCTGGGCTTGAGCCTTGTCCCGCCAACCCCCCATCCAAGCCCCAACCCGCGACGACATTCGTTGGAGAACGGAGCTGTTCGAAGTCCATGCTCACCCGAGAAGCTCCATCCCCGTCCCGAACTCCAGTCTCCAGTTTTGATCAGGCCATCCCAAACAAGTGTACGCAATTGGATCACCATCCTCCTACACAACGTAATCGCAGAGCATTGACAGCTAACACAGCAAGCTTGACGATCCTATAGAAAAGGTAGCTTTGTCCCCAACTTTCGCGACACTTTCCAATTGCTGTTTCTACTCATACATACAACGATAACTCTTAATCAATTTCATCCGAACGAATCTCTCTCTTACACCAACGAACCTAAAGCAAAGAGACCCCATCCGCTAAGGCTTAACCCACGTCACTTTTAGTCCAAACACCAAACACCAAACACAACACGACAACCATCAAGATGCTCCGCACCACCGTCTCCAAGCTCGCTCGCCCTACCGTTTCCCGGGCTTTTGCTACCACCTCCCGCGCTCTCGCCGGTGAGACCGGTTCTCCCCCTAAGACTGGCGGCCAGGGGTGAGTTCTTCTTCTCTGTCCCGCGTTGCCGCGCATCGCGATGCGCACGCGCACTTGGAGACTGTTTAATCAGCTAGACAGAGCAGTTGCGCTGACATCATTCATCAACAGTGACGCTTTCCAGCGCCGCGAGAAGGCCAACGAGGATTTCGCCATCCGCCAGCGCGAGAAGGAGAAGCTCCTCGAGCTCAAGAAGAAGCTCAACGAGCAGAAGAAGCACCTCCAGACTCTTTCTGATCACATGTAAGGACTTCCCGGCAAACCACAAGCCACCCGTTATACCCATCACGAGCACCGGGAGCGCATACAAAGCAAAGCACGTTGCGCATATCGTCCCGGGAACCGGATCTCTATGCATGCAATTGGAACATGAAAGCACAGCTGCTGACACGTGAAAAAACAGTGACGATATCACCAAGGAGCATGGCGGCGAGAAGAACTAAACGAATTCACCTCAATACCATAACATAACACAAATAAACATACTTTTTTTTCTCCTTTTCGACCGTTTTCTCGGCGACGCTTATCATTACTACCACCACCATGACCTACTCAGTATGAATTGCATGAATGGATGGAATACTCCCCTGTTGGAGCTTGGAGCTCAAAGGCGGCTTTACTCGCGAAGGACGAGTAAGCTTATGGGAAGAAAGGAATCGGATGATGCGTGCGGCGACGCCCGGAGGATGTTGTTATCTGATATCTCAACTCTTATACTACTACCCTTTTGTAGCAATACAGCGAGCAACGCTTGATCGATGATCAGAGCAAGTCAACACGGGAAGCAAACGATGTGGTGCGAATGCCGAAGTGTCTAGGAAAAAGCCGTGACGAGGAAGTTACGGTGATGAGTTAGAGGACTGAAAAGCACATAAGAAGTAAGGACGATGGTGGGTTCTCAACCTCTTACCATGCGGTTCAGTCAGGATCACGGCGGATAAGCTACCTACCGTCTCGTGTGTCTTCGACACCTTTTGCGAGGCAGAAAGGGTTTCTCAAGCCTTATCGCTCTGCACTTCTGTAATTGAAGTATCTACATAGAACTTCAAACTGCCACATTCGACAACAGAATGAGACGGTAGAACAAGCACAGCTAGTTGCCATTTAACAATGACCCTCCTCCGCCCACTTGCTAACAACGATCCGCAGCTAGATACAGTATTACTAAAGCAATTTTTGAATCCTTCCGTTGAAGTCATACACGCCGATATCCGGCGGAAACAAATGCTGCGTGTCACGTTCAGATATCCTTAAGAGGACGCTAGACCGAAAACCGCAACTGTGTTCATGATGCAACCCCCTTTCGAACTAAAAGGCTGTGAACCTATCGATTTGTTTACTTTTGCTTTCATAGCCTCGCCTACCCCTTGATTACAAAACGTCTGGGCTAGAACCACCCTCTCTCAAACTCAATGGGCAACGAGGATATGGGGCCGAAAGAGCCCTCACTTGACTTAAACCCATCCAGTGATACACACAAAGACCTTCTCATATCATTACCTATGACGGCCTTTCTCTCTTAAAACTAACATGTGGTAATCAAAACACATTTGTAATCATCGCCTCCTTTTCCCATTCTAACCCAACCGATCCCTTTGCGAACCCTTTCACCTGAGACGACTTCACCTGTAAGCGCCGGCACCGCCCCTGTAAGAGCGGTAAAAGCTCTGAGCGTTATCCGACTCGTTGGGACCAGCATGCGAACCCATGCCGCTGGTGGCCTTTTGGGCAGCGGCCACCTTGGCTTGGAGGGCGGCGGCGTTCTGGTCGATCCATTGGAGCTGGGTGAGGTGGCCGTTGAGGACGCGGACGATTTGGCTGAGCTGTTTTGTTTGTGGAGCTCGTTAGTGAACTGTCCTTAATAATAAGTGAAGAACGAGGGAGACAGTAAACATACCGGATCATCAGGCTTGCTCCCCTTGCTCAACGAGCCACTCATATCGTTAATCTCCTTGATCATCTTGGTCAGATCCTTGCCCATCTCATCCAGCCTGTCGGTGAGCTTCTCAGCAAGCTTATACGTCCTCTCGCGCTCCTGATCGGGACCCAGGCCGCCATCGTTAGCAGCCGATGAAGACTTGTTCTCGCCACCAGAGTTGGCACCGGAGCCAAGCTGCTGCTTCTTGAACAACTCCTCCAGCTGCGCCTCGTACTGGTCCAGCCACGCCGTCAGCTCGTCCTGCTGCGATTCGACACCGGACAGCTGGCGCTCAATCTCGTTGCTGGCCTTCTCGGCCTCGTACGTGCTCGTGTATAGCTTCTGGATCTTCTCGCCATTCTCAACCAGCATACGGTCCCACTCGGCAACCTTGGCGGCTTGCGACTTGAATTCCTTTTGGTACTTTGACAGGTCGGTAGCCCAGCGGGTAATGATCTCGTCCATCGTCTTGTTCTTCAACCGTGGGAGAGTGGAAGTGGGGCCGGTCGTCGTGGAGGCGAGGTTACCGGCGGTGGTGGTGCTGGTGGTGCCAGCGGCGGGGGTAGTCGTCGAGGTGGTGGTAGTCTCGGCGGGCTTGGCTCCTCCGAAGAGACTGCTGGTGGTTCCGGCAGTGGCAGTCGTGCTTCCACCGGCAGTAGTGGTAGCAGCTGTGGTGGTGGCGGGCTTGGTGGTGGCCGCGCCAAAGAGGCCACCAGCAGTGGTCGCAGACGAAGTAGCAGGCGCCGTCGTGGTGGTCGTAGCCGGCGTAGTCGAGCTGAACAAGCTTCCTGAAGCCGGGGCAGTAGTGGTAGTAGTGGCATCATCCTTCTTAGCACCGAACAGGCCTCCGGAAGTAGCAGTCGTGGTAGAGGCGGCAGGAGCTGAGGTAGTGGTAGCTCCGCCAAAGAGATTACCCGTCGAAGGCTTCGCAGCTTCGGCCGGCTTGCTTGCGGTGGCGCCAAAGAGGCCGGAGGTCGCTGGTGCTGTGGTAGTCGTGGCTGCTGTCGTAGCAGGGGTTGTCGAGGCTCCGCCAAACAAACCGCTGCCAGTAGTCGCAGCAGGCTTCGCGCCGCCAAAGAGGCCG
The DNA here is from genome assembly GCA_033439795.1 of Sordaria brevicollis. Classification (NCBI taxonomy): domain Eukaryota; kingdom Fungi; phylum Ascomycota; class Sordariomycetes; order Sordariales; family Sordariaceae; genus Sordaria; species Sordaria brevicollis. Next base: position 2,403,402 of record JAUTDP010000010.1, read on the forward strand.
GAACCAGAAGTGGCCGTTGTCGCGGGAGTTGTGCTAGATGTAGAGGTAGTGTCAGCTGGCTTAGCACCAAAGAGACCAGAAGTGGTGCCGGAGGTCGTAGTCTCAGCTGGCTTCGCGCCGAAGAGAGATGATGTCGTTCCCGTGGTCGCGGGAGCGGTTGTGCTCGGGGTAGTCGAGGCTCCTCCGAAGAGGTTGCTGGAGGCGGGCTTGGTAGCACCGAAGAGAGAGGGGGCGGCCTTGGAGGCATCGGCAGCAGGTGGTGCGCCGGCGGGGGTAGTCGATCCTAATCCGAACGTGGTCTTCGCGGGCGTCGCCTGGCTGTTGGAACCGGCTCCGAAGAGACCAGTGGTAGCCGAAGAAGCAGCATTGTTTCCAAACAGGCCTCCCGAAGCAGGAGCTGATGTCGCGGGTGTGGTGCTGGCGCCGCCGAAGAGGTTCGAACCGCCGGCAGCGGGAGTGGTGGATGTGTTGCTGCTGGTGTTTCCAAACAAACCGCCCGCGGGTGTTGTGCTGGCGCCAGCAGTGTTGGATGCGCCGCCGAAAAGCGAAGGTGTAGCTGTGGTGGTGGTATTGGATCCGAATAGTCCCCCGGGCTTCGCCGTCTCTGTAGTCTTCGCACCAAACAAGTTACTGGCCGGCGTGGTCGAGCTCGCTGCTGGGGTGCCGAAGGCTGAAGATCCGAAGAGATTACCAGATGTGGCAGTCGTTGCTGGCTGGCCCGAGGCCGCGCTAGAGGCTGGTGTACCGAAGAGCCCCGACATGGCTACTATTATGTGAGGGTGACGATGTTATGTCGAGGTTTTTGGTTGTTGGTGTTTGGGTGAATGGTTGTCGACAAAAATGCTAAAGTCAACAACAAGCGTCCCACTGCCCCAAGGCTGTTGCGGTTACCTCAACAACAGGGAGCGCGGCAACCCAAGCAACAATCGTAGAATGCGACGAGCAAGACTGGTGCGTTATCGGATTGGGCAGTCGATTTTGATGCAATGGTCCAGTCGTGAAATCGGATCGCGAGTTTGGATGTCGGTTCGGAATCCGTTTGTGGAGTGGACTTTGTTTGGGGCGTGGATTGGGAAAATGCAAAACAAAGTGCAAGCGTCACAAGTGGTCTGCGAGGTTGTCAAGGTCCCTCTTCGCGACAGGCCTTTTTTTGGAGGTGCTGCAGCGCGCCTGGGACTTTTCCCTTCTAGGGCGCGCAAGGCCAAGCATTGGGTGTCCCGCTGCTAAGCAACACCAGCCCCAGATGTGAAAGTAATCAGCCTCACTGAACCTCTTGCCAAGCGTGCACGGTTGATCCATGTGTGGCTTGACGGGGAGCTTCGAGCGGGAACAACGACAGAGCCGGCGGACATCATGCTTGACTTCCTTGATGCTCCGGCATCTGACTGGACCGTCTCCTGCAGCACATTACGCAGCGAGCATCCGTACACGGCGGTAGCACCGTACCAGAGAGCAATCTCAAGCGGGCAGAGCGAAGGAACGAAGCACAACTGCGCCGCGGTCACTCCTGTCCCTGCTGTCCCTGCTGTCTTGGAAAGCTTGGGTGGTGGTTACCCCATGTTCTAGGCCGTCCTGAGCCATCCTTAGCCATCCTCTAGGCCGCCCGGAAGCTGTTCCTTCTCTCGACTCTCTCCACACATTCGTCTATCGTCTGGACATTGAGATGCCACACAAGTCAGCCGCAACAGTCTGTGTGCATACCCAACCTTGATTTGACCTCAATTCACTCTAGTCACTCTAGTCAGTCAGGCCATTCTGTTGCTAGTTGCAATTGACCTATCTCCTGAAGAGTATAAGAGAGTTGGCTTACCTACCTCTACATACCTCTACTTCCCCCCTCGTTGGTCTATCGCCATCCCGACTTATACCTACCTAGAAGCACTCCTGCCCGCAGCAGTGAACATCCCCCCCTCCCCACAGCAACTACATCACTCCTCACATTGCGCCCCCCCTCGATCACCCGATCCCGATCGTCCCATATTTGCCCATCTCTTCCAACCATACCTAGAATTTACACTAAATACCCCTCTGTGCTACTCACCATACTCGGACATCATCTTGTTCTTTGATCGTATAGACCACCGCAACTACGTTTCGAGATCACAATGGCTTCGCGCAGGAACAGTCTGTCACCTCCCGAGAGGAAGGGAACCGCCGACCCGGGCGCTCATGAGCTACCTGGTAGGTACAACAGCTCATAGAGTAACGCATGGAATGTCCAACTAACCATCTCTACACGCCAACAGGCTCCGACAGCGAAGAGCACTACTCCGATGCTATCACTGGCTCAGTTTCCCCCAAGGCCCCGTCTTCGCCTATTCCGATCACAAGAGTTGAGAGAGTTGACGACAAGCCGGCATATGGAGAGGTCCCGGGTACACAGGCATATGCCATGAGGGAAGGAGATGCGAAGCCGGATGAGTTTGCCATTATCCCAGACCCCGATGCGAAGCTCTCGACTGAGGACCATGACGAGCGCCGCCCGTCCACTCCCGGTGGGCGCCCCATTCCCAAGACCGTAGTGGAGGAGACGCCTGATAGCGCCGGTGCCGTCACTCACCCGGAGGTCGAGGCCAGGCACAGGGTTGACAGTCCTCCCGATATTCTTGTCAAGGCGAATGGACAAAAGATCGAGCATGAGAAGGGTGGTGACAATGATGGTACGGATGCGTAGCACACTTCTTTCTAGCCGCACCCACATTCACACGCACATAAAGCCTGTTTGTTTTTCATGAGTCAGCATCATTCAAATTTATACAAGATCTCCTTTGTATTGACTTTACGTTTTCCTACGTAGATACCTCAATACCACCTGCATTAAAGAGTCCCGCGTCGGTACATTCTAGAGATTCGTCGTCACCTGTTCTAGACCAGCCTTCTGAGGTACCCTCACTGGGACCTAGTCTGCTAGAAAAGAAGGAAGGCACTAATGAGGAGTCGAACGATGACGCGCGTGACGATGTCGTACGAGATAGCGCCAAGAGTGACGAACCAAGCGCCAACGAAGCTGAAGCCAAGGAGGATGTAGAGCTCAAGACTGAGCAAACTAAGGACGGAGAGACGGACGATGACAAGCACGAGGAGAAGCAGCCAAAAGAGGATGATACCGCAGAAAAGGAAGCCGAAGCAGACGAATTCGAGGATGCCAGCGAAGAGCTCGACAACCAAGATACGAAAAAGGACGACTCAAACGACGAGTTCAACGAGCCAGAAACAAGTCAAGAGGCTGAAAAGAAGGTAGAATCAGAGGAGGCAAATAAGGAGGATGCCAGCTTCGACAGCTTCGACCAAAAAGAGGAGAAGGCTGTCGAGAATGATGGGTTCGACGATGACGGATTTGCTGAGGCCGGGGACAAGGCGCCAGACGATGACGGGTTCGGTGAGGACGACTTTGGAGACGATTTTGCTGAGCCAGCTCAGGCTGGTGGCGATGATTTCGGAGATGACTTTGACGACTTCGAGGAGGGAGGCGAGACCAACAATGACGCTGACTTTGGCGACTTTGACGATGCCGGGTTTGACGACGACGACTTTCAAGAAGCTGAACCAGCACCCGCTCCTGAGCCGCAACCACAGTCGTCATTAGGTTTCGTAAGTTGTCCCCAACACATTTATCCCATCTAGACTTGACGGCACTAACACTATTACAGCAAATACCCGACTTCACCCACCTCTCCCCCTCCGAAATCCTCTCCCTCACCTCTCCCTACCTAAACGCCCTCTTCCCTCCCTCCCCGGACATCGACGACTCCCTCCCCACCCTCTCCGTCTCCAACGGCAACGCCGACCCAATCTTCCAACACCCCCGCTCCGCCTCTCTCTGGTCCCAACTTGTCGCCCCTCCTCCCCTCCAACCACCTGACTGGATCCGCTCCCGCATCCGCCGTCTCTTCCTTGTCTCTCTGGGCGTCCCCGTCGATCTAGACGAAATCCTCCCCGCTTCAAAACAGAAGAAGCTGGTCTTGCCTTCTCTCGACCGCCGCGGCTCATCTACTTCCCTACGCGGAGACTCCGAAGCCGACTCTGAACGACCCAGCCGCTCACGGAGACCCTCCGCTATGCGCAGCCAGCAACCTTCCGTCGACTCCCGCGGCAATCCCTCGTCACGAACCCCCTCCAAGACACCCGTCAATAAATCCGTTGCCGCTGCCTCATCTGGCTCCGCCAACCGCTCCTCAAGCTCAGCCCGTAAAGGCCCCCCTCCCGAACCAGTCTTCGACCTGGTAGCCGCTAAACAGCTATGCGAGACAACGGATGAGGCACTATCAGGAATGACGGATAAGGAACTCAAACTGCACGTGGAAAAATTAGAGGCCATGAAGGGCGTGGCGGACGAGGTTCTGGTGTATTGGCAAAAGAGGACCGACGAAAAGATTGGCGATCGGGAGGCGTTTGAGGGGGTGATTGAGAATTTGGTCAAGCATGCTAGGAAGGTTAGGAAGTAGACGGATGGATGCCCCTGAGCTTGGGAATGAGGATGAGGTGACGGGTGTTGGGAGTGCGAGTGAAAGACATTGGGTCGGTGAGAAGGAAAGAACCACTTGTGTGGTCCGTCTCGGAAGGAGGTGTATGAACGAAAGGAAGGAAGGAAGGAAGGAAGGAAAGGAAAAGAAAAGGCCCACAGGCAGTGGGATGTCTGGATATAGGCGAGTGAGAAAAAGGTGTTCGATTCTATGTAAGGGTTTGTTTTATAAAGGATAGACTGAGATTATCGTATCAGTTGTTGTAATTAGAGAAGATTTCTGTCATGGATGGCTGGGTTCAGATTGATGATCAAGTGTGATATATATATACCATTTAAAAAGGGGTCGGTTACATATATAATTAAGAGAATCACAATCAAGGTCACGTATTCTATTGAATATCTTTCGCTACTTCTTCTTGTGTGTCGTACTGCCGTTTGGATGAAAGGGAAGAAGATGATCTGAAGACGGATGGTACACTAGAGGTAATAGTTTATGGGTGATGAACGACGGGTAAGAAGGAACATGGGAAAAATGGGGGGATGTGTAGGAAAGGGTGGGTAAAGTTCCGATGCGAAGTAAATAATGTGTTTGAGAACAAGAGACTGAGATTATGGCAGCCAGTGTTGTGTTTAGAGAATCTGCCGAAGTGTCGGGATAAGACTGATGAACAAGTGTGATTGCTAGGTGGAAAGGGTAGATAGTGTGGACAACTGAAGGCCAGCTTCAAAGGTTTTCTGTAGGTGTCTACGACTACATCCTGGTGATTTTAGTCCTGCCATACTTGTTATCGTATAGGGTTTCACTTATAGATGTGGCTAACTGTTAGAAAGCTCATTCTATAATCTCTACTCCATGTATTCTTAAATCAAGCTCAGAAGACCCAACATGAACTTTTTGTACATAACCGGTAACACCACGATTCAAACATGCAACCTCACCATTCTCATATTCCTCAGTCCTTTCACATATTCGTCCCCTCACCTTCACGTGTAGCCAGTCTTTCTGCTCGCTCCTTTTCGTTTCTTCGCTTCTCTTCGCTTCCGAGCCCGTGTTGTGCATAAAAATAAGACCATGTACAAATCTCAAGGCTAGTTTTAGAAACACAGGTCCCGGTTCCCACCACGCTACGCCGTCCCACGCCGTTTGTTGTGTCCGGCGCCAGTTCCATTCTTCTTATTCTTTGATCACATTCCCAACGACTTTTATGTTCATCATTAGAGCAACCAAAAATTAACGCCTCCTTATTCTCCTCCATCTCCTTCTTCTTGATCCAGCGATGTAATTGACTTTCAAAAAAATGTCGTCGCTTAAGAGGTGGAAGGCTCGAGGGTAACACCGCTGTGGCGATTGTTAGTGTATGTTCGGTGAGATAAAAAGGGGGCAACAAAAACTTACGCAGCAATGGTGGCCCAACCGATAAGACGCCAGTGCTTCTCGATACGTCTGGAAAGGGCAACCTTCTCGCCGATGCTCGTGCAGGCGGGGGAGGTGAGGATGAGCTTGGCGGCATCCTTCTTGATGGCGGACACCTTGGCACCGGTCGAAGTAGAACCAATGTTGACCATGATGACCTCGTTCTTGGCCAGCTTGTCGACCTTGGCCTGCTTGCCGTCGGCGGTACGGACACCGAGAAGGCGGCGGAGGAGGTAGAAGTTGACCTCGATCTCCGAGTAGATCTCGGGGAGGCGGCCCTTGAGACCGAGGACGAAACCGACGAGACGATCGGCACGGCACAGGGTAGGGTCGATGCGGGTACCGACACCGATGAGACCACCGGGCACGGCGTACTTGAGGTCGTTGGCCTCGGAGTTGAGGGACACGATCCTGCTGAAGATGGGAGTGCACTTAAGGTCACCCTTCTCGTCACGGGTGACGATACCGGGACGGATCTCGATCTCGTCGCCGAGCTTGAGGACACCGTGGAGAATGGAACCACCGGCAACACCACCCTTGAGCTCGTCGATCTCGGCACCGGGCTTGTTGACGTCGAAGGAACGAATGACGATCATCTGGGGGTCCATGGAGAAGTCCCTGGGAGGGACGGGGATGGTGTTGACGATGGCATCGTTGATGGCGTCGATGTTGAACTTAAGCTGGGCGGAAATGGGGATAATGGGCGACTTTCCAGCAACGGTACCACGGATGAACTTGAGGATGGACTCGTAGTGCTGCTTGGCGGCCTCCTCGCGCATGAGATCGACCTTGTTCTGGAGAATGATGATCTTGTCGAGCTTCATGATCTCGATGGCAGCCAAATGTTCGGAGGTCTGGGGCTGGGGGCAGGATTCGTTTCCGGCAATCAGGAGAAGGGCGGCGTCCATGACGGCGGCACCTGACAACATAGTGCTCATGAGAATATCGTGACCGGGGCAGTCGACGAAGCTGGCGAGGCATGGTTAGCTGGATGTCGTCGTTGGCGCAAACTATCTTGACGGGCAACACTCACGAAACATGGCGCAACAGACGGTAGGTACCCTCGCAACCCTCGCGCTCGCAAGGGGGATCAACCTCCTTCTCGGACTTGTAACTCCTGTAGCATGTCGGGCGAGGGCATGCTGGGTTGTCGCACTTGTAGATCTTGGCGTTGGCGTAACCAAGCTTGATTGTGATGTTGCGGATAAGCTCGTTCTTGAAGCGGACAGTCTGGACACCGGAGATGGCTTTTACTACTGTCGACTTGCCGTGAGCGACGTGACCGATGGTACCGATGTTGATGGTGGCCTGTCGCGCAATAATCTCGGGGGTGAGGGGGCTGAGGGTCTTGACGTCGAGGTCCTTGGGGTCGGTCTGGGGAGGGAGAGGAGGTCTCTGGACGACGGGGGCGGGAGCCTTCTTGAGGGCCGACTTGCGAGGCTTGGCCTCAACCTCGTTGTCGGACTCGTGCTGGTCGACGTGAGACTCGTTGTCGGAGCCCGAGTCGGACTCGACAATGTCGTTGCCGAACTTGTCACCGTTGGTAGCCATGATTGTGGATGGGGTGCGGTGATGTGGACTCGGAAGATGAATGTCGCGGGGCAGTAATTTTTTCTTCAGTTGCTTTCGGTGAACCCCTCTTGCTACTGGTACTGGGCTGTCGAAATCAGGTAGGTAGTGGCCTGCGGCTGGCTGGGCTGCTACACAGTACTTTTCCAGACCCTGCTCCTTGGTGTGGGTATGTGTCCTAATTGTCTCCGCAACGGGCGAGGTCGCGATATTTGCAGTGATAGCAGGAGGCGTTGTTGCTAACAGAAAAATAGTGGGGTTGCAGAGAAGGTTGAGAGAAGGCTGAATTTTAGAAGACTATGACTGACGATATTTGACTGTGCGACTTTCACTTCCCTTTGGCTTGTGCTCGTGGACCTCCAGTAAATTTGTGCATCCATAGGCCTAACGCTGCCGGGCAGCTGCGACTGATCTCCCCAGCCCAGCCAACGAACGAGGCGAGCCTCCTTCTGCGCGTGAACTGCGTGCGCCTGGGCGCCCAATTCTTTGCTTGCCTCTGCCCCACTAAAGCACGGTTTTCGGTTTAGCGTGGATTGCCCCACACTTCCCGATAAGCCCGATAAGGATTTCCCGCTGTTATTCCGTCAGTGCTGGAGTCCAGAGCTCGGTCATCGGTTCAACATCATCCACCTCACTTTTGACTAGTTTCATCCCATCACGCGTTTTGCTACTCTACATTCTTATCCAACTACCTCAACCCGTTTTCCTGCACTCGCTGAATTTGCGCAGCCAAGGGTTTTCTTGAAGGCATTACCCGAACGTTAAGAGGACGCCCACATCAAATCGATCGGCACGTTGACGCCAACGTCTTTCTTTGAGCTCTCGAGAACAATCGTTATTCCGCAAAGGTCTTCCATTGAGAAGGACATCCTTCGACGCACATACGAACGCTTTCGGGTCGATAGGCTCCAAGTTTTGCGCTCTCGACTATTACGTACAACCATGTTCCCAACCGTCAACTCCCATGAGCACTCATGACTCTTGTCATCAGTGATGGCGTCAACTTCACGAACTCAGTTCAAGATTGCGCCAAGGTCTCACTGCTGTTGTGGTTGAGTTCAAAGTCGGAGCTTATATTGGATATTTCCTTGATCTGGGCCCTCTCCATTACAATCACCAACTCCTGCGCCTCAGGAAGGGGTATAGTCCTCAAAGGAGCTAGAGTTGGAAGCCTGATCTGGATCTCGAATAACTTGGGGTCGACAAGTTCAGCCAAGTGGCACAGTTACTAACCTCCATAATCGACTGAGGCCGGGGGTAACAAGAGCTGTGCCCTCGCAAGCGTTTCGGATACATGTTATGATCGTCTATTGGGGGCGAGCCTGCGAGAGTTCAATGGGGAACATGCTTTCGATATGCTGAGGCTACATCCACTGCTCACCAGCTTCATCATAGCCTTGCTTCGAAGCACCCCCAAGGCCATGTTTCAACTCCAGCCTTGATGCTTGTTGGATCGGGATCGGGAAGATTCCGGGAACAAGACCTGTCCAGCGCGTACAACCGTCCCTGAGGTTTCGAGAAGCAGTCTACGGATTCAAGCCACAGCCGGGTTACAAAAATGATGATTGGAGCGGGGAAAACAGGCGGCCGGTTACACGAGACACATCTGCTTGACCGCTGAATGGCCATCAGTCATGGCCACAATCATGGTTGAATTCCGCCATCGCTGGGTTGGGGTCAAGAGAAGCAGTGTGAGAGAGTCCGTCCGGGACCGGTTGGGAGAGAACGGGGCAAAAACGCCAGAAGATTGAGATGCAAAATCGGCATGGTCGAGCCCACTCCTATAAATACCTTATCTGGTCTTGTTCGAAGGGGGCATTGTTGAGGTTTTATCCTCTGCAGTGAGCTTGGTAATGGCCGTTTCACAGCATGATGTATGCAGCACTCTCTACGGCGCTGCTCATCAGAATGGGACTCCTGCTTAGCTCAGTCCGTTCAGGTCAGGTCACCGAGCCGAGTCCAAAAACCACATTAATGGTGCAATGGGCGATGACTTGCAGCAGCCGAAGTGCGTTTTTCCCCGAGCCACCAAGGAAGCCCAACGGACGGGACACGGGTGGCATACAACGCCGTTATGACCGCCCATTATCGTTATGATGGCTATATCACGATAGTAACACCGAAGCTATTGCAACATCTTCGACTCGGCGGGCTAAAAATACCGAATCAGTGGCGACACCACAATCATGATGGGCTAATTTCTGGCACTTTCATGGCACTCTGTGCTTACGAACACCCGATGGAGGGTGGGCAATATCTATGTGCTGACAAGTGCAGCACATGGTAACCTCGCTTCCAGACGTTGAGATAGTTTCTCGTCAGAGTTGAGGACGGCATATAGTTGCCAAGCTATGGACGGGAACTGGTACGCAAAATTGCCCGTGTTTGTCCGAATTGGAAGATATTTTCGCTTTCAGAAGCGATTTCAGAACAAGGTCATTGTTGCAGTTGACAATCAACGAGGGCACTTGTTGACTACCGACCTGATATTCACGGTGCTTACCCTTGCAAGCCCAGAACCTACACACCCCAAAACACCAGCTTGGTATCGTCATCACTGGGATCAAGCTCTTTGCAGACTTCGTCCTACCCACAGAAACACAGCATCCGTCCTAGCGGTGTACATGTCTTGGTACCATCCCATGCTGTCCGCTGTGCTACGGAACACCGACGTCGTTGTTCGTCGCTCTGTTCCAGAGGACCCCGCTCCCAGAAAAGCGAAGAACACAAAAATTCAATATCTGGAAGGTCGGGAAGCAGAGACCAACACGTGTGTGATGGTGCAACATGGAGAAAGTCTCTGAAGAAGTCATCGAATGATTGAGGCCCCGCCTTCTTCAACAACAACACCTTGGCTTTCACATTCTTGAACATCGTCAACTGACGATTTTCTCCAGAAAAAAGTAAAAGCTACTGTGTCCCCGGCGCGTGATTCCCGCGCGTTCCCGTGGAGGTCATGGTTCAAAGTTAAAAAGAGAGCAAACATCACACTCCAAATCTTGAATTTTGCCGTTTCTGGGTCAGCGCCCGATATTAGATTGACCAAGATGTGTGAACGGCGTGAAGAGAGCATGGAAGAGTCGCTAGTCGCGGAGAATGTAGACGAGGTTTGTGTGGTACCGCTTGCCGCCCACCAATGCATGGCTGGCAGCTCTATCACGGGGTTCTGCCGTCTGATTGGCTGAGCATGTGAAGCCTTTAAACATGTAGCCAATCATCACCACCGGAACACGCCAGGGTAGGCAGTTGGACGACAGGGGACCGACGGACGAGTGAGAGATGCACAGCAAGGGTTCTCTCTTGTCTTTTCCCCCGACCGCGAAAAAGCCCCGCCCCGCCCTTCCAAGACTTTCTCAGCAACGACGACGACCGCTTGCCGCCCAACCACGGGCCGCTGTCTCCTAGTGTTGCTCTGAGCTTCACGCCGTTGCTGATCTTGGCGGTGCATCTGGACGATGTCGTTGGCCAGCCTCTTGTCGAGTCCGGTAAAAGTGCTCCCATCCGCCAGCCGCCCCCAGCCAATGGATCGATGTCACCCAACCTTGTCCACGAGTCCCGGGGCCATTTCGATATTTTCTCTCTGGACTGCTGGACTCTGGGACTTGTCATCCGCTGGTGAGGAAGGCAAAGTACAGAGAAGGATGATGAAGACGGGAGAGACCGAGGGCGTCTGATGTTGGAGGAAGAAGAGACGGAAGAGAGAAAGAAGACTCATCATGAGCAAGTGTTCTGTGATGGTCCCTTACCCACACTCATATAGGGACTCGGTTACTATTTGAGTTTTTTTTGAGCACATCTCGGCCTCTTGGCCATGTGTGTGCCCACGCAGGGTCATCTACATGTTGGTGTTGACGCCGCGGGATCGTCTATACCTCTGCCGTCCACCAGCTGTGGTTACTATTCCCCTGGTCCGTTGCTATATCGAGAAGAAAGGTTGCAACCCCTCTTCCGTCTTACACCTTTCCTTATTGCGTTCGAGTCTTATCTAGACCATTTCTGCTTCTAGGCCCTCCTAGGAGTTGACTTTTCTCTTCTTCTCCCGTTTTCCTCCTTCTCTACCTCTCGCAGAAATCTGCAGCATCTCCAACATCTACGAGACGCAGGAACAAAAAGTCCAACCTGCCACTGTCCGATCACAGTTCCTCGCTTGCCGACGTACATCTGCGGCCTCCCTCTTGGGCCACGAGCGAAAAGCAGCTAGAGGTAACCAGCAGCAGCACGAAGACCAGTCTGGTGCCCACTCCTGACTCCCACTGGGCGTCTATTTTCGACATCAGTCGCCCGACCTTATTGGCGACACTAGCCTCTCGTCCTATCAGCTTCCGTGTCTCGGGGAAGACTACACCACCCTTGTACAAAGTATGCTTCCCCATTGCTTCCCGAGGAGGAACCAGTTGCTGATCGTCCCATGCAGAGAGGCAAGACTCGCGCAACCACCCATAACCCATCCACCACCAAGATACCGAATCAAGGTGTACGAGGTAGTGGCAGCGGCTATTCAAAACCACCTTCACCCCAACGGCGCCTCGCTTTCCATCCTCTCCTCTACTTCGGTAGCTGGGCTCTCTCATCATATCTGTGTCTTCTTTCCATTTTCACTCTATTCTCTTTTGCTTCAAGTGTGCCGTCATCATCTCACAGTCTAAGGCTGTATACCCTTTGCTAGGTTGATATCAACATCGAAGGACCGGTTTCTTCGATTCCTTCCTAGTACAGTGAAAAAACCAAAACATATACACACATCCACATCGTCGACGACATGGCTTTCAACGACGAGAAGAAGCGGCCCGCCGCTCTCAACCTTACACCTCAACGAACAATGTCGGCCGGCTCAGTCTCCTCTAACGACTCATCATCCACATCTTCATCACTGGCCAAGCCACCAAGGACACCACGATTTGCCGAAGCCACCTCAGTACACTCGCCTGTCGATGGACGACAACTACCTTTTTCTGACAAGTCGGAGGTCGCTCATGCTCAGCCTGGAGATGTTGGCTTTGGATATATCGGAAATGGAGGAAACAGGGAATCAGTCGCCATGCCAATGACACCAAGGTCGCCCCTCAAGAGTGCGTTGAAGGTTCCAGGAACACCGGGTCGGGGTCTCGCCAATCCCCTCAGCCCAACATTTAGGGAAGAGGAGCAGTTGGAGCAAAGGGAGAAGTTGACGGAGAAGGAACAGGCTCGGGATTTGGTAGGTCTTGGTCGTCTGGTTTGAGGAAAGTGCTTCGATAAACTAACATGAGACAGAAAATCAAAACCCGTGTACGCATGGCCAAGTTCGCTCTTCGCGGCGTCAACTTCAGCTGCAGTCTCATCATCCTCGCCATGCTTTCGGCTTCATTTTCCATCTTCAACGCTACCCGCCGTCTGCCCGCCATGAACGGTCTTCCCGCCTGGGCCGAAAACACCAACGCCTGGCCGCAATACGTCGTTCTCGCCTGCTCCTGCGTCTCGCTCCTCATCTGCATCGGTGTCTTTATCGGTTACTGCCGTGGCGGTCATAACAGGGCGGAGAAGGTTGGCGTGTACTACACGCTTTTCGCCGTGGGCTGGTTCATCTTCAGCATGATCATGTGGGCGGTGGCTGCGGGAGTCTTCCAGTTCAGCAAGAACAACAGCAAGAACCAAGACATGTGGGGTTGGGCCTGCGTCGAGAACCACCGCGCCGACTTGTTCAAGGACAAGGTCGATTACGCGCTGGTGTGCCGTCTCCAGGTAAGCTTTGTGCCCCTCTTTAGTACCACCGAAACACCCGGAATGTCTCACTGACTCTTTGCTGTCAACAGAACTGGGCTCTCATCTGCATCATCATCGAAATCGTCGTCGAGATCATCTCCATCACCCTCTACAGCATCGTCTTCTACCGCTACTGGTCCAAGCGCAAGCTGCACAAGTCCATGAACATGCGCGACAAGGCCCGCTCCGACCTCTACCTCGCCCAGCTGCGCGTGCAATCCGCTCCCAACACGCCCGGCTTCGGTCCCAAGTCGCCCGCCTTCTCCCAATACGCCTTGTCCCCCCGCGTCCCTCCATCGCAGTACCAATCCTTTGACGACGTCGAGAAGGGCAACGGTGCCGCCGCTCAGCAAGCACCCTTCACCCCAGGCGGCCAACGTCTTATCATCCCTCAATCCTCCTTCGGCTCCTCGCCGGCGGCGGGGAACAACACGGGCTTCAAGCTCCAGGCTCCTCCGTCCAAAGCCAACCCTGCTACGCCGGTTACTCCAAAGGGCGGGTTCATGACTCCCTCTTCGTCTAACGCGGTGTCGCCTGTGGACCCCATGCCTCAAATCAACATCCCCCAGCCTCCTCCCCCGACGGTGCAGATCACTCATGCCCCTGTTGCGCAGGGTGAGCAGCAGTTTGAGGCGGTGCCGATTCCGGGGGCGTATGCGGGGCAGGCTACGAGGTATGCTTAGACGCGGAGCGGAAGCGAAGCGTTACCTAGCGATGTGTCATCGTTTAGGTGAAGCAAGCAAAGGTTGTCATTAACCGGATGCAAGTATATAACCACAAACCTTTTCTCTTCTACTATAACTCTTTCTTTCATTTGTTTAGTTTTTACTTTGTTACCTTTTCAAATTGGATATACCAAAGGCGTTGGCGGGATCAATCACAGCTTTGATTTTGGATAGCGATAGCGACGGGAGCTACGACGGGAGGGATGCTGAAAATTGTTGGAGTGCAAGGAGTGTGTGTATAATATGAGCGGGAACTCGAGATACTTGATGGGGAGATGAAGATGGATGGATGACAAGAAGGTCAAAGGTACCTACTGAGACAGACAAACACGAGAATAGAATTCTCTGAATTAAATAAGTTGTCTGGCAGCACTTGGTATTCCTGAACATTGTGACATCGTGACATCTGACATCGTGAACTGTGAAGGGGTTGGTCTTCTCAAGTTCATAAAGGTCTTCCCGTGTGTCTTAGGTTGTTGAGCTTGTGTCGCTTGCACAAACGAGGCCGGTGTTGTTCAAGATAGTCACAGCTAACCTCACCAACCTCGCCAGCCTCTCGGTGAGGACATCGCCGAGTTGAGTATCACAAAGCTTTGTGGCCAGTATCGCAAAATATTGGTTTCTCACCGAGGTGGACACCACAACCAACCTCGTAACCTTTCCTCGGCTGGGACCAAGTTAACGACACCGAGCTAACCACACAGCATAACATCAACAGAAACAAACAAACTCCCAAACTGTAATATCCGACCAGTCTGCTGGTTGGTAGTTTCATGGTGCTATCCAAGCCGCACAGTTTTTGAGCTTTAGACTGGACTTGACGGGTATCAACCATGAACAACCTCTCGTGTAGTAATAAATACCCGTCAACAATCACAAGCAGAACAATCCGGCCAATGTTCTTTCGGTGTTGAATAATAAGGTTCATATCAAGCTTTCGAGCCATTCAATCGGGAATGAAGTCTAAATCCAGAGTATCCACTCCCATTCAGGGGCTGCCAGCTGTCAATCTGCCTTCGACATTGGACGCATCGCTGGCAAGCAGCAGGAAAAGATAAGACGATCCACTCTGCCGCAGCTGCCAGGCAGTTCATCCCATGGATTGATCTCCAGCGCGCCGCGCTGCACTGCAATGACGCTGGCAGCGGGACCTGCACTAACAATTAATTTGCTGGGACTGACAACCCGGACGCCGCACGCGGGACCCTTTTGGCTGGGCTGGGCTGAAAGTGGAATTGGGACCCATTCGGGGATGCCACATGTAATTCGCGTTTCGGATCCGTCCCGTAGAGTAGTGTAGTTCTTGAATCAGTCAGGCCACCGCCGTCACTCTTTTCTCCTTTTTTCCTTCTTTTGTTCGTAGACAGTCGAGTCGGAGGTTATAGTGAAGTTTGTACATCAGGTTCAAGGTACGTGATACCAGCAAGTGAAGGTCTGAGGAAAGAAAGAGTCTGGTCGCAACTTACACATCGCGCGCAACACTATGTACCGCCTTCGCTCCCGGCCGCCGTCGTGATCGTCATCACCCATTCCCCGATCTCCAAAAAGAAAAGGGGACGAACTTGACCAGAGCTCTCCAAATCACGACCTTCTTAAACCCAGAAATATCTAACAAGCGTCATCGTGCAGACCACCACCCACCACCACCTTTCACGAAACCAAGCTTCCCGCTTCCGCTCTCTTTTTCTCCTCCCAACTCGACAGCCCAGTCGCATCACCTCTCCCACCCTCGTCGTACGACCTCAGCCTACAAAACCGACCCAATGGCGTCCTCCCTCCCCCGCCAAGCCATGCGCCTGGCTTCCTCATCTACCCTCCGCGCCGCCGCTTCTCGTCGTTGCGCCTCTACCCTTCAGAACACCACCGCTCGCGCTCGCAGCACTCAGTGGACTTTCCCTAAGGAGTCAGGAAAGAGAAGCTACAGCAACTTGCCCCCCGGCGGCTCCCCCCCTCCTCGCGAAACGAACAAGGTTGCTTTCTGGCCCTTTGTGGCGGTGATTGCGCTTGGTTCGGGTGGCTATATGTTGTTGGTTAACAGGCGGAAGGGTGAGTCTTTTCCTACCAATATTCTCGGGGGGTGATAGTGGGAGGAGAAAGGGGTGGTGAGGTTGAGAGATACGGAAGCAAAGGCGGGTTAGAGGGAAAGAGGGCGGAAGGGTAAGCTTGAGCTGACCAGGAGCTCTTGCGCCTTTGTTGCCCGAATCCCCAAGCTGCTGTGCTTGGCTGGACTGGCTTGGTTAGACTGTCAAGTCAGACGGATGACGTTGGCGCAACCTCTCGTTCAACCCACCCAGCTCCTACAGACTCAGTCATCACCTCATCTTTCCACCTCCTACCTATCACCACAGCCAAAACATCTACCAAAAGACACCATAAACTAACAAAACATCTCAACAACAACAACAGACATGCCCCCCAACCCCACCTCCGCCTCCGCGGCGGCCACCCAAGCTCCCTCCAACCCCTCCACTCCCACCCCGGCCTTCGACCCCTCCGACGTAACAGTAATCTTCGTCCTCGGCGGCCCCGGCGCCGGCAAGGGCACGCAATGCGCCCGCCTAGTCCGCGACTACGGCTTCACCCACCTCTCCGCCGGCGATTTACTTAGAGCCGAGCAGGACCGCCCGGGATCCCAATACGGCCAACTAATCCGCGACTGCATCAAAAACGGCGCCATCGTCCCCATGGAAGTGACCGTGGCCCTTCTCGAGAACGCGATGCGCGACACTCTTGTCTCGGCCGGCACCACCAAGGGCCGTTTCCTGATCGATGGGTTCCCGCGCAAGATGGACCAGGCGGTGAAATTCGAAGAGGTGGTCTGCCCGGCCAAGATGGTGTTGTTTTATGATTGCCCTGAGGCGGAGATGGAGAAGAGATTGCTGGAGAGAGGAAAGACGAGTGGACGGGAGGATGATAATGCGGAGAGTATTCGCAAGCGGTTCAGGGTGTTTGTGGAGACGTCTATGCCGGTGGTGGAATATTTTGCTAAGAGGGGGATTGTGGTCAAGGTGGATAGCACGCCGGGGCCGGAGAAGGTTGCTGAGGAGACGAGAGCCCAGTTGAAGAGGGTTTTTGGGGATAAGTTCTAGTTGAATGTCCCCGAAAACCAGGTGGATGGGGAGACGAAGGAGAAGGGAGAGGAAAAGGGGGGGAAGATGGATGGGGTGGAAGAGGTGGTTGCTGAGTTGAGTGGCTGAACTCAGGTTTCGATGAACTTGGTTTCTCTGAATGGTGGCCGTTCCATAAAATAAAGACTTTAGTACTACAGAAAGGGAGCGATGGAGTCGGGAGACTGGTCGGTCGGTGGATGGTTCCTTGTTAAGAATTGATTTCGCTGCTTTACCAGATGTTATGGAAACTTGGCTACATGTTTACCCTTGGAAGTTCATGATGCTGCTCTTTACGTGGCAATAGACGTTTCGAAAAGCATTGATATTGCTCTCATATCCTTGTATCCTGAGCACTCCTTTCAGAGCCGCCTTCACACATCACAATGGAGAGAGAAAACCTGATGATTGCTGGATATCTAAACCCATCCCACTGCGGAATGATACAACAAAAATGCAAACCCGCCAAAACGTAGTCGAAAAGAAGCAGCTCTACCTCGTTTTTAGGCTCACAAACTCCTCAGTATACAACCCTTTTTGTCAAATGAAACTTGTAGAATTCCTTTTTTTTTCCCATTCGTATGAGCTGAACTGATGATGACCGAGTGAAAGGCATTGGATACTGGAAGATCATCCTTTTTTTGATATCCCCCAAAACTCTATGCTACTAACAACCAAATTATTTGCTCCGATATCCCAGTTTGTTTGTTAAGCAGAGACACCCTTCAGTCATCATCATCAGTGCGTTGCCTCGTCTGTCTGGCACCGCCGCGCTGTCCTCCCCTGTTGCCGCCACGCTGGCCCTGCTGCTGACCCTGACCATCCTCAAGACCGGCGTTGGCCAGCTTGCGCTCGAGCTCCTGCTGCTCGCGCTCGCGCTGGGCCTCGACGTCGGTTTGGGCCTTGCGCACGACGCCGACGAGCCTATCGACGACCGTCTTGAACTGGTCGACGCGGGTGCCGAGCTCGCGCCACTGCTTCTCGCCAAAGACGCGGTAGGTGGTGCGGTGAACAAGGAAGACCTTCTGCTTCTGTGACAGGCGGCCCTCGACCAGCTTGGAGCGGATCACGTCAATGGTCCACATCTCGACGTCCTCGTCCGAAACCTGCAGAGCCTTGGCGATGCTGGCGTAGGGGATCTCGCGGTTGGGCGTGCTGGCGGCGAGCGAGGCGAAGGTGAGCAGGCGCATCTTGCGCTGCAGCTTCTCGTGGTCGAGCTTCTCGTTCTCGATCCAGCCCTGGTGCTCGTCCCTGAAGTCGTTGTAGTCCTCGAGGTCCTGCTCGGTGAAGATGTCGAGCAGCTGCGAGTAGACGGGGTGCGAGTCGCTCAGGGCCTGGACGGAGGGGAGCGAGCGCAGGTCGTTGAAGTCGAAGCGGGTAGGGGAAGAGATGGCCATGCGGAGGGCGCGGAGGGAAAGCTTCTGGGCCTCCTCGGAGGTGACCTCTTCCTGGTTGTCGCGGTCGAAGGTGGCAAGAGCCTTGAGGAGGTAGAAGTAGGACTCCCTGTGCAGAACACATGCATTAGTATGAAGCCGTAGAGGTACCCAAGCATAAGATCAATAACTCACTCCTGATCACCACCGTCGTTGGCGGCATCGGAAACCTCGACGTAGAGCTTGCGCTGGCTCTCAGAGTCGGACTTCCACTCCTGGAGCCATCCCTCGACGTTCTTTAACCTGGGCTTGAGGAGGTCGAACTGGCTGTTTTGCCTGATGAAGCGGACGATCTGCATAAAGACATTGAAGCGCAGAGGGTTGGTCTTGTCGAGGAGGTTGAAGATGGTGGTGAGCGCATTGGAGGCGAGGGTGAAGCCGTGGGTCGGGGACGAGGTGATGGGCTTGAGAAGGTTGCCGCAGAGGGTGGGCAGGTACTTCTTGGGCTCCTCGGACTGGAGGACGAGGTGGATGAGGAGGTTGTAGGCGGGGGTGAAGTCCTTCTCGGGGGCGGCGTTGAGGGAGTGGGAAGCCTTGACGATGAGGTCAAGGGCATCCTCGCGCTTGTCCTGCTCGAGGAGAGGCTGGACCTGCTCGCCAACCTGGACGAAGTCGGCCATCTCCTGCGCCAACTCGGCGAAGGTGCCGTCGACGAAGATCAACTGGGGGGTAGCCATGTTGATTTATTTGTTGGAGTATCGAACTATTCCCAGTAAGGCTGAGTTGAGAGGTCTGGGTATGGATGGGACTCGGAGTCGACACACGCGGCGGGACGGAGTCAGGTCGAGGACGGGGAGTCGGGGGAGACGGGGACACGGGGACACGGCGACCGGAACAATCTGATAGTAATGTCCTGGTGCTAAGGTCGAACGCTTCGGGGGGTGGCCGGAAACGATACGGATATCCTATAGACAGTAGGTGGGAGGGGCCCCAAAGGAAGTTTTCTTAGTGGCAGGCTCCGCTCTTCTTTTTCTTTGCGCAGTCCTGGGCCTCGACTCGCTCTTGCTGGGCTGGCTGGCTGGCTGTTCGTCAACCTCTGACCTCTCACGACGGAGACCCTCACCAATTTCTCAAAGCAAAAAAATGCCCCGCATTCAAATGCCAAGCCCGCCCATTTTTGCCCTGTGCTGTTTCTGTGTGCTCCAGCCAGTCACGTGCAGAAGCTGTGCCGCTATCAGGGTTATTGCGGCCATCTCTCACCTCTATACATAACCCTGACATTATCGACAATGTCAAGCGCACGGTGACAAAGCCAAAGGGAGCTTCTCATTGTCCCCATCCCCCAGCTTCTCCAAATCCGATCTTCACATCACATTCCCATCCATGTTTTGAGGCTGCAAAGGATCGACTTGTACAGATGCACCTAATTTGTTTGAGCGTTCTTACTTCACCTCATGAACATTATCTTTGAGATTTGGAAACTCGGAGCTTACAAGATATTTACATTTCACCATACTCCTTCGCCATAAGATGATGCACTGGACAGTTGACGGATGTTCGCGGTTAACCTGCCGTGGGCTGTGGAGATATAAACTACGGGAATGACGACAATCCTTGACTGGAGCATTAAACGGCACCAAGCTATCGAACTCGCTACATCATCGATTTTGATTCTCAACCATCGTATCGATCAGGACAAAGTGGCGATTCTACACAGTCGCAACAGTCAACATTTTACTTGTAAGCTCAGCCAAAACACAAACAGAAGTGGGAAGCCGAGAGGGGTCACGGGTCATCTGAAATCGATAGCCAGGCAGACACTCGCTCCAAAATGTGGTGGTGACCCGGGCAACGGCCAAGTTTACATAAACAGCCAGAGGGTATTGCACCATCTCTTTCGAGAGGAAGGAGTCTCAAAGTACCAAGTGACCCGCACGCCTGACAGCCCAGCAGATTGAACAGAATGGAAAAGAGTCACAACGAACCCACAATTGATTCTCGGAGGAAGAGTGATGACTTGCTGAATGACCAGCCTTATGCAATGCACATGGTGACATCCAAGGGGCTGAGGGTGTGTACAACAGCATATTCAATGTATAGCACAGTAATTAAGCAATATTTTGTTGAAGGTCAGATCTCCAGAAAAGAATCCAGGTATCTGAATACAAGCTGAATAGAAGTTATTGATCGTAGTTTCCCTTTGGTGGATTTGTCGACTTACACGCGCCAAACGAGTGGAGCCCGTGAACCCCCCAATGTTCCGCATGTCACTTCTTGGCTCGAGGCGCGGCGTGATTTCCAAGCAGAAAGTGGAAGGAGTGAGGAAGCTTTGGGCGGTCATCGAGGCTTGTACTCCGCGAATCCCTGACGTTGTTTGGTTGCTGGTGACAGAGGCCAATAGCACTGCCCGGCGCCGCTTATTCCCATCCCTCCAATGTATGTATGTACCTAGCGGAAGACATCATTCAGTCATTTTCCCCAGGCACCGTCACCACCACCCCCAAAAAACAACTTTTCCACTTTACACACAACACACCCTCCGACCCCTCGTGTCCCGTCGCTGCTTGATCATTTTCCAATCCTCGACGCTCGAATCGAATCCAGCTCCGGCATTAACAAACTGACCATCACACCACCCGACTCGTTGCCCTACAATCCCAGCAGCAGCCATGGCTCCACGAGCTGAAGGCAGCACTCTTAAGAGAGCTCGCGTACGTCCACTCCCATCTCATGTCATGCCTCTCACGTTGCTGCTGTTGCTGTATTACTACATGTCGAGCTTCTGATTAGTCCATGGGCGCATTGCGTCACCATCAAGCATGCTCCGTCGACTAATATGCGCTCTACTCCAGGGTTCTGCCGACGACAATGATTCCTTCAAGAAGCCCCGTCGCTCCGAGCGCCTCTCTTCCCAGCACATCGACGAAAGCCCCAAACAGAAACAGAATACGCCCGTCAACAAGACCAAGCAACTGCCTTCTCCAGTCACTCACGACACCGATGACTACCCACAAGATGCCAAAGAGCCCACTGCTACACCACCAGCAGGTCGCCCCAGCCAGCTGTCGCAAATCAGCCCGCGCGCAGGCTCTCAATACTCCCAGTCGCAAGTTTTAGGTTCCCCGCCCAGCGATACACAAGCCTTCAGTCAGTTACCCGATGTCGATAGGCCATTGTCGGACGAAGTCGAGGATGAGGTCAAGGAGGGAGTTTGGGGCTACCTGTTCCCCTTGGATCCCAAGCACGGAGGCCGCTGTGTCGTCCTGAGGAGGAGGGCCGCTTGCCCTCTCCCAGATACAGTGTCACAGGCGGTCGGTTCTAAGCGCGGAAAGCGCGGCCAGAGGCAACTGATCAAGGAGGAACACAAGTTGGACGAGACCAAGGTCAAGGGCCTTCCATCCGGTGGCTATTTGATCGGACGACACCCAGAATGCGGTTAGTAAACCTTGACAATCCCGATCTACGTCAGTATACTAACGGTACATTAGACATCCAAATAGACGACCCGATCGTTTCGAACCGACACTGCATCATCTTCACCGAGAACAAGGGCAACGATACCGTCGCCGTATTAGAGGACCTGTCGAGTAACGGAACATTCATAAACGAGGCAATAGTGGGTCGCAACCGAAACAGAGAGCTCCAAGAGATGGACGAGATCGCCGTTCTCGACAAAGCCCGCTTCATCTTCCGCTACCCCAAGAGCCGACACACCAGCGCCTTCAGGCAGCAGTACACCATGCTTCAGAAGTTGGGCAAGGGCCATTTTGCCGAGGTCTACTTGTGTGTGGAGAAGTCGACTGGTAACCAGTATGCCGTCAAGGTGTTCTCCAAAACTCCTGGCCTCGAGGAGAGGTCCAAGAACGAGGGTCTTCAGCAGGAAATTGGCGTGCTGATGGGGGTTAGTCACCCCAACGTCTTGTGTCTCAAAGATACTTTCAATGAGCCCAACGCCGTTTACCTAGTTCTTGAGCTGGCGCCAGGAGGTGAGCTCTTCAATTACATCGTCAAGAAGACCAAACTCTCCGAGGACGAGTGCCGCAAGTTGTTCACGCAGCTTTTCCAGGGTGTCAAGTACTTGCACGACCGCAACATTGTCCATCGCGACATCAAGCCCGAGAACATTTTGCTGGTCGATGATGACCTGCATGTCAAGTTGGCTGACTTTGGTCTTGCCAAGATCATCGGCGAGGAGTCATTCACCACTACTCTATGCGGCACGCCCAGCTATGTCGCACCTGAGATTCTCACGGACACTCGCCATCGCAAGTACACCAAGGCCGTCGATATCTGGTCTCTTGGTGTAGTGCTGTACATCTGCTTGTGTGGTTTCCCGCCATTCTCAGATGAACTCACTTCCCCCGACTTCCCCTATTCGCTATCCGATCAGATCAGGCAAGGCAAATTCGATTATCCATCGCCTTACTGGGATCCTGTGGATGACCTAGCCCGTAAGTGTTTACTCCCATACTATATGACATCAGTCCGACACTAACGACGTCTAGTTGACCTGATTGACTCCATGCTCGTTGTTGACCCCGAAAAGCGATTCACCGTGGACGAGTGCCTTGATCACCCCTGGATGACCCAAAAGAAGCCCGGCGTTAATGACAGCACTAACGGGCTTGTCAACGGTATCGCTGGGCTTGATGTTACGAGGCGTGGCGTGGCCCGCGAGCGTACTCTGCTAAGCTCCATCAACACCGTCGAGGTGGCCGACAGAATTCCACTTGGTGAGAACAAGCCCGAGCTGAAGGTTTACAAGAAGAACCCCACAGCGGCCACTGATGGCCCCAGCCAGCGAGAGTTTGTCGGAGCACAACCGGGACCCTCCCGTCAGCACGAGCCCAGGCCTGACGACAACAGAGACCCAGCCGAATTCATGAAGATGGGCGGCAAGGGTGACGAGGTTCTCTTTTCCGAGGACCCCAAGAGCAACTACCCCACCGCCAACGAGGATACTAAGGATATTGTCGAGGCGGCCAAGACGAATGGTAAGGGCAAGGGCAAGAAGAAATAGGGATGCTTCTGATCAACCCTCATCTTTCTCTTTCCCAACCTTCTTGACGAAGAAGATTCAAGCAAGCGATGAAACACAGGCATCGGCGTTTAGGGGTCATTACATATGAAGGAATTGTTTGAGTAATTAACAGGATTGTATCTGTGTGGGTTAAGGAGGAACATATCTGCAATGATGGAATGATGGAAGGTATGGCATGGATCTGATGTTTATGAAAAAGGATTTCACGAAGAAACCAAGGACGGAATATGTTTGTTGTTGTTGTTGTTGTTGTTGAAGCAAAGCAAAGCAAGCAAGCAAGCAGGCGGGTTTGGCATGGTCATTACATTACATTACGAATGAATAGGAGGAAACTACTTGTTACATACCACTTGAGCTTTAATTTTTTTTGTGCTTTTTTTCCCGTCTTCTTGCGTTATTTATGCTGGATGGATGGATGTGGATTGGGACAGGAGTTTTATACCAAAAAAAGCGGCGATGCATGAACTTTTTTTTCAAAGTTCTTTCTTTCAGGGAAAGGTGTAAGTGGTATGTATATAAGTCATGTGGATATTTACGTGTGCGCGTTTTTTACGAAGATACCTTGGTAGATAGCGACCGCCCTTTCACTTCAATGCTGGAGGAGGGTGGAGGGTGGATTATTTGAGATGTTGAGGTAGTTAGTTACCCGAGAGGGAAGAATATGGGAAAATTTAAGATGACGACTGCTCTATGCTTTAAGCTCCAAAGTATCCAACAGGACGGTCCAAGAGTCCGAGACGACTCTGTTTTAATCGGTTTACAAAGGTCATTGTCCTTGTTGGTAGTAGGTATCGACCTTCTTGCCAACACGGAGCTAATCTGCCCCGGGGGGTCAGTGTCTCCCGCCAACAAGCCAGAGACTCGAACAACGAACAAGGCGGGTTGGGAAGTATAGAAACTTGGAAACTAAGCCCCCGACAAAGAATTGACCAGAACTTCGGCCTACCGGCCTTGACGTCCACCGGTGTTGGGAGCTGATCATGCCAGGCCGGCCTCGGGGATGTTGAGCCAGTTGGGTGAGAATTGCTTCTTTGCCGGAGCACTACCCGGTCCCAGTCCCCCGGTCTCTGGGAGGCGACACTCCTAAAGATGGCCGGGTTCCGTAGCCGCCATTTTGGGTATCCTCTTTGCCAAAAAAACATGCCTGGGTTAAGATGTTGGAGATGTTCAACATTCCTAGCTCGCGAAGGTTGTTAGGAGTTCGGCTTCCATGGCCTTTGAGACACTCGACGGTTATCCT
This sequence comes from Sordaria brevicollis, assembly GCA_033439795.1. Lineage (NCBI taxonomy): Eukaryota > Fungi > Ascomycota > Sordariomycetes > Sordariales > Sordariaceae > Sordaria > Sordaria brevicollis. The sequence goes on from JAUTDP010000010.1 coordinate 2,428,075, forward strand.
GATCATCCCTAGGGTTATGTGTTTTCTGCGCTTTCTGTCTTTCATGGACCTCAGAGGAGAAGAAGGGTTTACTCCTCGTAGGGTTCCATGGAGAAAGAAACATGAGGTTTGCGAGATGACATAAAAGGGGGCAACGATGGCCTTCTCGGCTTGGTTGATGAGTGCACATCAGTCAAGCTGAAATCTACTGCATCTGTGTTCGTCCACTATCTGTTCTTCAATTTGTTAGTAAGTACCATATTTCACCTTCAACATCTCCGGGTATATCATCAAATAGCCCAAGTATACTAACAATTCTCCTCTCCCTCTAGATACCATCATCTAAACCCTCTTCGTCACCCAAGCATCACCACCAAACACCAAACACCCACCATGACCCACTACAAATACATCTACTTTCCAGCCTGCAACGAACACTCCGATCCCATACCCGTCCCTTGCCGCCCCAACCCCAACGATCCCTCAACTTGCGTAGTCTGCACCAAATCCGACCCAAACTTCCCCGGAAGAGAGTTAGTGGAAAACACCATCCCCAGTGTCACCTGTGGCCGAACAACCTGTCCGGTCGCTATAAACCAGAGAGTACATGCGGGCAATTATCACCAGGCTCCTGGGGGATGGGATGCGAACCAGGTGAAGAATGTGGCGGCTTTTGGGAATGGGCAGATCAGAACTACAAGAGGAATTATGAGCCAGGCGGAATGGGCAGCAGGCGCCGGTCAGGCTGGGCCGAGTGGGAGTGGTTCGGGAGATGGTGAGAGCTCTAAGAAGGAGAAGAAGGATAAAGATAAGAGAGGAAGCAAGGACAAGAAAGAGAAGAGAGATAAAAAGGAGAGCAAGGAAAAGAAAGACAAGAAGGGGAAGGGGAAGGATAAGAAGTAATAGCAGAGGCCAGCACTTTGCTATTATCCTCCACTTCAATCTCGTGTTTCCCAGCGTCAATCGTATAGGTCAACTTGCTCTTTAAGGGGCCTAGTCAAACTTTCTGGTCAAAATCCGATATATCGTCAAGGTAGTGAGATGTGGTAGACTTACCGCACATCAACTTGTCATGCTCCCCGATCACTTGTTCCTTGTTGCCAAATTGTTGGTCCAAGCCCATTCCGTTCTGTCTACCAACGAGCCGAGCGTGCCGCGGGATATGAAACCACGAAAGAGAGGCCTATCTTCCTTTGAACAAAGGGCTAGACATCAGTTGCCGCCCAGCAGGCGTATAGAATGGGAATGGCTGGCATGTGCAGACACGCCAGAAACCATCGTGACCCTCATCGTTCATCTGTCATGTTGAAGTCAATGACGGTCGCGTACGATATTACTCAAATGATTGGAAGCGCCCTCCGATCTCGATGGTGGTGGTCTCGAAATCTGCTTGAGCATGAAGTAAGGAGTGCAAATGACAGAAGCAGCTCGTCATCGAAGGCGCTTGTGCGATATCGTGTCCGAGATCCATGACAAGGCGCGTGGTGGTTGATATAGTGTGCTTTCGCGCGCGCCATATGCCGTTGAGCTCGCAACAAATCAAGGCATATGGCGTGTGTAGACACGATACCGTCCAAATATTTAAAGCGAAGATGATCTCGGATTGCTGAGTTCTTTCAGCACCAATATTCCATCCTCACAACGACAGCTGCAGGATCAGTGTCAGCTCACCAACACAGCCCGGTCTCTCTTCTTTCCAGTTTTTCTCTTCATTCTCTTCCCACCTCTTCAAAAAAATGTGCTACCGCTTAACTCACCTCTTCATCTGCACCCACTACCAGACCGTCGACGTTGATTGTGGAAAAAAATGCCCCAGAGTCGGTGGAATACACCTACCACACCATTGGGACCCCCAGAACAAGGCCTGCGGTGCGCTCCGTAACTGCAGGCTCTCTTCGATTGAAAGGGTCTTGAATGGCGGTGTTATTTTTGCTACTTGGACAGTCAACGTGGACTCTGGCCCTATTGCTGCCAAAAGTAAACCCAACAAGCGTGATGACGATTTCGAGGTCGAAGAAATCGAAGAAGAGGCATCCACGGAGGTGGTACTGCGAACTCCAGATGATCGTCACAGAGCGGAAATAGAGTACCGTCGAGCACAAGAAGGGTTGCAAGCCAAAGTCAAGGAGATAAAGCTGCTCGAAGCCTCTCCTCCGACTTCTTCAGTTCCAGCAGACCAGTCAGCAGGAGCAACACCGATGGTGCCGTATCAGGGCCAGTACCAGCACTCTGCGGGACAGCTCATCGGCTTCGACCCTTCTCAGTATCCTTCTCATCACCATGATCTCCGGTACCAGCACCCATCTCAACTACAAGTCCAGCACTACCAGACTCAACTCTCGGGATACGCAACTCAGTATTCGTCTCAAGTCCAGCAGCAGCATTATGCAAACCCATATCCACATCAACATACCGAGCAGTACCCCAACTTGCTTCCTGCTTCCTCAGATGGATACCACGGATCATGGGATCCAAGGGCTGAACTTTATGATAGACCAGGTGTGGCCGGCCTTCTTCCACCTCCTGAAGCGCCTGATAGAACTGATGGCAAGGGCAAGCCCGAGAAAGGAGAGAAAGGAGACCAGAATAATTTGAGAAGGGAGCACAAGGATCAAAGAGAACACGGAAGACGTGGAGGGAAAGAGAAGAAGCAGAAACGATATAAATAAGAGGGTGAGAGTGATGAGGTGAGGGGAGTGTCGGTCGAGAAAGGAGATGATAGAAGATACTACTTGGTGATGTGTATGGTTGTAAGAGGGCTTTAGGTTGAGAGGCAAGCGGTTGGGTAGCCTGGAACAGGAGACGGGTGAGGAAAGGGTATAGGAAGATGGCAGGAATGTGTAAGTTAGTCTGCGTTGGCGTTAGCTGATGAATTTGATGAGAGTTTCCGAATGAGCCAGCAGAACAACTGAAGAGGTGACAAACATGAAAAGTGGGAAAATTCCAACAAGCTGGTTTTAAATCCGTCTCCGACTGTCACGACAGAAAAGCGCTCCTTCCCCAAACCACCCGTTTGACATGCGCAGAGAAAGAGCAACCGCGACGTTCGGAATCTTGGTCCAATCTCAACAATGGTCGATCACGACATCACGTTTCGGGATTCCATCACCCGGAATATCCAATTCGTGAAACGAAACCCAAGATCACCGCAGGCTGCAAACTGATCGATGGGGACGATAGGTTATGAAGAGGAAACCATCATGCCGATTGCCATCGAGTCCTCGTAATCCACGACTCCATAGCGGCGGGCAGGCAGAAGTAGTCCTAGCACTTATTGCGCAGAAAACAACGATTCTTGAAAGAGATGCTATAGTGAGCGGTTGTTCATCTGTTAATGCGGTCGGTGATTTTGAAGTGTTTGGAGTCTGAAGATTGAAGTTGGATGGAAAGCACAAGAGACGATGTGTGCCACAATCCGTTGTCGTGCCACTGCATTTGCGTTTGTACAAGGGTTAGGGTCCAACGTGACCGTGACGTAAGGTGACAGTGGTCCGAGTCCCTTCTGGGCTGACGGCAGGAACGAGTCTCGCCCGTTTGTGTCAGGTCATTGCTCACGAGCTTTATTCTTTCCATCCCATTGACCGAGGCCAAAATAGCTTCGATTGATCGAATATAAAAGTTGACGATACCCTCTCATGCGTTTACTTGTGGTTTTGCCTAAACTGCTTTGGAACCGGAAACGCCGATTTCTGGTCGAAGAGCGCTCTAAAACGAAAACCGACAATAGGAATCGACTCAGGAAGGTCTTTTACGTCCCTTACAATATCCTGCAATAAATATAGCGACGACGATATATCGTTATTACCGATAGCGATTAATAGCGGTAATTATAAATTCGAAAATAGCGTTTACAACCCGCTCGTAAAATTCTTAATTTATAACGACCTTAATATAATACGCGCTACGAAAATTTCGGAAAAAATGTAAAAGGACGACGAAATTATAAAGAAATTTATCGTTAAAGCGAATAAATCTTTAGATTATAACGCTATTTCGTTCGAAGATTATAATTAAATTCGTAAATTATTTAACGAATATACGAAAATCCTCGCGAAGAAAAATAAGGTAATACGCCCCGAGGTTAATAAAGTTAATAATAATTAAATTATTATTAAGAAGGATTTCAACGATTTAAAGAAAACGATCCTATAGGAATTATAAAAGAATATTAAAGAAGCGTCGAAGATATAAACCGGAATTATAAAGGACGCTCTTCCTAAGATTAAATTTATCCTTTAATATATTACGATTATTACCCCCCCCCTAAAGATATTCCCCGTTAATTACGATTATACCCTCTTTATCCGAAGTATTACGATCGATATTTAATATTCGAAACGGACGAATAAAGAAATTAAAACCCAAATCGAAAAGATATTTCGCGATTTAAAGGCTAGTACCCCTAATATCGTACGAATTATTATAAAATTATTTACAATTAGAAATTATAAAATTATATTTAATAATATTATACGCGAATAATATTAATAATATTAAATTTGGATTAAGAAAGTCTTTAGCGAAAAAACGTTTATATTTTTAAATATTATTACGTTAATTATTAAAAGGTTCCTTTAAACGAATATCGCCGAATATATAAAGATAAAGGATATTATTTATAAAATATAATAAACGAACCCGACTACTTTTATTATTAAAATACGTTTATAAAAGAAGAGAATTAATAAAGATAAAAAATTCTTTATAATAGAAATTGCAATTATAAAAATAATTAAAGTTTTTTATAAAGGATTCTTTTTTTAAAAGGGCGGCGTATATATTTACGAATTATTTACCTCCTTAATTAATATTTAATAATATTTTACTTATTAGGGCGTAAAATATTTAAAGAAGTTTTATTATAATATTAATATTTATAAACGTTATAATAAGGATAAATATAATAAAGACCGCTTTAGAGAAGCGAATTGCCCGTTTAACGAAAATAAATCGCTAATCTTCTATATTTTATATAAAAAATACGGGTATTACGCCTTCGAAAAGAAAGTATATCTTATTTTTAAGAAAATTATCGCGAAGGCTATTATAAAATACGCCGAAAAGCTACGCTTATTTATATACTAGAAGGACTTTAAGAGAAATATTATATTAAAGCCGGCGGCGGTAAAGGACGATAAAGATATTAATTTTTTTAACGCCCCCTTTACTATTTATATTATTATTATTCGTAAAAGGGAATTTAAAAGTAGAAATAAAAACTATATTTATAAATAAATTAACGGGCCTTTTATTAAACCGAAATTAATAACTAAAGGCCCGATAAACGTATTTACGAATTTTTAGAATTTAAGTATTCGGAGCGGTACCGGTTTAATTACCGCTACTAAACCGGCTATTTAGAAGGAAAAAACTCTTATTCTTATTCTACTTATAGGGTTAAAAAATATTCCCTTATAGAATAATTAATAATTTAATTAAAAATATTCTATTAAAATATAGGGAAATTATATAAAAGAGGGAAATTACTATTCGAGTAGGAGGAAATTTATAATATCGTAGCGATTTAAAAGCCGGGTAGGAATTTAAACGAAGATATTTATCGTTTATAAAATAATAAATATATTAGGGTAAATTATTTAAAAAAAGGGAGGGCGGTTATTTATATAAATAAAAAATAAAATTTTAAAGATTTAAATTTCTATATTAAAAGAAATTAAGCCTCTATAACGTTTAAGAATTTAAAAGAGCTATTAACCGTTTATTTAATTTATTCCCCTATTAAAATATATAGAATATTAGAATACGAATAAAGGTTTCCCCTCTTCGAATTCTTCGAAGAAAGACCTTTAATAAGATATTAAATCGTAACCGTCGGGGATTTTAATTTTTATTATCCCGATTAGGATTTAAAAAATAAAATTAACCCAAAAACCGAAAAATTCTTTATATAAGTACGACAGTAATATATATAATTCGTTACCCTTAAAAAGGAGCCGACCTATATAAATAATATAATATAAGAAGAGAAAAATAAGATAATCGATTATATATAAATAATATTAAAAGTCGAAACCGAATATTAAAGGGCGTAATAATATAAATAAACCGGTTCGGATTATTATTTTTAAAAAGTTTAAATTTACGCTAAAAGAAAAATTAGGAAAGTAGAAATAAAGGAAGGTTATAATTAGAATTTAATAAACGCGGAAAAGGTACGAAAAGCGGCGTTATAATAGATTTTAATCCCAGCGAAAATCGATACGAAGGAAGAATTGGAATTTATATTCGATAAATTCGATAGAGAATTTATAAATATAACGAAAGAATTCGTCTTATATTAGAAGAAAAATCAAAGGAGAAAAGCGAAATAATAAACGTTAAAATATAAAATAGCGACGAAAAATACGAAGCGGAAATAATAAAAATAATATAAAGAAAGGATATTTTTAAATTGGGTAAAATTCGTAGAAATATTAATAAAAAAAAGAAGAATTAATATAAAAATTTAATAAATAATATAACGAAAAGGCGTTAAAAAGGCGTCGAAGAATTTAAATAAATTTTAAACCTTTGAAAAATAAATTTATACCCGAAATTATTTATTAATAGACCTATTTAAATTTTTAATTTTTAAATAATATAAAAGAATAAAAGAAATCGAAGATTATAACGGTAAAATAAATATTTTTACCGAACGTTTCTTCCCGAAGGTAAATATCTTTATAAATTATTTACCCAATTAAACCCTTTTATTAAATATTAATAATTTATTATTTATTAACGAATTAATTACCGAAGAGGATATTTAAAAGGTTTTATTTCGGATAGCTTTGAATAAAATACCGGGCGTCGATTAATATTCGAATAAATTTTTAAAAATTTATAGGGAATTATTCCGAAAAATTATAACCGCTTTTACGGTTACGAATTTTCATTTTAAATACTTCTTATAACGGTTTAAAAATACGAAAGTAATTATTCTTAAAAAGTTAAAAAAAATTATTATATAATAAAAGCTAACCGGCGTATAAAAGTTAATTTTATTATTAAATAACGTTAAGAAAATCTTCGAAGCGTTTATTATTAAAAGATTTACCCAAATTGTAAAAAAATTTAACCTTTTATTAGAGGGCTAAATAAGTAATTAAGTAGGCCGTTCGACCGAATTTACTATCCGTATCGTTACGGATATTATATATATAATTTAGAAATTCAGAGCCGTTACGTTATTAATACTCCTTAATTTTAAAGGCGTATTTAATAAAATTAATTATAAGTAATTATTATATACCTTATAAGAAATATAACTCCTATAATAGATTTTTAAGTAAATAGTAAATTTTATTAATAAATAAAGAAGTTCCTTCTTTTTTAATAACGAAATATCCGCTCCCTACGTTATAAAAGCCGGAATACCTTAAAGCTCTCCCCTCTTTTTAATCCTTTTTATCCTTTTTATTATTTTATTATACTGTAAATTAATTACGGTTAAAAATATAATTATAATCGGCTTCGCCAACGATATTAATATCGTCGCCGTAGCGAAGATTACCGAAAAAAATTATAGGATACTTTAAACGGTATAAGAAATTTATTTTAAATAAGTAAGGGAAAGAAATATAAAATTCGAAGCGAATAAAACGAAATTAATATATTTTATATAGACGAAAATATTAAGAACGGAAATTCTTTAATTCGGGGATATTATATTTCGATTAATAGAATTAATAAAATTCTTAGGCGTTTAATTAAATTGCAAATTTAATTATTAAATTTACGCGGAAATTATTAAAAAGAAAATAAAAATTTAAATGAATATATTAACCTAATTAATTATAAAAATTTAGGGTTATTCCTTCGTTCGTACGAAAGAGATTTATATTAAATATATTTAAAGCGCGATTATATATAAAGCTTTAATTTTTTATTAATTAATAAAAATATATAATAAACCCTAAAGGATAATAATCGGATTGGCTAAATATTAAATTAAATATTTAAAAGTTATTACTAGGGCGTATAAAGTTACGCCGGTATAGAACCTTAAAATAGAAATTTTTTACCCGCTATTCGATTTTTATTTTAATAAATGGGTAAGGGCTTTCGAAAAGAAATTCGCCTATATAAATTAGGTTAAATTCGTCCGAAGAATAATAGCCTAAATAATTAATTATATTTAAATAAAACGAGTAAAAAGTCGACTATTTATTAATAAACCGGAAAATAATACCGCTAAAATTAAATAAGCGGAAAAATAAATATTAATAAAGAATTTTATAATAATTATAGTAAAATTACCCCTAGTAATGGGTATATTCGTTTAATTATTATAACCGTTAGAATTTTTAACCCTCGATCGAAAGGTATAATTAGAGGACGTTATAAAAAGAAAATAAATATTATATTATAATTATTAATTAATAATAGTAATAATTAAATTAAATCGGCGGTATAAATTTATAATTATTAATTTCGACCCGAAATTTAATAATATTATAATAAAATAGTATATAATCGGTTAAAAAAAAAAGAAGCGGAAAAGAATCCAACTTTCGGAGGATAATAAAAATTATTATTTATTAACGAAAGCGAAGAGTTCTTTCTTCATTTAAATAAGAACGGAAGTAATTAGCTTTAAAGCCTTCCTTTTTTAAAGGAGAATCCCCGATATTAATACCCCTATTTATTTATATAGATTAAAATAAAAAACGTTTTATTATATTATATTCGAATATCTCTAGATAGTAAATACGTAATTCGTAATAACCGATTAATTATAAACGTAAAAATAATTCTAAATTTATTTAAACGATAAAATTAAAGCCAAAAGAATTTTATTATAAATATTTCGGTTAGGACGATTAAATAAATACCGTTTAATAATCGAATTAAAAGAGGAGTAGCGAAATAAATTCGTTCGCTATTTTTAATTTTCTTTTCTTCCTTTTCTTTTACTTTTATTTATTAATATATTAAAATAAAGATAGGGGAAGATTTTTATTTAATTAAGAATTTATTAGGCCGCGGAAGTAATAATTTATTTAATTATTATTTCTTTTTACGATTAATTAAAACCTTTAATATTTTATTATTATTAGCGAATAAATAGTTCTATTCGTCGAATTAATAAATATATTAGCGTATAATATTAATTACGAATTAACGCTAAATGAATTAATTATTATTAATAGGAATAAGACCGGTAAAACGAATAGCTAGCGAATTAATTTCTATCGGAGAGCTATTATAGGAAGGTATACGAATACTATTATTATTCGGGGGAATTCTACCGCTACCATTATAAAATAAATTACTATTATTATTACGGGGCAAACTATTATTATTATTATAAGGGATATTATTTAAAAGAATATAACTACCGATTAAATTATTTTTATTAAAAAGGAGGAATTTACAATAACCTTTTTAAAAATAATCGTTAACTAATTACTTTTTATAGTAAATAAATTACTTAAAGGTATTAATAAAGCCGTCGTTAGCGAAGCGAAGGCGAATTATATTAATAAATTCTTTAATAATAATACGGAGGCGGATAAAATAATCGCGGAATTCGCTACTAATTAGGTCTTTATTAACGACTTTCTCTTAAAAAGTATTACAGAAATTATAAAAACCGTAAAGTATATCGACTATATAATATAAAACCGTTAAAATATATTAAATAGCCTAATTAAATTTATTTAAAAACGAATTAAAATAAAAAACGTTAACGATATAGAAAATAATAATTTATTCGGGTAATTAGGGATATAATAAATCGATTTAGTAACGGCCTTTATATAAATATTATAACCCAGGATAATTAGGAAGGAGAAAAGGACTTTAATTAATTAAAGGGTATAAACGAAATATAAAAGAATATAAATACGGCTTTAAAGAAATTAATATAAAGATAAAACGTAACGGAAGGAGGATTTACCCTTTCTCTAATATATAAAAGAATTTATTATTAATAAAACGTTTAATAATATATTCGAAATTAATTTTAATATCGGTATTAATTATATTAAATATAAAGGTCGGTAAAAGAGGGCGAAAGGGAGACGAATTTTCGCCCTTATCTTCGTTAGAAATTTTTATTATTTTATAGAACGTTTTAACGTATTTTTAATAAAGAGTAACTATTTCGAATTAATTATTATTATTAAAGGAAGAAAAAACTTAAAAAGGCCCGGGGGATAAAGGGGTTTTTATATTTAAAGGAGGGAAATCTTTATATTAATATAAATTATAGTAAAAACGTAATTATAATAAAAGGAGGAAGAGGATAAAAAGAATAAAAGAAAATTTAATAATTAAGAAATTTAATAGCGGTTAAAAGGGTAAATAGGTAGAAAAATAGAAAGCGGAAGGTAATAGCAAATAGGGGATAGAACGGCGGATTAGGAAGGTAAAGCGGTCTAATATTCTAACGTAACGGTAAATGGAAGGGATAAGACGGATATTAATCGCGTTGGCGGTAAGTATATACTACGATCGTAAAATACCGAAGAAGCGGCGCGGATAGGTCCACGCCGAGAAATATAGCCGGGGTTTTTATCCGGGGCGCTTAACGCCTACGGTTTCATCCTACGGGGAATCGGAGATAGACCCCATGCTATATTGGCGCTATAGATTTAGCTAAGGAATAAGAATCTTACTTTGTGGTTTTGCCATCGTCCTTCGACAACACAACTCGCAAGAGTATCAAAACAATCACTAGCGCAACCGGAACAACATAGTGGAGCCTCACCACAAAGGTTCCATGTGAATCACATCACGACATCACAGAGCTTACAACTTTTTCACCTTACTTTCACACACCTCAAATCTCTAAGGTTAGTCCTCATTGGGATCTCACGAAGGCGAGGCATCATTGCTAACCTGTTATTCAGTCCAACTTTTAACACCTCAAAATGGCCGACACCTTCGTCTCCGACTTCCAAGTCCGCTCCCTCGCGGGCGAACCCCCCGCCTCCGTCTCCGTCCGCAACCTGCAGACCTCCCTCTACGCCGCCTCCGACGCCTGGGGCCGCAAATGCGTCTCCTTCCCCCAGCCATGCCTCATCTCCGCCGAAGTGCACTTCAAACACCCCTTCGGCACCGCCGCCTCCAACGACCAGCTCGGGGCCGACACGGTGCACTACGGCAACCTCAGCAAAGCCATCTTGCAGCGAATGAAGCGGTTTACCGTTCCTCGCGAATCTTCTCCCCCTTCCCAGTCTCAGGATCAGGAAAGTAGCTTCACGCTAGCCTACGTCCTGCACGACCTCTGGGTCGGCCTAACAGGGTGGGCGCATTTCGGATCCGTCAAGGAGGAAGAAAAGCCGTTTTTGGATGTGGGCGCGATCAGGTTTCTGTCGCTTACCATTACCCTGCCCAAGGCTTCGTTGCTGGGCGAGGGCGTGAGCATGACGTGCAGCCAGTTTTTCAAGAACGGACCGGGCGAGAAGATGCGGGAGAATCTGATTAGTGCGAGCTTGAAGCTGCATGGCCTACGGGTGCCGACGTTGGTGGGCGTGAACCCGCATGAAAGAACGGCGAAGCAGTTTGTTACGACGACGGTCAATGTGGAGAGGTATTTCCGGATGGATGATTATTATCCGGAGTTGGAGGGGAGGGTTGTTAAGGTGTGTTTTTTTGTCCCTATCTATCTATCTAATTTTTAGGGAGTATGGATGAGGCTAACGACGACGATAGGCCCTGGAGGAATCCTCCTTCGAAACGCTCGAAGCCCTCGGCGCTCATCTCGCCGAGAAAATCCTCGAGCCTGACCACATGAAGGACCACACCAAATGGCAGGTTCACATCCGGATGGAGAAGCCCACCGCTGTTCCTCTGGCCGACTGTCCTATTGTTGAGGTACGCGCCGGTTACGGCTTCCCCGCGCCTGGTAGGCCCAACGCGAGCTAGATGCAGATGCTTGGTCCTTTCCGATGGTAGCGGGAACGTCTTTTCTGGCGGTGTTATTTCAAATTCCTGTCTGCTTCTTCTAAACTTTTCCTTGGTTGGTCGTTAAAAAATGGTGGTCGGGTTTTTTCGGGTATTCATTGTTTTTCCGTCTTCGTCTGTATGATACCAAGAGGGACATCCCCGTTCGTAATCTCCCTCACAAACTCTGGGTCTGGGTCAAATAGCATGACGTGGAAGTGTTCCACGGCTTTAACCGATTTGATGTGCGCCCAGTTCTTGAACCAGATGATCTGTTTTGTCGTTAGTCTTCTTATCCTCACCCACTTTCCTGTTCACGATCTGGGGAAAACTCACATGTTCCTCCTTGACTCTCTTCCCAAACGTCCTCTTGACATACTCATCGATCTCTTTTCGGGCTTCATCCGTCAGATCTCCTGTAGCCGGATCATCTTCCAACTCAAACCTCGTCCACACAACCAAATGCACAATCCTCTCATCAATCCCATAAGGCCAGTCATTCCACAAAATCTTCACATCCCCCCGCTCTTCACAACCCGGTTCGAACCTCTTCCCCGTTTTCGACCCTTTCTCCTTCGTTTCCCTTATCTTTCCTTCCCCCTCCTCCTTCTCTTTCCCCTCCTGCTCGCTTTTCTCCATCTCTTCCACTCCATCCTTCCCTTTCATTCCCTTCCCCATCTCCATCTCCGTGCCCTTCCCACCCTTCCCACCCTTGTTCCCCTTGTCCCCCTCCACCTCATCCTCCAAATCCCACTTCAACCTCTTCTCCAAAATAAACCTCTTCACACTCCCCCACTCCTCCTTTACCCCCCAACAAAATTCCAAATACCGCCACATCCCCCCCGGCGTCCTTTGGAAATCCGCCAACCTATTTTCTTTGACCCTCTTGACGACTTGGGGCCAGGTGTCGAGTTTGTAAGAAGCGTTGGGGGTGGAGATGGTAGCGAGGTCCTTTGGTGGGAGGTTGACTAAAAAGGGGGGACATTGATGGTAGAAGGGGGAGGAGGAGTGGGAGGGGTGGAGGGGGTGGTAGGGTGAGGAGGGTGGGGCGTTGATTTGCCAGTATCGCTCGGGA